>CM048750.1:103905796-105105796 GCA_026315105.1 Locusta migratoria | reverse complement strand
TTCGTTTCTAATATTTGTACGTATTTCGGAAACCTTGTAGCTGATTAGCTTCTCTGTAGATGCAGCATTTGTTTTTTATAAGAATATCGTAGATATGATGAAGGCTCTATCAGAAAGCGGCTTGATACCGTACTTCCCATTTTTTTATAACTGGGACACTATAACAGAGTAAAGGCACTGTAACACAGTATTGCTAATGAAATAGTTAATTTTATTCCTTTTTGCGTACTTGATTTTGTATTTTCGTTGTTGTGTGTAATCACTTTCACTATTATGTAAATATAGAATATTAAATGTGTCAGAAAATTATACGCAACAGTTTTCTAAAAACTACCATACATCTAAATTTATATTTACAATGATATCCCCCATATCGATTAATGGAAGTGAAGGTGTTTTTTCTCTGAAAGGGCACGACCTTTTTCCTTCACCATCCCGTTTTAATTCAAGTTTTCTGATAACGTTGTTATCTAAGGGGTAATGAACACTTTAAACACCAATCTTTATTTCATTCATAAAAATTGTTTTTATTTTTATTTTTTTACAATCGGTGAAACGTTGCTGACATCCTGATAGTGGGGCATTTGAGAGTCCCAAATGGGAAAATAATAGGTGGGAATTACCAGTTCCTAAATTCGTCTTATAACTAAGGGAAACTTTTCCAAAAACGTGGTCTGAATAGAGGAATTGTTACCATATTATTTCTGGGATATTGTCATTCGTAGAGGACTCTCACCCAGACAAAAATTTCAGAGATGAACGCGAATAGTTTTCATATGGTGTATGTTCGTGTACGTATTGCTGAACTGATTTCAGTGACAAAGCGTGAGAGAATCTGGCGCAGAAAATAAGTAATCACCTATAGCGTTTGAGTAAGAGAAGAACTGGTTTTCATAGGAGCTACAGTTCGTTGGATATTTATGATACTTCAACAGACATATACTATCTGTTTGGCCACAGCAAATAAAATGAATGTATTAATCTGGAGACGAATATTATGTTTGAATTTGCTGTCAGAGTAGTACTTTACGCCTTCAGCATTTAAACTATAAGATGCAACCACTACATGATTATAACTTTATGAAAGCTTACCAGAAATTGGACAATTTAAAGTATTATAGTCTTTAATCATGACTTCACAGTCATAATAAAATTTAGTCGTTATTATCTGGAGAAGAATGTACACCTAATATTCCCAGTACCACATTAAGAATGCAAAATTTGACTAACATTGTAGAAAACAACTTTGGCAGAAATTAAATCTAATATTTTATGAAATAAAAATTTCGTATATCGATGCTGTATATTGACATTTTCATTGTGCCGCTTTATTGTGTTTAGAAATAATTAACGCCTAAATCCAGTAATATTGAGAGTAAATTGCAAGAGTTCGTTTAAGTCTGTCAATAAAAATTGGTATAGCGAAGTTATGCTGCATCATTAGTGCGTCACGGAATACAGCAGTTTATTTGGTTCACGCTTTTCTAATGCTTTTAATGTGAATTTAATCTTAATGGGACATGGATTTGTCAGTTCCGCAATGTAAATTGGTATGTGACATAAGGTACCCTTTCTCAAAATATCGTAAAATCTTGTTAGAAGTCTCTAATATATTTTTTTCAATGGGATACACTTAAAATTCATACTATTGCTCTGTAATTTCTTTGTTTTGCAAATAATGGACATAATACTGTTGCAGTACATCCGTAACAGCTGTATAATCACTCAAAAATAATTAATATTTCTATTTTCAGTAGAAGCTGAGAAAAGGTACATTAAAGGTAAAAAAATTACACTTTCGGGAAATTGGCTTAAAAGTTAAATCATCCCTTGTCTTCGTCTTCATCTTCCAATGTACTCTTTTCACAGCACCTCTCTTGTCTTTTTTCACTAACCTTGTCTGCATGTCTTAGGCCAGATGGCAATCACTGTCTGGAAGTCAACCATAATTCTAATAGCTCGATAACTTGGCATTTTATGATGTTACCTTTGTTAAATGATACCACAGCATCATATACTCCAAAATGAAGCGTATTAAAACCAACAAACACTGTTTACGCTTTCATTTGGGTTCTGTGAAGGGAATTTTGACATTCTTCGACTGCTTCTTGTACAGCTTCATGCAGAGTTTCGTGGGCTACATCCTCAGCCAGAGCCTAATGCACAGTAGTACTTGTCAAATTTTGAAGGTGGTGGAGGAAGATTTATCACACCACACAGCATAGCTCCTGCTTACCTTCCTCTACAAATACTTCGCAGCCAATAAGCTAACCTAATATTCACATTATAAACTAATATATCATTAATTTTCGTCGAATCAGAACTGCAAAACTTGCAAATGTCGTTTACATTTACTGCAAATGAAATCTAACACACAAACAAATATGACGTTCAACATGTAGAGAAACGTTTCCCTTACCACATTTTTGTACCACAGATTCTGGTCAATAACTTCAGATAATTAACTGATAATTTACTGATGTTTCTGCATCTTTGACCTCCTACTGCATGTACCTGTAGCAGAGGAAGCTGCACAACATTCGCTGGGGTTCTGTGCATCAGCTACTTTTGCACCGTTGAAGACATTGAAACAATGTTTCACATTGAGAGTAACATGTTCTTCATTTTTTCTACCAATTTACACGTTTTTTGAACATTTATTCACTGCCCTTGGCATCTTCACGCAAAAATACAAACAGTACGTGAGAGTTTTCTTCGTGTATTCACCACACATAAAAAAACACTGAAGTCAAAGATCGAAAACAAGCGAGCACCTTTTCCATGCTGACAAACAGTGAAGCTGTGAATACGTCACAAACCATACAAACTAATTACTGGAAACTAGCAGCCATGAAATCAAGATGAAGAACTGACATATTTACAGACGGCCATGACAGGGAGAAAAACTCGGTTTGGTAAACTGATACATTAATATGCTTGGGATTAGAAGACGACAGCGACGTGCAATACATCATTTTAAAGAGGAGGTCCCATAGAAAAGTTTAAGGCAATAAAAAAAGGAATTTTCAGCGAAAATACAATTAAATATCCGCTTAAGGTTTTTTTTACATATTATATACATGACCTTACTCTAGCATATGTATAAATAACTTCATAAATCCACGTATAACTGATGCTAACGAAATTTTAAGCGTGATGTTAACCAATTGTTTTCACAAATTACCCTCTTCCGGGAGAGAGGGCTATTTGTGTCACTGACAAGGAAAGTACATGGGCTCGAACAAACATACCTGTATGAACGTTTGGTTACAGGATCTCTACGTACTCCTCAATGTGCTGGTGGGTGTCGTTTTTCTGCAAAGTTCTGCAACCATGCTCTAGATAGCACTGTAGATGTAATTGTAGACGCCATACGTAATGCAGATATCTTAACTATAACTTACGTAATAATCATCGTACATGTTCTGTAGCGTATTGTCATCAAAATCCGTGATGATAGTTGCAACTTTAACCTTCTTCCCGAAAGACTGATGGTATTCACTGCCACTGCTTCCATCGTCTGTTCCAGCACTTACCGTAGCACTACCCCTTGCAGTGAGTTGATCGTCATTATCATCCCTATTATCATTATTATGAGTTTGTAACAACAGTATCTAACTTATGCTCATATTTCTGTACCATAACAGATACGAGAAAGCATGCAAATGATTCATCTTCTACACTAATACCATCTTCACGTAGAAGGGTTCTTCGTAACTTCATCTCAACTAATCGCAATACATTAGCAGGATTGATTAGCAATCGCCGCCCCATTTGACGCTTCACCACACAAATATCACAAAACGCAACTTCGGAGGCACACTGCACCGTCCCTACTGGCGAACTGACAGCTCAAAGTGCAATGCGGCATGGCACACGCAGAGGCCTCTAACGGACGACTGCAGAGTTTTGCAGATGTGGGAGTATCACTAGTGCAGTAAGGGAACTTTACATTATCTCTCATACGATTTTGGCATATATTTGTTTGTTCGAGCCCAAGTATTTTCCTTGTGAGTGATTAAAATTTAACTAAATAATTTTGATCAGTGATACATTCGACAAATCCGTGTAAATTGATCTTTGTAGTTCCGCCAGTGATTGTTTGATTATTTGTACATCTCTCTACATCGTCTGTGTCAAGTGAGGCCTAGCGAAAGTGGTTTCACGTACAGAATCTGTGAGAGAAAAGAACTTTTCCGTCAGTAATGTTCTTTCGACATTGTATAAGTTTAAAACTTTCATCACACACACATCATCAGTTTTCGATAAAGAGAAAGAGACCATTAGAAGTGAAAGAAGAGTGCACTTGCATAAAGCCGTCGTCACACAAAGCGTGTATCGTGTCGTTTACACCCAGCATATTGAAATTCTGACGCCACAACGCGCACACTGCGCACTGGGCAGGTTTACCAACATGTAGAGCAATATCAAGTGTTTCAAATACTTTGATCATGAATCTGAACCTCACCAACCAGAAGTGGCACCTTCGATGTTGGTAGACTAAATAAATAGTCTGCAAACAACATTGAAATGCATGTAGAGTGTTCATCGAAACTTTTAATGCTATTTTTCTACTATTCCATTCTCTAATAGCGCGCGGGAGAAAGTAACTCCTAAATCTTTCCGCTTTCTATCTCATCATCATTAGAGACTAATTATGACTTTCAGAGTTTAGTCTGGAGCATAGTACCTCTAATAAAATTCCTCCAGGATCCCCTCCCTATTCAATGCTAACATTTATGCCTCGTCTGATGGTATGCCTTTTACTTCAAAATCATTCTGCACCGATTCTAATTACTTTCTTCTTGGTCTACTTCGACTCCTCTTACTCTCCGCTGCCGAGTTCATAAGTCTCTTAGGTAACATTGCTTCTCACATGCGTGTAACATGACCCCACCATCTGTCTGTTCGATCTAACTGCTTCGTCTATGGTGTTCATTCCCAGTTTTTCTTTGATTTCCTCATTATGAACTGCCTCCTGCCATTGTTCCCATCTGTTGTATCTGCAAACATTCTTGCTACTTTCATATCTGTCACCTCTACCTTATGAATAAGGTCGTGTATCCACCCAACGTTCACTCCCATACAACAAAGATGGTCGATAAATAGAGCGGTGCACTGCTAAATAAGTCTTGGTACTTCCTTCCTTCTTGCAGAAGACAGTAGATCTTAGGTGATCACTCACTGCATTAGCTTTGCTACACCTCGATTCTAGTTCTTTCTCTATGTTGCCATCCTGTGAGAAAGTACATCCCAGTTACTTGAAACTGTCTGCCTGTTTTAATTGTGTTCCTCCTATTTGGCACACAATCTGTTTAAATCTCTTTCCCACAGATATTACTTTCGTTTTGGAGATGCTGATCTTCATATCATAATCCTTACACCTCTGATCGAGCTCTGAAATATTACTTTGCAACCTTTCAATCGAATCTGACAATACAACTAAGTCATTCGCATATGCGAGACTGCTCACTTTGTTATCGCTTATTTTAATTCCGCCCTGCCAGTCTACTGTTTTCAACATATGATCCATGAATAGTATGAACAAAAGTGGTGACAGATATCAGCCTTGTCTTACCCCTGAAACTTCCCTGAACCATGAGATTGATTTGCCGTCTAACTGCTGCGTGGCAGTCTACGTAAAGCGCTTTAATTGCCTGCAGGAGTTTTCCTCCTACACCAAAATCTTGTTACAGACAATAGCTTCCTCCTAGGAACACAGTCATAAGCCTTTTATAGATCTATGAAACATAGATACAATTTCCTGTTCCACTCACAGCACTTTTCCATTATCTGCCGTAAGCTAAAGATCTGGTCCTGACAGCCTCTGAGAGGCCAAAGCCCACACTGATTTTCATCTAACTTGTCCTCATTTAATACTCGCACTCTTAACAATACCTGAGTTTGCCTACAACGCTAATTAAAGAGATACCTCAATAGTTGTTACAATCTTTTCTGTATCCATGTTTGAAAATTAGCGTGATTACCGCTTTCGTCCAGTCTGACGGAACCTGTCCCGAATCCCACGCCTTCTCAATTATTCTGTGTAACCACTTAAGACCTGATATTCCACTGTATTTGACGAGTTCCGGCTCTATTTCATCCACAGCAGCTGCTTTATTTCACTGCAATCTTCTGACAATTTTCTCCACTTTCTCAATTGAGATCCTTTCTATCTTCTCTTATTTTATAATTATCTTGTAAGTGGGTGCTAAGAAAATCAGATCGCATTCGGAGGAATGACGAAGAAACAAATTTCGCTGTATAATGTCGTCCCGTTTCAATTAATGTTTTTGACGATAAAACATAACGCTGTTACATAAAATTTGTAAGAAAGACTATTTACTTTGTGCCGCTTGTGTAAACCTAACGTACTAGCAAAGACTTCCATGTTTTAACTGTGCAGCGACTATAATGTAATTGTAGTAAAATATTATTATCTGTGTCATTAATAATGACTCGAACCTCCGTCGGTAACTGCGCGATACGCAGCAAGACGCCTTAGAACGCTCGGCGACTCCGCCGCAACTAAGTATTAGCAGTACAGCTGTCATACCACAACTAATATTTACAGAGTGAGAGAGTACACGATTCTTGAAATGAAAATTGCATACATAAAGTATTTCTAAGAAAGACATTTATGACTTTAACTCGTTCACTTACGATAATGTAACACGATAGTGTGACCTACTTCCGAGAGTCACTCTGGAGTTATATGGTGTCTAATGGATGAGTGCGTCATATAAAGATATAGCATTATGTACTTATTTTTCTTATAGTACACCATGTAGAAGAAGGAACGGATGATGGAATAAAATGCTGGAAGCCAGAAAAATTTTTTAAGAAGGAAGCATGGTCCTCCAGAGATACACCTTGAAAATTATAAGTCAATAATATTCATTTTCTAAAAAAACAGACAGTCGAGACTAGGTTGCGTGAGAGGAATGGGCTACATGATATGAACGTTGATTCCAAACAAGAAATTAGTTTCGGACACATACGGATCCTAGACGTATTTAAATTTGAAATACTGTGAATGGGATGGTCCTTAAAATTATTTATGTGAATGCAGTAAAACAGTCATTTTCTTAATTTTGAATTTGTTTATGACTGGAGTTAATGCGTTTTGACCAGAGTTATTATTGATATGTACGTGGTTTCAAACGAATTTTAATCAAGTAATATGATTAATATTGATTTAACTTTGAAAAACCTTCCATCAACAACTTCTAGTAAATCTGAACAGGACTAAAGTTTGGATAGGGGTTGTTTCACATAAAATTTAATGACCCAGAATACATGAAAGGTACTAACACGTGGATGAAAGTTTGTAACAAGTTCTATTATTAAGAAGATAATTTCCTTCATTGCCCAAAAGCACTCCATTCTCCCCTGCGTCACTGTTAATCACGTCTGTAATTGTTGGCCCAGGGAAGTACTGACAAAGAACTGAACTTTCAACTGTGTGATACGACGGCGAAGAGTGTCTGATACGTAATTACTTTACCTGACTTCTACATCGAGGAGACAAGAGCAGATCCCTTTAAAGTAGATAATATCGTTAGTCTTCGGTTCAGAGCGCACTTAAACAGATTTTTTCATTAACCATGCCTCAGAAACTTTCAGCTCACGCTCTTGGACGTCTTCTTGTAGTGAATCCTAAGAGAAAGTGAGGCAAGGAAGCCGATTCAGACTCAGGGTTTTTTAAAGGGGCTAAACTGCAACGGTCATCGGTTCAGCCGATTTAGGATTACTACATATAGCATTTTTCACAGTTTCTCTTAGTGACTGGAGAAGCCCCTTCTCTTACAGTCACAATTTGCTAACATTTGTAACTTTCATTGCTTTCTACGTAAACATTTCTCCTGTGTTATTCGCTGTACCAACGCATGTTCAAAATGTTCAAGCCGGCCGCGGTGGCCGAGGGGACCAGGCGCTTCAGTCACGGTCTGCACGGTCACTACGGTCGGGGGTTCGAATCCCCCCTCGGGCATGGATATTTGTGCCGTCCTAGTTCGTAAGTAGTTCTTAAGTAGTTTGTAAGTTTAGGGACTGATGACCCCGTAGTTAAGTCCCATAAGCTTTACAAACATTTGAACATTTTTGAAAATGTTCAAATGTCTTTGAAGCTTATGGGACTTAATTGTGGGGTCATCAGTCCCTAAACTTACAAACTACTTATGAACTAACTTATACTAAAGACAGCACAAACATCCATGACCGAGGAGGATTCGAACCCCCGACGGGGAACGGCCTCGCGCATTTCAGCATAGCGCCTCAATGCGTTCGGCCACTCCGCCGCGGCACGAATGCATGGAGACTGATTAATGCACGCTGGTGTATTTTCATAAATCGAAGAAACCTGATTTCTCACTCGCGACCAGCACTGTTAAACACGGAAAAATAACTATAAACATAGAAAAGTGTGTTTCTAGAATAACTTCACACTGGTTTAAGAGAGATAGATATTGTAGTTTTAATTTAGATATGATCAGGGATGGGATAGAGATAATGTTGTTGTCAGTAATAATAAACTGCAAACTACAAAAGAAATATTTGAGGCAGGATCGTACTTCTTGCTTTTCATTCCAAACAAGAATGGCGTTGAGAAAGGTAAACCAGGAGTATATCATTAAATGAAATAAAATCCTATGATTCTGTATTAAAGAGAAGCTCTGAATTTGTTGACCTATATGATGAACAATTTGTTGTAGTGATGATCAATAAAAACGGGTGCTACAGACAACAGAAAAAAATATGAAAAACTGAAAGGCATTATCACAAGGAAAAGATACTGTCATAGAATATTATAGATTCGTTACGCTTGAAAGGAAAAGGTATGAGATTCAAAACGAAGAGAAACTATCTAAACGTCAGGCAAATACGAATAAGAGAGAAAAGCCTTGTACCGTACATTGAAATACGTGGGTAGAGGTCATTAAAACTAAACATCCATAGCGAACTGTTGTGTTCAAGGCTATCGTATATAGGGTGTATCAGGAGGAAAATAAATGTGTTAAGAGGTTGTAGTATGGAGCAATTGCAATAAAAAAAAAAAAAAAAAAAAAAAAAAAAAAAAAAAAAAAAAAAAAAAAAAAAAAAAAAAAAAAAAAAGGCGATATAAAATGTGTCTCATTTTATTGAGTTCAGAGATAAAGCTTTCAGTATAAATCCAAAAATAACTCAAAGCAAACGAAAATGAAGAAACTTTCACTGTTTCTTCTGTCACGATATTGAGTTAAAAGGAATAATTTTTTATGTTCTACAAGTTATTTTTGTTTAGTTACCCGGTCTGTGGCTTACACGGCGATCTTCAGACTTTAACGGTGTCAGATTTTCTTGATTTTTTTGTTTTTAGATGTTGGTAGCAATGCCACTGAGAATGTTGTTTCATAAATGCAGATCACATATGTTTAATTTTTTAGAGACGACACAGACGTTACGATTTATATTGCCAGTAAAATTCTTCACTAATATGATAAGATATCCGTGCATATTGTTAGGCTGGAACGCAATAGAACAGTTTTAACTGCGCTCTCTCATTAAAATTCTTGCTTGGCAAAAATATTTCGCTGTTTTCATTGAGTCTTTCACGATTGTTGAGTATGATTGAAGGCCAGTACCTCTTAACACATCGAAAGTACCATCATAAACTCCTGGGTGGCTGTCTGAACATTCCAGATATTGTTTAAGAGTAATTATATTCTTTACCATCGTTATTTCGTGAATTGTGATCTATCAACTAAGTGAAATAAGTATGATACACTACCTTGAAGTTTGGTATATCTTAGCTTGTTCTACGCTCTAAGATATATATGCTGTTAACATTTTTAATAAAGGCTTAAGTGGCTGGCCTTTTGAGACCAAATTTTTTCTAATTGGTGTTCTTCCAACAGTTAACTCTTCGATTGGAGTCAAACAGTTCTCACTATTAACGTAATTCATCTTGCCTAATTGGACATTTATTTTGAAAGTAACGCTTCTCAAACCACTATTCACAATATTTTCGCACGAACTTATATGGAAAGCAGTTTATTGTTACCAAAGAGATTACAATACACGGAGACTTATTTTGACATCCTTGGTTCTTACGAAGTAATGCACATTCTTCGTCCTGAACTAGTTGACATATTCTGCCATCAACAGACGCTTGTGTGTGCACTGTGTTGCGTTGGTGCAAAACATGCATATTCTTTTAAACTAAAGTTTTATTTTGGCGTTCGCCTCTCTTCTTTAATTACTTCATTATTGTTCTGCAGTAGGGAGATACGATAAAGTTCCTGCCAGTCAAAACTAAAAAATGTTCAAATGTTTGTAGAGCTTATGGGGCAACTGCGGGCTCATCAGTCCCTAAACTTACAAACTACTTATGAACCAACTACTACTAAGGACGGCACAAATATCCATGCCCGAGCGGTGATTCGAACCCCCGACCGTAGTGGCCGTGCAGACCGTGACTGAAGCGCCTCAGTCCCCTCGGCCACCTCGGCCGGCCAGTCAAAACTACGAGGAATAAACAGGCAACTGAAATAATGAAAAATTCCCGGAATTTCTATAATGCCCAAGGCATTTCTTGGCTTTCTCCCGAAGAAACAAATTGTTGGTTTTTCATAGTTTTCCCAACACTTAACCACTCTTGGTGCTTAGCACGTTTATAATGTTATCGCTTTATTTTTAGAATCAAAGTAGATAATTTTTGAAGTAAAAAATTTAAGTGCATTATCTTCTAATATATAAAGCGGATTGTCCGTATGTTTGTACGTGTTGCATACAAATCTACAGTTTTGTTCCAATCTTTATGAAATTTTGTACACGTAAGCTTCAGTCCATGAGGACGGTCGCCGTAAGTGTAAGAATCACGTACGATACCTATTTCACGAGATATAACGTCATAAACAATGAGATGCGCGAAAAACTGCTGCATTTTGCGACAATGCTGCTCATTGTCTCCTAAACCACTGGACCGATTTCAACAAAATGTGGTCCACACATTCCTTACAGTGAGGAAACAACTGCTGCAGAGTTAAGAATCACATACGTCACATGGTTCAAAAGATATTATGTCATAACCAATAGAAATCGATAAAATGCCATATATTACGGCGAGACTTTCGAAGTACACTGTATGAGAATTACAGTACTTAGCGACTTGCAACAAACTTTAAATATAATTTCAAACCTTTATTAAACTTTTTCTCGCTGGCAACCATAGTAAAGTGATGAAAGGAAAAATGTTTCTCGCTTACTACTTTTCCGCTGTTTATGGAGTAAAACTACGGCTCTCGATATGACGTTACAATTTATAATTTGAACACTACAAATTGTATCGAAAGGAAATATTACAGACAGTATACACATATATAGTTGAATGTAGCTTCTAAATTGTATCACAGTACGGCAAGTAATTCATGAGATATGAGCACACAAACAGTAACTTTAATGGAAAACCTCCCCATCACGCACCAAGTTTTAATCTATTACTTCTTTACTACTAATTGTATTCCCAAGAGATTTTACAGACATACAGCCCTTATATAAATGAATATATAGCTGAAAATGGCAGGAATAAATAAATAAATACCCGGGCAACGCCGGATTTTCAGCTAGTCAACAAATAAACACAAAATACATCAAGATCTATTGTTTTAATTAATATATATCTTACAGGGCTGTAGAAATTGTCTACAGCCCAGATTATTGATACAATTAAAGAAAATGAGGTTTTTGTAAAGATCTTAGACACTACTCGGACAATACTATCAGGCAAAACTCGAGTTCAGTGTGTATTACGTTCTTGCCTTCAGATATTTTTGTGAATGTGGCACGTTACTCGGGAAAAAAGTTTCAGAAGCAGTACTATGGGCTCATCATTTGCATGAAGATGTAACCTTTTCGTTTAAATGGAAAAACTTCATTGGTACTAGAAAGCACTGCAACTTTTCGTCTCCGTAAAGAAAGAAAGAACGAAAGCGAGGAATGAACTTCTCAGCCGATATTTCTTTTTCCCTGTACAACCTTCCGCGCCCTCATTATCATTATTTGAATTCAGTAACAATAATATGCTCTGACTGCAGGTACTGCGGAATGTTTTATTCTTTCTAAAGATTTTGGAAAACCGGCAATGTGTAACTGGCGTACCTCGGAAAACAGATATTAACTACTGCGCACCAAACATTAAATTCCTCTTAATATCGCTTCCGAATCGGATGAGATTACTGGCGATAACGTAGACTGAATGGATTTTTGAGTTCTCAGTGTATTCGTAATATTATATATATATATATATATATATATATATATATATATATATATATATGCCTGATGTTTTACGATTGACAGAAAGTTTTAAATGCACGCCGCGCAAAAGAGACGTTATAGGAGCTGTTATATTTGATCTCTTCAAGTCGGAGACCATAGGTGCATTATCTGAACAGCCGTTAAAAGACAAAGCGAGCTAAGAAGAGGTCATCGAAAATGTTTAGTAACAAAATATTTGAAAACATCTGTTGAGGATTCCATATACTTCCTACATAGGTTTCAAACCTGTCCAAATGACATTCCACAGAATGGTTACCAAAGGGTTCACTAACCAACAGGACAGTTTAATGGCCCGTGTATTAATACCTCTTATTTAATGACGTTAACATTTCTGTATTCGTAAGAAAAAAATGTGTCAATATCCTCGATAGTAAAAAAGGCGTGCCCTTATTTGGACTTCTTCGATGTCCTTTGTAACGATGCACATTGCAGCGTCCCTGAGAAATATGATACTTGTCAAACGATCACATTCCAAACTTTCACAGGGTGAATAAATCTCCGATGTTTTAAGCAAATTGAACATGTTTCTGTAGTAGAAGCTATTAATATTATGACAAACACAGAAAGGCACTGTATCCATAAATCTAAATTTCACACTTAACATGTGCAATCAACTACTTCCTGAAAGTATCATCTTCATAACGGTTGAAAGTTCTGTTTTCTCCTCTACATGCATCCAGACGGTACATGTCCTTCCTTTCGGCAACTTGAGCACGTTCTGGGCTGCCTTTCGTACAATACGATCGCTCTACATCCACATCCGTTGACATATGAAGGGACATGCCGCTGTAGATCAATCTTCAAAACAGTTGAGAACTGGGAACTTTTGTACATTCCTCCTCCATATTACTCAAGAGTGTACCATACGTGTTTAGAGCGTCTTTGATGTGCTTTTCAATCTCTTCAATTGGGAGTTCGAAGATTCTTACGGTCCTGACACCAAGTTTGGCCATTTCACCTGTTGCTTCCTCACATTCGCGAAACAATGGTAAAAATTTTTCGCACCTGATCGAGCGATTATTCTTTCGGAACATTCAGTTTTCTCGTATACCATGCAGCTATCTACAGATGGATCCCCATTATTTAGTGGAAATTAATTTTACAACCAACAGAAAATTCTGTTTCGGAAGGACTGGTTCGTGCATATAGATCGTCTAAATTTGAGAAAATTAAATGTTACTTTATGTTTATAGTCACTAGTTCTAACTATCGCATTTCTCTCAAGCCTACTCGTCACTCGCCTCGGCGCTTGTGCGTGACACGTGGGCGTAAACAAGCCTACGTCCTCGAAGTTTGCCTATCGCAAACAGATGTACCACTTGGTACCCCCCGCGCCCGCCTCCCATCCGTCTCAAATTCCCACAAGTCTCCCGCACTATGCCTGTAGCGAACCAACCTCTCATGCCTTTTATCTCGCCATTTCAGATTCGCATTTGCGATGAAGTAGATGAATCTTACGCCATCATCGCTTATAAATATATAAACAGGATGTGGCGTTTAAAACAATTTTTCGGAATAGTTGGAAGACTGGGTGTGTGAGTGTGTGTTGTCCTTAGTGTAAGTTCGTTGAACTTTGGTCCATTTTTAAAAATATGAATCGGATTAAAAATAGTTGCAATAAGAGTTATTCACCTCGAAGAGGTACATCCATTAACATAAAGCTCGAGTCCCCTGCACCACTCCCGGGGGCTGGAACCCCTATTATTTATTGCAGATTTCAATTTTCCGTGAGAAAATAAGTAATTTTTATGTGAAACTTTTCTATTTCGTTTCATGATAGATGGCGCTGTAATTGGCAAAAATATAAAAGAGAATTGTCGAAAGACCGTAATATCTCAAACAAATACACATCAGATTAGGAAAATCAAAATACCTTCTTTGATATGTTTGGTAATGCTATAATGTGGCTCCTCCAACAGTCGAATGAAGTACAGACTGTCATCATGCTCTCATTCAATGGTCAGACTTTTCATGTACTTCTATAATTTGGAGTGTACACATCTCTATGCAATTGTTGCAAGATGTTATTTTATTTTGACGATTACAGCTCCATCTGTCACGAACAAAAAAAATGTATCATACAAAATCCCCATATATTTTCACGGAGAATCAACATCTACAATAAAAAATTGGGTTTCTATGTAAGATTTGAAAGTAGTCCACCCTCCTGCCATCAGGCTTGGTACAGCGGGTTCGAGCTTTGGGTTAATGGTTAGCACTCTTCGAGAGGTGAACAATATTTATCACAACTTTTTATAATCCGATATTTTTTTTTCTCACTGTATATACATTGGTGCGGCGTCTGCTCTTTTTCATATACCGTTCGACCTAGTACGGGAATCCGAAATGGCGAGTATAAGAGGGCATGAACGACGGGGGCACTACAGTCGTAGTGTGTCACTTGAGACGGACGGGTGGTCAGCGCGGGTTGCCAAATGGTCAAGGCGACCGCTGGCTCGAAACGAGAAACCCTTTTCTCATTCCTTTCTTGCCTCAATAAAAAATTTGCAAACGAATATCCTATATCATACGATCACTTCGGGAATCAATAGTGACAATAAATAGAATCCTAGCGTACTGAAATTGTCGACTGAAACAAAGGAAATTTTAATGCTTTCGAGGGGGAAGACGAAATAACTTTTCCTACTGAACAATGCTTAGAGTGAAACACATTGTACTATAAATGTTCAGACTATATTTCAATCCGATAAGTTTAATGCTACTAATAGTAAGATGTTAAATACCAAGATTAACATGAAAAATGTCTGAAGAAGTTATGAATTTTGTGTGCCACCTTCGCGGTTGGACTGTTTTGGGACCTGACCTGTTAGTAAGGTAACTGTGTGTGCTGATGAGCCCTTAATTGCTCCTGCTACCAGGACGGAGTATCTAGATATGACAGAGTAACTCACAGAAATTTTCGCAAACTCGTTTCACGATCACTTGCTCGAATACAAATTATGAAGACACGAAGTTTAGTTATTTACATACACAGAATCTTAAGAGACCCGGCCTAAATGAAAGCGTTATGTAACCTTACAGCCCTAGGATCAAATTGCAGTTGAAGGTAGGGTATCTTAGAGTGCTGCACCTAACCAGTCCTCGAAGCGAAGACAACAAAAACTGCTTTGCCCTCAAAGCAACTCTAAATAACTCTATCCGTCTTGTAATTACATGAAACAGAAACAATATTCGCATGGGGTCAGAGTCACTTGAAACAAAACAAAAAAAAAAAAAAAATAAATAAATAAATAAATAAATAAATAAAAATAAACAAATTAAAATTAAAATAAAAAAATAAAACTAAAGAGAAGCCCTAATAAAGAAAGGTGAATCCGCCACTTCCGCAAGTTTTGAGACTGCCCTTAACAGCACTTACTGAACGAGGAAATCTTAACTAAGTCTCCTGTGGTAAAATAAACTGGGCACTGCAAAAGAATACAAAGTTAGAGATTAATATTTGCTTACATTACTTCCTACATCTTCGGCTGTCTACAAAATAGTTAATAAATGGCAGAAGCTGTGCACAGGAGAGCACAAGGTACTATATAATACACCAAATCCTAGTTATCAGTTGTCAATTTCGATGATATAGGGACTAACTGAATCTTCATCTAGATAAATACTCTGCAAATCACAATGAAGTGAAACGCAGAGGTTTCATCGGACGGCTTTTACGATACTTCTCTACCGTTTTATGGGCGAGAAATTCATTAATCATTTCGACCTGATTTTATTATGATGATTAAGTTTCCATTGTAGATGGGTGATAACAACATTCGGAACAAAACTTTACTAAAACAAATTTCGCAAATAAATATCGCCGCAAGGGATAACGCATTTTTTAAAAATAATTTCCGCCGCAACTGGTGCATCATTTCCGTGACACTCTCTCTCCTATATAACAATAATACAAAACGAGCTGCCTTTCTCTTAACTTACACTATATCCTCTGCCAGTCCAACTTGATGGTGATCCCACAATGCTCAGAAATATTCTAAAATAAGACGCACATCTATAGTGTACGCAGTTTCTTTAGCAGAACTGTTTCATCTTCTTAATGCTCAGTCAAAGAAACGTAGTCGGTTTTTTATAAGTTGTTTCCAATTTAAGTTGTTCTCGATTATTATTCCTAGGTGTTTACTTGAATTTACAGCCTTTAGAATTGCCTGATTCTTTTAGGGACCATGTGGACGACTTCACATTATTATTCAGGGTTAGTTGCCATTTTCTTCACCAAGCTTACATTTAAATTAGATTGCAGTTGCTTTTACTCTCCTGGTGTCTTTACTAATCGATAAATGACAGGATCATCCGCGAGCACTTCAAGAATGGAATCGCGAATTTTATCACACGACTGTGGGGATATTCCATAAGCATGCATTTCATTAGAACTGTCTTGTACGTATGAATATTAACAGCAAATTTTATATACTGGTATAAAAAGAATATGAAATTCCAAACAAATAATAACACCGGCAATCCGATAAAATATCAAATTTCGCGGTATTCTAAAAGATTAAATTTGTGATTGATCGAAAATACCGTAATTCGGGTCATCATTCAACGTAAACTCTGCTGCCCTTGCTTATTTCTACCTTCAGTAGTGCTATTTGAATCAATTACGTTCTAGCTGGTTTCAAAGATATTTCATTGACTTATAAAATAAAATCGTGATTGTAGATTCCATGGAGGCTTTCTACTACTGCCGTCAGCTATCAAGAGACAATTTGCGAAAGGTAAGTGAGTGTAAATAAAATATATGCGCAACTTAATATGTATAAGACTTAAATTTCACAAAGCTTCAACTATCGTTCATTGTAAGGCTACGCTTAGGATAACAAACTTAACTGACGAAAAGTGTATGACAGTTGACATTGTAAAAAGCAAATCTTATCAATGAAATTAACAACATTTGTATCTGGGTTGTTTTGAATGCATAATATAGTTGCTGAGGATATTGTACTCTATATATCTTTGATTCTTTTCTTTTTATATAATCTAACTTGGCCGTAGGTATCTGTTTGAATTGATTACTTTCCGTAAAAGAGACTACTGTCATCTCTTATTTTTACTACGACAAGTCAAAGAGAGTGTAAAGTTTTTGTGCAATTAATCTGTATTACACAGTTTCCCGTCATTATATTTTGCTTACATTTGGAAAGGCCTATTTATGTTTTTATGGCAACTAAAAGACTAAATCTCATCCACTTGGTTGACTTTGAAACAAACATTTTTCCGTGCAAAGATGAAGCTTAACTCATAAAATTGGGCAAGTATGTAACAAAGTTTTAACTATGTGTCGTAAAGAAACATTAGACCAGCTCGTTGTTAGTTTGTAATGAAATTTTAACTATATGTCATAAAGAAACATTAGCCCTCCACTGAAACCCGTTCCTCTGTTTTCTCTGGCTTGAAAAGAACCTGTTGAGTGTGAGGTCGGACGTTAAGCCTTCGAAAGCCTCATTTGAAACTGAAAAATATCAGCAGGTAATGACTTAATACATGCATCATGAGTGCAACAGACAAAAAAGTATCCCTGGTTTCCAGAACTGAGTTTTATATTAGATGCTTACAACAAAGATAAAATCAGGGAGATGTATACAAGCATTCGTTTTTCCCTCGTTCTATACTGAAGTGGAACAGCAAAACAAGTAACTAGTAGTAGGAACCCTCCGTAACGCACCTTCGGGTGGATAGCGGAGTATGTATACAGATGTACACATTGTACTTCACAAACGGGTCGTAACAAACGATTAACTTGCACCATAAACATTAAATGAAGTGTGGCATGCAAGAATGAGAATAGTTCACACCATGAAGATCAAAGGCGGAACCTTTGGAAGCTAAAAAACCACAAAGGGCGTTCAGGTTCATGCCCTAACATGAAGAATACATATACATGGCCGTAAATAAAAACTGGCATACCGACTTAGAGTTCTCCATTTCACTTAAGATTTATTGTTGAAGTAGTGTATTTGGAGTGGGTAGTATTACATTAAAAATTTTCATCCGATAAATAATGAAATCCAAACCAATTTATCCAAGCAAGCATGGAAGAAAGAAGAACAGCAGCAATAAAAAGATGATTATTTCAACGCCCAGCCAGGTATTCCCCTCGAAGCTGTTCAACAGATTCCAGAACACAAACATCAAACTACAAAAAACTATGCTCAATATAAAATTCAACAATATATGTCTGGCCAACAAAATTGTACCTAACTATGTAAATGTAACTGTCAACAACATGTCATCTGCAGCACAACATACTAAACGAAAAGCCGAAATCATGTGGATAAGGGAAGAAATTCGATGTCTTTATGCTAAAAAACAGGAATTGAATACTGAAATATATCAACTTCACCTAGATCTAGCAAACCATGTAAAGTACCAGCCATTCTTTGAGGTACTAGCACACAGGGTTAGAACATACACAGAGGCCATAATAGAGAACAAACAGAAAACACAAGAAAAGAAACTTACCAAAATGTTAAACCAGAAAGCATCCAACACAACACAACATCAATACAACGAACACACATTTCACAAAATGTTGATCAACATGACAAACATAACATTAAGTGAACAGGAAAATAGCCTACTTGAAAAGGGTCTGAAACATAACATAAACACTAAGGTATCTCAAAAATCAATAGAAAACATCATTACAGAAACCGAACACATCATAAAGCAACAAGAAAGACTAAACACACCTAACTTCAATGCCAATCTAACCAGAGAGCTTGTAGCCAAGGAAATAAAAGACATAATCAAAGAAAACAGAACCAGCATTCAAAACAATGAAACCACTACAGAGGAAAAAGCCCACAGAAAACTGCAAATAAAACTGAAACAAGAAAATGCTATCCTTACCAGAGCAGATAAGGGCAACACATTTATAATCATAAATAAGCAGATTTACATTGAAAAAACACTGGATTCCATACATACCAACAACATCACAGAACTTTCAAGTGACCCAACAAGCAGATATCGAAGTAATGTAAAAAAGACTTTGAAAAGTTTAGACTCAATTTTCACTGATATGCAGATCAAAAGAATGATACAAAAAAATCCCAAGGCTCCCACTTTAAAATCATTACTAAAACTTCATAAACCACAGGTCCCAATACGCCCTGTGATAGCTTGCACAAACTCACCAACTTTCCACCTAGCCAAACAAACACATAGTCTACTACAGAAAACATACAAATACACAGAAAACAGAAACCTAAAAAACTCAGATGATCTAGTAGAGAAGTTAAAAAATGAAACAATACCAGACACAGCAACACTAATCTCATTCGATGTAACTTCAATGTACACACACATCCCAACACAAGAAACCATCCACATAATTGAAAGACACCTACAGTCACAAGGAGACATGCCTGCAGCACACATACAAGAAATATCAACCATTCTCAAACTTATCACAGAACAAAATTATTTCAGTTTCAATAATAAATTCAATAATAAATCACCAATAAGTGGCGTCCTTGCTAACATATTCATGAACCACATTGAAAAACAAATATTTAACAAAATTGTAAAGCCAAAACAATACAAGATACAATATTGGTACAGATATGTAGATGACGTAATTTGCCTAGTAGATGAACCACAGACACGCATAAACGAACTGCACAATGACATAAACACCATCAATCCACACATACAATTCACCATGGAGACAGAAACAGATCAGAAACTAAATTTCCTTGACCTCACAATACACAAGAGAAACAACAAACATGAATTTAGCATTTACAGAAAGCCAACAGTGACCAGCACAATCATACATCATCACTCTAATCATCCAATCACACACAAAGAATCCAGCTTCAGATATATGTTTCACAGACTGAACAGAGTTCCCATGAATAAAAAAGACTACACAACAGAATTAAACACAATAAAACAAATCGCACATGAGAATGGCTATAACACAAAGAGAATAGATAGATTACACAACAAAATTCAGAAGCAGACAACACAAAACCACAACATCCAAACACAGCCAAACCAAACACAGTGCACAGAAAATCAACAAACAGGAAACAACAAATGGCACATAATGACATAAAACAATAAAACCACACACAGAATAGGAAACATATTTAAAAAACAAGGAATCAATATAGGATACAGAACAAACAACACAATACAAAACAGAATGACCCAAAAGCCAGGCAATATTGACAAATACAACCAATCTGGCATCTACCAATTAACATGTAACTGCTGCCAGGCTGTATATGTGGGACAAACATGCAGGAACTTCAGAACCAGATACACTGAACACTTAAGAGCACTAAAAAGTAACAGTTCTCACTCAACCTTTGCAGACCATCTAATATCAGAAAATCATCACCCCACAAACATAGAGAAAGACCTAAAAGTTCTTAAGACCAGCAATAGTTTATACCATAGATTGACAATAGAGGAAAACTACCACATACAAAACGCAATAGCACAAGGAAAAACTGTACTCAATGAATACACTTCACTCTGCAACAAAACACTATTTAGCACAATAGAGGAGATGTACAAGTAGTCTTCATAAAAGTACTCTGATCACTCACTCCTATCCCTAATCCCTGTCAGACACACACAAAAACCCACATAAACATTCCACTAACACACATCACATCCGCATCAGAAACAAAATTAAAACGCAAATACCAACAAACACACACACACACACACACACAGCCAGGTGTATATGCACATACGAAATGCAAACAAGAAGTACACACATTCACAATACTGCTTTCAATCCAACATTCCCCATCAACAGACGAATATAACACGACACAAACAGTAAACACTCGTATTTCGCGCGCAACTTCTTCAAAAACAAAACACCAAAAGAACAAATGAACAGCTTCCAGCTGTATTCATACGCCAAATATTACCACTGGCGTAATACATAGCACGAAAAACGTGGAAAACGAGTGACATACACATTCAAACCAACAGCAACAAGCAAATTACAACAGAAAAGGAAAAGAATCGTAAGTAATATACAGAAATAACGCGTTTTTCTCGGACCGAAAAATAGAAAGCAAGAAATCGTTAACTGTTTGTTATGTTTGCAGATGACAAGTTTTGTACCAAAAAAAAAAAAAAAAAAAAAAAAAAAAAAAAAAACACCGAATAAGTAGGCTTCTTAAGGAGTTTTATGTAGCCTAATGTAAAAAAAAGGTATGTAAGAAATGTGATACTCATATATCTAGGCCTAATATTAACTAAACTGAAATAGTTTATATAGTCAAATAACCTAAGTAAAAAAATTAATAACGAATGAACCTAGAAGTAACTGTAAAGACTATTGTACAGTAAACATAATTTCAGGACAAAATAAATCATCCCACTGATGATAGCACAAAATGTGCTGAAACATGTTTGGGAACAATTAAAAAATCAGGTGTCTTGCATACGGCGGAAAATCCAAACCAATTTAATGTATTTACGATGCTTATCGCTGACCACAGCTTTCTCTGACAGCTAATTACGTTCGTCTTATATTTTTGATGTTCATCTATCTTTTACGAGCTGCCCAGAACGCATTTGTGCACTTAGTCTTTCATCTTTCCTACCTCATTGAGAACAGTCGCACGTCAGGAACTTCTTCATTATTAAATGTAAGTGTGTGTGAGATCGTTTTTCTTATGAAGCATGGCGAAAATATAATTAGTTGCGTATAAATCTTTTACTTATTTCAAATGACCCACCTTTAATAATTCATGAAGTGTTTCTATTTTTCCAGCAGTAATCTTGATTATGTAATATGATGCTTGGACCCATCGTTGGACTTGTATCTATAATTTAATAGATGTACTTCGAGATCTCATTACTTGTAATTTTCATGAACGCGACTTGATTAGTTATGCCTGCAATGAAATCTTCGGAATTAATAGGAATCCGATCGATCTAAACATTCCTTCGTCAAAAAAAGATGATGTAATATTTTTCTTCACAATCATTGAGTTAGTACAATCTGCTCCAAGCCAACCAAGCATCATTTTACACAATGCAGCAAGATTTGTTACAGCTTCATCTGCTACATCCAGTCAATTTAACAATCATCATGGTAAGAAAGGTCATCGCGGAATCTGCTAATTTCTTTGTGTAATATTGTGCTCAGGTGTTGCTTTCATTCCAAATTACTCCTGCCGCTAAACTTTAAAGTCAGATTCCGCCTTCTTTTTTGAGTCTTCTATCTATAAAGTTACCTAAATGTATCAGATCCACCAAATTATTTTCTTGTATTATTGTACCGTTAGTGAACTTTAATAGCGGCTACGAGCAGTAACTACTACTCCAACACCTTATCGGAAGAAAGAAAACGCCATATTACAAGTGCATGAAATTATTACACTTACACATAAGTAGCTCAATTAGTAGACATTTAAGATCTGCTAAGACGTTTGGGTTCAGCTATCAGGGTAATTGCAAAGTAAAAAAGTTTTCATTGCAAAACACGTGTAATCAGAATAATTGCTGGACCTCACCCAAGATCATACCCCAGACAGTAGTTTAGGGATCTAGCGAACTTCACAGTAGCTTCACAATATATGTATTCACTTATGAAATTTGTTATTAACAATCTCACACATTTCAAAAGTAATAGCAGTATGCATAGCTGCAACACGAAGAGAAAGGGTGATATTCACTATTCAAGGTTAAATCTAACTTTGGCACTGAAAGGGGTGAGTTATGTTGCTACAAAATTCTTTGGTCACTTACAAAGTGACATCAAAAGTCTGACAGACAGCCAACTAGTATTTAAAAAGAAATTAAAAGAATTGCTGACTGGGAACGCCTTTTACACTTCAGATGAATATTTGAGTAAAAGTAATTTTCTAAAAATACATAATAAATAAATAAAAAAGCTTAAATTATTGAGTGTCATGTATGGACATGATTTATTTGACACGTCCACATCATTGCGAATTGTCGTATTTATGTTCTATGTAACAGGTATTAATCTAATCTAATCTAATCTAATCTAATGCTGTCAAATCATGCTGAAACACCCTTATTGGTATGTGACGTAGCCTCCAAGAGCAGAAACCCAAGTACTCATTTTGGCAGCTTTAGATAAGTGTTTTTCAACCTTTTCGAATACATGCCCTCCCTTCCAAGTAGAAACATTTTGGTAACCCCCTCTCATCTCAAATAAAAATATTCATCACAAACCGTAACATAACTTATCTCAGAGAAAAAAAATTTAATGTTTCTTTTGCTCAAACTATATTTTTAATTATTGGACGAAATTTCCTATTTTACACGATTTCCGACAGAAAATATATTTTGCTCATCGAATGTTCAATATTTCAGGCGAAATTCGGAAGCGAATTGTGTCATTAAGAAAGGTCCCACTGTATAGACAATTTGTAAAGAAGTATATTTTATTTTTTTAATTTTTCAGGATTTCTTATTGTTGTTCTTTTACCAGTCGATGGTTTTGCGCTTATTCATCATTAACACCCTGTGTTACAAAACAATTTATGATCCATGCAATTCCTAATGTTACACAAGTAAATCCGTAATTTTAACATTAAATAAATTTCATTTAGGCATACGCTTTGTATTATCGAACCCCTAGTTATTTTATGGTGCAGGTAGTTCCTCCTGTGACGGTGACTCCCCAAGCAAGACTTTGCGACCCACATGTTTAAAAACAGTGCTTTGGATCATACAGATGGACTCTACTCCCTTGTGGGATACACATTGTATCTCTCTGTGCTCGACCAGAGACAAGTCTGGTATTAGTGCTGACCTAGGAAGTTTCTGAAATTCTTGCAGAGCCCGTTCTGTTTCAGGCGCATTATGTGGGAGACCATTATCCTGTTAGAGGTCTGCACGTCGCTCGGTTGCTCGCTCGATTCGCGTGATACACGTCGTTCTATGACAGTCCGACAGGTGTCGGCACTGCAGCTTGCGGCAAGGCGTGTGGCTGCGCTCGACTTGCTCTACGCTCGTTCGAGCGGCGCACGCTCGACTGTCCCGACCGTCCACACTGCCCGCTCGCCACTCGGTCGCCCACCGCCGCGCCGCTCGAGTCCAAGGCCAGTGTCGAAAGCCAAGTAGACGCTTGAGAATAAATCCTGATGAGAAATTTGGAATGGTTTCCTTTCCCAGGTGCTTCGAAAGCTGTTCTCTCGATCCAGTTGAACTAGCCATTCAGTTTCACATTTTATACTTTACCATACAGGTTATTATACGTGATTAATATAAAGTTTCTGGGCTAAGATCATTTACTAAATGAGTTTTTGAGGATCTTTCTTTCTTGGTCCCATTTTGTGGACTGTTAGTTCCTGTTTAGTGGTAGGTGTTACTTGCCGTCTTAACGAGCAAATGATTGTATTTTATATCCATTCCTCTTATCACTCTCAAGTCCTGGAATACCTTGTCCGTCTTTTATATTCATATTAAATACTCCTATATTGATGTACACCCGATAGGTTAGGTTTGAGAATCTCTGTTGCACCCCGTTAATATATATTCCCGTAGCATTTTGGCACTGTGCGTGGTTGCTGCGCCTCTACCTTTTCCGAGTAAGTCCTTAACGGGAATTTTCCAGTTGCAACATTCATATATCCCCCACTGCCACTGTCGTCTTTCTTATCTACATAATAAAGAACGTATGCAAGCTTTTGTGCAATACATAGGATACGCGATTTCCTCCGTCGTCAGCGTCATATGCCGGTCGAATGCTCATATAACTGTTTTAAATCCTCTTATTCCAATTATTTACTTTACACAGCTGTTTCAGTGATATCTGTGTTATATTTATTTAGGGCCCACTGAAGAACATCACCCGAGTGCACCAGCCAAAAGAATGAACTGCATGTTTTCGGAATGGCTGGACTGTGAAATGTGCAAGGCGCAATCCACCAATGAGATGGACCTTTATTTAGCACGAACTGATGGTGATGACGACGATCCGCTTGAATGGTGGAAACGCAACAGTACTCTCTTTCCTAAGCTAGCTGCATTGGCAAAAAGAGTATTTTGTGTGCCCGCCTCAAATGCAGCTAGTGAACGCACTTTCAGTGCGGCAGGGAACCTGATTTCTGATACAAGAACTCGACTCGATTAGACAACGTGTCAAAGATATTTTAACAGTACATTGCAATTACAATGCCACCAACGAATAGTTTGAGGATAATGTTGTTACTTTTCAATGTATACTTTGTTGTACAGTAACATTCACTTTTGTGCATTGCAATAAAAACGTCGTTCGTTCCGTACTTTCCAGTAACAATTTTTTGTGCTCAAAAAATTAATTTGATTTACTCGAAGTTGAATCTATGAAATTTGTCTTATCAAAAGATACTTTAATACCAAAAATAATTAAAATCGCTTCACTAGTCTCTAAGTTATTGCCATTTTTCTATTTTAGGGACAATTTTGGAGGGACCGTTTTACCCCTTAAACATGTTTTTCCGTCGCTAAAAAAATACGTGTCCCATAGTTTTTCATGTATTACAACATATGCAAATTTCATAAAAATCAGAGAGTGATACTTAGGTAGGTTTCCTTGTGAGTACAGCAGCAGCACTACGCTCTGCGGCCTGTGCCCGCCCCTCCCCATGTAGCCTCGTTCGAGTGTCAACACACTCGCTGCGAGCGTTGCGCACTCGACCGAGTACGAGCGAGCGAAACCGGCGATTTGCAGACCTCTATATCCTGTTCAATCAACACACCCCGTTCCTGTTGCAAGAGTGGCAAGTCTTGTAACATTTTGCACTTACCGAACACTGATTTGCGTTCTCTGAAGAAACGTCAAAGGCGAACGACAGTTGTTTCATCTCGCAGCTCGGACTATGAGGCCTCGGGTGGGACCTGAGTGAGGACAGCGCTTGTCATATCACGCAACCATCACTTGTGGGCGGGCTAAACCTGCTTTCATCACTTAAGAATACAATCCCTCATCCAAATTTTCAAGTTTTACTCTGTTTTCTCAATCCACGCAAGTTAATGCCATTGCTTGAGTGTAAGACGGGCTTGTTGGAGGTGTGGGTCTGTAGTCCCACTGATAGAAACTAGTTAGCAACATTACGTGTTGACACAGGTTCAAGACCTTAAATGTGCTGTGGTAGATGTACGATCTGATACTTCACCCATACAATACAATAATATTGGAGGGTGTTTATGTTGTATTCAATCTATTCAAAAACCAGACAGCAGTTATTAGAGTTGAAGGGCAAGAAAGGGACGCAGAGGTTGGTAAGGGATTAAGACAGGGTTGTAGCCTTTCCCCAATGTTGTTCAATCTGTACATTGACCAAGCAGTGAAGGAAAGCGAGGAAAAATTTAGAGAGGAAATTAAAGTTCAGGAACAAGAAATAAAAACTTTGCGGTTTGCCGATGACATAGTAATTCTGTCAGAGACCGCAAAAGAACTGGAAGAGCAATTGAACGGGATGGACAGTGTCTTGAAAAGAAAATATAAGATGAACATTAACAAGAGTAAAACGAAGGTAAATGGAACGCAATGTCAGAAAATTAGGCGATTCTGAAGGATTTAGATTAGGTAATCAGATAATAAAAGTAGTAGATGAGTTTTCTTATTTGGGTAGTAGTATAACTTCTGATGGACGAAGCAAAGAAGATATTAAATGCAGAATGGCTATGGGAAGAAAAGCGTTTCTAAAGAAAAGAAACTTGTTTAAATCCAATATTAATTTAAATGTTAGGCAGTCCTTTCTGAAAGCATTTGTCAGGAGTGTAGCATTGTATGGAAGTGAAACGTGGACGATAAGAAGTTCAGACAAAAGATGAAAGAAGCCTTTGAAATGTCGTATTACAGACGAATTATGAAGATTAGATGGGGAGATCACGTAACGAGCAGGTGCTTAACCGAATTGGGGAGAAAAGGAGTTTCTAGCATATACTAACAAAGAGAAGAGGTAGATTGGTGGTACACATTCTGAGACATCAAGGAATTGTCAACGTAGCATTAGAAGGAAGTGTGTGGGGTAAAACTCGTAGAGGGAGATCGAGGGACGAATACAGTAAGCAGATTCAAAAGGATGTAGGTTGCCGAACGTATTCTCAGATGTAGAGCTGCATCAAACCAGTCTGTGGACTGAAGACCACAACAACAATTATGCTGTCCACACTGCAGTATTTCAAGGCATTACACGGAAGCGTTTGTAACAAAAAAGAGTCGTGTGGGTGCCTATCCTAGAGGCGTTAAGTCTCAGAGCTTACTGAGTATGCCGCTTATACAGATGTGAGGATATTCATGTGACCATTGTAACCAGCATCGTCGTACAATAGACGCAATATGTCTAACTTGTAAATCTCTGAAACGATCATCCCAACACTCAGAAGACCTAGTGATGTGAAGTGATGGAATGCAATCGAATGCGAAATAGTCTGTGGTGTTTTCCAGAAACTGGCTGGCCGTTAATTCATAGCTGCGGATGGTGCCAAAAACCAACTTGGAAAGGTAGAACCTATCCAGTTATTCCAGGTGGTACGAACTGCAGAGCCACAAACTACTAAGGGATAATAATATGGTCTAACAGTATATAATATTCAGACCAGGAAAGAAGCGAAAGTTGCAACAACATGACTATGGGCATAGTTAAAAGCCCTGCACGGATTGTAACAACCAAGGAGATCGGGTTCTAATTCGATGATTCAGAACCTTTGTGATGACTGTAGAATGCCATTTTTCATTCGATGTTCAAGATGATGGTACTGGTATATTTTGCACATTTATTTGATTTCGATTATGTTTATTTTGTTAATACATACATTGCATAGAAATTTGATCTCTGCAACTGCCTAAATTCATTTTCTGTCGCCCTTGTGGCACATATTGTGACTCATTACCAGCCAATAATTTCCTAGTCATAAATGTTAACAGAGCACGTTCAAATGAGTCTTACTAGAGATAGAACTTGAGATCTCTTGATAGACATGTAGTAGTGTTGGTCTGGGGGGGGGGGGGGGGGGCGGAAAATAGCTTTCTGATAATTAACGCTCCATATTCCAGAAACCTTATTTCAATTAATAACATTATTTATATCAAAATTAAATGATCAAGGTTATGAAACTCCGTAAATGTGGAAAATAAAAGTTGATGAGATGTCTGTGAAGGTTATATCTATATCTACATGGGAAACTATGCAAATCACATTTCAGTTACTGACGGAGGGTTCATCGAACCACCTTTATACTATTCATCTCCCATTACACTCTTGAATAGGGCGCTGGAAGAAAGAATATCTGAATCTCTCCTTTCGATCTCTGATTTCTCGTATTTTATTCAAAAATGTTCAAATGTTTGTAATTCTATCGGACCAAACTGCGAGGTTATCAGTCCGTAGCTTACAAACTACTTACACTAAACTAACCTAAGGACAACACACACACACACACACACACACACACACACACACACATGCCCCAGGGAGGACTCGAACCTCCACGGCGAGAAACCGCGCGCTCCGCAGCGAGACGCTTTAGACCGCTCGGCTACTCCACCGCGGCCCGTATTTTATTCTGATGGTCATTTCTACCTATTTAGGTGGGAGTCAACAATATATTTTCGCATTCGGAGGAGAATGTTGGTGATTGGAGTTTCGTTGTTGTAATGATTCCCATCCCAGGTCCTGTATCGTTTCCATAATTCTGTCTCCCCTGTATTGTGACAGCTGCTCTTCTTTGAACTCTTTCGATGTCCTCCGTCAAACCCACCTAATAAGGATCCCACACTGGGCAGCAATACTCCAAAACAGGACGGACAAGAGTAATGTATGCAGTCTCTTTAGTAGTTCTGTTGCATCTTTTAAGGGTTCTGCCAGTAAAACACAGTGTCTGGTTCGCCTTTCCCAAGACATTATCTACGTGTTCTTTCCAGTTTGTCTGAAGTAATAGTAATTCGTAGATAGTTTGTGAAGTTAACGGCCGTCACATTTGATTGATTTATCTTGTAAACAAAGTTCAACGGATCTCTTTTCGTACTCATGTGTACGACTTGACACTTCTCATTATTTAGAATCAACTGCCATTTTTTACAGCATAGTGATGTCTTATTGAGATCTTTCTGCAGTTAGTTTTGATCTTCAGATGATTTTACTAGACGGTAAATGACGGCGTCATCTGCAAAAAACCTGGGAGAGCTACTTGGGTTTTTTCCCAAATCATTTATGTAAATAAGGAACAGCAGAGGATCAACGACACTACCCTGTGGAACGCACGATATCACCTCTGTTTTAGTCGATGCCTTACCATCGATTAGTACAAACTGTGACATCTATGACAGGAAATCCCCTATCCAGTAGCAAATTTGTGGCGATATACCGTAACCACGCAATTTGATTATAAGCCGTTTGTGACGTACGGAATCAAAAGCCTTCTGTAAATAAAAAAAATACAGAATCAATTTGAGAACCCTTGTCGATAGCACTCATCACTTCGTGTGAGTAAAGAGCTAATTGTATTTCGCATGAACGATATTTTCTAAATCCGTTTTGATTTTGGGTCGATAGATCATTCTGTTCTAGATAATTTACAATATTTGAATACAGAATATGTTCCAAAATCCTGTTGCAAATTGACGTCAATGAAATAGGCCTGTAGTTTAGTGGGTTACTTCTACTGCCTTTTTTGAATATAGGTGTGGCCTGTGCAAGTTTTCCAATCTTTTGGTACAGACCCTTCGTTGAGAGAGCGGTTGTATATGGCTGTTGAGTAAGGAGCTAACTCTTCAGCATAATCAGATAGAAATCTAATGCGTATACAATCCCGACCAGAAGACTTGTTAAGTGATTTTAGTTGCTTCACTACACCGAAGATTAAATTTTAAAATTTTACAATACTTCGAAGATATCTACTTCAACGTTACTCATTCTGGCCTCTGTTTTTAATTCGAAATCTGGAATATTGATTTTGTGTTCTTTCGTGAATGAGTTTCTGAAAGCTATGTTTAGTAACTCTGCTTTTGTAGCGCTATCATAGGCAGGATCACCATTACTATCACGTAATGAGGTTATTGTTTTTGTTTTGCCCCTAGTATATTTCACACATTGCCAAAATATTTTAGAGTTTCTGTCAAATTTCGAGAAAGAGTTTCGTTGTGAAAAGTATTGCAGGCATTTCGCATTGAAATCCTCGCTAAGCTTCGAGCTTCAGTGTAGGATCGCCAGTCCTGCGGATTTTCTGTTCGTTTAAATTTAGCATGCCTTTTCCGTTGCTTTTGCAACAGTGTTCTGACCTGTTTTGTGTACCAAGGGGGATCACCTCCTTCTTTTATTAATTTATTTGGTATAAAACTCAATTGCTGTCGATACCACTTCTTTGAATTGGAGCCACATCTGGTCTACACTTAAGTTTAGTGTTAGGAACGAGTGGATCCTGTCTTTCAAGAAGCACTGTATTGTATTTCTATCTACTTTCCTTAACAAATATACCTTTCGTCTAATTTTCGTAACTTTGAGACTCTGTGTTTGCTAATATCTGCATCCGTTTTGATGCTCGTTATGAGCACAGGATTATTTGTTGCTAAGAGATCAAGTGTGTTTTTACATCCATTTACAATTCTAGTTGGCTCATGATCTAATTATTCGAAGTAATTCTCAGAGAAAGCGTTGAGTACAATTTCGTACATGTTACACAATGTGCCACATTCACGGTGATGGGAATAAGAGTTATTTTCCTAGAGATACTATTGCATGGCTAGGCAGCCATAGGTTTGTGTTCAGCTCGCGGATGAAACTTGTGGGAGAGAGAGAGAGAGAGCGAGAGCGAGAGAGCTGTTGAAAACGTCGTAAGTAAAAAACTTGTGCTCAACAAGTGTAAATTTGAGGGTTCATCCAAAGGTAAGGTTTCACAAACAAACATTACTGTCATGGAAATTGACATCGTCTTCATAATCGGTATCTTTCGCTACGCATTTTTAGACAGTGCTCCCAATTCTGTTGCCCCACGTCATAGAAATCTGCCGCTGGAGAAACGTCTCACCTCTTTATTTACTTCATCGTTATTCCGGAATCGTTGCCCACCCAGGAGTTACTTTAGCTTGGGAAACAAGTGATAATCACTGGGCGTGAGGTCTGGACTGTAAGGTGGGTGGGACATAATAGTCCAGACACAGTTTGTTCAAATATTCCTGGGTTTGGTGGGAGACATGATCGGGAGGTACCATCAAGTAGCGCTGCACTGTCAGTTGTACTCTCTGACGGTTCTGGATAGTTCACGTAAGTGTTTTTAGTGTTTCATAGTAATTGGCTGATAGTTGTGTCATGAAATAGTTCCATGAAATCGATGAATACTATCCACATACGATCCTAGAAAACAGTGGCTATGACTTTACGAGCAGAAATAGTTTGTTTGAACATCTTTGCGACTGGTGATAGTGACGGCATTGTTTAGATTTAGGTTCCGTTTCATTTAACATACGCGTTTAGCTCCTGCAATAGTCTTTCCTATCTTGTTGAAACATTTGAAGAAACAGAAGAGAACAGTGAAGGCGTTTCTCCTCGTGTTCTGCTGTCGCATCCGTGGTACCAATTGAACACAGTGCTTGTGGTATCCCAACTTTATTCCGTCAAAGTACTTTCAACTGCACTATAAGGAATCCAAGAAACAAGTTCACTGATGGTGGTTTCAAGCACTTAGAGCTGGACCGTCTCGATAACTGCTTCCGAAACTGAAGCTGTTACACTTTGTTCTTCATTTTCCACCTACATCCGACAGACACTAAACGTCTTGTACATTTTCTGATGTGTTTTGAACGATCATAAACTTTTCACAGTTCATTTGACAACTGATGAATACTCACTTGCGCAGTTCCTTTCACGTGCAAAAACCGAATTAAATCGAATTACGCATTCGGCGGGTTCAACTAATGGCACCTCTATCGCAGACGACTGCTGAGCCCATACTAACAAGTAGACGTAAGTTAGTTACTCTCCGATTTTTCTGAAATCTAGATTCGTTATAAAACACGAAAAACTAAGGGACGGTCCCACAATAATGGCAGCTAAAATGGAAAAAAATGTGATAACTTAGAGGTTAGTGAAGCGATTGTAATTATTTTTGTTATGAAGGTATGTTTTGATTTAAGACTAAAGTCGGCCGAGGTATATTGGAAAGAAAGTGAAAATTAAGGCAGTAACCTTTTGCTACAGAAACTAGTTTAGTTTTCATTGAAGTGGAATTTATTAAAACTTCAAATGAAAGGCTAAATAAGTAACACGATATAAGTCGCTGAATTAGAATCTGAAGTCAGATTCTCAACATTCAATGTGGCTGATCTAGCATAACGAACGAAGAATCGAAAGAATGCTTCAATAGACAGTAACTTGACATTCGAATTTCATAATATGGTAAAATCTGTTGCCGGCCGCGGTGGCCGAGCCGTCTGCGGCGCGCCAATCACGTTCTCCACGGCCACTACGGTCGGGGGTTCGAATTCCCCCCCCCCACCCTCGCGCATGGATATTTGTGCCGTTCTTAGTATTAGCTAGTTCATAAATATTTTGTAAGTTTAGGGACTGATGACCCCGTACTTAAGTCCCTTAAGCTGTACAAACATTTGAACCTTTTTAAAATCTGTTTTTAAAATAAAAGTGATAAAATATTTTACGAACTTAAAAAATAAAACTTAAATAGGTAGTATTTTTTGTTCCACAATATTATTTGCTTGTTATTAGCAGCTTTCGGCTTCTTAGGCCATCGTCAGATAACTTCATACTAAACAGATACTCCACACGTAACATTGAGGTTACATACACAAAGATGATTTTTCAAAGAAATGTGGACTGCAAATTAATTATTTCTATGAATCGATACTACATAACAAACGTCCTCCTACAAAATAAATGGATTTTAAATGAACATTTCTTGGGCTACAATGGTATTACAATATTAAAACTGTATAATTTTATAAGAAAGTATTGTCAGCAGGTGATAGTAGAAACAAAATGTCTTTTTTTTATGAATAAGTATCAATACCACAGAACGTGCATAGTAATAATAATAATAAAGGAAAAAACACAAATGTTGTCCGAATGGGTACATCTTGCTCACTTAGGTTACAAATATTATAAATGTCCAGGTGAGCGATGGATGATTGTACAAGCAAACTGTAAATTATGACAAGCAGGAGAAAGATATATGGAACATTGGTATGAAACACATATGACAAAATTATTTACACACAGTGAGAACAATAGGCCTATTAAGAAGTTGACATCATTTTAGTAAAGGTGAATAATGGAATTGTGTCTGATCATTCAGCACGAGGTCAGGATTCTTGGACTGGTGTTTGTTACTGGCCAGAATTTCCAACAATGTGATTTTTCTACGTTTTTTTTTTCCTTTATGGAGAACATCACATTTAGTATCATAGGAATGACATTCATTCAGAGCATGGTCAGCAAAGGCGGAATCTTTCTCTTTCAATCTGCAGCTCCTTTCGTGCTCAGATAGTCGAATGGCTATAGCCCTACCTGACTGGCCTACATATAGTTTGCCACAAAGGTTACAGGTAATTTTATACACTCTACTCTGTTCTAAAGGTGGAATTTTGTCCTTGCTGTTGAACAAAATGTGGGCAACAGTATTTCTGGTGTAAAAAGCTGGGTTGTATTTCCTAGATCTCAGTTTTTTGTCAATTACCTTTGAAGGCTTACCTACATATAGCATGGGGACCCACTTTTTATTACTATGGCTCCGTGATTTCTGTGGAGGATACAGAAGTGCTGTTATCTTTTGCGTCTTTTACCTGGAGCTATAACCGTTGATGGATGCTATTTCTTGGATTAGTTTAACTTCATTTTCTAAATCTGCTTTTTGTTTTGGTATAGATAGTAAACGATGTGCGCGCGGTGGAACTCCGCGCCATATATTATTGCGCTCTTTGTCTGGCCGCCAGGGCGGAACAGGATGCTCAAGGTCACTGCGGCTGCAGAGGACTCTTTCCTGCACGTCTCCCGCCACACCCAAATCTCCATGCGCCACGCTGTCTCTTTCCTATACCTCAGCCTATTTGTTCTGTAATGCTCGCAGCCACAATACTGTATTCCCGCATCAGGGAGAACAGACCATGAGGTATCGAGACTTGTATACAATAAGCCGCGTCTGGGCTCCTGACGACAATTAATTATGTCTCGATACCTCATGGTCTGTTCTCCCTGATCCGGGAATACAGTATTGTGGCTGCGAGCATTACAGAACAAATAGGCTGTGGTAACAGGAAAGAGACAGCGTGGCGCATGGAGATTTGGGTTTGGCGGGAGACGTGCAGGAAGTAGTCCTTTTCAGTGGGACTGGTCACTGTGTCCTCGGTGGTGGAGTGGTCAACGCGTCTGCCTAGTAAGCAGGAGATCCCGGGTTCTAATCTCGGCCGAGATAAAAAAATAACCGATTATTAAAAAACGTTTATATTGAGTTGTTTACAGCAAGGTTAAACTGGAGAAAAATATTCCGGTATGACCGTACACCGGTCGGTTCAGCCATAGCCGCCGTCCCTATTGGCTGGTGCAAGTGATGCTGGGCTGTGTAGCGCCCCCTGGTGAAACGATATTAATAATAAGTGACCAAGTATTGAATTCTTTTTTCCCTCCTAAATGCAGACCAAAAGCAACTCTAGTATGAACAACACCTGAGGATAACACCGCCATTTTGAAGTAAATTGGACAAAAAACTGGATGATAGTGTAACATCCCCTTTAGCGTTTCATCCAGTTTCTTTGTCAACGAATAGGATCAATATCTCATCCAATTTTTTCGTCCATTTCTTTGTCCAATAATTTGATAGTGTAATACCGGCCTTACAAAAACATAAAGCCTTAAATATTTATTTAAAATCGGTTCTTTGGCTAAAGCGCTCTGTTGTTGTCGTGGTCTTCAGTCGGGAGACTGGTTTGATGCAGTTCTCTACAATACCCTATCCTGAGCAAGCCTCTTCAACTCCACATAAGAACGGCAACCTACATCTGTCTGAATCTGCTTACTGTATCCATTTCTTGGTCTTCCTCTGCGGTTGTTACCCCAAAGACTTCCCTCCAGTGCTAAATTCACGATTCCCTGATGTGTAAGTATGTGTCCTTCCAATCGATCCCTTCTTTTACTCAAGGTATGCGAGAAATTCCTTTTCTCCCCAAATCTGTTCAGTACCTTCTCATTAGTTTCGCGATCCACCCACCTAATCTTCAGCATTCTTCAGTAGCACCACATTTCAAAAGCCTCAATCCTCTTCCTGTCCGCTCTGTTTATCGTCCCTGTTTCACTTCCATACAAGGCAACACTCCATACAAATGCCTTCAAAAATGACTTCCTTAGTCTTAAATCAATATTTGATGTTAACAAATTTCTCTTTTTCAAGAACGCTTTTCTACCCATTGCCATTCTGATTTTTATATCCTCTGTACTGAAACCATCATTTGTTATTTTACTGTCCAAGTAACAAAACTCATCTACCACCTTTTTTGCATCGTTACCTAATCTAATTCCTTCAGCATCGCCTGATTTTCTTAGACTGCACTCCATTACCCTATTTTTGCTCTTGTTAATGTTCATCTTATATGCACCTTTCAGCACACTGTCCATTCCATTCAATTGCTCTTCCAGGTCCTTTGCTGTATCTGACACAATTACTATGTCGTCGGCAAAACGCAATGTTTTTAATTCTTCCCCCTGAACTTTAATTCCTTCACCAAATTTCTCCTTGCTTTCCTTTATAGCTTCCTCAATCTACATATTGAATAACATTGGAGAAAGGCTACAACCCTGTCTTACTCCCTTCCCAACCACTGCATCCCATTCATGCCCTTCAACTCTGACAACCGCTGTCTGGTTTTTGTACAAGTAGTAAATAACCTTACGCTCCCTATATTTTACTCTTGCTTGCTTCAGAACTTGAGAGAGTTTATTCCAATCAACATTGTCAAAAGCCCTCTCCAAATCTACAAAAGCTAGAAATGCACTCTATTAGCAGTAGACAGGATATCATAATTCAGTATTTAATATGCAAACGTAGGCTTCCGCGGCTGTTGTCACTATCAATATAATTCTTCCGGGTATGAGACCGCGTCGTCATTTTGTAAACTATACCGACGTTTCGGCCACTGTTGCAGGCGGCCTCCATCAGGGTCTGTGTCTGACTGCTGAATGATCGATCGCTTGGGGTTTATATATCAGCGGATGATGGAGAGGAAAGGGGACGCTGGTTTTCCTTTATTGGTGGTTACATTATTGCACGCCATTGGTGGAAAAGGGCGTTGATGATTGGTGTTTTAATGGCTTGTTTTCCATATGATTGGAGGTTGCATTCTTCCCCCTCATTGGTCAAAGTGGACGTTTCCCATTGGCTTTTGCATTAGAAGTTGCTATTGGCGGAATGGACCTGAGAGAACGGACAGCGATACGTTGATGACATTTTCGTCATCTGGCCACATGGGGAAGAGGAGTTACAGAACTTCCACGAACATCTCAATAGGCAGCACAGCAAAATACATTTCACAATACCAGTAGAAAAGAATGGGGTGCTGCCTTTCCTCGTTGAAGTCCACCGAAAGTCTGACGGTAAACTTGGCCACAGCGTGTACAGAAAGGCTACCAGCACGGGAAGGTACCTCCACGCCTCCTCCCACCACCATGACATGCAGAAGAAATCCGCGCCCATAGGATCAGCGTTGCCGATCACCTACAGGCGGAACTACTACATATCAGATCCTCCTTTGCGGCTAATGTCTATAGAATGGGCGAGATAAATAAAATAATGTCCAGGATGAATGAAAGCAATAGAAGGTAACAGGAAGAAGCACCATCGCCCTATTACTGATCGTGTGGGCAAGATTCTTCGTCGGGCAGGCTTCAAGCCAGTCTTCCGCAGCACCAATAAGACTATGGATGTCCTAGATTCAACTAAAGACGCAGTTGACAATCTGTGTAATGCCGGTCTATACAGGAGAGACCGGACGAGCAATCTGCACAAGGCTAACTGAAGATTAAAGGTACATACGGCTTGGACAGCACACAAAGTCAGCAGTTTCTGAGCACCATAATCAGCGCGGAAAAAAGTTATCTTTCGGTGAGGCCCGCGTACTGGCAAAACAACCTTTCTCAACGAGGAGGAAGATTAGAGAGGCTATAGAAATAGCAAAGCGTCCCGCCAATATGAACAGGGAGGATGGCTACAGGCTGCCGGCGGCTTGGCTGCCAGCAGTTGCAACGCTACGTGACGGCACCGCGCGCGTAATGACTCGCGCAGGCCCATCGGAGACCACAGCGGCCGCGCAAACGCAGAGCACCGGCCCGCCGCCGTCTGCGCCAGGCGACAAGTCAACAGCGGCACGCCACAACTGCTGTCCGTCCTCTCAGGTCAATTCCGCCAATAGCAACTCCTAATGCAAAAGCCAATGGGAAACGTCCACTTTGACCAATAAGGGGGAAGAATGCAACCTCCAATCATATGGAAAACAAGCCATTAAAACCAATCATCAACGCCCCTTTACACCAATGGCGTGCAATAATGCAACCACCAATAAAGGAAAACCAACGTCCCCCTTCCTCTCCCTCATCCGCTGATATATAAACCCCAAGAGACCGTACATTTAGCAGTCAGACACAGACCCTGATGGAGGCCGCCTGCAACAGTGGCCGAAACGTTTTAATTTGCTGGGATGCCACAGATGCCCCCTGCTTGTGGCATGCCCTCGTGGCGTGAGCGTGCCGGTGGCCTCCGCTACGCCAGCTGCGCTCTTCAACATGTGGCCTGCGGTGAGCGGACACGTCGCTCACACACCCTCCACCAGCCAGCAGCCCGCGTTTTGCCGACAGCACTCCGTCACCGCAGCCACCCTCATCCCTCTGTAGCGCATCCTGCCGACCTTCCCACGGATGCGAAAGGCACATTTAATAGTGATGCGACAGACCTTTGCTTCCGTCTCCGAAACTGCGGAAGTTCCGCACATTTTTCACATCCGCATACGGCTCCGCATTTTTCAATCGCAATGACAAAATTGAACTTAAAAATAAAGCGATGCTCAGCATCTATTTAAAATTACTGCAGGTGGCACCACTATAGTCGGCTCGTGTAGTGTGCCCTGTGCGCAGATTAGATTAGATTACTACTCGTTCCATAGTTTATATATACGACATTTCGTATTGATATGGAACGTGTCAGTTTAGTAAATGTTGTCTACACTTGACAAGGATATTTTTATTACATTTTTGTTTTTTTATTTGTTCTTTTAGTTTTTAAAGTTTTATCTAAAAATTCATCTACATTGTAGAAGTAGTTGCCATTCAGATATTCTTTTAATTTCTTTTTAAATACTAGTTGGCTATCTGTCAGACTTTTGTTTCTACTTGGCAAGTGACCAAAGACTTTTGTGGCAGCATAATTCACCCCTTTCTGAGCCAAAGTTAGATTTAACCTTGAATAGTCAATATCATTTTATATCACTATATTTCTCCTAGTGTTGTAGCTATGCACATATTACCTTTGAATTGGGTCGGATTGTTAATAACAAATTTCGTGAGTGTGTATATATTGTTAAGCTCCAGTGAAGATCCTTATACCCCTAAATAAATGTCTGCAGAATGCTGTTTGGTGGCCTCCAGCAATTATTTTGATTACGCGCTTTTATGCAATGAATTTTACTCAATGTTGAATTGCCCCAGAATATGATCCCATATGAAAGCAATGAATGAAAATGTACTTTTGCAATGACTCTGATAGCATAAGTAGCTGAACTCAAACGTTTCAGATCTTCAATATGTTTCTTCCAATTCAGTCCCTCGTCAATGCAAACACCTAACATTTTTGAATATTCTACCTTAGCTACAGATTAATGTCCAAAGTCTAAATTTATTAATGGTGCCATGCCATTTTCTGTATCAAACTGTATATACAGGGTTTTATCGATGTTTAATGAGAGTCCATTTGTAGAGAACCACTTAATAACTGACCTGTTAGTTACTCATTCCCTGCTCTTTGAGGCAGGATAGTGCTGTATGTGAATACCGACGAAAGATCTTTATCTACCTTGAATTCTCCAGTACTGTAGAGTTTTTACACCTTAAATAATAGGCATAGTTTTTATATGATTGAAACAACTGCATGTAATACCTGCCATTATGAAGAGGAGCACTTCTCATGTAAGACATGATTTCATTAATATGATGGCTGTGTTCCATACATGAGTTTAATACCTTGCTGTAATAGTTTTATACACTCTTATTCTTTTCATCCTTGACCATTACCTTATCTTCATCTCTCCTGCACTGGCCAGTAGTTCAGGCGGTGGCCACTCAGTTCAAATGTTTTAAAATCTAAGTGAACTACGTTGGTTATCAGTCCCTAGGCTTACAAACTGCTTACACTAACTTCAAGTAACTCATACTGAGGACATCAGAAATACTCATGCCCGAGGGAGGACTCGAACCCCCGACGTCGAGCAATCGCAGCGAGGAACTTTAGAACGCTCTGCCACTCCAATTCTATTGGCCACGTAGTGCACCTAAAGAAATCGCGAATTTAGCGTTAGAGGGAAGTGTGTGGGGTAAAAATCGCTGAGGGAGACCGAGGGATGTAGGAAATGAGGAAATGAAGAGGCATTCTCAGAACAGAGTAGGATGGAGACCTGCATCAAACCAGTCTCTGGACTGATGACCACAACAACAACAGCGACCTTGACTATTCATCATTTTATAGTAAACCACAGATCACGTAGCCAAGCCGTTAAAATGATCAACAAAATTTAATATCCGTTTTTCTAATCAGAGGTTTCATTACGTTTTATTAATTTTATAGGTGCACAAACAATTTCTTTTTCATATTAATAACTACTGCTGAGGTACGGTTCATCTGTTTACGCTAGGCAATTACTGAGTTGATCCCGCAAGTAAATTTCTTTCTACTTGTACGTTAGACCCTACTGCTGCGTCATATCTCGTCTGTGAGGGCCTTTAGTCATGATTCCTGTCAGGCTGCGGGCACCTGTTCGGTTCCGCACTCACCGAACCGTGAGCCAGTGCTCGCCGGTGGCATCTTAAGTACGAGGGGGTCCGCGGGGAACTTCCCCCATTAATCCCCACTTTGCGCTGCTCCCGCTGGACGGTGCATTACACAAGATTAATGTTGCTAATGCGTTGCACTCAGGTGCTCCTTCACGTGAAGGTCAACTGAGATTCACGTTCCAGGAATATGCAGAACGAAATCTGTGCTAAAGACATCACCCTAGTAGATGAAATACTTAACCCTCCCACACCAAGTGGAAGAAGGGATGGGGGAGGATACTGCATGCCCTTATCATATTTTAATCTGTCTAGCCAGAACACTATACTTTAAAATATAAAAAATATATATATTTTGTTTCTTAACCCTTTAGTGACCAGTGGAAACTATACTTCCTACTATTTGTTCTCGCTGTAAGTTCAGTGGTACTGCGTGTTCCCAATTCTAATTTGTACCATCTCTGTTAGTGTGTGCTAACTACATATAGATTGTCAACAGGCGCGCGAAAGTGGTTGTTTTTCTACAATGTTAATCTGTCAATGCGGAAGCGCATTTTATGCCGGAAAACAAGCTACTGTTTCTACCAACAGCGTTTTTTGTACAGCGTGCTTTCCTTATGACTTGTGTTGTATTTATGTGCTTTAATATTTACGAGGGTGATAGTATTCGTGTATATCAGCTGCGCGAACGGTTTGCTGTAGGTCGTTGTTCATGGAAGTGGTGGCACATTCTATTTTTCTTTCCTGTAGATTTGGAAGATGTCAGTGCCTACATTATGTGGAAGTTACAGAAGACAGATTCAGACCAGCTAACATTTAAGTAGCATTTGGCAAGGCAGCTTATCTCCATCTTCTCAAGTTGTAAGCGAAGGCCCGTTCATTTTCAGACACCAAAAAGAGGCGTGTCTGCAGTTCCAGATGAAGTTCGTCTGGCGAAAGTTGGAACTCATTTCCCAACAAAAGGTACTACTATCAGAACGTGCCGCCAATGTAGCACCAAAAACAAAGAAAAGAGGACAAAAATAATGTGAAGCAACTGTCGTGTTCCTTTGTATGTACCACCATGCTTCTCTGAGTTCCATAGTACGTCACCTTAGTGAACTCAATGGACAACATGCACTAATAAAAAAGTACATGAAATGTTTAAAATGCTTTTTGTACGAAAAAAAGGTATACATTTTTAATAATAAAGTCCAATTACTCAATAATTCGGTGGGAACAATACATTTCTCTAAAGTTTTTATACCCGTAGGCTAAATTCTCACTTTTGGAAATAATTTGGTCACTAAAGGGTTAATGTAGTTCCCTAACATATTCCGTAATTGTTTTAATGTTATCAGTTGAACTTTACACAAAAATTATTAGTAAATGCGACCATCAGAATGGATATCCTATTGAATGGTTATAAGTTAAGGGTCGTGTTTAGACATCATTGACGCTTCAAAACGTATATTGTGAGTAAATGCCAACAAAACAAGAACTGCATTTACTTTTTTTTTATTTTTCTTGACTAGGGCGTAGGGTGCCACTTATTCGTTACACACATCATTGGTAGGGTTTTACATTTTCTCAGAGTGTGTTAAATCATACTTTCAGGTCCTAGATCCTACATTCGTATTAATGTGTGGAAAGTATGAGTACATCAATAACCGTCAACCAACTATGCCCTTTATTATTATTATTATTAGCGAATGTCCCCATGGGAGAACGATAAGCAGGTGATTTATCAATATTACTTAAGGTTCTTCTTATTTTCCCAATATTTCTTCATTTTCTCCCCAAAGGCCTTCTTCCTTTCTTCGGTGCACTTTGGTCGGTATGGTTTTGGTGCCGTCTCTGAAGTAAACTTCTACTAGTATATTGCTGTGGATACCATCCAAACATGAATTAAGTACATTGTTCTCTTCAACTCACTTAATGAAAACGTGAAGACAATTAGTTGAAATATCAAACAAAACTAACCACTGATGCTGGTTCTGATGTTACATAAGGAAATTAGAATAGGTGATGGCTTTATAGCATCGTTTGCAGAAACGTGATCTGGCTAGGAGCAGAATGACATTAAAAATTTTGCTACTTCATTGGAAACTTTTCCAAAATGTCATGCAGAAAACTGTCTAATGAAGCCACGTAAATTGTCTAATTGGTATAGGCCGCACATGCACACAGAAGAAAGAGTTACGGATTCGATATTGACGGTGAAGTTGCAGTTCTAGGTCTGTAGACCTTCCTGAAATAACAGTTACTGATTGCTTATAATAACGTGGGGACTGAAGTATGGAACTAATGCAGCGTGCACTATACTGCAAGTTCAGTAAATAATAGTGCCAAGATGAGCATATTGTCCAAAGACATCCCAGCTGGAGTCCACTTTGATGACAATTAAAGAAATTCCTCATTTATTTAAGTAGTTATTATCAAACGTGTCACACTTGATATTTTCTCAACAAAGAAATTATTTTTATACTGTGATCCTGTTAAGTTGTAACGGTACTGATTGTAGGAGCAAGATTTATACAATTACATATTACAATCTTCATATCATAAACGGTTACACTGAAAACAAAGGCCTGTTTTATGTTGTGTAAAAAAACTGATCATTAAATAAATACCATGCAAAATAACAACTACTACTTTCAGTTGTATCTCAGCTGAAACATCGGCGTTTTCTGAAGTTCAGAAAGTTAGAGTAAATGCAAGACTAATTGTTGATATTTTTGTAGTGATGATCAGTTTTCCAGACTTCCCAAATATTGTTGCAACAAAGCCTCTGAGATAAACCGAAAGAGAACGGGTTTTAAGAAAATCCCTGCTGATGTATAAAAAATGTTACCCAAGATGAAAAAAGTACTACCAACAAATAGAAATGAAATCCCATGAAAAACATAAAATGTCATAATTTGTTATCTGTGAGCAATTATGGAGACACTATTAATGTTATAATGTAAATGTTTAGTTCTAAAATAAATATTAAGACTTGCCAGACGAATGGCAACATAAACCTATATTTTAATTGTGAGTGTACTTAGTGAGTGGACCTCAGGATCTTTTGACTGTAAGAGCCTAATTAGTACCAAATACCGGGTGTGTCGCCTAACTTTACCAGTGGGAATATCTCGTAAACCACAACAAATATTTAATAACTAATTCCGGAGACCGAAAGTGAGGAAAGGGGCTGCTGTAATTGTTTAATACAAACCATTAAATATGCACGGAAGTATGTTTTTAACACAACCATATGTTTTTAATGGAAACCTATTATTATTTTAGCACAACTGAAAATAGGAAAACATACTTAAGTAATGCCGTTTGTTACATTGTAAAATGTTAGTTACATTCAGAGTTATTGCAGCCTTAATTTTACGCTTGAGTAACTCCTCAGCAGTGCAGTCGTGTGGTGTAACAAACAAGATCCATGATCAGCGATCAGCATCTGTAGGTGTATGTTTACGAAGACTACAGTGTTCACGAGTTTGGCTGTAATGCAATGTTTTGGTTTGACCTAGTTGCCTCGTTGTCTGCATGCACGCTTTCTGTTACTGTTAGTATGAATTAGTCGTTGTACTCAGAATAAGTGTTGTACGTTGTGTTATCAGACGTCTGTGGTAGTGTACTATACAGAGATACGCACAGTAGTAAAGTGGGAAGCAACATTATTTTAAGCATGTCGGAAGTGCAACAGAGTGTACAGTGCTGTAAGAACTGTGAAAAGATTTATTCTAACTCTTAAAAGGCAGAAATGGCGCTGCTGCTGAATCCTGCAGATTGTCTGCAGAACGGTACCCAGACAGGTACCATCCGACGCGACGCACAACTGGAAACATCTACAAACAATTGTGTGCAACAGGTATGGTCGGAGCACGCAAACGGACGCGTATTTCACCCATCACAGGAGAAGCAGGTGCAGTTGGTGTGTTAGCTGCTGTTGCCGTGAACCCACACACGCGTTCAAGTGACATTAGTAGAGGCACTACAAAGAGTCAAAGCATATGTATGTCGCATATTTCTTTGTCACAAATTTCACCCGTATCATGTGTCGCTGCATGTGATTACATGGAGAATATTAATCGAGTGTATTACTGACAATGGGCATTAAGAAAGAATGCGTTGCAGATCTACCTATTTACCGATGAATCGGGTTTTACAAACAACGGGACAGTGAATTTACGAAACTTGCATTACTGGTTCGGCAATAACCCTTGCTGGCCTCGACCGGTGGAGTAACAGCAACCATGGACTGTAAATGTATGGTGCGGAGTACTTTGCGACCACCTCATTGGTCCTCACTTCATTGAAGGCACTCGAACAGTTACAAAATACGTAGAGTTTCTTCAAAATTATCTTCCAACTTTGCTAGAAAATGTCCCACTGGAATCGCGTAGACATATGATGTATCAACATGATGGCGCTCCTGCAAATTCTGCGAGGAGCACTAGGCTGACCCTTGATAGACTGTCCTACGGGGCCAGCCCGTTACCCTGATCTTACACCTTTACACTTGTTTCTGTGGGGTTCGTTAAAGGAGAAAGTATACAGTGGGGGGGGGGGGGGGCTACAGCCCTGTAAGGTCTGAAACGCAGTATTGAGGCAGCCTGGGGCAACATTACACCAGACGAACTGCGTTGTGAAAGACAAGCATTGCGCGGAAGATTGCAAACATGTGCAGCACATGATGGTCATCACTTTGAACAATTATTGAACCGAAATAGCAGGGCACATTCTTTCACGTTCTGTAATTGAAAAAAAAAATTGAAAGTTTAACTAAATTCTCATGTTAATGTACATTTTCTTGCATCAATTCAATGCAGTACAGTATTCTTTATGGAAAAAGAATAATAAAAATGTTGGCAAGTGGACGTAATATGCATTACTGTTCTTTGTATTCCTAAACAATTCGGTCCTGTTCAATACACATCTACATCTACATAGATACACTCTGCAAATCACACTTGAGTTTCTGCCAGAGGGTTCATTAACCACTTTCATAACTTTTCTCTACCGTTCCATTCTCTAATAGCGCGTGGGAAGAAAGGGCACCTAAATCGTTCCGTTTTCGATCTGATTTCTCTTATATTTATTGGGATGGTCATGTCTCCCTATGTAGGTAGGTGCTAGCAAAATAGATAAAAGGAATGAGATGAGCAGCAATGAAAGTAGCGAGAAACTTAGCATCGAACTGAGATATCACGAAGTAGACGCAGTTAAGGAAAGTTGCAACCTTGGAAGTAAAATAACATAAGTAGAGTGGCGCATACATAGGGGCATTCACGGCCCTGAATCGTATCTGTTATCAAAAATTGGTCGCAATGTGAGAACGACGTATAGGCTACACTGGGCAAACAGCTTGTTAACAGTGAGAAAACTGATACAAAAGAGAATCGAAGTATCTCAGATATGGGGTTACAGACGAATGTTGAAAGTTATGTCGACTGAAAAGGTAACAAATGAGGATGTTCTCCGTAGAATCGACGAAGAAGGGATCATCCAAAAACACTGACCTGAAGAAGGTATTGTATGATACGATACTTGTTGAGGCACGAGAAAATAATCGCCAGGATGGTAGACGGAGCTATACAGGTTAAACGCAGTAAGGAAAGACAGAGATTCTAATTGATCCGCGGTTGCCGAGTCACGGCGCTCCAGTCACGGTCTGCACGGCCACTACGGTCGGGGCTTCGAATCCCCCTTCGGGCATGGATATTTGTGCCGTCCTAGTTCGTAAGTAGTTCATAAGTAGTTTGTAAGTTCAGGGACTGATGACCCCGTAGTTAAGTCCCATAAACTATACAAACATTTGAACATTTTTTTTCTAATTGATCAGGCAAATAACTGAGGAACTAGGGTGTAAACGCTACTCTGAAATGAAAAGGATGAGGGAGGAAAGGAATTATTAGTGGGTTGCATCAGACCAGTCATAAAACCAGTAAGAGAGAATGAAATATACGCATGTACCCGGACCCAGGTGAAACAACTGACAAAAATAAGTAGTACAATGGGCAGAATTTCAGTTTTTGCAGGTTATTGCATGTAGCTGTCTCGACGCCTTTCCGGCAAGACTGTATAGATCGCCGTGGGCTTGCTCGTTAAGTTTTACTGCATCCTGTGACTCCGAAGACCTTAAAGCGGATTTACTGTTGTCGTAAGAGCGACCCAAACAGGATCGTTACAAGGGCCTGTCGTTCTTTCTATCGTTTATATCGGACTTCTCGCGGTAAAATGTGGCGACCAGTAACGGAATTTCGGTTGTTGAATTTGTTACTGAGTGCATTGTTAAGTGATTTTTTCCCCACTTATAAACGTAGATCCGTTAAGGAACTCGAAGTAATGAAATTGGTAAGCAGTACATGATCGATAAAGTTACTGTAAAGTTTTGTCAACACTGTTATGAGGAAATAAAAAAAATCTATCAGTTCGAGAGAACGTCTTCAAGATTATCACCTACGCTGAGAGAGTAATTGCTGGAACAAAGTTAGAAAACACACATTCCGATGTGACACAGTATATTAGAATTTACCTTGTGCATTACGCTACTTCCTGTATGTGTTGAAAGAATGGAGTCCCGGTTGCTAAACAAATTTCTTCTTTTTCTTGTTATTATTGTTATATACTGCGTTCTTTCAAAACAATTGCAACCGGTTCAAATTTATTTCAAAAAGGCTGAATGGAATACGTCAAGGCAGCTAATTCTTTAGGGAAACTCTGAAACTGGTAGAAGGGAACCGCCAATTAGATATGCATCTTATTTACCCTGAAAACAGCGTACAACTGTGCACGTGTGGACTGTATGCGCTTTTGTGAATTCTTTTCCATTCACTCACTTCTATTGACAACACCCGAAATCGTCAAACTGGCATCGAATACTTAACGCACTTCGGTGAAAAAAGAAGTCTCCAGACCAGTTTGGGACGTCACCGCCCATATTAAAAGTTTTCCGCTCCACAAAAACACAAAAAGACGAGGAATTAAGATATTCGCAAATAACTCGATTTTAACACGTTGATATGAATCGACAACATTTCCCCTTTAAATTATTGTACCTGTGTCATCGTAATTTATTTCCTAGTAGGCACCTCACTACTTTTCCACATTTCTTCATTTCTTACCGATATTTTAAAAGAAAAATAGTCGTTTGTGCATTACTAGATAATCAGCATGTTCCATCAGTGATCCGCCATGAACTGAAAGCAGGGCTTGTGAACAGATATCCTAGTTTGTTGGATATACCCTAATTTGGTAGTTAATTAAAATTTAATTTTTATTTCCATAGTAGACCATGAGAAGACCGGCTTTCAACAGACAGCTTATTGAAATACTTTGTTACGGTAAACAAAACTGAACACTACGGGTAGTCTATATTGAAATGACTTACGATCTGTGAATATTACAGTTCATCAGAGACCTAGTTTTACTGTGAGTGATTTTGGAGGAAATGTAGTACCATCTCAAGGAAAGGAAGCTCATTTCTTTGAAGAAGCCTCTCTATGACATTTATCATAGTTATAGAAATTTTCATTGCTTGAGCCTTCGGAATACCCAATGTACATAAAATAAACAAATTATTCGGGGGGGTTACAAGTTGAGAAAAAGAACCGTAATAAACATCGTCATTGAATTAAAGTTCATTAAAGAATGTAAACAAAAACTAAACCTGAAATCTGCAACTTGAAGACGAAAATTTTTCTGTGAAATCTTCATAACCATTATCTCAATTTTTCATACTCCATATAATTAATTAAAATAACTCTTGGATCTCTGCAATTCAACAAATAACAGCACCATAATATACAAATACAGTAGCACTAAACCGTGGATACAGATTTTTAATATTCATCACACAAGAGGGCATATGAAACGTACATAATTCGAAAGGTGGTTTGTCATAGTTGTTGCGAATATAAAAATTATGTGTGCACGTAGCCGTTAAGAGTGGTAAAAAGAAAAAGAAAAAGGATGATACTCCAAATTCTCCATACGTTTTGCCACTATAATAACCCGTTGTAAGTGGCATATTGATACAGGTAAAATTAGCTCAGTCAGTAAAGAATAAAGAAATAAAAAAAATGCGATTGGAGTTCCACTACCCCCATTTTTTAAAAATTCTTCGTAATGTTCAATTATTAACTTTTAAATATAATTAATCAATTCAGTTTATGAACGCAGTATTTTAATAAGTCTCAAGGACAAACATTTGAAAAAATTGGGATTCTATTGAGAAAACCAGTTTTCATACATAGTCATTTATATGTTGCAGCAAGCAGAGTTCGATCCTTCGATGGTTTGAAATTTTATACTTGTGAACATAGAGAACAAGCACATTTAGCGAAAGGATTTTAACGAAAAATTTGGCTTCTACTTACGTTTTGTAATGTTAAATTGTCAAATAAGGCATTTAATTCCCTCATTTGTGTCTTTCATTTTCTGATGTTTCCTCTTTGCCTTTCTTTCACCTGTTCTCATAGCATTCACATAAAACCTATAATTATATTAAAAAATTTCAAATTCATAATTTTGCGAACAGAATTGGTCGAATTTCGAGCACAGGCAATACTATTTTTGTTGGAACTGTGATCATTACCCACGTGTTTTACAACGTGTGTTGATTTATCACTACATTATCTCATCTTTCAGTGCTTACATCATTCCATGTCTTAAGGTGCCGTAAAAAATAAGAATCCAGCAGTACGGACGGTGTCTGTTAGCACAGTGTTAATTGGATAACGTAGTCCCAAAACATATTGAGACGATTCATTACATATTCCAAAACTGGTGCGTAACAGTCACAGAACTCATTGAGGGCAGATTTTCCTTGCCCTTCTGAGTATGAACTCAATGTAGTCATCCGAAATACACAGTGACAATAACACAGTTAAGTCAGCGCCCGGAATAAAAATGTGGGAAGTTGCAATTTTCAGTGGCCTTCACTTTGGGGTTGGATGGCCCTTAACCTAGTAATCATTTTTATACATACTAGAAGCACCGTCGTGCTGTTTCTATCCTACAGAACAGTGTCTAACTTATAATATTACACACTTCTTGCAGCCTGGCTAAATTGAGTAAGTCAGTTAGTTTGTGCGACGTGTATGTCGCCTAGGATGGTCTTTATACGGCTTATGAAAGCATCACTTCATCATCGGTCGTCCTTCAGAAAACACGATAAAATATCATTTTTTATACAAAAACTACATTGGGAATGGCCAGTTCTATGTGGGGGGCATGGAAGCGCTCTCGCTGTGTAGAGCGCGAAGAGACGTACCATCCTTTTCGAAGCCATTCAGGGCGCTTTCGAACACCCCCTCCCCCCTTATCGACAGTGTGGATAAATATAGGCGCCTGAATTTTCGGTGACCAAGAGTACCTTCTACAACTACTAAATTCCCAAATTATACTAATTTCGACATATTGGCAGTCGAAAATCGTTACTTCTGTATGTGACTCACTCAACAATCATCAAAATTCTAAAGTACTTCGTATTAAGTTGCTGTCTAGCTTGTAATTGTAGGAAAAATTCAAATATTCCTAAATATCAATCCCGTTTCTGAACGCATTTTTGCTTGACCAAATTTTATCCTTCAACTTGGACTTGTAATCAACGTGATGGTAATGGTATCGTGATTAAGCACTTTACTCCCATCGGAAAGATCGGAGGTTCGATTGCTGGTGGAGTAAGTATCTTTTTAACCTTATTAGAGATTGAAGAAGTAAGCAACTATTTGGTTACTTATTTTATAACAAGTGGCGGTTCCTGAATGTGTAGTTACTGTACACGATATACAACAGTTAATGACAAAATACTGATGCACCAGACGGATCAAGTCCCTAAACCGCGTACTTAATAAACAAATCAGTATCTGAGAAGTGATTATAGACTTTTCATTGGTGAGATATTGCTTAAATTTCTGAATGAAGCAGCATCAATGGCATAATCATTCTAGCTTGGCAAAACGGTATTTTTTTTTTAATTTTCCGTTATTTTGGAGGATGTGGTCAGGCATAAATGTCTCCGAGTGAAACCAACAGAATTAACACCTGTACCGCCGGCCGCGGTGGCCGAGGAGACTGAGGCGCTCCAGTCACGGTCTGCACGGCCACTACGGTCGGGGTTCGAATCCCCCCTCGGGCATGGATATTTGTGCCGTCCTTAGTATAAGGTAGTTGATAAGTAGTTTGTAAGTTTCGGGACTGATGACCCCGTAGTTAAGTCCCATAAGCTTAACAAACATTTGAACACCTGTACCCCATATGCCACAACACGCAAGCTTTGCCTATATTGTGGTTGTCAAAGAAGATACTTTTCAGTTTTTATGAATATGTCTTGAATGGAAAGGGTGTTCAAAAAAATGTTCAAATGTTTGTTAATCTTATGGGACTTAACTACGGGGTCATCAGTCCCTAAACTTACAAACTACTTATGAACTACTTACGAACTAGGACGGCACAAATATCCATGCCCGAGGGGGGATTCGAACCCCCGACCGTAGTGGCCGTGCTGACCGTGACTGGAGCGCCTCAGTCACCTCGGCCACCGCGGCCGGCGGAAAGGGTGTGGTTAGGTATTAATTAACAAAGAATACATCCATGGTAGAAACTTAATTTTGTCAGAAGTACTTTCTTAGTTCGGTGTTTTAATGCTTTTGACGTGCCCGATCACTGTAGTCGTCACTTTTCTTGTTTCTTCTGCAACGCATTGATCTATTTGATTTAAAGCCATGAGATTCCCGCACTGGGAAAAGGAGATGGACTCGTTTAGCACACAATGCCGATCGTGATCATGAGGATTAATCCCTGCTTAATGTTGAGAATATGGTGCGGAATGCAATGATCACTTCAATGTTTTATATATTTAGCATAATAGTTAGCGTTATTTCATCACAATGCCTAATATTAATGCTGTGATTATAGTTTTTGCAGGTTCCCAGGTGAAACGTATTGTCAGTTGTTTTTATAAGCTATATACATACTGTTCTGAAATGAATACTTTTATTGGTTGTGACTTTTCCGTTTTCAACTTTCACATAAGCGGAAGACGAGATATCAGTTTGAAAAGCAGCTTCATTTTTCTTAAGATTCCTCATAAATACTTGGGCAATGTAATGTCGTACCTTTAGAAGAACTAGAATCTGTTAGTATTCACAATGTCCAATGTTTACACAATTATAGCGTTTAAATTTGATTACTTACAACACATTTGGGATAATACTGCGTAAAACAAATACTGGCTATTTCCGTTAAACTACTGCGATGGGGAAACAGATGCACTCGACAAATATGAGTCGTTTATAGGACTAATGAACAGCCCATATGCATCTTTAGTTGTATAGAACGTTTTTACAAGCAAATCTGGACCAGAAATTACTTGCATTCTTACCTCGTTTAACCCAATGAAGACCAGCTGCCGATAATCACATCCAATTTAAAAAAAGTAAAAATTCATAGTGCAACACAAACAATAGGAATCTGTAATTCTTCTTCTTTTAAAATTTACTGTCAATACGTTTCCCATCGTCACATGTAAAGCGATAATAATCGCATTGACAGTAGTAATTTCGGATATATCAGTTACATTTCACACTACAAGTGTAAAAGGAATACGGGAACTCGTTTATTACTAAATGCTTGATTTGCGATATAAATGAGAAAAATTGCTGCTCTTAATGTCGAAAATTCAGTCACGTGACGTGTGATAGAAATGTTAACTGTTGTATATATTCTTTCCGGGCTTGCCTCCGGATAATATTTTGCGTTTCCCCAATATTTCGTCGAAACAACTGCCCGACATCCTCAGGTGTTGGTAGTTGTCGCTGGTGTCAACTGACCAGTGTCGGACAGTTGTTTCGACGAAATATTGTGGGATACATAAGGCGGCAACCTGAAGAAGAGTTATCTGCATCATATGTCGTTAGGAAAGCCTGAAAAGTCACACGTTAGATGTTGGTTCCAAACCACAACACGGCAGAAATAGGCACACGTGCAGTCTATGTTATCTATAGTCTTTGCCACAGACACACATTAACCTTAAGTCAATGCTGGTCCATGAGTTGGATCGGCCTTTGTCAAGGATTATTGGACAATGTGTTAGCTGGATGGTACAACGGCCCACCAACGTGGTTTCTTACCATATGTCCTTCTGAATTGATGTGGTTGTATTTATTTGAATAATTAAAACTATTTAACGATCCTGAAGTGGTCAACAAAAGCGTCAGTGAGTTAACTGTACTAGATCTGTATGCACTTCCCACTTCATTAGCAGTAAGTTCGAAAGTACGATGGATTTCATTACGTCGTCCGATGAGCCGTTTGAAAAATTTGTAACAGGAACAGTTCACCACTCGAACTTCACTCGGGGTTGTCATTTAAAAAATTCTACAAGGCAAAATACCCGATATACGTATTTGAAAATTTTATTTAATATTTGTTTGAATGGATGAACTACAGTGACTCAATAAGTTTTCAACGTACAGAGATATCGCTACTTTTGTACTATAATAGAGGGCTACCCTAGCTCCCTGCGCGGCGAATAGGCGCATCGTCGTTTGTCGCTGATGACGTGCCTATACAGGGTGTCCCAGCTATCTTGTCCACCCAAAATATCAAAAAAATTGTTCAAATGTTTGTTAAGCTTAAGGGACTTAACTACGGGGTCATCAGTCCCTAAACTTACAAACTACTTATGAACTACCTACAACTAAGGACGGCACAAGTATCCATGCCCGAGGGGGGATTCGAACCCCCGACCGTAGTGGCCGTGTAGACCGTGACTGAAGCGCCTCAGTCCCCTCGGCCACCGCGGCCGGTACCAAAATATCTCTGGAATAATAACAGCTATTGGAAAACGACTTTCACCGGGATCAATGTACGGCTGGGGCCCATGAATGTACATATTTGGAATCATTCTAAAACGAAAGCAAATGTGTTTTTTTTAACACAAACGTATTTTTTTAAAATGGACACCCTATATTTTTTCTTCGGCAATCCATAGCATGACAAATCACATAAACAAGGGATTTGATTGCATCGCAAGATTCCAATTACATCCCGAGATATTTCGACTCGAAGTTGACGCTTGAAATACGCGAAACGCGCTGCTAGCGCACGTCCTGAGTCTCAGGCGAGAACCCCATTCTGCTCAGGACGTGCGCTAGCCGCGCGTTTCGAGTATTTTAAGCGTCAACTTCGAGTCGAAGTATCTCGGGATGTAATTGGAATATTGCGATGCAATCAACGCCATTGTTTATGTGATTTGTCATGCTATGGATTGATGAAAAAAAATAGGGTGTCAATTAAAAAAAACTTAAGTTTGTGTTAAAAAACACATTAGAATGTTTTCAAATATGTACATTCATGGGCCCCAGCCGTACATTGATACCGGTGAAAGTCGTTTTCGAATAGCTTTTATTGTTCCAGAGATATTTTGGGTGGAAAAGATAGCTGGGACACCCTGTATAAGAAAGCTCTGCACGTACGCCGTACACGGGTCACATCAAGCGAAGATCGCGTACACACCGCGCCAGTCTCAGGGACGCCGTTTTGATGTTTTATTTTGTGTTGCCGCCAGTACACATTTGAAAGCATGGAAGAATGGAGACTCTTCTCCACTTTAGAGGCGATCATTATTGACTGTAGCTGTTCGGTAATCGTGAAAGTAAAGCTAATTACTTGGCAGTTCGCTTGGAAGACGTACCTCAACTGTTTCGAGTGCATTTTAGATAGGAACAATAATTTACTTAACAGTTTAATATCGGTTGTGCGGATGATGTATTTTAAAGTATATACTGATTCATTGAGAATTGTGTACATTATTTTTCATTAGAGTTAACGGGCCCTCTGAATTTATTATAGTTTTGACGAGCTAGAATATAGACCAGCTGAATGAAGTACTTTCTCCGTCGCTTTTTGGTTGCTCATAACATTAAAGGCAGCGGTAGATAAAAATAATGCACAATGATATACAGTTAATTAAAGGGTACAACGACAGACACGACCGTAAGAAATAAACTAATCGGCCTCCACACATGTGGTAAAATGACTAGTGAATCGCTGTCACCGAATACAACCAACCACTGAAGACGAACTTTGGAACCAGCCTAAATGCAGCTGGGTATTACATAGAATGCATTTGTTCGTACAGCCCGCGTATCTCGGCATTTTGTAGAGCCCGGAAGTCAGATTCTGTAAGTAAACTGAAGCAATAACCTCAATGTTTTCGACTGCAGGCTGAAGTTTGGCGACCACAACTGTTTGGCTTGCTGACATTGTTTGAAAGCCAGCCGCGGTAGTCGGCGCTCCAGTCACGGTCTGCACGGCCATTACGGTCGGGGGTTCGAATCCCCCCTCGAGCATGGATATTTGTACCGTCCTTAGTTGTAGCTAGTTCATAAGTAGTTTGTGAGTTTAGGGATTGATGACCCCGTAGTTAAGTCCCATAAGCTCTACAAACATTTGAACATCTTTTGTTTGAAACTGATTTCCGAGTGTCTGTTTAAGCTCCGATGATAACTCCAGCTTTAAGAGACTAAAGTATAATCACATAATTACATGTCAGATCACGGCCAAACACTTATAAAATTTACCGATGGTAAATTTCGTTTGTGTCGAGTGTTATAGAGCGCACAGGCCAGGCCTGATCAAGTATTGCAATGCTTCCTTGTGACTCTGGTTGTTGTTTAGAGGAGAATAAACTGCTAGGTCATCAGTCCCCCGTTCCTAGTAAAGATCATGCATTGTGATGTAGACAAAACAAAGTCAGGAGCCAAACACAGAGTATGAAAACCCACTAGGAGTGCAGCAGATCAACAGTGAAAATTTCACTGAGAGCACAAATGAGGAAAACAGGTAAACATAGCGTTTAACCAAACTCAAATTTTTCAGAGGAAGTCCGTGGCTGGCTGATTACGGGGGTAATAAAGGATGGGCCAGCCACGCTGCACACACTAAAAACTGCTTGTCAGTAAACGTAAAACACTAAAAATTATTTAAACATTATGGTGAGGTGGAACCTGAGAGATCAGCATGAAGCACCCTCCAGTAAATAGAATAGTAATAACCAGCAGCACGGATAAAACTCATCGACTCCTTTATTGAAAGTCTGTCGCAAGGAGCTAAAGAGAACAGTCCATGCGAAAAAAGAAAGAAAAGAGAAAAAAAAAAAAAAAAAAAAAAAAAAAAAAAAAAAAAAAAAAAAAAAAAAAACTGCTCGGCGACACTTGGGCGGTTCCGATTGCCGTGAGTCAACCAAATATGCTCAATACTAAGAAATAAAAGGACAACCGAGTCCCGACTTTTGGACCTCAATGAAGCTTTCCATGTGGCTGTAGTTGGTTTGATTGCGCGTGGACTTCAATGAAGTTTTCCATGTGGCTGTAGTTGATTTGATTGCGCAATTTTTTTATTTTTGCACACTTGAAGCAGACCATTCCGAACTCTAAGCGTCACGCACTTACCGGTGTAGCGTCTCCATTTCCACGAGACCAATTTCCAGAGATCGTGACAACGCTTTTGACACCGTACCTCAAAAAACGGCTTTTCATCAAATTGCGTGGTTATGGTATATCGCCCCAAATTTGCGATTGAATAGGGGATTTCCTGTTAAAGAGGACACAGTTCGTATTAATCAATGGTGGGGCATCGACTAAAACAGATGAGATATCAGGCGTTCCACGGGCTAGTGTTATTGGTCCTCTGCTGTTCCTTATTTACATAAACGATTTAGGGGAAATCTAAGTAGCTCTCTTAGGTTGTTTGCAGATGACGCCGTCGTTTTCCGTTATCTGAAGGTCAAACCCAACTGCATAACAATCTGAATAAGATATCACTATGGTGTAAAAATTGGCAATTGACTCGAAATAATGAGAAGTGTGAAGTCGTCCACATGAGTACGAAAATATTTCCGTTAAACTTTGTTTACAAGATAAATCAATCAAAAGTGAAGGCCCTAAACTCCACAAAATACCTAGGAATTACTATTACTTTAGACTTAAACTGGCAAGAACCCATAGATAATGTCATGGGAAAGGCGAACCAGATATTGCATTTGATTGGTACAACCCTTAAAAGATGCAGCAGAACTACAAAAGAAACTGCATACACTACGCTTGTCCGTACTTTTATGGAGTATTGCTGCCCATTGTGGGATGCTTATCAGGTGGGTTTGACGGAGGACATCGAAAGAGTCCAAAGAAGGGCAGCTCGTTTCGTATTGTGACGATACGGGGAGATAGCGTTACGGAAATGATGCAGGATCTGGGATGGGAATCATTACAACAATGGCGCTTATCGCTGCGGCGTGGGCTACTTACGAAACTCCAATCGCCAACTTTCTCCTCGGAATGCGAAAATATTTTGTTTACTCCCACTTACATAGATAGAAATGATCATCAGAATAAAATACTAGAAATCAGAGCTCGAACAGAGAGATTCAGGTGTTCTATTCTAGAATGGAATAGAAGATAAATAGTATAATAGTGGTTCGATGAACCCTCTGCCTAGCACTTAAATGTGATTTGCAGAGTATTCCATGTAGATGTAGATGTAGATGGAGTCCTGTTTGTCCAACTGATCGACACGTTCATTGCCAGGTATGCCGATGTGGCATGGGTCCAGACAAAGACCACTGATCCACCCGACCTACTGAGTGAGTAAACAGTCTTGTTTACATGCACCAAGGGTTGTTTGGTACAACACTGAACGAGTGCTTGCAAGCCACTCAGGGAGTCACTAAAGATAACAAAGGACTCCCCAGGGCTTGAATGGAGGTGCTCTAGAGCATGATAAATAGCGACCAGATATGCAGTGAAAATACTGGCCCCACAAGGACGGGAATGCCTTTCATTGTGGTGGTCGTGGACATAGGCAGATCCAGTTCGGCCGTCCACCACAGAACCGTCGGTGTAAACCGTTTCTGCATCGCCGAACGAGTCCATAAATGCCGCAAACTGGCGGTGACTCTGATAATACTATCGCAGTCCAAATCAGACAGACGTATTTACCTCAAGAAGATTAACATTAACGACAAGGCGATATGTTAGTCACAGGTGCATACAATTCTAGTATGACGTCCAACTTTTATCATCTCGCGGCAATTCTATATGGAAGTATCAACATATAAGACCCTCATTATCACAAACTCACAGGTAGACGTTGACGTCTTGTCGATACAGATTAAATCTACAATCAAAGGTAACTTACCGTGCATACTTACCCTCAGGTGACGGACGTGGCCTTCACGTTGGAATTTACATGCTGCATATGAAAATGTCCAGTGTTTTGCTTTATATTGTAATTTTATCATAGCACAGAATACTAATAATTCGTATTGGGATTTTCTGTATAGGTTGAGTTGATCATAATTTCATTTAAAAATGTGTGTCTGTTCAGATAAGGATAAGGTTTCTGATGTCAAAGAAGGTGATGCATATTCAGTCAATTTATTAATAATTGAATACACAGTAATAATGTTCAACAATAACATTAATATAGTGGTATATATTATTGTGGAACATTAATAATGCGTATAAAATTTTTTAATGTGTCTTTGTGGGAGTAGCGAGCAAATATTGCATTAATTGCATCAATGATTCTTTTATTTATAAACTGTAACTTAAGTGCAGATTGCTCGCTATGGTGTATGAAGTAGGACGTGGATGACGTCAGTAGGGTACAATAGTCCATGCACAAATCCACGACATCTCAGAGAGACAGTATTGAGGAGAAAAAATAAGACCTGAAAGGTTAAGAAGGTGGAAAAGACCAAATACGCCAGGTTCCCATGATTTATATGTTTACCAACTGAAATCCCGTTTTCCTGGGTAATTACGTATACCAGCTTTCTGTTTCCTTGTCTTTCTACCCCTCTCCTCCGCTGCATTTTCTCCATTTTATCCCCACTCCTCGTCTTGTTCCTCTTCTCCCATGCCCCACTGTTCGACCTCTTTCTCCTCTTTCCACCTAAACCTCATCCAGTCCATAGCCTCGTCCTCCCTAAGTATATCAACTTGCATAGTGATCGGAGAAACTGTGTCGACGTTTACAGCTCTATGCCTCTATAGTCCAGTAGGTTCAAGACTATAGATACCTTCTTCATGATAACCCACACGTGCCACATTTCATAATGATCGATCAACCGTCTCTTTAATATAAGGTATTGTCCACCATGCATTACATGAAATCTTATTAAGTCAGTAGTGTTGTTTTCACATTGAAAGTGTAGGGTGCAAAATTTCATCCAGATCATCTCTAGATTGATGTCCAAATATGTTGTACAGAAGCCTCAGCCATGCGCCATAAGAAAGTTTATGTAGATTTTGACGCCCCTCTTATTTTGAAGCTCAAATGTACAAAACTTCATTAACATGAAGTTATTTTCATCTGTATGAAATACAGACATACGGACACTCTGCTATAAATTCATGGTTTCCCACTTCAACGTTTCACCTAAGATATCTCTGAAACAGCAATACATATTGAAATACAACTTTCACAGACATTCAATTACGGAAGGGTCTGGGCATTCTAAAACAGAAAAAAGTATTATTTTTGACAGAAACGTATGTTTTTAATGCATACCTCTTACTACTTCTTACGCAATCAATAACGTGAAAAATCGTTAAACAAATGGCGTTGGTTACATCGCAGTACGTCTATTACATCCAGTCATATTCAGGGGCGAAGCTGACGCTTGAAATACATGAAGCCCACAGCCCAGGCCCAAACATCCATGCCCGAGGGGGGATTCGAACTGCCGACCGAAGCGGCAGTACAGACCGTGACTGGCACGCCGCAGACCGCTCGGCCACCGCGGCGGCTATTTGCAATTGATGTTGTGGACATAGTTTTGTTTTAACTTTAAGATTTAAAAATAAAAAAAACTGTAAAATAGAATGAAATTTAATAAAGATATCAATTGTACAATGCGTATTTCGGCCTAATTTAAATGATTTTCCTTTGATATGTGACGATGTACACTAAGCCCGAACTAGCACGGAAATCGGCGAAACGCCGCGAATTATAAGTGATAATGGACAGGGGCACTATGTTAGTAGTGGATCGGTTGAGAATTTGCGACTGACAGGAACCGTGGAACAGTTGCGTGCACGGCAATGTTTTTCGCTGTGTCGTTAGTGGCGTAGTGGGCAACACTACTGAGTAAAGAATTGAACAATCAACATAAAAGAAAACGATGCCACAACCTCAAAAACAGATGTACCGAAGGAGATAGAGTAAGGAATATGTCTAGGATTGAGTTCCAGTGAGGCAAACATTTTCCCATGTATGTATTTCAATGCCCACTTGCAGCTAAGGTCGTAAATTACTTTGTGTGTTGAATTACGAATCTACAAAAGGTGTTCAAATGAAAAGGTATGAAACGACACTGTGGGTATAATTGATGCCCTTATTCAATAGAAATCACCAGAGGCCTTAGCACAACTATCTCCCTGTTTAACGAGCCTGTTACCAGAATTCCTGTGGTTGTGACGCCAGCCCTCTAATGTGGCCTTCAGTTCGTCGTACGTCTTGAAACGCTTCCCTTAGGATTTTTTTTTCTGCAGACCAAACAGGTTAACCACACTGTCACACGGCGACGTGCATGTCTAAGCTGGAGCAGAATCACTCCCTCCGTTAGCATCGCCAGTTTAACACATTCCGCAGTCAGAAATCTGACTGCTCCTCAGTCGTCGATTTTTGCAATGAGATCGCCATGATGTCCTGACACTCACTGACTCGTCAATTGGACGGAACACACACCTGCCCGCTTCTCTCGCGTCCTTGGATACCGCACTACGTTATTCCAATGCGGCAAATTCTAATTCCTACCGTTTTGGTTGTTAAGATGTTCCGTATTTTTCATTTGCACACCCCTCGTATAATTTTGAGAACGTGTGTGTGTTATTTTTCGCCGGCCGCGGTGGCCGAGGGGACTGAGGCGCTCCAGTCACGGTCAGCACGGCCACTACGGTCGGGGGTTCGAATCCCCCCTCGGGCATGGATATTTGTGCCGTCCTGGTTCGTAAGTAGTTCATAAGTAGTTTGTAAGTTTAGGGACTGATGACCCCGTAGTTAAGTCCCATAAGCTTAACAAACATTTGAAACATTGTTATTTTTCCTGGAAAAGGAGCTGTTTCTTCTCTTATATCTTCAACAGAATTAGTATGATGGAGGCTGTCTTTGAAAAAATATACAGAAAGTGTAACGTTGTACATCAATGAGAAACGTGTAGGTTAAAACATTTTTATCAATATTTAATAAATGGAATTGTCTGGGAAAAAATTTAAACCTCGTGTTCAGGTAAAACTGTTTCCTTCTCATCAGAAAAATGTCGCTGAAATCTGATTCCACTTGCGATCACGATACGAATTCCTTTGGAAAGAAGTTTCTCTTATCCTCACCACAGATGGCTGTGGTGGCAGTGGTATCCAGAGACAGCAGTGCGCTGGAATACTGCATCAGCGGGGTGGGAGCGATTGACGAGATACTCATACGGGTTCAGAGGGCGTGGCACAGGTCATACGTGGGTGATCGGGATAGAGCACCCAGCCGTGCATCATCAGCCAGATGGCGGTGACGGAGTCGAATGCAGAGGTGGAGTGGAGGGCGTCACCGAGGTAACGCCGAGGAGTTCCGCGTGAGTCAGCTAGTGGTGGATGACCAGCGAGGTGGGGGCGATGGAGGTGGCCGTGGCTTGAATAATTCCGTGTCGGTGTGGTGATCACTGCGTACCAGGTAGAGTAGGGGTCAGCGCAACAGTCTAGAAAGCAAGAGACAAGAGTTTGAATCCCAGCTGTGTACTCATTTTCTGAAAGGACAGATCATTTGTGATCCGCCAAACTCTTAAGGGAATCAGCGAAATGTCGAGAGTAAACAGGTAGAAATGGCAGGGGAACTGCGGTAGTAATATATCTGGATCAGTTGAGAATTTGAGTCTGACGGAAGGCGTCCAAGAGATGCCCAGACGACTGTGTTGATCACTGTGTGCCCAGTGGTGTAATGGTCAGCGTCACTGCCGGGGTTGTTCCTCAACTCGTTGTGTGAAACGGCCTCCTGATCTTTGTAATAAAACTGAGCCAAAAATACCAGCATGACACCAAGACCTGATGTACCCTGATGTACAGGTGTACCTAAGGAAATAATAATAAAGAAAGCAGGAGGTCCAGGATTGAGTTCCAGCTAGCCACAAATTTTCCTCATGCTTTATGTCATTGCCCACTGGTAGCTAACGTCATAAATTCCTTCGTGTGTTGAATTATGTACCATAATTATGAAAAAATGTGTTGCGTTTACCTGGAAAGACAGCTTTCTCTTGAATGAAACTTTCACTCTGCAGCGGAGTGTACGGTGATATGAAACTTCCTGGAAGATTAAAATCGTGTGCCGAAACTGGGACTCGAACTTGAGGAATTTGCCTTTCGCAGGCAAGCGCTCTACCAACTGAGCTATCCCGACACTACTCACGATGCCGCCTCACAACCTCACTTCCGCTAGTACCTGGTCTCCTACTTTCGAAACTTCACAGAAGCTCTCCTGCGAAACTTGCAAGACTAGCACTCCTGGAAGAAAGGATGTGGTGGGGACATGGCTTAGCCACAGCCTAAGGGATGTTCCCAGAATGAAAGTTAGGAGGCGAGGTACTGACGGAAGTAAGGTTGTGAGGCGGCGTCGTGAGTCGTTTCGGGATAGCTCAGTCGGTAGAGCGCTTGCCCGCGAAAGGCAAAGGTCCCAGGTTTGAGTCTCGGTTCCGGCACACAATTTTAATCCGCCAGTAAGTTTCAGCTTTCTCTTGTATCTCAAACTTAATAAGATGCAAGAGAGAAACACAGAGGGTAGCAGGGTGTAAATTAATGAAAAACTTACAGGTTAAAACATTTTTATCAGTATTTAATAAATCGAATTGTCTGGGAACAAATTTAAATTTCGTGATCACGTAAATCTGTTTCTTTCTCATCAGCAGAATGTCCCTGAAGTCTGTTTCCACTTGCGAAGTTTCACTTATCCTCACCAGTGATGGCCGTGATGGCAGAGGTATCCAGAGACAGCAGTGCGCTGGAATACTGCATCAGCGGGGTGGGAGCGACTAACGCGATACTGATACAGGTTCAGAGGGCGTGGCATAGGTCGTAAGTCGTGATCGGGATAGAGCACCTAGCCGTGCATCATCAGCCAGGTGACGGAGTCGAATGCAGAGGTGGGGTGCGTCACTGAGGTAACGTCGAGGGGTCCCGCGTGGGTCAGCTAGTGGTGGATGACCATCGAGGTGGCTTGAATAATTCCGTGTCGGTGTGGTGATCATTGCGAACCAGGTAGTGTAGGGGTCAGCACAACTGCCTAGAAAGCATGAGACCAGAGTTTGAATCCCAGCTGTGTACTCATTTTCTGAAAGGACAGATCATTTGTGATCCTTCTGCTATTATGTATCTACACAGAAATAAATTTACGACGTCAACTGCTAGTGGCATGGTTGTGCCCAGCCGAGAATAACACGGGTGGTCCTGGTCAATAAGCAGTCGCGCAGACCACTACGTCACTGGAAAAAGAGTGGTCATCACGGCCTCCTGTGACCAACCATCCTTCCTTCAGTGGCGGTGTTCATCAAACCCGAACTCTTAAGGGAATCGGCGCAATGCCGTTGAGTAAAGAGTTAGAAAGAGCAGGGGAACTCCGGTAGTAGTTTATATGGGTCAGTGTTGATCACTGTGTGCCCAGTGGCATAATGGTCAGCGTCACATCCGGGGCTGTTGCTCAACGTGTTGAGTGAAACGGCTTCCTGCCCTTTATAATAAAACTTTGAGAGACCAGATGTACAGGTGTACCCAAGGAAATAATAATAAAATCAGCAGGAGGTCCAGGACTGAGTTCCAACTGGGCACAAATTTTCCCCATGCTATATTTCATTGCCCACTGGTAGCTAACGTCATAAATTCCTTCGTGTGTTGAATTTATTATGTATCATAATTATGAAAAAATGTGTGTGTTGTGTTTACCTGGAAAGACAGCTTTCTCTTGTATCTCAAATAAGATGTGGGAGAGAAACACTGAGGGTGGACGGGTGTACATCAATGAAAAACTTAGAACATTTTATCAATGTTTAATAAATTGATTGTCTGGGATCAAATTTAAATTTCTTGTTCAGGTAAAACAGTTTCTTTCTTATCAGCAAAAATACTAGCACGACATCAAGACTTGATGTACCTTGATGTACAGGTGTACCGAAGGAAATAATAATAAAGTAAGCAGGAGGTCCAGGATTGAGTTCCAGCGAGCCACAAATTTTCCGCGTGCTTTATTTCATTGCCCACTGGTAGTTAATGTCATAAATTCCTTCGTGTGTTGTATTATGTATCATAATTCTGAAAAAAATGTGTTCGTTGTATTTACGTGGAAAGACAGCTTTTTCTTGTATCTCAAATAAGATGTGGGAGAGAAACACAAAGGGTGTACACCAATGAAAAACTTACAGGTTAAAACATTTTTATCAGTATTTAATAAATGGAATTGTTTGGGAACAAATTTAAATTTCGTGATCAGGTAAAACTGTTTCTTTCTCATCAGCATAATGTCGCTGAAGTCTGATTCCACTTGCGACGACGACACGAATTCCTTCGGAAGTTTCTCTTATCCTCACCAGTGATGGCAGACGTATCCAGAGACAGCAGTGCGCTGGCAATACTGCATCAGCGGGGTGGGAGCGATTGACGAGATATTTGTACAGGTTGAGAGGGCGTGGCACAGGTCATACGTAGGATAGAGCACCCAGCCGTGCATCATCAGCCAGGTGGCTGAGGTGGAGGGCGTCACTGAGGTAACGCCGAGGAGTCCCGCGCGGGTCAGCCAGTGGTGGATGACCAGCGAGGTGGGGGCGATGGAGGTGGCCGTGGCTGGAATAATTCCATGTCGGTGTGGTGATCCCTGTGTCCCAGGTTGTGTAGGGTTCAGCGCAATTGCCTAGAAAGCAGGAGAGGAGAGTTTGAATCCCAGCTGTGTACTCATTTTCTGAAAGGACAGATCATTTGTGATCCTTCTGTTATTATGTATCTACACAGAAATAAATTTACGACGTCAACTGCTAGTGGCATGGTTTTGCCACTACGTCACTGGGGAAAGAATGGTCATCAAGGCCTCCGGTGGCCAACGATCCTTCCTGCCCTTTATTATAAACGTAAAGCCAAAAATACTAGCACTACACTAAGACCTGATGTACCCTTTGTACAGGTGTACCGAAGGAAATAATAATAAAGTAAGAAGGAGGTCCAGTTTTGAGTTCCATCTAGCCACAAATTTTCCCCATGCTTTATTTCATTGCCCACTGGTAGTTAACTTCATGAAATTCCTTCGTGTGTTGAATTTATTATGTATCGTAATTATGAAAAAATGTGTGTGTTGGGTCTACCTGGAAAGTCAGCTTTTCTCGTATCTTAAATTTAATAAGATGCTGGTTGCCTTGGAGAGAAAGACGGTGGAAGGATATACATCAATGAAAAACTTACAGGTTAAAACATTTTATCATTATTTAATAAATGGAATTGTCAGGGAACAAATTTAAATTTCGTGATCAGGTAAAACAGTTTCTTTCTCATCAGCATAATGTCGCTGAAGTCTGATTCCACTTCCGAAGTTTATCTTATCCTCACCAGTGAAGGCTGTGATGGCAGACGTATCCAGAGACAGCAGTGTGCTGGAATACTGCGTCAGCGGGGTGGGAGCGATTGACGTGATACTGATACAGGTTGATAGGGCGTGGCACAGGTCATACGTGGGATAGAGCACCCAGCCGTGCATCATCAGCCAGGTGGCAGAGGTGGAGGGCGTCACCGAGGTAACGCCGAGGTGTCCCGCGCGGGTCAGCTAGTGGTGGATGACCAGCGAGGTGGGGGCGATGGAGGTGAGCGCGGTGGTGGCGGTGGCGGAGGAGGGCGTGGCCCAGGAGACGCGCAGGCGGCCGGGCGCGGCGCAGCAGCCGCCGCGGGGCGCGGGTCAGGGCCCGCGGCGGTACAGCGAGCGCATCTCGTGGCCGGCCGAGGCGGAGGCTGCGGCGGCGCCACCACCAGCGCCCACCAGGCGCTGCCGCGCGCCGCCGTGCCGGCCCACCAGCGCCGCGGAGGGCGCCGCGCCCGGCGCCGGCGAGTACCGGTTGCTGCCGTACGCGCACGTCCAGAACAGCCGCCGGAACTCCGCGCGGAACTTCCCTGCCGGCACAACACAATACCTGTCATTCACCTGTCTACAAGCTGGAAAATCATCCTGTCGGATCACAAACAAGGCGAACATACTGGTCATTATAAGGCTTTGATGTAAAAATATCCTGTAGGGATGCAGGTTATGTCCCGAATCCAATGGTGTGTTTAAAATGCCAGCGCTCTTGACCCACTACCATCGGTTGCGAGGAAGAGGCTATTTCTGCAAATGTGGAAATGTGACCCATGAATGTACCAATTTCACGCCACTTGCTTAATGTGTGAACGTTCCTGAGGACCACCCTAATTGGACTTACAATCTAAACTACTTGAACTAACTTGCCCTAAGAACAACCACACACACCCATGCCCGATGGAGGACTCGAACCTCATGCGAGAACGGCCGCCCCGTTTGCAGTATGATGCCTTAGACAACGCGGCCATTCCGCGCGGAGACAAATTTTACACCTACGGACAACCCTTAGCTGCGTTTCTATTTTCTCCATACGAAGGACGTCTTCTGTGGAGAGTAGGCTATAGAAGAAGAGCCTAGTTTCACTTTCACAGCCTCTCACACCAAACGATTACAGGTAGTTGCACTGTCCACATAAGTGTGTCATGATTTGACCATATGCTTCCTCCCTTCTCCATTCCAAGCTTAATAAAAAAAACTCTCAAGGACCTTCTTACACAGCTCTCCCAAGCCTTCAACCTTAGTGGTAATTTTAACGCTCAGGTGTTTTTCTTTGAGGCTGTGCAGCTATCTGCCTCAGGCGTCATGCACACATTTACTCAACACCGCACAGCCAACACACTTCCGTACAGCAAATGGGTCGTCCTCTGCCATAGAACTTATACTTTGCTTTTCAGCCCTGGCTTACAATACTCAATGGAAAGTGGTTGATCACCTACATTCAGGGGCGCCCGTCTCCGTGGGTGCTCCGGGGCTCGTGCACCTCCCAAGAATTTTTGGGGGGTGCAGAGCACCCACATAAAATTGAGGAGGTGGAAAATAAAATTGTAAGAATATTTTAAAAAATCGGGAAAAAGCTAAACCTATCTTATAACTCAAGAGATAATGCAAAACGTGACCATAGCGAGAGACAATATTTCATACGTGAAAGAAATGATCAGTTTTGTTCGCTGGTCCCCAAGCGAGTAGTAATGAGTGTCCGTGTTTTACCCACATGCTAGCTTTATACATCCTGAAGCACGTCGGTCCTTTTGACCTTTTAGATGTACGTATATATGAACATCAAATTGCGTTCTTTCAGGAATTTAGCTTGAAGAATCTAATGCTGGTGCTAAAGTTAATCATTTTTCATTTATCTTTGTCACTTCCCTTTTTATTAAAATTATATATTCAGTTGAAATTTGTAATGCTATTCTCTCAGGCTTAAAAAAAAAAACCTTGGACTATATTAATACTTTCACAGATGTCATGAAGTTATCTCGAAGTGATGAAAGTTTCTTGCTTGGAATTGACCAAAAGAATTTGATGTCGGACTTCAAAATCTCAAAATATTTCAAAGATTTCTTTAAACCTTGGTGACGGCGTTCTACCAACACTTTTGTTAGAAAGAATAGCTTCGCACAAAAAGTGTTAGGTTAGTGTACAGTGAAAAATGGTCGTGTAGAAGTTTTGGGGTGTTACTTATATCGAAATATCCACTTCGGACTTCGGCCAATTAGATCGTTTTATTGCAGTGTCCTAATGCAGCCATGCTTTCCTTTTCTTCCTCCTCCTTCTTCCTTCTATCTTGGCCACATATCTGCCTATTTACTTTTATCAAGTATTGCTCATTCACAAATGCATGAACATGATTTTCAGGAGGGTTGGTTTCGAACATTTGTGAACCGTGACATAGAGCACCCACACTGATTTTCGAAAGTCGGCGCCTCTGCCTACATTAAAGCGATCATATTCCAATTTGGGTCCACAGCCTGCTTGTTGTGTTTAACGGCACGTCACGCCAGTGTCGTATATCCCAAACGCCCCACCTCGCTGCTGATATTTGCATTACTAAGTCTTTCGGGAGACCTACAAGGCAGTAATTTAGTTCTTTTATCAGGACCAAGCGGGCGGCTCTGTGTCACTGTAAGTGTCGACCGACTGCATAGAACCAAGCAGTCTTTCGGATAGAAAGGGCAAAAAGTTGGTACGTTATTCGTGGGAGTAAAGAGACGTCGTGGCAACACTCCCTTTAATCGTCCCTCGAAAACCTCAAAAGAATGAGATCTTCAGGAGGCTGAGAGGAGGAAGGCGTCCAGTGGCTGCTTTAATATAAAGTGGCACTCTCTCGAGACGTTGCACAGAATATGGCGGAATACTTCGTCGCAGTATCTTCCACTGCCAATCAAGCTCCTGCTTTCCAGCACCATGAGTTGTCTACAGAGAGGGGCAATTTAGACTTCAGGTCCACCAATGAGTAAAACCACCCCTTTTTCATGCGGGAGCGCGATTATGCGCTATCTTTGACACATGTCCTTCTGTTGATACAGTACATTACAGTATGCTACGGCGCCTTAGTGATCACAAAAAATAAATTCTCCACTTTAATGATATTTTGGTGTCAGGTCATTTTATTTTCCCATACAGTGAAGTAATTTTAATTACTCTTTTAAAGCCTTGAAAGGACTCTACAAACCATGTTATTATCGTAGTATTAAAGCGAATGGTCAACAGCCGCCTCTTCTGGATGTTTGACTCCAGGCGGCTTCTTAGTCGCTTTCTGTGTGGCTGCAGGAGAAATGGATCCACTTTTGATACTCTTAGAGACAGCTGCACAAAAGGCGTTAGTGCGACGGGATTACTTTTTCGGATTACTTTTTCATGTTGTGAAAGGCCACGATACTATTTGGAATGGGCTTTCCGCGAATGTTTTCCAGTTTTTATCCCGTCTTTCCTTTCTCGAGATTATTTTAGATATCGAGTGGGTGACGCACTATATGATCGCTTTGAGCAGCAGAACGCTGTCATTTGGGACAGTGTTTTCAATGTGGCTTTGTTTGCATAGCCATTCACAATAATACGTCAATATTTAAAAGTCCTGGCCAGTGTTCTTTATTTGTTGATGACTGCTCAGACTCTTTCTCTTCTCCCAACCTTGCGAGAAAAACTTGTCTGTTGCAGATCACTCTTCGACGGTAGGATGAATGGTCAGAGAAAACAGGTTTTACATATTCTTCAAATGTGTAAAAGTTCAAATGTTTGCAAGCCTTTAGGACAAAACTGCTACGGTCATCGGTCCCTACACATCACACACACCTATGCCCGGGGAAGGACTCGAGTCTCCGGCGGGAACGGAAGGACAGTCCGAGCATGCCGCCTTAGGGCAAGCTGTCATTCCGCACGGCTGAAGTTTTCTACCGACAAGTCTGTGTTAACCTTGCCTGAACTGGAAATGAGAAACACTGCTCTCAATTTTAAAGACAGTGACGTTCCTGGGCGTCAAGGTTGACACCAAGCTTGCTACAACTTGAGGATTTGAAACGACGATGGCTCAAAGCACTGAGCATTTTAAAGTGTCTTAGTCACACTGATACAGTTTTATAGAGCCTTTATACAATCGGCTTCATTACGTGTGCATGTGTGGGTCTGAAAACCTTCTTGTTTGAAGATGTTTGACGTGTTGCACCATGAAGGGATTTGGCTGGTCACTGTAGTATTTCGAATCAGTCTTGCTGAACTGCCTCTTCATACTGCGACAGCACATATCACACTGTCCATGCCATATACACCTGCATACCATTCCTATGGAAAGGCTTTTTCGTAGTCGGTTACAAGCAACGATGCCTTTTAGGATTCTCACTCAGGATGGCGTTTACATGCGGAAGAGTTCGTTTTAATGTTTTACGTCGAGGGTGGATCAGATTTCGACCTTGGCTACCACAAAGGCCGAGAAACTTGTTAGACTTGATAATTTTTTTTAAAAAAAGATTACGTCCTTCACTTTCAAGTTCCGTATGAGTTTCTTTAACATTTAACACTGACGTGTCTAAACAAGGGGACCGTGGAGTGTTCAGTTGTGTTTCCCGATCGTATCATAAGGATTCGCCCCCCACTACCAACTCGGTGTTTTCAGCAAAGCTGCATGCTATTGTCAAATCTCTGGAATAATTTTCAAGGCAAACGATTTGTTATATGATCCGATTCCCTTAGCGCCATACAACCACTGTAGATCATCTACCCATTTGAGCCTATTACACAGATGATCCATGAACAACTGTACTTTCCGCAACGGCTGGTGTCATCCTTATGGGTACCAGGACACGTGGGGATTCGAGGCATTAAAGCGGCTATGTGGCCGCCAAAGGGGCTCGCAGTCACCTATTGTCACAGAATGTGATATTCTCCTGCCGGACGTCTTCTCTGTATTACGGCAGAGGTCTCTTCATTTGTGTGAGGAGACGTGGTGGCAGGGATAGGTAATAAGCTTCGATTGTTCAACTGTCGACCGTGGTGAACGTCCTGCCAGTCATTCAGGTGGCATGAAGTGCCACTGACGCGCCTCCGAATCTGCCCTTTTCACTGCTTCTCAGATGCCAGTGGCGCGCAAATAACTGAATGTGTTTCATATCATGCTGAGAGGATTGAACCTGCTACTGGTGAAGATTTAGCTGATAATAATACGAATGTGACCAAGGTTTTGGGTTTTTTTATTTGTTGGACTCTGGCATAAACTTTTAGGCTGGAGGTTTTAGTGTACTGCAGAGTGGGTGGTTCATCCTTTATTCCTCCTGTGATCAGCCTCGGTCAACTGCTAAGTTCTCAACTACTTCCTCAACTTTCCCCTTCTGCTATAATCTTCACTGTTTTTAGCTGCACACATATTTTTCGGGGTTAATTCTAATTGCACAGCTGGTTTTACTCCCTTTTGTCTTTAATTTTGTTCAGGCAACACTCATATTACATCAGGTAGGGTGGAAAAGACCGCGTTGTCGTGCGCTAAAAACTTCTATATCCTATTCTATACTGTATAGTGTTACCCTTGCTACACAACGGACATCATGTAGCTTTAAATGAAAAACATATGGCATACTGAGCGGAATAGGGACGAAAGTCCATGTGTCCTGTGAGCTCCACACGAATGACCAACCTGCATAGTGAGGTGCCTTGTGTTACAAACAACACAACAGAAGCTGGTAACGAAAGCAAATAAACCATATTTGTGTACAGCACATAATTTGCTTGTTGCCCGGTCCTCTATTCGAGTCCCCAGCGCTTTCCCACATGTTTATATTCACCCTGTGTAAGGCCTCGCGGAGAAGAGTAGAGAAGCGTTCACCGCGAGTTATGGTGTGGTAACCCGTGGACATTGTTGGGCTGTGGTGTGGCAATATTGACACCGGCCGATCGTAGTCATTTTCTGGCTGACAGAGGGGTCAGGCCTTGGACAGATGCCCAACGGGCGAGTAACACGTGAACTGCCGACGGGACATTTTGGTCCCATACAAAAATTTTACCCCCGCTCCATTTTCTGACTGTTTTATGAGTTCTAAACCTAAACGGAAAAGATGAAACGTGCCTGAAAGAAAATGGACAGCAGCAAGAGACTTGCTTATCATTTGTAAATTAATTTATAAAACGAATGTACAAATCACGAGAGCGTTAGGGTTTCATTCTTGCATTCGCCAGAGCTATACCAGCTCAAACCCGTAGCGTCGTCCCCAATCTTCTCCCTCGGTCACGTATTATGAAAGTCTCATCGGCTACACGACTTGCCTGCAGAATCTCTTAGCATATCATCTTGTCCATGTAACACCTGCATATACCCTTTTATTGTTCACGCATGGGAAGAATAATTACAATTTTAATGATTAACCGAGATCATAATCTCAGATCGCCAGACTTCATCATTATAAGAATGGAGTCTCGCCGTTTTCTTTACCTTGACTAATTTTCGATTTGGTTTTCATCGTTGGGAGCGTTGTTAATAACTAGCACACTTTCTCTGTGTCTCTAAGCGACTATTGTGAATATTAGCATTCCACAAACGGCCAGTTTTGTTCATACGTTGCACCTCTTCCAAGCGGGATTTACTAGTTGCAACTACGCGGATCCGGCAAATTTATGCAAACACGGGCGATTAGCATACTTTCACATAAATGTAGATTCATTAGATAGGAATCCATTGGAAGTAGTTTGTGGCCAGCGACCGTTTCGTATTAAAATTTAACGAGGGACGGCATACAGTTGCAAATATCTACATCCGGCAAGTAAATGATATCATCACTCGTTACAACTTTGTGTCCTGACATGATTAGTGGTGTGTGCCCTTCCGTAATGTACGGATTATGACTATGTTATAGTCGAAAGCTAGATCCTCAATAAATTACAGTATTTTGCGACCAATTGCTGACCCTGTTTACATGTAAAGAACTGCAGAAGCTAGCCATACGAACTGGAAAACTAGCATGGTGAACACAATCAATTTTGTCGGCAAGAGTAAATTCTGCCATTCTTAAGACAACACTGCCCTATTGCCTTGAGAATGGCTGGGTGTGCTATTGCCGAAATATCGGCGGACGTCGTGTTTCATATTTAGCTGCATACCCGTAAGTTTTTTCCAATAGCATTGTATGGATTAAAATCACAATTCTGTGTGTGTTCTATAAGTTCACTTGTAACTGTTAATCGATATTTTGCTTACAAGGCCATCTTTACACCTCACTGTTTAATTCAGGAGGATAATAACCAAGCCGCGATGGAGCGGCCGGGCGCATTGAGGCGCTATGCTACGATGCGCGAGGCCGTCCCCCGTTGGAGGTTCGAATCCCCCTCGGGCATGGATGTTTGTGCTGTCTTTAGTATAAGCTAGTTCATAAGTAGTTTGTAAGTTTAGGGACTGATGACCCCGTAGTTAAGTCCCATAAGCTCTACAAACATTTGAACATTTGATAATAACCAAGAACCGGCGGATTAATCAGTGAAAATAAACTTCATTACGTTGCGTACCACATTTCAATGGAGCGTAGACTTGTGGCACCACCGAAGGTTTAATTGTTATCTTACAGTTTTTTTGTTTTTTTATTTTTTTTATTATTTATTTATTTGTTTATTTTTTGCATTCTGCTGTGCTTGGCACTGAGGTATGAACTACTCGTCAGTTTTAACATAAATTTGTGAAGTGTTGGCATGTTTTTGGATCCGACTATGACAGCAAGACTATGTGAGTATGTTAATAAGAAATGTAAAAAAATGCACTGAAACTGGAAACCTTTCATATATTGTGTTATAAACGTACGTTGCGTACACCATGTAACAACAACGTATCCGATAGCTTGTGCAGCGAGTAACGACCACCAACCTCAACGCCTAAACGTCGACGTCACAGGAAGGTTTGTCGAAGTCTTTCAAAGATCCCGCTAATGACTTTTGTAGCAGGAGACGGGAAGGTTTTACGCTAGCAGGCAGCTGTTCATCCATTATTAGAGAGTTTCATACACAACTAAATGTAACGCCATAGGGTAAAGTCGAGAAGTGTGACTGGCAACTGCTGCGGCTATTGGGCTGGTCATCCCCTTCCAACACAACGAAGAGGGTACTAGTTCTTCAACTGTTCACGCACACTAACAGCAAAGTGGGCCGGCGCACCATCGTGTTGAAACGACATCATTTCTCAGACAAGAAGAACTGTGGCGGTACATCCCGCGGGATAACCAAGAGTTTGAAAATAAGGCCGTGCGGGTGGTCTGTGTCGCTCCACTAGATGTTCGCTTCCTCCTTTGGGCAAGGGTGCGTCTGTTTTTACTAGCGTGTTAGATTTTGTCCCTTTAGTGACACAAACTTGGAACCAAAAACACGATCCTATTAGAATATCCGTAATAAAGCAATCCAAAACTTTGATAATCTTTGTTGGTGACGGTATGGTCCCCTTTCTCAAGCTATTAGGCTGTGGGTACGCTGTCGTCTGTTACAAATTGACCAAAAAGATATAAGACACCCTGTATGTCACTTGATCCACATATGAAGCTCCATGGAAGATTTATCACATCGTGTCCTTTCATGTGACATATCAGATCAGGAACATTGTCTGATTGAATATCACATTTTACCATAAGGCAATTTGTATTAAAGTCTTGCCACATCATGCCTTGTTGTGATATATGAATTATCATTTGCCTATCTACCACGTCACAGCATAACCATGACGTAGCCTGACATTTTGTGACTTGATGTTACTCGTTAAATCAAATGTTCAAATGTTTGTAGAGCTTATGGGACTTAACTACGGGGTCATCAGTCCCTAAACTTACAAACTACTTATGAACTAGCTACAATTAGGGACGGCACAAATATCCATGCCCGAGGGGGCACTTTCACACATATAACACTTTACACAGAAATTTAGGGTGCACATTTCTTCCCAGGAGTGGGGGAGGGGGGGGGGAAGGTGGTGGCGGACAGAAAGGGCATCCGGCCACCCCGTAACTATTAGCACGCCAGATTCGATTAACAGAGCCGACCCTGCATGTGTGTCAAGAGAATGAAAGAAATAATTACTGAAGGTAATCATCTACAAATAATTTTCGTAAGGCATAAGCGCATTCATTTTTGCGTCTTTTTTTGTGTGACAATTTAGCTGAGGTTGTGTACTCACCGCTCATGAAGTTGTAGATGACAGGGTTGACGGCTGAGTTGGCGTAGCACAGCCAGTGCGACAGCATGGAGATGGCGCTCGTGGTGTCGTTCTGAGGGATGTCCACGGTGTACCTGTGGCACAGGCGGTCAGTTGCTTACACGAAGAGGACTGGTCCAGCACGAAGGCTACCGCATAAGCAACGTAAATAATTAAAATCTGCATCTAAATAACTTTTCATGTCTGTTGTTTCTACGTTGTTAAGCTATTTATTTCCCATCTACTTGAGGAACCACACTAGTTTCAGGGTATGTCCAGTATCTAGTGGTGGAAGAGAAGGAATATAATGCAGAACGGTGGACGGCTGTAGATGGTAATCCTACTAACCCGTGCGTATACTTTGCACTGTAAGCGGTCTGTGACGTAAAATTAAAATAACAAAATGTAATGATTTATCAATTCAAAACATTTTACTACAGGTATTAACGGTATGTAAAGTACTGTATGTATATGTGTCTTTTATAATTAATTTCATAAAAAAATTATTTAAAAGCTGAAATTGAAAAAAGCGTTTGCTGAGTGTTCTTATGCTAAAACAAACTCCGTATCTTAATTACAAACGTAAATCAAATCAATCAAAATATTCACTGGAAGTACGTACCCACCACAAATGTACAAAAGGAAATCGCATTTGAATGTAAATTAAGAACGTACATTAAACAATAATAATAATTACGATAATGATAAAAATTTTAAAAATTGAAGGAATTTGATTGGATAGAACGACATGACTGACTAACTTTTTTTTTTATAAATGATTTAATCATATAAATTTCACAAAGAACATCCGAACCCTATAGCTAATGATAGCAAAAAATTTTCAGAACAAAGTAACAAAACCTTGAAACATTAAATAGCGAGAGGAAATTGTACACAAGACACCATTCAGTTATCGAAACCATATAGTTTAAAAACCTCCTAAAATATATTGATTGAAATGTTTAATTCTTGGATTATCTGATTATTCGCCCTGTGAAGGGACAGATCAAAATGAGATGGACAGATTCTGTAATGCAAAGAAATGTTCAAATGTTTGTATAGCTTATGGGACTTAACTACGGGGTCATCAGTCCCTAAACTTACAAACTACTTATGAAGTAGCTAACACTAAGGACGGTACAAATATCCATGCCCGAGGGGGGGTATTCGAACCCCCGACCGTAGTGGCCGTGTAGACCGTGACTGGCGCTCCGCAGTCCCCTCGGCCACCGCGGCCGGCTGTAATGCAAAGACAAGGACTGTGTTTCGCTTATGGGTGACACCAATTCCAGGATAGGAAATCGATCACAATGGTATGAAGAGGCTATAGGTAAGTTTGGAGAGGATATGGAAGCTAACAGGAACGGAAAACTGCTCTTGGATATCTGTGCCAATATGGGATTGTTTATCAAAAACTCCATTTTTAAACATAAACCATTTAACAGCTCTTGGATGTCTGTGCCAATATTGGATTGTTTATCAAAAAACATGGAGAAATGTAAGGAGAATTATGTTCCTGTCTGCACGATGAATTGCGTAAACGAATAATAATGATGATAAACTTGATTGGCCCATTAGTTTTTTTTTTTTTGGGGGGGGGGGGGGAATGGAGTACACGATAACTATGTCTGTGAAAGATATGACACTTTAAATCATATAGAAATTTTCCGTACTAATTAACGCTTTAGTGTAGTACCGCAAAATAGTGGAAAGCTTTCGCAGAACTTGTAGGTATCTAAACTTACGTCATCTATTACAAGGAGTGTCACGGTCGTAGCCCTACGACCAATGGTACCTGAATGTTTGTAACCTAAAAACAGTAGTCAGTATTTGACAAGCACATGAAATTATATCTCCACACTGCGATTTAATTCATTCCCGTTGTTATCAGAAGAAGCCTGGTATCCTTCACTCCGTTTAAAAACGAGAACTCTTTTGATAATAATGGTGAACATAAGGAATCATTGTTGTTATAGCCTTCAGTCCGGAGAATGGTTAGATGCAGCTCTTCACCCTACTCTGTTCTGTGCAAGCTTCAATCTGTGATTAAGAACAGCAAACCCCATCTATTTGAATATGCTTCCTGTATTCGTCTCTCGGTCTCCGTCTGCGATTTTTACTCCATGCACTTCCCTCTGATGCTAAATTGACGATTCCATGATAATGTGTCCCACCAATCTATCCCTTTTCTAAGTCACGATATGCCAGAAATTTCTTTTTTCCTCAATTCTGTTCAGCATCTCCTCATTAGATACCCGATCTACGCACATAATCTTCTTCTGTAACTCGACATTGCAAAACCTTCTGTCATCTTTTTATCTGTACTCCTTATCGTCCATGTTTCACCCCGTACAATGCTACACTTCAGACAAATGCCTTCGTAAAGAACTTCCTAAGATTTAAATTAATTTTGGACTTCAACAAATATCGCTTTTTCATAAATGCTTTTCTAAGGAATGATTATCGATTACTAACAGAACTCGCAACAGATTTCACAGAAGAGCCTAGATACAAAGCTTATCATTCAAAATATATTGTAAAAATGACTTTATGTTTATGTATGTATATGTGTGTTCCGTATTTCCTCCGAAACTAATGGCTCGATTTTCACCAAATGTAGTATACATCCTGCTTGCAACACGAGAATCAGCACCGTGACGTTTATAATCTTCCAGCTCCCATAATAGTAGAGACAGGAGGAAACAATATTTTCCAGCTATAAAGGAAGGCCTGCGCAACGAATATGTTGTGTGAAAGTTTTATCACCCTGCTCTATCGACGTACAGAGCGAGGTGGCGCGGTGGCAACTCACTGGACTCACATTCGTAAGGGTTTTACGTGATCTGCCTAAATCACTCCAGGCAAATGCCAGTTTTCTTCCTTTGGAAGGGGACGGCCGATTTTCTGGCCCATCCTTAACCCAAACATCCTAGCGTGAGCTCCATCTCTAATGACTACGCTGTCGACGGAACTTTAAACCATATACTTCCTTCCTATTTTTAACAACGTGCTGTCCAGGGTAGTATACATGTTAGTGGCAAGAAACAGTGAGTGAAGTGGAGGACGAGATGACAGACAATGAGGAGGAATAGACAATTGATGCCAAAGATCGCTTTCTTGCAATTTTTTTATTTTTGCACAACCTGTTTCAGCAGTCTAGCTGCTATTTACATCAAATAACGGAAGCTAGGACACATTTACAAATTTGAAAATGTCTCCTAGCATAGTGGACGTATTAGTGACGTGTGTTTTAAAATACAAGAAGAAACAAACAAGGTTTTTAAACTGAGCACTCTCCATACACATCAACAAGCTTGTGTCATTTGATTTAAATGAGCACCTGATGATGGCAGCTAAACTGCTGATAACTGGTTGTGCAAAAAAAAAAAAAAATAAAAAATAAAAATATCGATCTTTGGCATCAATTTTCTATCAAAGCAGATCGCGCCCTAAAGATAAGCAAGCTAATGAAGAGGAAGGCAGATGGAGGGGGGGCAGCAAAAGAAAAGGAGATAAGAGAGGGGTATGAAGGGTCAGAATGGCGAGAGGAGGAGATATACAGAGGAAGGGCCAAGGGGGTCTGAGAGATTGGGGTGAAGGAGCGGATGGTCAGAGAGAGAAACAGGGTGGAGGAGAGAGAAGGTTGTAGAGAGTAGGGGGAGGGAAGCATTGACAGAGACAACGAGAAAATTGACCAAAAAAAATCAAATTTTTGTAAATCTATGGGACTTAGCTACGGAGGTTATTAGTCCCTAGGCTTACAAACTGCTTAAACTAATTAAACTAACCTAAGGACAAACACACATATTCTACTCTCTACAACCTTTTCTCCCCTCCTTCCAGTTTCTCTCAGTTTCTTCATACACCTCTCTTATCTCCTTCTCTGATCGGAGAGATATGTGAAGAAGAGATTAACAGAGAAGGGAGATGGCGTGAAACATTGGGGAAATTAGAAGATGCAGAAAGAGAGAAGGTAGGAAATGGGTACGGGAGTGTTGGAGAGAGAGACGGGGAGATGGACAGGAGGGGTGAGGATGAGATGTTCCGAGATTAAGGGAGGAGATGGATGTAGAGATTGGGAAGATGGAATGCGTGCAAAAGATGTACAGAATACTTCACTTCCGTTTCTAATACAAGACTGGAAAAATACATACCTGGACAATACATAAAATAAATAACAATGTAATAAATGTGATGTATCCCGGAAACACTGTCAGCTAGGGCAAGTTATATGCTGTCATTCATGAATGTTGACCATTGCTTGATTTTCTACGCTTAAGAGGAACCAGTAGCATTTACTAAACTGACGTTTGTTTGAGCATCTCCTATGATAAAAAAAAAAGCATATGACGGACATCAACAGTGTGCATTAGTAGATTCTGTACGGGATGCGGCAAGACTGCAAGTAGAGTTCAAAGTTTGTTTTTTTCTTTGGAAGAGGTCAACTTTGTGCGCTGCCATCGGACATTTGGTGTATGTATAATGTTCGAATTGCTATACACAGCAAGGCATCACAATATTCTAGTGCCAGGCGTTGCGGCTGATACGAAATATTTGTGATATACTTTGAAGAAAAATATTCTGTAGAATTGCTTAAATACTTTTGTAATGTTCTGGGCCCGCGGCGTCGTGTATGTCATTCAGAGGCACCGTAAAGTATTAACTCCCAAGACGCTGCTTTATAATAAATTATTTAATTCGACATGCCTGTTTCGGCTTGAATGCCATCTTCTGGTTAACTGTAAGATATATGTCACGAATGCTACTAATAAAATTTTCCTAGTAACGCTTGTGCTTCATCTAGATTTGTTCATTTAAAATTTGTTCAGGGTAAGCTTGCGTGTGTAAATAAATTTCAACCTCTTCAAGAACATAAATTAATGCTACCTATATAATTATGTATATAAAATAATAATTCATTATTATTTTGCAAATCATGGAAAAGGGAGCAATAATAAGCTTTCTTGAAGAGTTTGAAATTTATTTACACACGCGAGTTTACTCTGAACAAATTTTAAATGAACAAATCAACATGAAGGACAAACGTTACTTGGAAAATTTTGTCAGTAATATCCTACCTAACAGATGGACCGAATTTACAAATTATCACGAAATTATAAGAAACCCCAGGAAATCATATAATTACGACTAAAGCATCATAAATTGTAACGATCCTCAAACACCACAAAATAACACAAGAATTAATTCCACAAACTATTATATGGCCATCAATTACACACAAGCACAGAAACATATTTATGACATACCAACGAAGACCAAATACGCTCTAAATAATAGCAAAAAATAATTGCTTTGTAACCTTGTAATATCGCTGATATTGAGCAAACAGCTATCACACTTGAACAACGTATGAATTTTATACACACACACACGTTCTATTAAATCTGTTAAATAAGAACCAAACACATCACATAAACTACGAACTTTCAAGGGTATGAAGTGCTACGACTGTCTGTGTAAAGTACGAGGTGACCAAAAAGTGAGTATAAATTGGTAAAACTTAATAAATCACGGAATAATGTGGATAGAGAGGTAAAAATTGACACACGTGCTTGGAATGACATAGGGTTTTATTAGAACCGAAAAAAAGTTCAAAAAAATGTCTGTTAAGAAAAGCAATAATTATCATAACAAATGAAGACAAAGCTAAGATAACCCCAAATCCAATAATCGCACGGACTGAGGTCTGGGGACCTGGGAGGCTAGTTGTTGTTATGGTCTTCAGTCCGGAGACTGGTTTGATGCAGCTCTCCAACCTACTCTATCCTGAGCAAGCCTTTTCGTCTCCTCATAAGAACGGCAACCCACATCCACTTGAATCTGCTCATTATACGCGTCTCTTGGTCTCCCTCTGCGATTTTTACCCCACACACTTCCCTCCAATGCTAAATTTACGATTCCTCGATGTCTAAGAATGTGTCCTACCAAACGATCCCTTCTTTTAGTCAGGGTATGCCAAAAATTCCTTTTCTCACCAAGTCTGTTCAGTAACTCTTCATTAGTTATGCGATCTACCCACCTAATCTTCAGCATTCTTTTGTAGCACCACATTTCAAAAGCCTTTATTCTCTTCCTGTCCACACTGCTTATCGTCCATGTTTCACTCCCGTACAAGGCAACACTCCACACAAATGCCTTCAGAAAAGACTTCCTTACACTTAAATTAATATTCGATGTTAGCAAATTTCTCTTTTTCAAAAATGCTTTTCTTCCCATTTCCATTCTGCATTTTATATCCTCTGTACTGCGACCATCGCATGTTATTTTACTACCCAAGTAACAAACCTCATCTACCACCTTCATTGTTTCGTTACCTAATCGAATTCCTTCAGCATCGCCTGATTTTCGAAGACCGCATTCCATTATTTTTGTTTTGCTCTTGTTAATGTTCATTTTATACGTTCTCTTCAACACACTGTCCATTCCATTCAACTGCTCTTCCAGGTCCTTTGCTGTCTCTGACAGAATTACAATGTCATCAGCAAAACGCAATGTTTTTATTTCTTCACCCTGAACTTTAATCCCTATTCCAAATTTTACCTTGCTTTCCTTCACCGCCTGCTCGATGTACAAATTGAATAGCATCGGAGAAAGGCTACAACCCTATCTTACTCCCTTCCCGACTGATGCTTCCCTTTCATGCCCTTCGAGTCTAATAACTGCGGTCTGGCTTTTGTACAAGTTGCAAATAACTCTCCTTTCCCTGTATTTTACCCCTGCTGACTTCAGAATTTGAAAGAGTGTATTTCAGTCAACATTGTCAAACGCTTTCTCCAAATCTACAAAAGCTAAAAATGTAGGTTTGCCTTTCCTTAATCTATCTTCTAAGATAAGACGTAAAGTGAGTATTGCCTCCCGGGTTCCTTCGTTCCTCCTGAATCCAAACTGATCTTCCCCGAGGTCAGCTTCTACCAGCTTTTCCATTCTCCTGTAGATAATTCATGTTAAAATTTTGCAACCATGACTTATCAAACTTATGGTTCTGTATTTTCACACCTGTCTGCGCCTGATTTCTTTGGAATGGGGATTATTACATTTTTCTTAAAGTCTGAGGGTATTTCGCCTGTCTCATACATCCTACACACCAGTTCAGATAGTTTTGTCATGGCTGGCTCTCCCATAGACTTTAGTAGCTCTGAGGGTATGTCATCTACTCCTGGGGCCTTCTTCCGACCTAGGTATTTCAGGGCTCCGTCAAATTCATCTCTCAGTATAGTTTCTCTTATTTCATCTTGATCTACTTCCTCTTCCCTTCCTACAACATCGTCTCTAAGTTCATTTCCTATGTAGAGCTGCTCTATGTACTCTTTCCACCTTTCAGCTTTCTCTTCTTTGCTGAGAACTGGTTTCCCATCTGATTACTTGATGTGATTCTTCAGTTTCTCCCGGCATATTTGATGATCAAAATATCCACGGGTGTACTGCCGGTCTATAGTGTCCAACGGGCACAATATTTTGGCGATCATACATGTTGCCATCATCAGGTGAACTGACGGCACGGAGATCCGCACGCTACGGCTGTTCGAAGGGAACTGGGTTCTAGCCCGGTAGCGGGCCATTTAAATACCCTCGGCCCGCGGAGCGACACCTCCGCGGTCCGCGCCCCGCGCCGCGGCCACGCAGTGGAACCGATTGCGCCGGCGTCTGAGAAGACATCGGTGTGAGGGCTCTGTCCCCAATCGCTGGTTTCCAAGCTTTGCCAAGATTATAGCCAGAGTCACGGTTTATGAGGTCGTCACTTGTGCGAATTTCAATGGCCTCTCTAACGACGCAGTCCCAGTAACTCGAGGTCTGTACCAGAATTCTAGTGTGTTCATACACACTACTTGATATTCGTAGAGTTTCTTTTCTTGTCCCCAGATGTCTCTTTTATTTTCCTATAGGCGGTATCTATTTTTCCCCTTCTTATACATTCTTCTACAAATTTCCATTTGGCTTCTAGCCACTCCTGCTTCGCCATTTTGCACTTCCTATCAATTTCATTTCTTAGTCGTCTGTACTCCATTTTGCCTGTTTCATTTACTGCATATTATATTTTCTCCTTTCATCAATTAAATTTAGTATTTCCTGTGATATCCAAGGACTTTTTGTAGGTCTTGCCTTTCTACCTATTTTGTCCTCTGTTGCCTTCACTATCTCATCTCTCAATGCTACCCATTCCTCCTCTACTGTTTTATTTCCCCCTGTTTCTGTCAATTGATACCTAAATCTCCCTCTGAAATTCTCCAGAACTTCACGTTCCTTCAATTTATCTAAGTCCCATCTCCTTAGTTTCCTACCTTTCAGCAGTTTTTTCAGTTTCAGCCTACAGTTCATGACCAACAAGTTATGGTCAGAGTCTATATCTGCCCCTTGGCACGTCTTACAGTTTATCACCTGGTTCCGGAATCTATGTTTTACCATTATAAAATCTATCTGATACCTTCCGGTGTCTCCTGGTCTCTTCCACGTATACAACCTTCTTTTGTGATTCTTAAACCACGTGTTTGTTCCGATTAAATGATGTTCCGTGCAAAATTCTACCAGGCGACTTCCTCTTTCATTCCTTCTGCCCAGTCCATATTCACCTACTATTTTTCCTTCTCTTCCTTTTCCTACTACCGAATTCCAGTCTCCCATCACAATTAAGTTTTCCTCTCCCTTAATTGTCTGAATAATTTCCTTTAGCTCCTCAAATATTTCTTCGATCTCCTCATCATCGGCAGAGCTAGTTGGCATATAAACCAGCACTACTGTTGTCGGTGTTGGCTTCGTATCTATCTTGACAATGATAACGCGATCACTGTGCTGCTCATAATGGTTAACCCGCATTCCTATTTTCTTATTCATTATCAGTCCTACTCCTGTGATACCCCCAACTGATTTTGTACTTATAATCCTGTACTCACTTGACCAGAAATCCTGTTCATCCTGCCACCGAACTTCACTAATCACCACTATATCTAACATCAACCTACCCATTTCCCTTTTTAAATTTTCTAATTTTCCTACCCGATTAAGGGATCTAACATTCCACGCTCCGATCCGTAGAATGCCAGTATTGCCTTTCCTGATGACAACATCCTCCTTTTCAAATGTTTGTAAAGCTTATAGGACTTAAGTGCAGGGTCAAAAGTCCCTAAACTTACGAACTACTTATGAAATAACTTATACTAAATACAGCATCAACATCCATGCCCGAGGGGGGATTCGACGGGGAACGGCCTCGCGGATCGGAACATAACGCCTCAATACACTCGGCCGCTCCGCTGCGGCATTTATTTATTTATTCGTGCCATTTTTCAGGTATATATTTATTTGTATAAGGGATGTATATTTGTAAACTCTCTTGGGAATACAATTTCTAGTAAAGAAGATAGAGATTAAAGCTTGGTGCGTGATGGGGCGGTTTTCCTTGAACGTTATTGTTTATGTGCTCATATATCACGAACTATTTGTCGTACTGTGATACATTTTAGACACTCAACAATATGTGTGTATACTGTCTGTAAAATTTCCTGCCGCTACAATTCGTAGTGCTCAAATCATAAATTGTAACGTCATACCGAGAGCCGTAGTTTTACTCCATAAACAGCGGAAAAGTATTAAGCGAGAAACTTTTTTTCCTTTCATCATTTTACTATGGTTTCCAGCGAGAAAAAGTTTAATAAAGGTTCGAAATTATGTTTAAAGTTTGTTGGAAATCGCTAAGTGCTGTCATTTCGAAAGTCTCGCCGCATATATGGCATTTTTTTGCGATTTCTATTGGTTATGAGTAATATCTTTTGAACCGTGTGCCGTATGTGATTCTTAACCATGCAGCAATTGTTACCTCACGGTAAGGAATGTGTGTACCAAATTTGGTTGAAATCGGTCCAGTGGTTTAGGAGAAAAGATCAGCAGCAGTTTTCCGCGCATCGCATTGTTTATGACGTCGTATTTCATGAAATATGTATCGTACGTGATTCTTACACTTACGGCGACCGTCCTCGTGGACTAAAGCTTACGTGTACAAAATTTGAAAAACTGTAGATTTGTTTGCAACACGTACATACATACGGACACTCTGCTTTATATATTAGACTGAGATCAAAACTATATCTCATTTAGTTCTCAGAATACTGGTGTTCACAATCAGCACACAGCTGCTGAAGAGCTGACACTCCCCTATCTTGCTGTCCCGCCCACTGGCCCCCAGTGGCGCCCTCATCAGCTCACCTGCCTCTCCCATAACACAACTAGCAGTCAAGCCATATCGTGCGCCGGTACACGGCGCGCACTGACCTGAGTATGTTGAGCAGGTGGACGGGCAGGTAGCAGATGGCGAACATGGCGACGACGGCCACCAGCATCTTGGCTGCTTTGCGGCGCGACCGCAGCTGAGCCTCAGTGGTGGAGTTCCCCGCCATAGGGACCCGCCGGCTGCCCACGCTGCCCGACGGAGCTGTTGGAACACCACAGGACATTCATATATATCACCGGCCGTCCAAAATGTAACACCAAGCCAAATTTATTTGGAGGATATTACGTTGTACGAACATCACATTATCTATATCTATAAATGTTAATGTCTGTTCGGTGTACGTTTATCACGTCTGAACCACAAGACAAAGAGCTAAAAATTTGTACAGTTACTAATGTCTACCCGGGGAAGGCTTTAGGCACGGTTTTATGGCGATCGGATAGCTATATATATATATATATATATATATATTAATGTGAATGTCTGTTCAGTGTACGCTTATCACGTCCGAACGACAAGACGCAGAGACTTAAATATTTGTACAGTTACTAATTTATACCTGAGGAAGGTTTCAGGCACGGGTTTATAGCGATCTGATAGATTTTTAGTAATTTCAAGAATATAACGCGAAATGCGGGACAATAATTATTCTTTGAAAATTTACTCTTTGAAAAATGGTTTTATTGGTGCATTGTTGCTTGAGGGTTGATAATGATAAACGGGTGGAGTATATTGCGATGGAAAGTTATCGGTGTATATAAAATTCTACGTGTTTGTGTGTTAATATTTCGCCCTGCAGCGAAAACTACAGAACACATACGAATGGTCTGTGTGTAATCGTTGTCCTAAGTCTCCCGTTGTACACCATAGCAGTTCCATGCCGATAGCTATAAGGGGGTGGAAGATGTGCTGGTTGAAAGTCGTCAAATTATTAAAAAAAAATCTGACTGAAGGCCAGCGGTGACGTTTGCGGCTCTATACACCGAAACGTGATGCCACAGACCATATCTTTGGTCTATGCGTGCCACAATGTCTTGAGTTATTTCTCTGTAAGGATAAGCATACGAATAAGGAAATATAAGAATAAATAGATAAAGCAGTAAAAAAGAAATTTCTCTTTAAAAAAATCTGTTTGACGTTTCGCGCATTATCTATCATAATCAACCAACACGTGAGCGGAACCGCGGGCTGAAGCTAGTTGAATATACATGAGGAAGAAGATGAAATCGGTAATGAATGTTGCCAGCATTGGTGGTTCTAACCTGTAACCAGGGGCGTCCACAGGACGGGGTGGGTAGGGGGGAAGTGCGTGTGGAGGTAGGTGCCCTTAATGAACACTCGTTTACGAATATGAAAAAGTATTGTGACTTCTATGGTTGAAAAAAGTTATCAAATATGGTATGAAAAGTATCGCCATAATGATAACAAATCACATGTAAAAAGTTACAACGTAAACGTAGGCGCTCGTCTCTCGTGTCACTGGCCACGTAGACGAAAAGTTCAAATGCGGTTTTGATGATTTGTTGCAGTTCGTTCAGTTGACGAAATAAGCAACATTTTAAAACCTTCCTAATAATGACACCTGTATCTCGCGTAAAGACCAGAAAGTTTTATATTTAGAAGCAATGTCCCGGTTTTTCGTTACGAGATGATGGGGTAAGTTTACTTGTTGTCTAACATGGCGAATTTCTCTGATTCATTTTTTGGAACGGTGTGCTCAACGACCACAAAACAATGAATACAATAAATATAGTAATCAGCAATGGTCGTCTTTTATTAATGTTTTTGCAGATCGATTTCGATCACATAATGATCATCCTCAATGCACCAGTCATCGTAATATCAGCTATGCATGATCATATGCTATCTTAGCTGAAGGTAACAGAATTTTTTGAACATATCAATGTAGTGACCAGTGGTTGGACACTACAATGATATGTTAAAAAAAAAGTGTTACCTTCAGCTAAGATGGCATATGATCATTCGTAGCTGATATTACGATGACTGATGCATTGAGGATGATCATTATGTGATCGATCTGCAAAAATATTAATAAAAGACGACCAATGCTGCGTACTATATTTATTATAATCAACAGAATGTGCCGGCCGCGGTGGCCGAGGTGACTGAGGCGCTCCAGTCACGGTCAGCACGGCCACTACGGTCGGGGGTTCGAATCCCCACTCGGGCATGGATATTTGTGCCGTCCTAGTTCGTAAGTAGTTCATAAGTAGTTTGTAAGTTTAGGGACTGATGACCCCGTAGTTAAGTCCCATAAGCTTAACAAACAAAAACAAACAGAATGTGTCACGTGTATCATGGCATTACTTCCTTAGCTCGCTCTGCAGGCATGTCTGTAAAACTACAGCAGAACTGTTTGGTAATTCTGTTTTGTTGACAACAGGACTTGGAAGTGCATGCTGTCATTGAAACAATTTTTCCTACGCTTTCAATACGTTCCAAGTGAGTAATACGTTTATATTACTGGATATTATTTTATTGCTCTTAAGCCTTCTGGATTTAATGATGCATTAATAACGGTTAAATGACTTTATTGTATAAGACTTTGTGCATGTAAAGTCTGTATGCACAATGTCGACTGCAGCTGAGATGACGAATTATGCAATATTGTAAGGTTTTGGAACGAAACAAAGAAATAATCTTAGAATAGACTTCTGCGACACATCTTTAAACCCATGCATTGAAACTGAATCTGATTATGTCGATGAAACAAGACTATATCCTTTGTGGTGAGGTTGGAAAGATATATGTGGCATCAATGGTCTCGATGCCAAGAATAGACTAATGCTCAGTGAAGAAATGGAGAAATGCTAAGTTTGCGATTTTTGTGAAAAATAAAATGTTCAAATGTTCAAATGTTTGTAAATCTTATGGGACTTAACTACGGGGTCATCAGTCCCTAAACTTATGAACTACTTACGAACTAGGACGACACAAATATCCATGCCCGAGGGGGGAGATGTTCAAATGTTTGTAAAGCTTATGGGACTTAACTACGGGGTCATCAGTCCCTAAACTTACAAACTACTTATGAACTACTTACGAACTAGGACGGCACAAATATCCATGCCCGAAGGGGGATTCGAACCCCCGACCGTAGTGGCCGTGCAGACCGTGACTGTAGCGTCTCAGTCCCCTCGGCCACCGCGGCCGGCTGAATAATGAAAAAGTCTTCTTTTTAAAATGAAACATTTTTTTCGAAATCTTATCCATACCCCCAACTCATCTTACACTCCTTGTAGGGTAAGTTTACGAATAATACTCTCACAAACAAAACGAGAAACATCTTAAAAAATCTTCTGTTTTAGGACATGTTTAACACCTTGAATTGAAAGGGGATGCACGAAACATTTTCCATATATAATTTTCAGTATCTTAATTTCGTCATCTCACACGACTTCCTCCTCTCCGTAATCCAACAGCTTGTGTTTGAGCGAGAACAATATGTTATCGCATTAACCGAAATTTGTGGTAAATGCGTAAAATGTGAAAAATGTTCCCCAAACGAAATTTTTCATGGTAGGAAAACTAGAGTTAACGTTGAAAACACAAGAAAATAGGAAAAATGGAAGTATAATGTAATAGGGAGAATGTTTTACTGTAATTAAACTATTAGCTTGTTTATGATTGTAATTCTATCGGAACAAACTGCGTGGTCATCAGTCCGTAGCTTACAAACTACTTAAACCTAGGTAAACTAACCTACGGACAAACACACACACCCATGCCCCAAGGAGAACTCGAACCTCCACGGCGAGCAACCGCGCGCTCCGCAGCGAGACGCTTTAGAACGCTCGGCTACTACACTGCGGCTAGCTTGTTTATATTTATAGAGCTGATCAGGTGGTAAAAGTTCCTGTGGAAAACAGTACGAGGTAACAATGTCCTCAACTTCAAAATTACGCATGTGGGGTAAAATGTCTTGCCCCAACCTGCGTGCGAACCTGTTTGTAACTTCTTCTAACGTCTCGGCGTTGAATCAAAGATGCTTTGTGTTTTTGGTTACAGAATACAGTGATGTATCCAAATTAATGGTAGTTGTCTTGCTGTAGCAGTGGAGTGTGCATCTAGGGCCAGTCCTAACGCAAACATCGAGCGCACGTTTCTGACGGGTGAATAATTGCGAAAGAGTGAAGCTAACAAAAGCGTTTGATTGTGATGATCACAAGATATCTCTGCAGAAGTTGAAACATTCCGGAGTAACGGGAGTAGCTCACAACTGGTTCACTTCTTAGTTTATTTAGAGACAGCTGCAGTGTTGAAAACGGCTGTGATACGCACTCTCAATGGGACACATTTAAGAGGGGGGGGGGGGGGGCGGCAGGAATCTGATTTTTTTTTTTTTTTTTTCTTAACTACGGGGTCATCAGTCCCTAAACCTACAAACTACTTATAACACTAAAGACGGTACAAATATCCATGCCCGAGGGGGGATTCGAACCCCCGACCGTAGTTAAATTGCAGACCGTGGCTGACACGCCGCAGTCCCCTCAGCCACCGCGGCCGGTTCCGTTTTGGGCTTATTCCTTCAAGTATAACAGTAGTTCTGTGATATTTCTGTTTGCTGATGACACTAGCTTGGTGGTGAAGGATGTTGTTGGTAATACTGGTGCAGTATTAAGTAATGGCGTTAAAATTAGTGCCTGGCTTGTGGCAAATAAATTGATGTTAGATCACAGTAAGTCTCAGTTTTCCAGTTTATAAAAAATGTTCAAATGTTTGTAGCGTCTATGGGACTTAAATACGGGCTCATCGGTCCCTAAACTTAGAAACTACTTATGAACTAGCTTATACTAAAGACGGCACAAATATCCATGCCCGAGGGGGGATTCGAATCCCCGACCGGAGCGGCCGTACAGACCGTGACTGGCACGCCGCAGACAACTCGGCCACCGCGGCAACAAGAAAAACTGACATTTTGATAACAGAGAATGGGCACATGATGACTGAGACTGAACAATTCAAATTTATAGGCATTCAGATAGTAAGCTGTTATGGAATGTCCATGTTCATGATCTTGTTCAAATATTAATTTCTGTTTGATTTACTATTAAAACAGTATCTGAAATCAGTTCAGTCATTGACTGTATCAGGATGTACGAAGTATTGGACCAAATATCTAAGTGGTCTCAGGAATGGCAACTAACTCTAAATGTCGAAAAATGTAAGGTGATGCGGTTGAGTCATAGAAACAAGTCTGTAATGTTCGAATATAGCATTAATATTGTGCTGCGTCAATTAAATATCTAGGCGTAACGTTGCGCATGAATCTGAAATGGGACGATCATATAAGGACAGTCGTGGGGAAACCGGATGGTCGACTTCAGTTTATTGCCAGAATTAAGAGCAGATGTGATTCGTCTGTAAAGGAAACTGCATAGGAAACGCTTGTGTGACCCCGACTTGAGTATTGTTCGAGTGTTTGGGATCAAATGTTCAAATGTTTGTAAATCTATCGGACCAAACTGCGTGGTCATCAGTCTGTAGCTTACAAACTACTTAAACCTAGGTAAACTAACCTAAGGACAAACACACACACCCATGCCCCATGCCCCAGGGAGGACTCGAACCTCCACGGCGAGCAACCGCGCGCTCCGCAACTCGGCTACTCCACCGCGGCTGTTTAGGATCCCCACCAGATTTAGAAAAAATTAAGATGCGAGTGGCTAGGTTTGTTATTGGTAGGTTCGATCAAGCGCTAGTGTTAAAAATTCGGGAAATGTGGGCGCCGCTGGAAGGTAAGCGACGTTCTTTTGGAGAAACACTGTTATAGTAATTTAGAGAGCCGGAATTTGAAGTGGACTTCAGATCGAATCTACTGCCGCCAACTTGTAATTCGCGTAAAGACCACAAAGATCAAAGAGCAGGTCAAGCCAGAAATTCTGCTCATGTAGTTACGTTTCTACTCACAGGGGACGCCAGGGGTAAACGAGACGGTGTGTTGCGCCCTTGCTTGTGCCTCACTTAACGGAAAGTGGAGCCATCGCCGTTCATTTAGTATTCGTACCTAACAACAGAAATCGTTGTTGCTCGCTGCCTCACCTCTGCTGTGTGCAACGGTAGGCCTGCCCTGTCATTGAGATTACGGCTCATACAGGTGCATACAAATTTTTTTTCCCTCGTTCTATGTGGGAGTGGAACAGGAAACCCTGTGACACGCCCTTTTGGTGGATTCCGGAATATATATATATATATATATATATATATATATATATATATATATATATATATATATATATATATATAACCCCACCCTTAAATACCTCGGACACCGTAGGAAACCCCCTCACCTGTGTTTCCCACCTCCGTATGACCAGTCATTCTCTCCTTAACTTACTGAAACTCCGGCCGAACGTGGGGCCTGAACCCTTCCACTATCCTCATCACCTACCATTACATCATGCAACTTATCGTGTGCAACTTCCACCCTGCATAGATTTCCGCACCTCCCACCATCCTAGAAAGGCATGCCGTCTGCCTCGCTTACTGTATCTGCTTCCTCTCCTCTACCCGGATCCTATACGGCCTAATCCCATTCCCTCACCTCCTGCGGTTCTTAGTGCAAGTCCTTATTCTCTACACCACCTGCAACATCGATTCCCGTAATCCACTTGTTTACCCCATCCTTACCAGTCCTGTCTTGGCTTGCATCCCCTTTACCTTTCCAATCTCCACACCCTCTCCCAAGGTAACTTCTGCCACCTCCCCCTCCCAGATGACGCCATTCTGACATCTATCCGTCATACCTGCCCCATTCCTGTATATTCAACGCTCCATCCCCCCTACCCTCCTCTTCCCTCCCTCTGCTTGACTTTCCCTTCCTCTCCCTCGCACCCCAGAGAGCTTACCCTTCTCAGCCGCCTCCCTCACTTCTTTCCCGCCTCCCCTTATCATCCCCTCCTCCTGCACTTCCAACCCCACCCTCTTCTTTCCTCTAGTACTTCGTCAAGTGTTGTTTGTACAGTGGATCTTCAAATGACATTTAACACTGTACCCATCGCAAGAACAAGTGTCACCTGTGTTCTTTTAATCAACGTCCCTGTCTGTGTTGTCGTGTCTAGTGTTTGGTTCATCAGTGTGTCTTTCAGCGACTGTGGCATTGTTTTATCTAACTACATGTTTCGTTTTATCATCTTTGACTATATCGATGCTCCTCAGAACTCTCAGCATGTCTAAGTTGTAATTCTCCAATTTTAACACCTTTAATTGTATTTTCTTACTCCATTTCCATTGTTACATCTATTCGGCCGGGTATGAAGTTTATGGCAGCTCCGTAATGCAATAATATTTCAAAATAACGAAAAGAATCACCCTGTACCGACTTACCAGTCGTATGTGTGCAGCATTCTTCAAAAATGTTCACATGTTTGTTAAGCTTATGGGACTTACCTCTGGGGTCATCAGTACCTAATCTTACAAACTACTTATGAACTGTTGTGGTCTTCAGTCCGTAGACTGGTTTGATGCAGCTCTCCACGCTACCCTGTCCTGTGCAAGTCTCTTCATCTGAGAATACGTTCGGCAACCTATATCCTTTTGAATCTGCTTACAATATTCGTCCCTCGGTCTTCCTCTACGATTTTTACCCCACACGCTTCCTTCTAATGCTAAGTTGACAATTCCTTGTTGTCTCAGAATGTGTCCAACCAATCTATCCCTTCTCCTAGTCAGGATATGCCAGAAACTCCTTTTATCCGCAATTCGGTTAAGAACCTCCTCATTAGCCACGTGATCTACCCATCTTCAGCATTCGTCTGTAGCACCACATTTCAAAAGCTTCTATCTTCTTTTTATCTAAACTCCTTATTGTCCACTTTTCACTCCCATACAATGCTACACTTCAGAGAAATGCTTTCAGAAAGGACTTCTTAACATTTAAATTATTATTGGATGTTAACAAGTTTCGCTTCTTTACAAACGCTTTTATTCCCATAGCCATTCTGCATTTTATATCTTTTTTACTTCGGCGATCTTGCTACCCAAATAACAAAATTCACCAACAACTTTTATTGTCTCATTACGTAATCTAATTCCTTCAGCATCACCTGATTTTCTGACATTACATTCCATTACCTTCGTTTTACTCTCGTTAATGTTCATCTTATATCTTCCTTTCAAGACACTGTCCATCCCATTTAACTGCTCTTCCAGATCTTTTGCGGTCTCTGACAGAATTACTATCTCATCAGCAAACCGCAATGTTTTTATTTCTTCTCCCTGCACTTTAATGCCCTCTCCAAACTTCTCCTTCCATTCCTTTACTGCTTGCTCAATGTACAGATTGAACAACATTGGGGAAAGGCTACAACCCTGTCAAATACTCCCTTCCCAACCTCTGCGTCCCTTTCTTGCCCTTCGACTCTAATAACCGCTTTCTGGTTGAATATAACTCTTCGCTCCCTATATTTTACCCCTGATACCTTCATAATTTGGAAGAGTGTATTCCAGTCGACATTGTCAAAAGCTTTCTCCAAATCGACGAACGCTAAAAACGAAGGTTTGCCTAACTTCTACTAACGACAGCACAAACATCCATGCCCCAGGGGAGATTCGAACGCCTGACGAGGAATGGCCTCGCGCGTGTTATCATAGCGCCTCAGTGCGCTCAGCCACTCCTCCGCGGCCAGCTTTCTTCGTCGGTTCACCAGCGGAGAGGGGAGGGTTGCGATCGCTTACCGAAAGTGGCGTGGTGTCCCGCCACCTTGGAGGTGATGACGTCGCCGTTGTGGTCGTCGTGGCCCGGGATGTTGTCGGAGCGCCAGAGGACGCGCACGATCTGGAAGTAGGCGACGGACATGAAGAGCAGCGGCAGCGTGTACAGCAGCAGGCTCTTGGCGCCGTGGAACACCATCTCCGAGTCGTAGCTCCAGCTGCCCTCGCACTGCGTCAGCAGCACTGAGTCCCAGTCGCGGCCGCGCGCGCGCAGCACCACCAGCTCCGGGATGTCTGCAACAGGGCCCCAACCACACCGCTACTCGCAACCGCATCCAAAGGGTCCACAGCGACAACAGCACATTCAAGCGCCTCGAACGAATGATCCTAACGAGAATAGCACCTTTCATCCAAGCTGTGACGCCTCCTGAACCAGCTGGATTCCGACATGGTCGCAGCTGCACCGATGAAGTACTTGCTCTAATTATACACATCGAAGAAAAGTTTCAAAGACAACTGAAATCAACAGCCGTTTTCATCGACTTGACTGTGGCATATGACGTTGTTTGGAGACAAGGACTTATCTATAAACTATTGAAAGTTTTACCAAGCCGAGGAATCGTCGACCTAATATCTAGTACGATTAGTGAAAGACAATTCGTAGTCTTGCTCAGCAGCATTAAAAGCCACAAACGAAACGGTCTATCACAGGGATTTGTTCTAGCACCAGTGCTCTTCAATTTGTACGACATCGCACTGGTAGCACAGAGTAATAACTTCGAAGACTAGGAACAAATTCTTACAAATGATCTCAAGAACATGTTAACTTTCTTTAACCCTTTGTTTCCTGACATAAGAAAAAATTTACTTTACATTTTCTTTGTAGAATTTATGCTGTTGTGGTCTAAGAAGGCACTATGATTTTTTGTAAAATTTTATTTTGTTATTTTAACTTTTTTCACTGCCGATACTCAGAGTGCTATCAGGCTGCACGAATAGAATCACAACATGCACAGAAAAATGCTCCAATTTGGTCGTACACGTTGTACTACATACAAATTAAATACATTTAGGTTAGGAAATTGATAAACAATAATATTATATTTATGTTTTTTCTGTAAATTTCACATTAACTTTTGCTTCTAGAGCAACTTTTTCACAGTATGTGATTTTTACATACGTGTCACATACTGGGCGATCAAAAAAGTCAGTATAAATTTGAAAACTTTATAAATCACGGAATAATGTAGATAGTGAGATTCCACACACGCTTGGAATGACAAAACAAAACAAAATAAAATAAAAACGCGTGAAAGATCTCGTGCGCGTGTCGTTTGATGATCGTGTGCTCAGGCACCACTTTCGTCATGCTTGGCCTCCCAGGTCGCCAGACATCAGTCCATGCGAATATTGGCTTTTGGGTTACCTGAAGTCACAAGTGTATCGTGATCGACCGACATCTCTAGGGATGCTGAAAGACAACATCTGACGCCAATGCCACATCGCAACTCCGGACATGCTTTACAGTGCTGTTCACAACATTATTCCTCGACTACAGCTATTTTTGAGGAATGATGGTGTAGATATTGGACATTTCCTGTAAAGAACATCATCTTTTCTTTGTCCTAATATGTTATGCTAATTATTGCTTTTCTGATCAAATGAAGAGCCATCCGTCGGACATTTTTTGAAATTTTTTTTGTTCTAGTAAAACCCTATGTCATTCCCAGCATGTGAGTCAATTTTTACCTCTCTATCTTCATTATACCGTGATTTATTAAGTTTTCAAATTTATACTGACTTTTGGATCACTCGGTATTTAGTGATGTCTCATGAAATTCTAAGAAACAGTTATTTTTGTCATTGCAACATAAGTACACTTTACATGCACTACACTGTGAATGTGGCTTGGACTGAGTTTCATTTTTACACCCATTTCAAATCATTCTCTTTTATGACTAAACACTACACAATGTTTTTCTCAGTTACCGAGACGTACATCTTTAGAAACAGAAAAATTATCTTTCTTTCTATTTGGGGGAGTTATTTCATCTTTATTAGAGTTTCTCTTTATGGCATTCTTGCTCATTCTTTAGGCCTAGTACCACAGCATGTCTTAATTCCAGCATTGACAGTGCCCCATGTAAATCAATGAAAATGACAAACATTGACAAAAGCAATTTAAGTTGCACCACAGAGGAGATGGTGCCACCTCTCCTTTGATCGCCTGTCAAGACCATAAGTTCATCGTAATCTGTCTGCATGATCCATCCCACCCATGTTTTTACTGTAACTGCATACGATAACTGGACATAGTATAGTCACACCAGTCCCATCTTTCTGCTTTCTCGACACTACGCTGTGTTCAGTGGCAATGAAGTTTGGCATAAAATACACACCTTTACTGTCCCTCAATGTCTGTATCTTCCGAAATGTCAGTAGAAGTGCCCTCATACAAAATTGATTCAATCTCTGCATCAGTCATACGTCGAAAATAGCCACCAGTTTTCGGATTTTCGTCCATCTTTGTGGTAAAAAGTGGACCCAACAACTAGAGAGATGTCACGCATTGTAGCTACAAAAAAGTCAAATGTTTGTAAATCTATCGGACCAAACTGCGTGGTCATCAGTCTAGGTAAACTAACCTAAGGACAACACGCACACCCATGCCCCAGGGAGGACTCGAACCTCCACGGCGAGCAACCGCGCACTCCGCAGCGAGACGCTTTACACCGCTCAGCTACTCCACCGCAGCATTGCAGCTACAATAATGTGTTCGCACAACCTGACGGTACTGATAAGTCAACTTTATAATTTCCATTTTTCGCACTTACTTGTGATGTAACGCTTCAAACTATTATCAAGAAACAAAGAGGGTATGTACTAAAATTGGAAAACCCAACGGAAGTTTCAGTAAATTGCGCACAAAGCCAGGCAACAGCGTGGAAACAAACACACACAATCTTCTGTATTCACAGCAGCGCACGAAAAAAAAAAAAATACAAGCTCTGTCTGCCAGAGAGGTCTATATATCGCGTAGTAACATCTCTGAAAACCAAGAACAGAGGTAGTGCTCTCAGGTCACGAAGCTGAATTATAAGAATGAGATTCAAAACTTACGGGTACCGTCAGGCAACAAAGGGTTAAGACCCGCAGATTTAGCCATAGCACTACAAAAAGTGAACTCTCTTGCTGTAATATTCAGTGGACAAAAGCTGCGGTACAGTCCTTAACCATAATATCATGGAGTCACTTTAGACAGAGACCTGAGCTACATAGAACACATTACTAAGCTTTCTCACAAAGTCGCCGCAAGAAAGCATATTGCATAAGCTTAGTGGTACATCCTGGAGATCCCCTGCTTATCTGAAATGAGTCATGTCTGCTCGGCTACTGAGTCTGGTTGGAAAGTGCTCTTGTTTAGAAGGTAGACACGACACTCAATGATGCAGTGCGCTGCCTTACTGGTACCATCAAATCAACTCTATGTCACTGGTTATCTGTACTGAGTACCATCTCTCTACCTTACTTAAGGAGGAAGCAAGCTCTACTAAGGTAAGCTAGAAAATCTTTGGATCACCCTCTGTGCCATTACAACCAAGAATCCTGCCATCCAACACAGCAGCGACAGCGATCAAGAAGACCAATAAGTGTGACTACGGGGCAAGTCTTTGATGATGGATTTGACCTAAATGAAAGCTGGAGGCATGAGGGGTCAACAAAGATTGGGAACAAGTGCCCGCCATCTTGATGCCGCAAAGAAGCCAAACAGTTTTGAAACGAAACCCGCGTGATTATGCCCAATGCAATGCGTCGTGCGCATGTTCCATGATTTGCATCGTATTCTGCTAACAGGACATCTATCGATAAAGTTGGTAGGGTTTTATTTTTATTTGCTTATCTTGTGTGTGTGTGTGTGTGTGTGTGTGTGTGTGTGTGTGTGTGCTACTGCGTTTTCCACTTCGTCAAGTATGTTCAGTTCAAATTTTCAGTCATTTGCGTCTTCGTTCTTTTTTGTACAGAATTTGGAAAGTGGGACACCGTGTATAGTATATATCGGATAGTGAAAGATAAGTTTTTCCCATATATATATATATATATATATATATATATATATATATATATATATATATATATATATACTCCCATTTATAGGCTCGCGCAGAAGTTGTTTCCAGCTTCACGACCGGAGTTGCTTCAGTTTCATTTACTAATTAGTGCCCTTACTAAATACTATCAGGGTAAAGTACTAGTAGCGATTGCTCGCTATCATTTTTTTTGTTTTTGTTTTCGTAAGAAGCCTGAAAGTCATCTCATCAGTGGGTCACGGAACTTCAGGGCGTAACTAGACATTGTTGTATTCAGTATTTGTGGCTAATATGATACGGTATGCAGTTACATGCAACATCCCAGAATTTCATCTACTGAGAAGATTCGTAAGCATGAAGATCCTTCTTTGGAACAAGTGTGAAATTGTTGAACATCAGGATTCATGTGACAGTGCTGCGGAAAACTTTGTTATTGTCTTAGTATCAGTATGAAATATTATACTGGCTCACATCAAACATGGAAATTCTGACGTTCTTTCTCGCCTTCCTGTAATTCCTGATTCAAATTTCGACGTCACATTGATGTGCAGAAAAGTGAAATGTTAGTCTTTCAAGTTCGACTGTCGAAAGAATACACAGGCCACAGTAACAGAACTTGACATGAACATGTTGTTGGATTATATCCGGAATGGTTGACCTCGTTCTCTGAAACATTTTCCGAATACCTTCGTACGTAGTTATTTTCCTTGACGGAATTGCATCTCTGTTCAGCACGGTGTGATTTTAGTAAAAAATGGCAGTGGCCAGTCGAATTTGCTTCTTCCAAAAGTGTTGCAAAAGGTGTGTTGTGATTGCTCCGTCAAGGACATTGGGGAACAGCGCGTCGACACTGTACTTCACCGGTTATGGATCTCCACACTGAAGAGATGACATCACAATGTAACGCTTGTGTATACCAGCACTCATTACCACCACAAAAATTTTCAGCTTGGGCAGTCATAGTCTCCATGCAAACACGAAGAACTGTTCCATTGGTTACATTGTTAAAACACGGGCTTTGCACATCGTATTAAAGGCAAAGAAAGGCATGCAGAAACGGCAGTAAACGTCGCCACCATGTGTGGAAAATGTCATGAATGTACGAGCGCCTCATGGTTGTAATACTATGGGCTGTTATGGATAAGAAAGGGTATACACTGCGGAGAAGATTCTCACTGCAAAAGAACGTTCTCTGGGTAAGTTCTCGGTTTCGTATGAATAAAACCTTCGTGACTCATACTCTGAGCAGGAAGTTCATTCTCGCGAGCTCCCCTCATTCTTGAGTAAGTTCTCCGTGTGTCATGTTCGCCACAGAACAGATGTTAAATGGTATATTTCTTTAAACTAGCCCAATCACGCAAATATGGAACAGGCATCTATGTCTTCAGGAAGAATTGTACTAAGTTTAGATATTGGTTTGTTGTGGAGAAGCATATTATTAAGGCTAAATGTAGACCTTTTACGAAAACGTATTCTTCTAACAATGTAACAATATTTTCGTCATGCGACAAACTTTTGTTATTGAAATTGGGTTATCACAATTTTCATCGCAGTTCTATCTGTTTCAACTTGGAACGCTGTCAGAGCTTCTTAACACATGATACTTTTTGTTAAATATGACACCCAATGTTCTGCTCATAAGCGATAGGCCATGCGATTTTGTTACAAGAAACAGACTGCTAGATATGTAATTTATCAGTTATAAATTTCCCGTTGTGTCTACTTCTAACATAACAGATGTTACGATTACGAATCCAGAAAATGAATCTTAAATAGGCCAACCGGTTTGGTTAGAACGAACAACAGAAGTAAAAAAACAATACTTCAGAAACCGGTATTACTGCAGTATTTATTTTGTGATATGGACTCGGAAGTCCTGGGATGCACTTTATTTGGAATTAAAGTCATAAAGCCTAATTAATAGGCCCTATTCAAGAAACATACAATATGTAGCTGATTACAACTGTAAACACGGACTTCAAACGAACTGGTAAACAAGCAGCTGAATGCACTCGTGTTTAATTTCCATGTCGGCATGCCGTTACAGCGAACAGCTGAAAGCAATGGGAAACTACAGTCGTTAATTTTCCCAAGGACATGCAGCTCTACTGTATGAATATATGATGATGGCAACCTCTCGGGTAAAATATTCCGAATCTCCGGGCGGGAACTACTCAGCAAGATGTTGTCATAAAGAAATACAGGCATTCTACGGATCGTAGCATGAAATAATAAAATAATAATAATAATAAAGGTAATATTTTGGTGATTAGTGAAGTTCGGTGGCAAGAAGAACAGGATTTTTGGTCAGGTGATTACAGAGTTATAAATACAAAATCAGTTCGTGGTAACGCAGGGGTAGGATTGATAATGAGTAAGCAAATAGGAATGCAGATAAGCTACTATGAACAGCATAGTGAACGCACTTTCGTAGCAAAGATAGATACGAAGCCAACACCGACCAAAGTAATACAAGTTTATGAAAACTAATTCTGCCAGTGATGGGGAGATTGAAGGAAGGGAGAAAGCTTAGTGTTTAACGTGAGAGATTGAAGAAATATATCAGCAGATAGGAGAAATTATTCAGACCGTTAAAGGAGAATAAAACTTAATTGTGTTAAGGGAGTGGAACTCGGTAGTAGGAAAGAAGAGAAGGAAGTGTTATATGTGAATATGGACTGGGGAAAAGGAATGAAAGTGGAGATCGCCTGGTGGAATTTTGTGCAGAACACATTATAATCATCACAAACACTTGGTTTAATCATCATGAGAGATTATATGAGTGGAAGAGACCGGGAGACACAGGGAGGTACCAGATTTACTTTATGATGGTAAGGCAAAGTTTTAGAAGCCAGGTTTTAAACTATAAGACATATCAAGGAGCAGATACAGACTCTGACCATAACTTATTAGTTGTGAACTGTAGATCTAAAGAGACTACATAAAGGTAGAAAATTAAGGAGATGGAATCTGATCAAATCGAATCAACCATACGTGATTATTTTAGAAGGAGCATTAGGCAAGGATTGTGTGAATCAGGGGAAAGAATGGGTAGCTCTGAGTGATAGAGTAGTGAAGGCCCCGTAGGATCACATAGGCAGAAGGACACGGCCTAATAGAAATCCTTGGATAACACAGGAGATACTGAAATTGTGATTGCATAATTTCTGGCGAATAACAACTTCGAAAAACTTACGAGTATGTAGCCTGGTATCCAACTCGACGTCGGCCGATATTTCGGCAGGATACCACCCTGCCATTTTCAAGGCGAAACTGCAGTGAGGAAGAAATATGCAACGATCTTTAAAACGTCGGTTTTCAATGCGTAAACAGGAAAGACAACACGAGCAAGCAAGCACACAGCAAAATAAAATGTTCAAATGTTTGTATAGTCTATGGGACTTAACTACGGGGTCATCAGTCCCTAAACTTACAAACTACTTATGAACTACTTACGAACTATGAAGGCACAAATATCCATGCCCGAGGGGGGATTCGAACCGCCGACCGTAGTGGCCGTGCAGACCGTGACTGAAGCGCCTCAGTCCCTGCGGCCACCGCGGCCGGCAGCACACAGCACCGACAGGACCATGGGAGTGGAAAGGAATGGTTGCCTTCCGTTCCTTGATGTGTTGGTCAGGAAGAAGGCAGATGCTGTTTATAGGAAGCCAACTCATTCTGATTTGTATGTGCAAGCTGATAGTTGTCACTACCCAGAGCAACGTAAAGGAGTTTTTCGAACCTTAGTGAAAAGGGCTCACGACATTTCTGACCCGGAAAATTCGCCCACTGAGCTGTCACTCTTAGTCAGAATGAGTGTAGTGAAGGGCAGATTAAAAGAGTGCTGCGCTATCAACCACATGTGCAACGCGCTAGTGATTATACCACAGAGTTGGCACCTACGTCAGTGGTCTTTCTGCCATACGTTGGTAGCACTACCAACAAGATTGGCCGCATTTTGCATAAAAACCATGTGAAATGTGTGTTTCGTCCACCATCTAAAATTAAGGCACTGTTGGGATCCGTTAAGGATGACCTCAGTTTGCGCAAGGAGGGTCATTATCGTATCCCGTGCAGCGGTGGCATGTCATATGTTGGTCAAACTATTAGGACTGTTAAGGACCGTTGCACTGAGCATAAACGTCACACACGTTTACAACAACCAAGCAAATCTGCTGTGGCCGAACACTGTCTTCACAGAGGTAATCCTATATAATACAACAAAACGGAAATTTTGGCATGCACTTCTAACTACTGGGACTGTGTTATCAAGGAAGCAATTGAAAGAAATTAGCAGAAAAACTTATGAATAGGGATGGAGGATTTTGCTTAAATTCCGCATGGGATCCTGCTCTCTCACGAGTCTCATCCGGTGAGAGCTGATGTTTGTTATCGATATCCTGACCGTTTTCATCTTTGGTCGTGTCGGCGTTGTGTGCTTGATTGCTCGGTGTGTATTGCCTTTCCTATTTACTAATTAAAAACCGACGTTTTAAAGATCGTTGCACACTGATTCCTCACTAGAGTTTTCCTTGTAAATGGCAGGGTGGTCTTCTGCCGAAATATCGGCCGACGTCGAATTGGCTGCATACCCGTACGTTTATCGAAGATACTGAATTAATTGATGAAAGGAGAAAATATAAAAATGTATCAACTGAAGCAAGAAAAAGGAAGTACAGACGTCTGAAAAATGAGGTTTAGAAGAAGTGCAGACTATCTAAGTAGGACTGGCTTGAGGAGAGATGCAAGACCGTACAAGAATGTATAACTAGGGGAAAGATAGATACCGTCTACAGGAAGATAAAAAGACATTTAGAGACAAGAAAAGCAGCGGCATCAATATTAAGAACTCAGATGGAAAACCAGTATTAAGCAAAGAAGGGAAAGCTGAACAATGGAAGGAATATATAGAAGGCTTCTACAAAAGAAATAAGCTTGACGGGGGTATTCTAGAAATGGAAGACAAAGTAGAGGACGTTGAGAAGATACTATCCCGCGAGAAGAATTTCACAGTGCACTAAAAGATTTGAATAGAAACAAGGCCGCTGAAGTAGATGATGTCTCGTCTGAACTGCTATTATCATGCATACCACCTGGTATGCAGGATGTATGAGACAGGGAAAATACCCTCAGACTTCAAGAAGAATATAGTGATTCCAATTCCTAAGAAAGCAAGCGCAGACAAATGTGAGAAGGGATAGGTTGGTGGGACACATTCTGAGACATCAAGGAATCGTCAGCATTAGAAGAAAGTTTTTGGTGTAAAAGTCGTAGAGGGAGACCGAAGAACGAATACAGTAAGCAGATTCAAAAAGATGTAGGTTGCAGTACGTATTCCCAGATGAAGCTTGCACAGGACACGGTAGCGTGGAGAACTGCATCAAACCAGTCTACGGACGGAAAACGAAGACATCAACAACAATGAAATAAAACTCCTTTGACATCACTCCCGTCACTATATAAAATACTCGAAGTGTCACAGTTATCATTTTTGTAAGGGAAGTGACTCCTCATCAAAATGCTTTTCTTTGCTTAAACTTTTTATTTCCTCTCGTATTTCTTCAGAATATGTTTAAAGTAACTATTTTTGTCTTCTAAACAACACAAATTTAGTCATTTTTATTACAAACCATAGTAAAAGATAACCTGAATAGGAGTTACTCAGCTCGAAGTATGCTAGAGAGCTCACTTCAGAAAACGGAAAATGTTCTCCGGGTGTGAGAAACTTCTCTAGTTTTATTCATACGAAAACGGAGAAAGTTCTGTGTTGTGAGCAATGTCCCCCACACGTTTACTCACGCTGACAACATACTCGGTTGAAGTATATTCTCTGAATCGCTTTATTCATGCGTACCTGAGCATATTCTCTGGAATCCACTACTTTATTCATACGGCTCAGTTTGTGGTTCATGGGAGTTTGTGTCGGTCCGGAAGGCATGTACTGAGAGCATAGTGGTTAACGCCACCTCTCCTGTAAATTGGTAAATCGGGATTTGAATCCTGATCAGTCAGAAATTTTCGTATATCAATAATCAATTTTTCAGCTTGTGCTGATTAATAGTAACAATTCCGAATATATTTCTTGTACTGTCAGCACTGCAATCGCTGCAATGTCAGTTCCTCCAGACATGCATGCAGTTTCATTGGTTTTATCGTTAAATCTCGGAGACACGGTAGGTTAAAATCTTCCCCGTGTACACTCTCTTTGAATGCCTCTAAAACTGTATGGGGGAATCTGGTGGCCGGTAAAAACAGCAACCAATCAAAATTATTTCTACTACACATTTTATACCCATCGGTCTCTTCGATATACTGTCAAGATCTCGCTAAAAATATCATGGTATCTTACTTCGTTTGCGAGCGAGGGAAGAGGGGGGAGGAAAGAAAAATCCTGCGTTAAAGACAGGACTCTTTGTTCTGGAGGTTAATAAAATAAATATCATCGATATAAATGCAAATGTAGGCTTCCGCGGTTGTTGTCACTATCAATAGTCAGACAGACCCTGATGAAGGCCGCCTGAAACAGTGGCCGAAACGTCGGTATAGTTTATAAAATGACGACGCGGTCTCATGTCCGGAAGAATTTTATTGATAATCATCGATATAATTCGTCTAAGATTCCCGCAATTTATACTGTTTCCATTGCAATTTACCATTACATCAGATCACGTTTTCTGAAATACACTCCTGGAAAATGAAAAAAGAACATCGTGAATTAATCGACCTAGCAGAGGGAAATTTTATTTACAGATTTTTGAGGATACACGATCACACTGTCAGAGCCATACGCACGTGAGTACAGGCACCAGAGAGTGTGCAGTGTCGACTCTAGTACCGTGCATACCCTCCTTTTTGTAGCAATTCAATCAGCAATTCTCCCATGGACGCAATCTGAGGAGTGCCGAGCCGGCCGCGGTGGCCGAGGGGACTGAGGCGCTTTAGTCATGGTCTGCACGGCCACTACGGTCGGGGGTTCGAATCCCCCTCGGGCATGGATATTTGTGCCGTCCTAGTTCGTAAGTAGTTCATAAGTAGTTTGTAAGATTAGGGACTGATGACCCCGTAGTTAAGTCCCATAAGCTTAACAAACATTTGAACATTTTTTTTGAGGAGTGCCGAATTTAGTCTTGCGGAATGGCCTACCATGCAGTTTTCCCCTGGTGTCTAAGTTGGGCGAGATTTTGTGTCGGTCGTGCAGACCATGCAAGATGACGTTTCATTAGGTCCCAAACAGGCTCAATGGGGGACAGATCTGGGAATCGTACTGACTATTGTAGTTGACATATACCTTGAAGAACACATTGGGTGGTACGGGATATATGTGGGCGTGCTTTGTCCTTTTGGAAAAGCACTGTGCCTTGTTGGTACATGAGCGGTAGCAAGACGGGGTGAATAATGGTTTCAGTGTACCGTGTACTGTTCAGTGTTCCCTCAACGATCACCAGAGGAGAACGGCCAGTTTAGGATATGATACCGGCTGTCGGCCCCGCGTGCCTCTGTCGTATACACCCCAGATTTTCGCTCTTCCCTTCACGACTCACACACGCATAAGAGCATCAATGACACCGAGGCATAAGCAACTCCCAGTACCATGACGACACGTCTCCAATATTCCTTTCATGAGCGAAAGCAGAAGACGCCATTACGGCACGCATGATCGTCCATCATGGTATGGTGAGCCATATCGTACAGTGGCTGTTCTCTTGTGATCCTCTAGACAACAGTGAACAGCGCACAGTACATTGAAACCATAATTCAAGCAGTCTTGCTACCACTCATGCACCAAAAAGGCGATATGCTTTTCCAGCAGCACAATGCTGTTCCACATGTATCCCGTGCCACCCAACGTGCTCTTCATGGAGTATGTCAACTACCCTGGTTTTCAAGATTCCCAGAGCTGCCCCCCCCCCCCCCAACACTGAGTATCTTTGGAACTGGATGAAAGGTTTTCTTTCGCGGCCTGCACGATCGGCACGAAATGTGGCCCAACTCAGGAACCAGGTGGAAACATGACAGACCATCCGCAAGACCTCATTCGGTACCTGTTCGATCGTCTCCATGCGAGAATTGCAGCTTGAATTGTTGCAAAAGTAAGGACTACACGGTACTAGCGTCGACATTACGCACTCTCTGGTGACTGTACTGATGTGTGTGTGCCTCTGCCTGTGTGATCGTGTGTTGTATACACCCTCCAGAATGTGCCAATAAAATTTCCCTCTGCTGTGTCGACGAATTCGTGGTGTTCTTTTTTTCATTTTCCAGGTGTGTATGTTTCTGTTTAAGTAACATGAGCATCGCCATTAGGGGATACACTACGAAAACTCTTTGCGAGTACACCTTGTCGCTTCCGTTAGCCGATAAATAGACGTGTCAGCCATGACATGCGATATTGCCCTGTGCTGGTAGTGGCTAGCACGAGAACACGTCGCGTAATAGTAGCTGCTCCTTGCTCACAAAGCAAATAGCTACACACTGTTAGCACAGGTGCGCTTCCTTCCAAGAAACGTAATATAGATAGGCTTAGCGAGACTCGACGGACGGTAATTAGCTGGTACCTGTCATGGGTAGCTGATTTCCACGTTTCAGATACACCGGTACGTAACACGTGAGGGTCAATTCATTTCTTTAACAGAAGGAATGGAGGAAAATACTTCTACAGCAAATATAAATACTTCTACAGCAAATATTAGCTGCCTTTCTCTCATATATTCCAATCTCCCCGATACCTATTTTTTTTAACTAAATCATTCCATCAGGTGCCTTTCTTGTCTGTTTCTTTCTTGTACACCTGCCTTTCTTGTACATCTTTTGTAACTCATTATAAATTTTCTTGTAAGCTACAGGTTTGAAGTTTTTAACAAACCGTATCTCTGAAATAGGTGGCGATATGTTGTTAAATGGCTTTCATTCATCTGTCTGTTCAGAACATGCTAGGTGTTTCCGTAAGTACGTTCCTGAAATTAAATAGGACATAGAAAAGAGCGAACATAAAATTAATAGGACCTAGAGGATGCTCTAAGGTACAATTTGATGTAGAGAAATTCCATCGGAGAAACCAGCTCATGGAGATAGTAGGATTACATTCATAACAATGCGCATTTTTTTTTTATTTCAGTTAGTCACAGGTATATGCAAATTCCATCACTGACGCCATTCGCACTGTATCTTACTAAATGTACTGAAACTTACGGCTACAAACCTTAATGCAAGCATGGCATCTGCGAACAATATTCGGACTCTGTGTTTGCATCTTGGTTAGACGGAAGATGGGACCACGGCGATGTATTAATTTGACAAATGAAAAACTTTCAGCCGTTATTCTTGGACTTTTTAATTACTAGTATGGAAAATACATTATTCTCTTTTTCAGACCTTTATAAGATCCGTGCAGTAATGCAAAACAAGCCATCCATTATTATACTGCATTACACCCTCTCACACCAAGATGTAGTCGACTACATATTGGTGTGAGTGCGATGCGCATCGGTTGCCGTCTGATCTGTGGGGGAGCTATTCCAGAGCACATATAAAGGAAATCACGATTTGTAAGGTTCAGGCATCCCGTAATTAATCGACAGGAATCGTTCATTGCTGCCTCTATCTTGTGGGTGGGCGTCGATCTTCTCCATACGGGGCAGGCATATTCAGCACGGTCGTGAAACTTTCTTACACGAAGCGCGAAATAACCAAGCATCACTATCAGACAGAATCTTAAGTTTCCATCAGTGTTTCAGCGCATGAAAATGTGAAAAAATCATCTAGACTTCATCATGTAAAAAGGTAACTTTCCCCAGCTTTCTTTTGTAGTGGTGCTTTCGGGTATTGTCTTAACATTGACAATGACTATCGCTAATTATTTATGCCGAAACGAAATCATCAAGTTCATTATCACATCATAAAAGCCTTCAAAGTATAAATCGGTAAATTATCAGCTGAAAAATTAATGCAGTGCTATTTTCCTAGAGGTGTACCTAGCAGCATTAACAATGATATTTATTATTTAATTTGCTTGAGTTTTTTGTGATTTTAGGGCAAAAAATAAAATATGCTTGAGTGTGGAAAAAAATTTAAAAATTAAAAAGTAAAAGTCCTAGACAGTTTTTAAAATGCCATTTGAACAGAACAAGAGTGCAGCTCTTTTTGAACATGAGGCAAAATGTTTTTGTTCAATTCACAAGCTTCATTTTAAACATTAGTCTAGCAATACTGTACATGGTGGGATCAAGTTACATGCGTGACAGAAGCAAGGGAACCCAAGAGACAAGGATTTGGCAGTAGAGAATAGGAGGAAACGATGCAGACCAAGGAGAAAGTATTCGGTGAAGAATGATTTTGAAGAAACAGGTTTAACATCAGACGATGTTAGCAATGAATCAGGTAATTTTAGCAACGAATAGGGGAACTTGGAGAATTTTGTAAGGACGGCGATGCTCCCGACTGAACCCTGAATGGCATAATTACTCTAAAATGATGATGTACGTATATTGAATTAATACAAAGTTGCGATTTATTATAAATGTGGAGATATGGAATCTGGGGCGATTCCTCCACCAAGTAAATTAAGATCAGATCAAGATTTACCTAAAAAAGAAATAAAAATTATAGACCTTGCCCATCGAATTCCATTACGGACAGCCGAAATACGCAGGAAACAGGAGGAGACGCTTCACGGACTCTGAAACCGAAAATGACTATCAGTTAACATGCATTAACACTCACTGCCTGGTGCTGAATAAAAGGAATAACAGCGACCTTATATACCGACTTTGGATCCAGATTAATATACACTACGGTAATCGAACCTTATTATTGTTAATTTTGGCTGTGATCACTTCCCTATGTGCCTACTGACGTTTTAGAGATATGTTCCTTAGCACAGGCATTTTCATGATACATTCGAAATTTGATAGAGCAATACATTCCGGAACTACGTATTGATCATTGTTTCTTCCTGAATATTACAATGATGGCCCATTTTACTAATAATAATTTGATAATAATTGTTTTTTAATTGTATTAGGTTATTATTTTAATTCGACAGAGTAATTTATGCACCTACTGTTAACATCTGTTTTTTTTCCTCTGTAACGATCCCTTACTGAAAAAAAAACTCACTATTTTACTCGTTCTACTATGTAAATTAACTTTTTAGCTGGTTTTTTTTTTACATAGTGTTTAATACTTGACAATACTTTTTCATGTATTGACTTTATTATACATTTATTATATCAGAATTTCGTAACTGTTTCGCAAGAGATAATCCTCATCGACTATCTGAACAGGGTAAAACTATTACAGGTGCATATTATTCATCGTTATTGGACCGTTTGGAAACCGAGCTGCAAGAAGAACGCTGGCGATTAGTCCACAAAAATGTCCTTTTCAATCACGACAATGCACCAGCGCACGCCTCAGTAGTTGTGGTCGCAAACTTATTGGAAATACGATTCCAACTCGTCCCATCCCCCTCTTTTCTCCAGACTTGGCTCCCTCCGATTTTTATGTGTTCCCCAATTTGAAGAAACAGCTGGCGGGACGAAGATATCATACAGACGAGGAAGTTATTGCAAAAACTAATAGCTATTTTTCAGGCTTGGACAATTCCTATTTTCGGAAGAGATCAATAAATTAGAACAGCGTTGGACGAAATGTATAAATATCAAAGGAGACTATGTCGAAAAATAAAAATGGTTTTCACTAAACATGTTAGTAGTTTTTATTTTTTATTTTTGCAGAGACTGTTCAAACGCCCCTCTGAGATCCCGAAACTGTCTCAGTTGATACCAGGACGGGATAACAGGGAAAAAAGAAGTTCGCATAAGCCAATTACTGCTCACACGAAATTTATTAAATAAATTAAAGTACAATGGATAGAACTTCGGGAAGCACAAATTAATCCCTTACAGATTTGAACACCAAAATAACTAATGAAGGGGACATTAGCTTACTAGTAATTAATTTCTCCAACATATGTTTAAATCAACTTTACCACAATGGAATATGTGTAAAATACAATGTTAATAAAAGGGGATTTAACACATCTAAACATTACCAAAACCATTTCTTTGCCAAATATCTACGACTAAAATGCCTCTAGGGCAAGATATGCAAAATTTTATTTCCTTTTAGAAAAACTCAATTACAACAGGGCTTTAAATAGATTTCACTCGTGTCTACATGCCACGAGTTGCAAGGTTACCATAACATATATTTAATAACAGTTTCTTCAGAAACATCAGGGAAGATAAGCCACAGACAACAAAGTTTTAAAGACTTAAAATGGGGCATGATAACATATCACAGTAAATAAACAGTTTCTTCCCTTTTAAAATACCCACAATTAAACAAGGTTCGTGTCGGGCCCAAAATGACTGAAGGACATCTACACTAAATAATAAGTCTTCGCAGGAATATTAGAGTTCAGTTCAGACCGCAGGCCCAGGCGACACTAAAATGGTCGATCTTCACTAACACAATAAATGTCTGTCACAGGGCTTCTCGAGCATAGCTCCGGAACGGATAATCCGTAAGGACCCTTGCGTACTTAAGACCGAATGACGCAAGTGAGACAGACAGTCATACATAATTAAATGGATGTAATTAAGGAGGTGCCGGCCGCGGTGGCGGAGGCGGCACTACGGTCGGGGGTTCGAATCCCCCCTCGGGCATGAATATTTGTGCCGTCCTTAGTATTAGCTAGTTCGTAAGTAGTTTGTAAGTTTAGGGACTGATGACCCCGTAGTTAAGTCCCATAAGCTCTACAAACATTTGAACATTTAAATAAGGAGGCGGATGGTCGCCAGATCCTATACGACAGACGTCAAACTGATTTAAAGAATGCTCGTGTTTAAGTTTGACAACATAGATACAGTCGTTAGTCATACTCAGCCGAGGTAAGAAACTAAAAACGAAACTGCCAAACTATACCCCAATTGCGGCAGTCAATAGAGGGGCAGCAAACTAAACCCCCGAGTAAACTACACCCGCGTTCGAGGCTGGTGACCGAACGCGGAAGGCCACGAAGGCAGAAATATGTGTAAACAGAAGAACATATTTCAAAATAACCATCGTCTGAAACTATTGGATATAACAACCCACGGATGCACCGGTAAATGATGAAGTGTCATCCAATTTAACGCACTTCCACAAACAAGGCACCAGACGCTCAATGTTTCCACACAAATGCCTGCCGTGGAGACAATGTGGCAGACGTCCCATGAATGATGTCCGAATGACACGTTGCAGGCGTTGCGTCGTTCTCTCAGACAGACGCCGCAGCACAACGGCCCGACCCCGAAGACGGCCCAGATACCACCACGCGCGTCATTTAGCCGGAAGAGACGCGGAACACATGACCAGAGAACTAAATGTGGGCCGCTCGGTACGCTCCTCTCGGAGAATTAGAGGAAGAACTAATTAAACTGGCGCCAGTTCGCCGGCGAATAAGACAAGCCGACACGGCTCAATCTCCTCGCCTCAAATGAAAACGATGCCCGCCAATTAATTAACCGAAAATGGATCACAACAACGAGCCGACACGGCCCACCCTCGTATTACAGCCGTAGTCCCACCCAGTAAGTATGGAGAGAATTTATCTGAGACGAATGTCGGCGGTACTCACCGAAGGCGAGCGCCAGCAGCCAGATGATGGCGATGGCCGTCTTGGCGCGGCCCGTCGTCGAGTTGAAGCGCAGCGGGAAGCAGATGGCGTACCAGCGGTCCACGCTGATGAACGTCAGCGTCAGCACCGACACCGCCACCGACACCGTCTGAAACACGAGCCGAGCCATCCATCACTGCCGCCTGCCGGGCTGTTATTAATAGTCGCAGCCTCCCAGGAAATCGTACGCATCAAATTAATATGGCGGAAAACGAGTGTGTGGGCCGTGTAATGCGCAACAGGTACTTACCTATCTACATCTACTACCAAAGTCCCACTCTTCTCTGTGACCCAGTCTGGTGTTAAACAACAAAAAGTGTGGCAGCTGCCACAGACAAATATATACAGACGAGAAACCTCCGTAAGGGCGCGGTCCTACGCTCAGGGGTGCGGGGAGGGAGGGTTTCCAGCAGTTCCGTAAGATGTTCCATGATGGCGCTGCGGTCAAAAGCAGCTCTTTAAACTGGCCAGAGTAGGCGGCAGGTAGCGGCTGTCCCCACCACCACCTCCCCTCAAACGCCAGCACGCCAGACACAGCCATGGCCTCATGGCAGGCGGCAGTCTCCCCTCCACGCTACCCTCTGACGTGCGAGAGGCACCCTAAGCCAGCGAACCGCCTGACATCTTCTAGCATCTTACGGAACTATGAGGGGAGCATAGGACACTGGTTTAGGGGGGGGGGCTTCTCCTCTGTATATGTTACTCGATGCAGCTGCTCACGACACCCGCTCCCTCATGGCTCAGATATTCTCTCACTGATTCTTCAGTAATCTAGAGCGCTGGCCTGGGGCCCCTCCGCTGCTTCCCCCTCCACACCTACTGTGCGAGAGAGAGCGCTGTGGCTCATAGAGATTCCCAGAGGTGCCTCACACAGAGAACATCCTAGAGTGCCCCTGAGAGCTACAACACAAAGGACAATCGCTCCTCGGCTTTTGGCAAGATCAATGTGTTTTGGCTTTTTTCCTTTTTTTTTTTTTTTACAGACAAGGAAAAGGATCAAGGATACAAACTTTATTTAACTTCTGTAATAATATACAAGATCACCACTCAATTTTATTTTAAATCAATTATCATGACCTTTCACCCACTTACAAGCAGCCTCCTGCTCATTAATTTTTCCATGATTCCTCTTCCTTATTGAAGTCAGGTTTAAGCGAGGTAGGAATATTTTGTACAAATTGTTAAGGAAAGTTTTGCTGAAGAGAATTATTGTTCATTTTTCTATTGAAACTTCCTGGCAGATTAAAATTGTGCCGGAACCGGGACTCGAACCTGGGACCTTCGCCTTTCGCTGGCAAGCGCACTAGCGACTGTGCTATCCCGACACGACTCACGATGCCGCCTCAGAACTTTACTTCCGCCAGTACCTTGCCTCCTACTTTCCGAACTTCACAGAAGAAAGGATATGGTGGAGACATGGCTTAGCTACAGCTACGGGATGTTTCCAGAATGAATGTTAGGAGGCGAGGTGGAGGCGGAGGTAAGGTTGTGAGGCGGTATCGTGAGTCGTGTTGGGATAGCTCAGTCGGTAGAGCGCTTGACCGCGAAAGGCAAAGGTCCCAGGTTCGAGGTCCGGTTCCAGCACACAATTTTAATCTGCCAGGAAGTTTCATATCAGCGCACACCCCGCAGCAGAGTGAAAGTTTCATTCTGGCATTTTTCTATTGTTTATAATGAATCTTGATAATTTGATTGATCCATTAGAGGTGAAGAGGTTAGTACGGGAATATGTATCTGATGAAGTTTTCACTCCTTGTAGATTGTCTGACGTTGCTGACCTTGTGTACTGTCATCCTAATTTACCTCATCTTAATGGCAACTGTGGTCGAATCGATTGTATGTTTTCGATCCCACCAGAGATTCCGTCGTCACAGGTTTGTACGCCGTGCTGGATCTCTGGCAGGTTTCATCGCGCCGAGGTTGGAACCTGCTCCGCGCGACGAGGCTTATCAGGTGGGTTTGACGGAGGACATCGAAAGAGTCCAAAGAAGGGTTGCTCGTTTTTCATTGTCATGATACAGGGGAGACAGCGTTACGAAAATGATACAGGATCTGGAATGAGAATCATTACAACAACGGCGCTTATCGCTGTTGCGTGGGCTACTTACGAAACTCAAATCTCCAACATTCTCCTCCGAATGCGAAAATATATTGTTGACAGCCACTTACTTAGATAGAAAGATTATCAGAATAAAATACGAGATATGAGAGCTGCAACGGAGAAATTCAGGTGTTCTTTCTTCCCGCGCGCTATTCGAGAATGGAATGCGAGATAAATACGTAGTATCAAAGTGGTTCTATGAACCAAATGTTCAAATGTTCAAATGTTTGTAAATCTATCGGACCAAACTGCGTGGTCATCAGTCCGTAGCTTACAAACTACTTAAACCTAGGTAAACTAACCTACGGACAAACACACACACCCATGCCCCAGGGAGGACTCGAACCTCCACGGCGAGCAACCGCGCGCTCCGTTCTATGAACCCTCTGCCAAGAACATAATGTGATTTGCAGAGTATCCCATGTAGATGTTGAAACTTTACTGTCCTATGCTTGTATTACTAGTTAGTGCATGAAATGACTTGCTCTGCAGGTTCCGAAGTGGAACAACGAAATAAATTAACCCTTCTCGCAACACAGTTTAGGAACAGCCTATCTGGAGAGACTTAAAGGTTAAAGCGCAACGGAAAACGTCACCACTTCCAGACTGGGAGAGCCAAGGCTGACTAATATTTAAATTAAATTTGAGAGGGGTGCTAAGGAACAGAAAATACGTTTAACAAGTATGTATTGTGAAAACGCTTATGAAACGGGAAGACCAATTTAAAGCATTAAAAGCACACACCACACATAAAATTCAACATTGAACTTGATAAACGGTCCATTTGATTGCCCACCTATCAATAAAGCTAATAATTCAGAAAATTGAGTACAATTGTGAGTGATTAGACATACATTCATTCACACACACTCATCAAAGCTCTCGCGACCAGCATCGGCAGCTGAAAATGAGGGGAAGCACGCGCACATATTAAAACTCGACTGTTATTCCGTAATCGGGACACGTGGTTGTTCACAGGCTACTAGACTGGTTCACAACTCAACTCGCAAACTTGAAATACATGGAACTAAAACACGACACGCGGAAGAATTGAATAAATAGAAGCAAATTATTAACCTGTATCGCCTGAGGGGCCTTAAAGCAATGATCGGTATCGGATTAATAATAGCTAACACACGTGGCATGACTAACAAACAAAGCAACTTCGTTAAAATTTGAACAAATCACAGGAAAATTACCGCGGAAACAAGATAATAGAATAGCACTGTTTAATTATAATCGCGAACTGAACATTTTCAAGTGCTGAAATCCTAACATGAACAAAGTAACAAAGACACACGCGGTTCGGTTATCATAGCCACACTTTAGATAACAAAAGTTTTAACACTAAAATCATTAGTTCTAAGAGAAATATCCACCGCGTATTACGAACGAAATCTTGAAGCAGTTAAGACTGCTGCGAGCATTTCGACTCAGAACGTAACACCATGAAATTTTTCAGCAATGCTCCTCAGAGCAGCAGTCCAGTAAAAGCCGCTTACCTCGAGCGCGTCCGACGGAAGAGTGCCTTGGCCGCCGCGTGTCCTGAGCGATTCACCGTTTGCGAGTCTTTGGCGGGAGGGGTGGGGGTTGTGACCAGCTAGCGAGCCCTTCAGCAACGGCCGGAACCAGAGGATTAGTCTCGGTATCATAGCATCTCTGCAGCTCACCGGAAAGGAGATACTTTGGTGTCAAAGGAAGCGTTGCTTCAGAGGGGACTGTAGTAGACGATTACATGGTTACAGAGATGTAACCAGCTCGTCTGCAGAGCGCGGAGGCAGCACTCCGCATTGATATTGCAACACGCAAGATAGCGACACATTCCACACACACACACACACACACACACACACACACACACACACACATACACAATCATTCAGTGGCGATGTTAGTCAGGGCAATATACAACATAACACATAAAATATTACGAGATAATTAAAGGAATAAGACGCAATGTCATAAAATAGTTGCATAAGCGAATTTACGGAGTCGCCTAGCAACACAACAAATATATTTGCTTCATTAAATAAGATGCACAGGTTCACATTTTGTGGACGTGTTTCATTGTAGATGAAGCTACAAGCAGCGCCGTCTCAATGATACTGGGCGCCGGGGTGGGAAAAATCAGCTAGCACCCCTCTCCCCCCTCCTCCCTCTTGCCAAAATAAAAAAACGCGAAATTCAGTTTTTGTGTTCTAGTTCTTTTATTTAATACTTACATAAAATACAGAAACATTTTCACACAATGAATACAATTTTTCTGGCTTTTAAATCGGCAAAATTTTTATAATGTTTACTTTTGATTCGATACTAATGATGGCCAAATTTGGCAGTCTATCTTGGGTCACTGTTGATCGTAGATAGTTTTTTATTATTTTCATTTCACAAAATGTCCTTTCGCATTCTGCGACTGTCACAAGAAGTGTTAAATATATGCGCATAGATGTTGAAACGTTTCGGAACACACACATTAAATTATTAGAATAAATAAAATTTTAAAAAGTCAATCGGAGTTGTGTTTTTCTTTGCAAAAAATAAAGGAAGCAATATCAGTCCATAAAACAGCACTTCCCCTTCAATATCCGACCTATTTTCATGTGTTTACTTTTGTTCAAAGTGGAGACATGGAGGCATTTTGTTTTCCTTTGCCCCCTGTCAAATTCCCTCCAGCTTTCAAGGTTTCGCAAAAATTGTTGTTCAAATGTTCAAATGTTTGTACAACTTATGGTAGTTAACTACGGGGTCATCAATCCCTAAGCTTACAAACTACTTATGAACTAGCTAAGACTAAAGACAGCACAAATATCCATGCCCGAGGGGGGATTCGAACCCCCGACCGTTGTGGCCGTGCTGACCGTGACTGGAGCTCCTCAGTCACCTCGGCCACCGCGGCCGGCCAAAAAAAAAATTGTTGTGTTCTGTCAACCAGTGGAATCTTGCAATTAATTGTAAGTAATTTCATTTATTTGTAAGTAACAAAAAATGAAAATTAACTTTAAATTGATTATCTGGATCTAATATGGGCTCAATGTTGTTTTGTAATCAACATGTTTTCGAGGAAGTGCAATTTCTTTGAATCCCACTTCACATTCTAAGCCTTCAGCAACTAATTCTGAATCAATTCGCATTTATTCAAATGAATGTGGAATATACATCTAAATCGTTTTTGACCAGACCTATCGTTTTGACCGCCTCTGAAAGAGTAACGTCAGACCTTTGCAGAATTTTGCACACAATGTTAATTCTTGATAAAATGTTATATCATATTACAACTGAACATATGAAGCTGTAAGACTTTAATTTTGACATTAATGAACTCGCCATGTTTCTTATTCGTCACTTTCGTACTTGTCGCTTACAAAAATAGAGTGCATGGCCTTATTTGGTTTCCCTAACTTGAAAATTACATAAAATTTCTTTCTACCGATCCAACCATCGTAGATAGTCTACCAGAAATAAATATATCAAAATCCAACAAACATAATTCACAGTTGATTTAAAGTTAGATGAACTTACCAGGTCGAAAAAACTATCAACTGGAGAAGTCAGATATTTAATTCTTTCTTCTTTCTGCAGTTTACTTCTTTTGTTTTGAGCATCTGATAGTTTCCTTTAATTAACACCTGATTCGGACATCTACCATTAACAACAAATCAAAATATGCTTAAATATCTCACACAGATTTCCTCTTCAATGATCCCGCTGCAACCTAACCTTTAAATTATAACAGACTTTCCCTGAGTATGCACCGCGTGATCAAAAAGTCAGTATTAATTCCAAAACTTAATAAATCACGGAATAATGTAGATAGAGAACTAAAAACTGACACACTTGCTTGGAATGACATGGGGTTTTATCGGAACAAAAAAAAGTTCAAAAATGATAATTTGCGCACGTCGCTTGGTGATGATCGTGTGCTCAGCCGTCACTTTTGTCATGCTTGGCCTCCCATTTCACCAGACCTCAGTCCGTGCGATTATTGGCTTTGTGGTTACCTGAAGTCGCAAGAGTATCGTGATCAACCGACATCACTAGGGAAGCTGAGGGACAACATCCGACGCCAATGTCTCACCATAACTCCGAACATGCTTTACAGTGCTGTTCACATTATTTCTCGACTACAGCTTTGTTGAGCAATGATGGTGAAAATATTGAGCGTTTCCTGTAAAGAACATCATCTTTGATTTGCCTCAATTTGTTATACCAGTTATTGTTTGAACTTTTTTTTTGTTCTATTAAAACCCCATGTCATTCCAAGCATGTGTGTCAATTTTTACCTCACTATCTACATTATTCCGTGATTTATTTTTTCAAATTTATACTGACTTTTTGATCACCCGGTATAATAACCACGAAGCAAGAGTTTTACAGAAACTCATTGCACAAAATTATCACTTCACTACACATAACACTTCTGTCAATATAACGTAAATGGATACAATCAAACAGTACAGTCAGTAAATTTCAGTAGGTGATAAGCAGTTCAAAAAATGTTTGTTAAGCTTATGGGACTTAACTACGGGGTCATCAGTCCCTAAACTTACAAACTACTTATGAACTACTTACGAACTAGGACGGCACAAATATCCATGCCCGAGGGGGGATTCGAACCCCCGACCGTAGTGGCCGTGCTGACCGTGACTGGAGCGCCCCAGTCACCTTTTTTTTTTTTTTTTTTTTTTTTTTTTTTTTTTTTTTTTTTTTTTTTTTTTTTTCTCAGTTCGTATTTGAAGTACCGTTCTTGGTACTTTTTATTTTTATTTTACATACTTGTTTTTTAACTGAAAGAAATATGCCTTTCTGCATTTTAAAGGCAAACGTGAAATTCCTTATCCGAATACCTTGCTTTATTAATAGTTTACTTGAATAATACGGAACTAATGATATTTTTCAAAAGGAAAGAAAAGTAAAATTAAGAAAAATAATCTTCGTCACTTTACCTCTTCTCATGCATTTGTATAGTTTTCCAGTACTAATTTCGATTACTGGAATTTTATCTGTTTCCATTTCTTCTTCAGCAGAAATGCTTTTTCGGGGTTCTGTTGAGGCCTTTACGGCTACCGTAGCGGCCCCGGCGCACACGAAGTGTACTTCACACGAAGCATACTTCACCCTCAACAGCACTCCCCTACTTTGGCATTCTACCTTGTTCTGTCTATTTCATGATATGTAGATATTAACCTATACCTTGTTTTTGAAACATGTTTCCAAAATTCTTTTTATGGTCTTTTTTCTTGTATATTTTGAAGTATTCTTCTTTTATATATTCTCGATATTCTAGTACATTGTCGGTTCCTTTTTTGTTGACTACATAATTTACAAAGTTTCCGAATAGCCATAATATTACGTTGTTCTTTTGTGATGGGAAAGAAACATCTTCTGGGAAGAGTAAATTGTTTATTGTTAATTCCCTTCCATAGCTCCGTTTGATGAAAGCGACTTGAAATATAACGTCTTTCCATATATTTTTGTATCCGTTACAAATGAAGCGATGGCTTAATGAGTCCAAATGTTTGCATTTTGGGCACTCGTTGGTCGCACTTAGTCCTATTGAATAAAGTTTTTCGTTCGTACTAACGACATTATTTATTACTCTGTACCATGACGCTTGCACATCTGTTGTCAGTATTCGGTTATTTATATTCGTCCAAATTTTCCCCCAGTTTTTGTTAGGGTATTTCAGCTCCATCTTATTTTGGTTATCGGTTGATTTCAACTTATCTACTATATATTTGCTTGTCCTCTTGTGTTTATCCCTTAGAATACATGTCAAGTAGCTTAGCTCTACGTAAAAAGACTGAATGTGCTTCAGTTTGTAGCTTATTTCACTAACATCTACTGGTGGCTGCAGGCTGCCAGGTTTCAGAAGGTCGAACAGAGCAGCAGTTATGCTGCTCGGTTGCGTCTCTATAAGGTTGAGTGTCCTTTTAATGAAGAGGGCCGTGCTTTTCTTCCGAATGTCTGTCAGCCCGAGGCCTCCTTTTTCTGGTCTCATGGTGGTTGTTCCTACCGCTACTCTGAATATATGGCCTTTCCATACATATCTGCAGATAGTGCTCATTATAGTTCTCGCAGTTGCAGGAGGTGTAGGTAAAATCTGAGCGACATATGCCGCTTTTGATAGAACTGCACAATTTATTAGCTTAATTCTCTGCTTTATATTTAAATCTCTCGTTTCGTTCAGTATTAAGTTGCCTCTTATTTTTCCTAGCACCTGTTTCCAATTTGCGGCCGTTGTTCTTAACGGGCAACTGTAGAACGTTATTCCTAGAGTCTTGTGGTGTTCCACTGTGTGTGCCCACGGTAGCTGCACATTTTCAAGTCCCTTTAAATTTAAAAAAGAACTTTTCGTCTCATTGATCCTCGCACCAGTTGCTCTGCTATAAAGCATTAACGTTTCCGTTAGTTTTGCACAGTCTTCATTGCTCCTCACTAAAACTCCCACATCGTCAGCGTATGCGTTTGTAACTGTCTTGAGTCCGGCTGCTGTTATGCCTTCTAAGGTTGCATTCAAACGCCGTAGGAGAGGTTCTAGAGAAATTACGTAAAACAACATAGACAAGGGACTTCCCTGAGGAACTCCACTTAATATCAATATCTCGTTAGTATATTGTCCATTTATCGAGATTTTGGTTTTGATACCCCTGACGATGTTCATTAAAACCGTTAAGTTGTTGTCCTTTAAGCCTATGTGTTTCAGAATTTTGAAGAGGTATTCGTAGTTCACTCTATCAAATGCTTTAGCAAAATCAATGAAGGCAATGCCGCCGTTAGCTGACGATGTTGCGAAAAGAGCAATTATGTCGCGATATTCACATACAGATTTAAAAATGGTACGTCCGGGGAGACAAGTCTGGTACCTTCCAATAACTTTTTCTAAAATGGGTTTAATTCTTTTTTTAATTACACGTGCAACTACTTTATAATCGGAATTCATTAAGGTGATCGGCCTCATATTATTAATATCTTTTATGTCCGTGCTCTTTCCCTTTGGTAGTAATACAGTTACACTTTCCTTAAATGCAGGAGGAATATCCACGCCTCTCAAGACGTCACTAACGACTTCCGTGAATTCGTTACCTATTAGTTGCCAAAATGTTCTATAAAATTCCACCGGCAAGCCGTCTGGGCCTGGAGACTTCCTCGAAGGCGAAGATGTAATGATGTCAAGGATCTCCTCATTCGTAATGTCTAAAGTAAGACCTCTATTGTCTTCCTCTGAAACTATCTCTTCCATTTCGGAGCTCTGTAAAAGCTCTTGCACGGAGTTGTCATCAGTAGCATTTCCAGAATACAACTGCTGATAAAATATATGTGCTTCATTTAAAATATCTTTTTGGCCTGTTAGTACTCTGTTACCTTCCGTTCTGAGGCTGGCAAAAAAATTTCTTCTTCTGTTCTTTGTGTGTTGTATCAAGTGATAGATGGAGGTATTTTCTTCCTCTACTGTCGTTCTAGTGTGTGATTTTATTTGCAATCCTTCGAGATGTTTCCCCTTGATACTTATCATTTTGGCTTTACTTTTTTTAATATTTATAATGGCCTCTTGAGATATTGGTTGGTCGTAAAGGTCCCTTAGACAACAGTAGTAGAATTCCATTGTGTATCTTGACCAAATTGCTCTTTCCTTTGCGTAAGATATCAACGCTGTTCTTAACTTTCTCTTGGCGGCCATCGTCCACCATTCGATATTTGTTCTATACTTGTTACGCGTTCTTAAAACAGCTTCCCAAGTTGCTTGTATCTTTAAAGCCAGAGCATCTTCTGAGAGGGTATTGATGTTCAATTTCCATAGTGGGCGACCCCAATAAGTCTTTTGCCTTGTTAATTTGACACTGCATTTCACTGCTAAGTGATCAGAGAAGGCAGCTGGTATCACCTCAATGCTACTTACTTTGGTCTCTAGATTGGGGGTGACATATATCCTCTCTATTCTACTCTGTGTAGTGCTAGTGATGTACGTAAATCTAACCATCGTAGGATATTTAATTTCCCACGTGTCAAACCACTTCAAGTTTTCGACCAATGCCTTCAGTTCTCGAGAAAAATTAAAATTTGGTCGCTGGTCCTTTTTATTCAAAACACAATTAAAATCTCCCCCTATTAAAACTTCTGCCGGGTTCTCTTTGAGTAGATATAAAATGTCACTCCTGAAAAAGGTCGCCCTCTCTTGTCTTGCGTTGTTGCCTGATGGCGCGTAAATGTTCATAAAAGTGGTGTTAAAAATTTTACAACTGATTCCCCTCCCTGACTCTAAAAGACACACATTCGTTATCTCAATCCCTTCTTTAGCTAGGATCGCTGTCCCACACGATTCCTCTGTAGCTACATTTAACACCTCCTTATACCCAGAAATATACAAATCCTTTATGTTAACTTCCTGCAAGAAAGCGATATCTGTATCTGACTGATACAGGAAGTCTTTCAGTGCAGCCACCTTTGGTTGACTCTGAATTTTGTTTATGTTTATAGTGGTCACATTATATGTATGTTCCACTTTGCAACGCTACAAGACGTGTAATAGAAGACACGTAAATGGAGCCTCTTATAATAATTTTTTCCTAGTTAAATTTTTCTTTCTTCGTGTTTCTTTCTTTTTTTTTTTTTTTCTTTCTTCTTTAAATTCAATGCACAAATTTTAATAAAAACATTCTTCCTCAAAGGCCCCTTCCGTTTCCATTGCATCAGTCTCATCTTCCTTGTCATCCGCCCAGTTGATTCTTGTTTCCTTGGTGTCATGTCCGTGCGCATGTCTATGTCGGGTGTCATCGTCTATATCCGGTTTCGACTTTTCATGCAATTGTTCGCATGATCCGTGCGGTGTAGCAACCTTTTCCTGTTTCTTTTTCCGATCAGAGCACGCAACTACTCTTTGCGTTTTTGTGTCTTCTTTTCTCTTGTCAGGGTCCTGTATCTGTCTCAGCCGCTCTCTTAAAGGAGGAGCCAAGATCTCTGCAGCTTGATGTGCGATTCTCCTCTTTTTCTTGTTTGATAATTTTGGTGAGCTCTCCGGTGAAATCTTTGGTGAACTTTCTGGCGATTCCATGGAAGATCGCCGAGAGCCTTCCTCGCCTTTCTTCTTAGTAGAAGACTTTTTAACTCCGTTAATTTCGCAGTCGAATGTTGCTTCTTTTCCTTCGACACGTGAAGTTGGTGGTGCTTCGGAGTCTTCTTATTTTTGTCTACCTTTTGCCGGTAGATTGGAGTTATCTGTTTCTTCCTGTGTTACCTTGTCATCCGCATGGTCTTCCTTTGTCACTTTTAGTGTGTCTGTCGTTGGACATTCATCCATTGTAGGCCCCTCTAAATTACTGGCATCGTCGTGTGCGACTGTCGTTATATTTTTCGTCACGTCTACATCAGGTGTCGTCTGTGAAGCTTGTCTCTCATTTGAAAAGTTTTCGGTTTCACAAAGCAAGCGTGTTGCGCTTTCAGTGACGTCATCATTGGCCGGTATCGGTTCGCCTCCTTTGCCCAACTCTGTATTCCTTCCGGTTTCCGCGCACGCGTCGGAAGGTCCCGCCTGCTCGGCCATACTCGGTGGAGAGGGGGCCCGGTTGACGGCCGCGGCAGCGTACGTCACTTTCATGCTTACGGCCTGCCCTGAGACCACCGCCTCGTTATTCGGTAATTGAGGGACTCGCCTTCTCGTGCACTGATTTCTAACGTGCCCGGTGGCATTACATAACGAACAAGTCCGCGACTGACCATTGTAAATTACGAGAGCGCGATGCCCGCAGATATTCAAATAAGAAGGTATATGCCTCAAAAGCTCAATCTTAATTTGTCTAATTCCATTCAGAACAGGAAACATATGTTCCTCTGACCACTTTTCGGCAATATTCGATAGAACCCTACCATAAGGCTGAAGCGCAGCATTTATTGCTGCAGCTGGAACCTCGAATGGCAGCTCGGAAACTCTCACTGTACGGATGCCTAGCCCGACATGAGAAACAATAACTTCACTAACGGTTCCGTCCGAGTGGCGAAATTTCATTTTACCACCACACTTGTCAACAATAGAGCAACACAATTCAGAAGAACTCAATTTTAAAAAGACAGAATTTGTTACAAAGGAAAGATGTACTCCAATAATTTCCTCTCGTGTGGTCTTAACCTCTTCTGATAACCATCTTTTTATCTCGAACGCTTTCGGTCTTGTACAGTTCCAATCAAAGGTAAATCTAATCGTACCTATTCTTGCACATTCAGTCTCGTTAATTTTGTCATTTTAAATCACTTAAAGACGCAATAGTACGCAAAGCGCTCTACTGACCTTCGTAGCAGCCACGCAGCCGTTGTTTACTCCAGCACGTCTAGCGCTGCCGACGCGCGTCCGGCCACCTCGGCAGCCGAGCGCCGAATGCCTACACCTCGGCCACCGCGGCCGGCGTGATAAGCACACTCTCTGACTGTGACACCAGTGTTTGTCGTCTCTTTCTAGGAAGGCTCAACTTTGTCGTTCTGAGTAGAGCTCCTAAAAACCCAGACTGAATCGTCCGCCATTTTTGCCCCAACATGGGCGCATCTGACAATGTTTATATTGGCGATGGTTGACATATTCACGCAGTTTTCAACAATATTTTAATGAAATGTATTTAATATTGCACACATAAGTGTACCGAACATTAACTAATGTGTATGGGCCTACAAATATTTAAAAGCGCTTTTAATATAACAGAAAACTGTAACGTACTGGTAATATAACATAGCTTCTCGCCGGGCTGCAGTGGTTATGCTGGCACCAATGGTAATCACGGCAACTCAGATGACCACGGCAACTCAGATGACCAATAAATGTTTTTTCGTGACAACTTTAATTAAAACGAAAATTATTTTTTTTCTGAATGGACAAGGGTACATACAAGAACCTGTCAACCACAGAGCAGGCACAGCATTTATTTTGCTGCGAGCAGCAATAACATTTACTCTGGAGCTCGTAAAAAAATTAACGCAATTCCACACTCCATTGTTCATCCGTTGCCAACATAAGCACTGGAGCCCGGCGATAAGCGTCGTAAAATTTTAACCAGTGCCATATTTTGGAGTGTGTTATGCGACCGTAAGAGATGCTTCGATCTTATATATATGTAATTGTGTTAAGTATTATTCAGTACGTTGAAAACTGCGTATAAATGCACCACAATAAATATTCCTATCCACTTTGAAAACTGCGAAAAACTTCATTAAACATTCTGCAACAAACTGCTCCAGCATCATTGACAGGGAGAAGTAGTGCAGTTGTACATAACTGACATGTTTATAGCTACATTTATTACATACACATAATTGAGCGCCAGGTCCTGGTTCCCAGTTGCTTCTGCGACAATTTATAGCCCATCTTTTTCTTCGTTCTGGATTGCTGAGCAATTTCAACATTCGCATTCCTTTGCTGCAATGATTTGTGCAGTTCACAGCTGAGCAGCCACCCATATTTTCCACAAATTCTTCAGTACATTCGGCTATAAACTCCCTTTCCGGTCGCGACTCGTATATACCCACATAAAACTGTCCTGCACATTGGGGCAAAAATGGCGGATAGTTCAGCTCGGATAATAGGAGCCGTAGTTCTGAGTATGACATCACAACTGGAGCACGCTGCTCCACTGTCTATTGAGGCGCGCAACAGGGTAATGTGTAACACCACAATGCGACCATAGCATTAGAATCACTATATTCCAATATTTTTCATCGTTACGTAATTTTATTTATGTGTTTAGAGCCAGAAATTTCTCATTTTTCTAAATTTTTAGTAAATTCAAATAAGATCAGAGTAATTCAGAATAACAGTATCCAGGAAATACGTAGGTCAAAACATCTCGTATATCAAAGATCATTTGTCAGCTTGCTATTATAAATAGTACCCGCAGTTAAATTATTCTCTCTCTACGTTACTAGCTCTCTATTTTACTAGATCTGGAAGTGTAATACCTCTCCGTGATTAGTTTCGAAGTATTATTCGCGGTTTATTTCGAAGATTGGAAGGAACCAAGAAAAAGTATTTATCAATATAAACTTTCATATCGTGATCATACACGAATGCGTACATTATCTTTGGACTTTGATCGGGATATGCTAGGACGGAAGATTTAGAAACTTCTGCCTCCATTAATAAATTGATTAACATTCGTGATTTTGGAATTTGAATTTATTGTCAAGTTTAATGAAATAACTTAATAAATTATCTGGAAGAGTTAAAGTATGTAAGCAATGTAACACGATCCAGAGACTTTAATATAAATGAGACTTTTACGAAAATAATCACGTATTGTACATTCATAAAGTGTTTTCTGTGAAAGTGATTTTGTTGTAAATATTAAATTCAAAATAGAGAATCTGTGATACTTAAACAAGTCTTAAACAATTATTCAAGTATTTAGTTCCCTAATATTGTCCAAGAAGATTCTAAAAGTGAACATATATCTGTGAAATTCGTAATGAATCAGTTAATATGCGAAAGAAAATATGTAACAGTTTTGATTATAAGAAACTTCTAATGACATTTTTTCTAAAGAATAATTCGATAGAAAGGAATCAGGTACAAATAATATCTTTTGTGACGGGCTTCAAACTGTCTGAACTACCGGGACTCAATGATTCAATTTTTTCGGTTTATTAAATATCAGCCCCTGAGAAACGGAATTTCATGCTCAAACATTAAAAAAAAGGCTTTAATTTTAACTGATACGCAGAACCAATATTTACAGTATGAAAAATTCAACAAAGATATAAATTTTATTAATTACGAAGAAGTACCAGGTCTACCAACTTAAATTTCATACTGAGGTGACAAATAAAATTTTGAACCCATCCATCCGCTACAACTGTGAAAGCCAAGCCGAATCTACAGCTTACAAGTGACAAGCTAAAACCAAAATACAAGGGAACCAACGTGAAACACCTCTACAAGTCACAAGTGTTGTCATTTTATGTTTTTTACTTTCTGGTGTTTTTGCGGAGTGAAGTATCGACTTAAAATATATGGGTACTGTAATGAGAAATTCCGTTATACAGTAGAAAGGCAAAAAGTACGACTGTAATCTACGATTCATTCTACTGCAAAAAGTCTGGATTACGAAGTACTAACGTAAAGTCCATTTCTATGTTTCGGCAACATTTCACACCCAATGATTAGAAGTTGCAGTATAATTATTCCGTTGCTAATGTACGCGTTGCAGCCTCTGTTGGCAGTACCGAGTGTGTATTATGTTAACATTTCATTTCGCACGCCTTCCCTTTCCACAACGGTAGTCATGTTATTCCATTCACTCCTATGCGAAAGCGTCATTGTGTGTGTGTGTGTGTGTGTGTGTGTGTGTGTGTGTGTGTCTGAGTGCCACTTATAGTTGCCCACCGAAAGTCGAAGCTGTGCCGAAACCTGCATGAAGCCTATTTGTAAACAATATCGGTGCCTACATTTGTACAGGTATCATGAATATTTGTTCAGTAATTTTCAAAACTGTCAGATTGCACATGGTATAAGGCACTCGCCAGGCGAAATGTTTGTGAGTACTTATGGAATCAAACTGTTAAGATCATTGGTGCCTCCTCTTACACACCGCTTAAACTAGATTACACTAACTTATTCTAAAGACGACAAAAACACCCACGTTCTAGGGGTATATTATATTAAGACAAACGCTCGCTAAAAACGTGAGACACGGGTTCGAGTCCCGGTCCTGCACAAACTTTCATTTGTCACCAAATTATGTAACATCTTTAGTAATGCAACAATTGTCGGCAGAATTCGCAAATGGGGAATAAATAGTGTTACGACCTCAGTGAGTTTCAGGAGAAATATTAAATATTTAGGTGGTAGTATATAAACGAACTGCAATAAAAACTAACATATAACATGCGACAAAAATTTACTCCGCAGTACGGCTGTTACAATGTAACAAAGAAAAAAAAACCTTCAAACACAAAGTTGATCCAACTTCAACTCACTTTTGACACTCTTTTATATGTGTGGCTATTCTGAGTTCGTCTCTAGGTTATTTAATCACAGCTGCTCTATTCATAATCCGAACCATGAAGTTGGTTCTAGTGTTTAGTTTTTCTTTCTACACTTCGCCTGTCAACAATTGCCACAGGCAAAGATACAATGGCGTAGGGTCCAGGGGTCTCGGTAGCAGAGAACCGTGCCCATATCCATCGATCCGTCGTTTGTGGTTTGTTATTTTTAGACGATGTATCACCTGCAACTATAATATTCTGCAAGAATATATGCATTTTTGTAGGGAAGGGAATATCTTCCAATAATGCTGAAAGTTTATTATCAACATAGTGTAGATAACGGGTTCCTGTAACACAACACGCCTAACAACCGAGTACCTAATAACACCATTCATTTATAGAGAAATAGGTGGATGTTCCTATGCCATGGTAAAAAAATGTATGATCAAATGTCTGCAACGTTATCGGGGCTGTCAGCGTTCTTTACTCGACCAATGGTTGGTTTGAGAGCTTCAGACAGTAATGTCAAGCAAGGATTGCAGCCTGAAAGGCATTCGTCAGGTACAGATATTCCTCGCTGCCCCATTAACAAATACCGTAATACCCTTTTTGTAGTAATGTTATGATGGTGAATACTGGTTTAACTGACATTGTTAGCATTCTTTCGCCTATGAATATTTATACTCTTACGTACCTACTGCATACCGACCGCATGTGCAGTGACTGGACGTCTTACCAGACAGCTATAAAATTTGATTCGCCACTCTTTATAGCGACAACTTTCATCACTATCGCTCGGCACCCTCACGAATCTATGCTTTGAGTAACTCTCGATCACACGAAAAAAATGCTTGCAAAACGTTGTTACCAAAATTAACAAATGTTTAAATATTTGTAAGCCTTTGGTTGAGCAATAGCTCATGTTTCTTCTAGGGTCTGCATCGTTATCCGGTAGCAGACCCGAGAAGAATATTATCTATATGTGACTGCAGACTTTCTCGGCGGATCTCTATGAGGAAATCTTCTCGGGTTGACAGCTGAGTGAGTGCCTCGTTCTCTGGCAACGTTTCGGCAAGAGAACGAGGCACTCACTCGGCTGTCAACCCGAGAAGATTTCCTTGTCAAGAATATTATCTTCTGTTTGTGAACCTATTGAACCAAACTGCTATGGTCATCAGACACTAGACTTAAAAACTACCTAAACCTACTTTCAATACGGACAACACCACACACACACACACACACACACACACACACACACACACACACACATGTCCGAAGGAGGATACCAACCTCCGGCGGGAAGGGTCGCCTAGTCTGTAGCATGACGCTTTAGACCTCGCGGCCATTCCGCGTGACAAAAGTAACATTTTAATGGAAATCCTCTCTCATTAAAGTTATTACAGCAGTTCGAAACATACGTCGTACACACCTGATAATGCGTTGATAATGCGGGATTTCGATGAAGAGGTTAAAACAAAGAGGAGAAAGCGAACACCTGACAATAGTCACATTTTTTAAATGAAGATCACTTCATTCTCTTCCACAAAGCCGTCACCTTTAGCAGTTCACAATTCTTGCCTCCTACCCCCCCCCCCCCCTTTCACCATGTAGCTGGATATTGGTGGGCTTTAAGACTTCAAAGTGGCAGCGGCTTTTAGACTTCAAAGCGGCAGTCGCACCCGCCGGTAACGGTGATACACACACCATACTCAGAATGGGTCTAGTGTTACGTTGTGAATTAGCGGCTTGTGTCCGTGACCGAATTCGCTCCAGTATTCCGAGCCTGTCAGCGTTCACTACAGGACTACCGTCTGCTTTCAGAGGCCCTAAGTGTTATTTTTCGAAAAGAGAAGCAGCGGTAAAAGAATTCTCGAGTAGATATTAGATGTACAAGAGTAGGCAAAATGATATAAACACCTCACACACAATATTTATTTATTAGTAAGGAGTTGGCCCGCCATTGGTTTGAGAACAGCTAAAACTATTCGGCTAACAGATTCGTGATACGTGTATTTGGTTTCCAAAAGAATGTTATCCTTTCTTACACCAAAGTATCCGTCAATTACTTCAACGATGCTGATGCTGTAAATAAGGATCTCATTCTTTGCTCTAAAACTCCCAATAGCGGTTCAGTTATGTCGACAGATGGCGTTTTTGCTGTTCTCCTAATGATGTCACATACAAACGTATATACCTTTTACGAACTTCAAGGAGGGGCTCCACAAAACTCGGCACCCAACATGAATACTGGGACGTCGTAATAAGGCTTTCCACTTCATGTACTAAGGAAGATATTTCAAGATGCATTTTAACGGCGTAAACCGGTCGTGAAATAATGAATGAATAAAAGAAAGCACCAGCGGATTACGAAAATTCATTGAAAGGATTTCTGGCACAATTTTCTGTGTTACGTTCTGAAATTTCTTAACGATAATTTATTTCAGCTGTGGATGCTCAAATTATAAAATAGTCTGTGTCTCATAATGACATTTTGATGGTTGTAACGGACGTTTAAGTAGCTCTGAGAAATACATTCCCATCTCTGTGCAGTTTTCTTGGTTAGTATGTCCAACACGTGCATCTTGTTTTCGGAGGTACGTACATTACAGGATTTTTCTTGCGAACGTTATTTAAATCTCTGTTTTTTGGATGGACTGCATTTGCTTCTTCATATGTCTCCACTTCGTTTCACTGATTAATTTTGTAACTAGCGCCGCGGTGGAGTGGGCGAGGGAATTGAGGCGCTATGCTCCGATGCGCGAGGCCGTTCCCCGTCGGGGTTTCGAATCCTCCCTCGGACATGAATGTTTGTGTTGTCTTTAGTATAAGTTAATTCATACGTAGTTTGTCAGTTTAGGGACTGATGACCCCGCAATTAAGTCCCATAAGCTTAAGAAACATTTGAACTTTTTCTTTGTAGCTAGTTGGTTTTTAAGGCTCTGTTCATCCACATAGTGTTCCTTCGCATGCACAATAGTACCATTGATGTTTCGTATTTTTCCTGCTGGATTTGCGACCGTCAATGACGCAGTATATATACAATCTTAAAAACTGCAGAAAGTGTAAAAAATTGTTTTGTGGGAAGGGGGTCCAAAATTCGGAACATCAGAAGGACATGAAATTCCTTAGAACTTCCCAGAATAGAGGTATCAAAGTGGTAAGCCGCAACACAATAATTTGCATCTTTTCTTTATCTGTACTGTGGATGAGTAACATCTTCCATCACTGGAATTCCTGCAAGTAATGCGAATCATTAAATTCTTTATTTCAAATCTTCATGAGTGAAATAACATTAAGTATTTCACCCACTAACATAGAAATATTTATTTAACGAGATATAAAGGTACGTCTGTTCCAAAGACAGCTGAAATACGTACATGACGTAATATGTATTCTGAGTATAAAATGCATATCACAGATCTCGTTTCGCTTTAGAACACATTGTATTAGCTGGGAACTAGGATTTCGATTCACAACATCCGACAGAAAACCTATTTATCCATTCAATATAACAAATACTATTAAGAGTCTTATTTCTTAGGTAACTTGCAATGGTAAAGCAAGACCTAGATAATTAATTGAGTACAATCATAGGTAAATTAGTGACACTTGAAGGGTGTCCACTTATAGAAGCGGTACAGTGCACAGCCATGCAACGAAACATGTGTGCTTTCGTTAGCTACTGCTGTTTGTTCACATTTCATGACCAAAGGACCACGATTTTCCAGTCGTGGCGACATAGGTCCAGAAGAAATGTTTTATGGCATGACCATAAACAACTCCAGGTATTTAGCGATCGTGAAATGCTACCTATTATTTATATACATAAAAATAAATTCCTGCAAGTACTGAATACATAAATTCATTGAAACTTCCTGACAGATTAAAATTGTGTGCCGGAACAACTAGAAGATTATCTTGTACCCTGTGTACATGAACAGCGTCTTGTAGGCTAAATGAAAATACAGCTGAGCACATTAATAACAACAATATACGAGGGTGGTTTGATAAGTCTGGTAAATGTGTATGAACGAGCGAAAAATTTCGGAATCTGCACTGTTATACGTAAACCTGATATTTCCACTGATATTATTGGCTGTCCGCTGAAGTGGTAACTGCGTCGTTAGTTCCTTAGGATGGAGAAAAACGAATTTCGTGGGGTCAGTAAACATTTCCATTTGAAGGGTTGGACATCTGCAAAGATCAAATCGAGTTGGATGAGTTCCATGTGGGATCTATACCATTTACGCATGTATCAATGAGTTTAAACGGGTCGGAGATGCACGGAAGACGGAGCACGGTCCGGTCGGCCCGTTGACGTCGTTGTCAAAAATGTTTAACTGTTTGTAAATTTATCGGACCAAACTGCGTGGTTATCAGTCCCTAGCTTACAAACTACTTAAACCTAGGTAAACTAACCTACGGACAAACACACACACATGCCCCAGGGAGGACTCGAACCTCCACGGCGTGCAACCGCGCGCTCCGCAGCGAGGTGCTTTAGACCGCTCGGCTACTCCACCGCGGCGACGTCGTTGTCGTTGTGGTCTTCAGTACGCAGACTGGTTTGATGTCCTGTGCAAGCCTCTTGATATGAAAATGCGAACGTCAACCTACATCCTTTTGAATCTACTTGTTGTATTCGTCCCTCGGTCTCCCTCTACGATTTTTACCTCACATACTTACCTTCTAATGCTAAGTTACGATTCCTTGATGTCTCAAAATGTGTCCCACCAACCTATCCCTCTCTTAATCAGGGTAAGCCAGAAACTCTTTTTCTCCTCAAATTCTGTTGAGCACCTCCTCATTAGTTAGGCGATCTACGTGTTGAAGTCACCACGCAGGAAACCATCGATAAGGTGCATGATATGGCAATAAAATATCAAATATTAAAAGTTCGTAAGGTAGCTAACATTGTAGGCATCTCAACTGAACGAGTGAATTACATCCTCCATCAAAAACAGTCCGTGAAGAAGCTCTGTGCGCGATGGGTGCCGAGCCCGCTCACTTTGGACAAAAGACTGAAACTAAAGAACATTTATGCTCAAAATCGCACACTCTTCAGGCGCAATCAAAAGGACATTTTGCACAGATTCATAACGGTGGATGAAACTTGGATCCACTCCAGAGACCAAACGTCCAAACAATGGACGAAGAAATGGGGGAGGGGGGGGGAGTGCACCAAGGAAGGCTGTTTTGTCAGCTGGAAAGTCTTTTGGGATTCATAGGGGATTCAGCCTGATAGATTTTTGGGAAAAAGGCAGATCCATAACTGGGCCCTATTATTCTGGTCTGTTGGATCGTTTGAAACAGGCACTAATTGAAAAACGTACAATATTGGCACGGAAGAAAGTGCTATTTCATCAGGACAATGCTCTAGCCTACACAATAGCTATCTCAGTGGCAAAAGTGCACGACTTGGGATTCTAATTGAGTCTCCACCCACCCTATTCATCAGACTCGGCTCCGAGTTTCCTTCAGTTCGTTATCCGAGTTGAAACGCTTTCCTTTGGGGTTTGTTTAGTAGACCAATCGATGGATGTCTCAGTACGGCATGTCTGGGCTTAGGCCGGTTGTTCAAATTGCTCCCGCTTGTGCTTGGCAAGTACACTTTGTGTGACGATGGAGACATGATGACGCATAATCACTCTCTCTGTGAGCTGCTGTTTGCTCTTGATGAACTTGAGTGGGCTACGGACTATATCACAATACAAGTCACTGATAGTGGTCATTCCGAGCTCGAGAAATTCGATGAGTATCGGAATTCGGACTTCGAAAAAGAGGTTGAGCATTATCTTAGCTGCTGAGGGCACAGTCTTTAATTTTCTAGGGGGAGGTGACGACGCATGCTTCGCGTCTCTAGATGTCGCACTACGTTATCCCAAAGCGGCATATTCACTACGTTTACATCAACACATCTTTCTGAAGACGGAAGCCGAATTTCCAGTCACGGTCTGCACGGACACTACGGTCGGGGGTTCGAATCCCCCCTCGGGCATGGATATTTGTGCCGTCCTAGTTTGTAAGTAGTCCATAAGTAGTTTGTAAGTTTTGGGACTGTTGACCCCGTAGTTAAGTCCCATAGACTATACAAACGTTTGAACTGTAAATATTGCTAAAAGAATATCTTAACCAATTTAATAGATTGATATAACTTCAATTTAACTCAGGACTATTGGATGTCAAGCAATGGAACATTTTTGAAAGCCGAATTTCGTAAACAGTTTTTTGCTGTCGTATTTACATCTTCGGATTTCGTAGCCGATTTAATATGGCTGCTGAGAAACAGCTGATTCACTTTCTGTTTTAGTGAGCACAATCACTATTTTTTCTATAGTTAAATACACAGATTCATGCTCACTAATATTTATACTATTATTTCCCGTTAGAAAATGTCACTCTGTCCATATGTGCCGAAAATTCTTAACAAGAAAACACACTCTGACAAGCCAAGAACGCTTCAAAAACGGTTGCGTTTAGATGAGCACGAAAATCTATTGTGGAACTGGTAAACCGCTTTACAGAAGTGGATGTCCAGGAATCGATTTTGGAGTGTTTACATGACCAACCAAAAGCAGACTTGTGGGGAAATCGGTTTACGAAATTCGGTTTTGGGAGCCCATGTAAACAGGGTGAGTCAGATATACACCGGTTTGGTTTCGTAACTTTGGGGAAGTAGCTAAGTGAGTGGGTGTGTAGAGTCCAGTATGCAGGTTAGAGACAAGAGCGTGGGAGGCGCTAAACGAGTGTCGCCGTCGCCAGTGAACACTTTGCGCCGCTGCCGCCCACTGCCGCCGCCCACGCAGGCCGGCCATTATGTGCTCAGCTGGAGGGCCCTCGGGGCTGCGACGCCCCCAGGCCGCACCACCGTTCCGTGCCGTGTCGCACTGTATGTTATGCCGCAGGTCACGCCTCGTGGGAACGCAGGCCGCACAACTGCAGCAGCTCAGCTGAACGCTCAGAGCCCACCACCCGACGGGGGCCCTTCAGCGTCAGTAGGTGTAGTGCGACCGAAAGCTGGGGTATTTGAGTCACAATACGTCGGAAGCTCAGATAAAATTCCAGTGAGAGTCCATCTGGTCCACAACTTCTTTTTCAGTTATATTCTCCATCAGCTGTGCTTATGCCGCCGGGTCAACGATCGCTATATCAGTATCCACTGCTGTGTGTACTTGAGTGTAAAAGATGCACAAATCCCACTACACGCGCAAATGTTCAAATGTTTGTACAGCTTATGGGACTTAACTACGTACAAACTACTTATGAACTATATACATGTGGCGTCTGTTCCGAGAGAACAGACGCCACTTCTGATCCTGCAGTTGTTATTATTTAATATTCATAGAATATAGGACATCAACTGCGATTGGGCAAAGCTGAAAATGTGTACCCAGCCGGGATCCGAACCCGGGTCTCCTGCTTTCTAGGCAGTTGCGCTGACCCCTACACCACTGGGGACACAGTGATCACCGCACCTGCAAGGACTACCTAAGCACGCCTCCCGTCAGATACAAATTCCCAGCTTCGCCCTGCCCACAGTAGTTATGAACTAATTCCCGTAAGAGTAAGGGCTTTGGTGGGCAAAGTTTGAAGCCCTTTCTCTTACGGGAATTAGTTCATAACTACGAGTTTGAGTACTGTGGGCAGGGCGAAGCTGGGAATTTGTATCTGAAGGGAGGCGTGCTTAGGTAGTCCTTGCAGGTGCGGTGATCGCTGTGTACACAGTGGTGTATTGGTCAGCGCAACTGCCTAGAAAGCAGGAGACCCGGGTTCGAATCCCGGCTGGGTACACATTTTCAGCTTTGCCCAATCGCAGTTGATGTCATGTATTCTATGAATATTAAACTTATTAACTACTTACGGACTAGGACGGCACAAATATCCATGCCCGAGGGGGGATTCGAACCCCCCACCGTAGTGGCCGTGCAGGCCGTGACTGGAGCGCCTCAGTCCCCTCGGCCACCCCAGCCGGCCCACTACACGCCATTTGCATGTAAAAAATCGTTCACCATCTGATGATGATGTGCTAGGCATATCGAAACCGATTATGGGAGAAACGCAATAAAAACATTTTGGATAAAAGGCGTCTGATTGCTATCATTAACCTTATATCACCAAAGTCGCAGTGTTACTCATCCATAATGGATAAAAGTTTTATTTACATCGTACTCCAACAATGTCGCTAAAAAGTTTCATCGCATTTATGTCAGAATTTAGCAGTGAGAATTTTCATGACAAACATTGATCACGAGTATTTAACAAAAAATTAATGCATAAAACTTTCGGTACGATAGTAGAAGAAGAGTTTCACGTTTCCTTTTCTTTATAAGCTGTACGATTACTGTTTTCATATAGAAATTATTCACGTGATAATATTTTTTCTCAACTGCTACAAATACTGAAGACCTTCCAAGACTATTAATATTATCCTTTTTAAAACCGGAATGTTACAGAGAAAAATAATTACGCAACTTTTGTAAAAAAAAAAAAAAAAAAAAAAAAAAAAAAACCACTGGCATTTTCATAACCGCGGCTCTGGTGTTATAATCTTTATAATTTAAACAGCGACTTTCCAGGACTATTAACATTATCCTTTTTGAAAGCAGAATGTTACAGAAAAAAAAATATTTACGCTATTTTTGTAAAAAACTGACATTGTTATAACCGTGGCTGTGATATTATAATAATAATTTAAACAGCGACCAGGCTGGAGTATGGTAGAAATGTTTATTTTTTTAAACCGTCACCGGTTTCGTATTTATTATAACAAATACATGTTCAGATTGTTTTTCAGGCTTTTGAGCTGGGCCTTGGCTTGCATGTTATGGTATCGCAACCATGTTGTACTCTTTCCTGTGATGAATTTTCCTGTATTATTCTTGTGTAGTTTACACTTTCTAAATGTGCACTGCATGTCTGGTTCTAGCGTAGGGGTACCACATGTCACTGTGCACTATGCTGTTAATGTGTTTCACATGACACCATACTAGAATTCATCGTAATACACACTATAATCAATCACAAAACGTGGCCCAGATACAAATAAGAGACAAACATTGTTCACTAACAAAAGTAGCAATGGTGTCTTTTACCACCCTTTTTAGGCTTTTCTGTAATTTAATGACATTTTTTGCAAATACTTCGGACGAATATAATAAAAATATAAAAAAAATATATAAAATTTAAAAAAAAACTAGGCAAAAAGGTCGTTTATCAGAAGATGTAAAACGTAGTAAAATAATGCACAGATTTGTATATATTAAAATGTTCGAAATCCGAGTACGCCGATTTAATAATAAACAATTCCTTGTGGAGGTTCGAGTCCTCCCTGGGGCATGGGTGTGTGTGTGTTCTCCTTAGGTTAGTTTACCTAGGTTTAAGTAGTTTGTAAGCTACGGACTGATGACCACGCAGTTTGCTCCGATAGATTTACAAACATTTGAACAATTCCTTGTGAACAATCAGACTGTAAACCATTTCTGGTTTTAAAACGTTGATCGATGACATGATTACGAGTCTACTGTAGTGATATTATCTATGCTCTTAAGACGTAATACTTCGTGTGACATATTTTATCCACACGGTTAAAAATTATTTGATATTGTAGAGTTTAACTTTCGCAAACCCACTCTTTAAAGTATTATTTTAATGTCTGTTTCATATTTCAATTAATTTTTCCCTTAAAATATAATCACCTGTACAGCCGCGGTAGTCTGTCTTATTTTTCGTGTTTATTGTCTTTGCCTACAATGGTTTACCATAAATCATGTTACAGTATCAAATCGCTGTTATTTTCTTCAAGTATCTCTGAAACGGTGCGAGTTATGGAGAAAAACATAAGAGAACAAAATACCAGACAATTTTCTTATCTACAAATTCGTTTATTCCGTTTTCGTCTCAGATGAACTGTTAAGCGGTCGGGGGTTCGAATCCCCCCTCGGGCATGGATATTTGTGCCGTCCGTAGTCTTAGCTAGTTCATAAGTAGTTTGTAAGCTTAGGGACTGATGACCCCGTAATAAAGTCCCATAAGTTCTACAAACATTTGAACATGAACTGTTAAGCCCTTACTTTCATTTAATTTCGAGCTGACAAAAAGCGATCGCAAAGGCCCACTGTCAGTGTTACTACCTTAACCTATAGAAGGCCAAAAAAGTGTCAGTGAAGACGGTCTAACTGTTCTTAAGTGATGCTCTTACATACATGCGGCAATTCATTTTTGTTTATATAGGTTTGTTACTGATTCTGTTCGCAAACGATTTCGTAATATTCCACACAACGTACCCGGAAAATTATAATATTTCGGGACACATTGTTTAGGAGTTATTTAATAATAATCTACCTGCGTAGAACTACAGCCGAAATTGGCTAGAGATAAAATGAAGAGAGAGCTGTTTAGATGGCTGTGGACAAAGGCAGAAGAGGGATGCACTAACAAAAGAATGCAATAAATTCATATTCCAGTAACGGTGGCCTCGGAGTCTACTTTGGTTATAAGTGAAGACTTCTTCAGCTCATACCTTCACCAACGTAAGTCTTGTCACTTTTCATTCCATTCTCAACTGACGACATTATTTGAAACTTGACTGCAGGAAGGAGTATTATTCTGCACGCTTCGCAACGTGACAGTTATGGCGCGGCTCCGCTCTTGGTTTGAAATATGCGCCGGATAAGCGTGGCTCACACGGCTTAAAGAGACCTGCCACGCGCCCTGATTTATTAGTCACCGAATACTCGAGACGCGACACGACGCGTGTGGCAGGTCCGGGGAATTTGCATGCAGAACACTTTTTGTAGCGGCGCAATTTACGTGATAAGGGAGGCCTTGCGGCGCGGGTGTGCGCGTGGGTTGTGACGTCACACAGACCGATGCGACTAGGGCACCCTGGGGAAGGCGAGCAGGCGTTGCGGGGCCGTGAATAAACATGCAGGCATAATTCGATAAAGGAATTCCGTATTTCTAGAGATTCAACTCAGTTCCGCCAGTTTACTGCTGCTCCACTTGTTTAAAATTTAAATCGTCCCGTAGCATTCGAAGAGTAATTTCACCGCCTTGTTCTGTGTTACTGTCACTCGATTTTGGATAGACATTCATTCCTTGTAACAACAGAGTAATTACTCATTACGACAGTTTAATGATAACTTATCTCTTTCATAATTCCTGAATTACGAGGAGAACACATGGGTATCGGATATTAGAATTTCTCGATATTTCTGGTACGTGAAGTTCTGTATTTAAATAACAATAAGCCAAAGTCATTCGACACAACTCTCACAAATTCTCGAGAAAATCGACTTTGAAGTTGTGCTAAGTACATGTAAGTACCAATAATTAAAAGAGTCCAAGCACTTGTCGGTGTAGCTCAGGCGTGAAAGATTGTATGCCATTGGTATAAGTGAAACTCCCCTCTGTTCTAAATGCAAACTGGCAGATACGCTACAACATAGATTTGCTTGTGGTGTCAACATCGACAACTAGAATTGGATCAGAAACAGGATAGCACTTCTTTCAAGATCTTTTGCTGAATAAATATCTCCTGACATAATTCCGAGGGGACTGAGGCGCTTCAGTCACGGTCTGCACGGCCACTACGGTCGGGGGTTCGAATCCCCCCTCGGGCATGGATATTTGTGCCGTCCTTAGTTGTAGCTAGTTCATAAGTAGTTTGTAAGTTTAGGGACTGATGACCCCGTATTTAAGTCCCTTAAGCTTAACAAACATCAACATCCTGACATAATTTACAGGCCCCAAACTCTGTACCACACAGTAAAAAATAATAATAATAAATATATAAAAAAATAAAAATAAAAGAAAAATAAAATAAAATACAATTCACTGGCTACTTGGCAAATATGTCAGTTACGTGATTAACAACTTAGGCACTGACACCATAATAGAATTCAAGGCATACATGTTATGTGAATACAACACAATTAGAAAATATATTAATAAAAAATCTGCGAATATGTTGAAAGTTGTATTTGATAGGACAGGTGTTGATTAAATAGCACAAAGAAAAATCCCTAAATTGCCTCCACCGCAAGTAAAGAACTCTCCTGAGGAAATCAACAGAGGCTGTTTTGAACTCCATTCGAATTTATACGTGTGCGTATTAGATTGATATCACAGAAGTATTTTAAACTCTGTTAGAAAATTCACTAATGTTATGCAGAGCACATGTTGAAGGAACTCCTTATACTGTGCGCCAACAAGCTAAACAGACAAAGGAGTAATTCACGAAAGAACTACCCAGCAACTAGAAAACTACAATTGACAAAGGGATGAAAATGTTTTAACGTAAAAAAAGTGGTCTGCGACGTGCCAGTCACAGACTGCACGGCCGCTACGGTTGGTGGTTCGAATCCCCCCTAGGGGATGGATGTCTGTGTAAAAAAAAAGTTGTGGTATCCTGGATTCACAGCAATGGAGTCCTGGGTTCCAATCCCACCGTGGTAGAATATTTTTAATTTTAGAATCCTGTCATATAAAACGTTTTGATGTCTCTAATGCCATGTGTTGTGTCAGTTTTTGTTTATGTGTATGTAAACGAGCTGAAAACGTTGTCGTCACGTAAAATAATGGTTGGGTAGGTTAGCTGCTTGGTAAGCGATTAGTAGCTACGGAGGTGACTTTCCAAAACCAGTGTCGTAGCTCTTCACAGACTGAACAATCAAAGAATACAGTCGTCAAGTAATAGTTAAGTCAATACTGTAACAAATGTAACTTACGGTTTTTATTATTATTATTATTGAATCCATCATTGTTAACAACCTTCTATAAAATATAGAAAATAACGAATAATAGAAAATACATGCACTTTTCGTAAAAATTAAAATTAGATATTGAAATTATGTAAGTATTCGAACACGGTGAAAAAAATTCAAAAAACCTGCCACGACAGGATTCGAATTAGTAACCCCACGGTTGTGATACTAGAACGCTACCACCTGCGCTACGTCGACAGATGCTGTAAGTCATTTTCTGATTGGTAGTTACCCTAACTTGAAAAACGTCAGAGTCAATTTTCTCGAGAATTTTTGAGAGTTGCATCGAATGGCTTTCTGATTGTTGTTTGAGTTCTGAACTTCACGTACCATAAATATCAAAAAGTTCTAAAATCCGATAACCATGTGGTGTCCTTGTTAGACAACGTTCAGCGTAGCAGGAATTTTACAATAGTTATGATACCTTATGACCAGCGCCACTTGTCATTTCTGTATGTATACCTCATGTGTTGTAATATAAAGGTTAATTTTTTACTTGTCGTTTCTACTCTTGTAATTAATTATGTAGTTGTAACCTTTTATTGGTTTAATGTAATTGTAATGTCCTGTTATTCTGTTTGTGTGTCAAACCTAATAATTTTGTAGCGAAGTATACACGCTGGCTTATCAAGGGATTTGCTATTGTATAGAGTCATCTGTGAGAATGGAGCAGAAATAGCGAGAGGGAAAGCTTTAGTTTTGAGAGTTAGGCGGACGTAACAGTCAGTCGGTACGCCTAGTGATGCATTGTAAGAAAAAAAATCCTACTCCTTATTAGTCTCCCTAGGTTTAAGTAGTTTGTAAGCTACGGACTGATGACCACGCAGTTTGGTCCGATAGATTTACAAATATTTGAACAAATTAATATGCACTAAAAAGGCAAACGAAAAATTGCATATTCTTCTAAAACTCAATTATCAACGTACTTTTTCTACTTATCAATATGTAGGTACGATGTATGGATTTACCACGTAAGAAGATAGGGAGGTACCTACCCACTTGAAATCTAACTCAACACACACCTATCAAAAGCAAAAAAATGATCACAAATTTTTAGAGTTCTCCTAAGTAAAATGAAATGAAAAATATTTTACTACTTAAAAGTCAAACAAGTTATTGCGATAACATAATGTAGCTATAATTATTGTTATTTTTGTAGTCGGAGTCAGCCAACGAAACCCTACAATATACCTACGAGAATATTGAAACTATCATCAAAGTAACCTTAAAGTACATCCTTTCCAAGAATAAAAGAATCATCTAAATCGTTTGTCGCGCACATACTTAATGCAAATTTAAGACTTATATGGTTTTCTTATGGATGCCATTGTCAGAACTGGACAAAATTGAAATGGGACCACACGAGAAGCACCAGCTTTCAAATAAAAAAAGAATCGTCAAAATCGGTTCACACAGTCGAAGGTTCTGAGGAAACAAACAAAAAATACAGTCTAATCGAGAACCTCCTCCTTCTTTGAAATCGGTTAAAAGGCATGTGTTGGATTGGCGCGAAAAGAAGAAACGACGAACAAGCAGTATTATTTATTTGTATGGGAACAATTTGGGTAATCAGCAACTGTGCAACAAGAGGAATGCTGTGGACCCAAACTTGTAATTATTTTTCGTTGCTAAGAAGAGCCTGGCTCGCCAATTGTTAAATGCCTACAGCCATCATCAGCAGCAAAAGATCCGACCAAATTACCAGAATTAGCATGTATGGCTAATCATTGTAGTGGTGGTATTTGACAATAGTGAAAGCTTTTAATGCTGAACCTGTGTTAAAGACTTCATAATCAAATCAAATGTTTGTGAGTCTAAGGGACTTAACTCAAAATGCTTCAAATGTTTGTATAGCTTATGGGACTTAACTACGGGGTCATCAGTCCCTAAACTTACAAACTACTTATGAACTAACTACTACTAAGGACGGCACAAATATCCATGCCCGAGGGGAGATTCGAACCCCCCGACCGTAGTGGCCGTGCAGACCGTGACTGGAGCGCCTCAGTCCCCTCGGCCACCGCGACCGGCGGGACTTAACTACGTTGGTCATCAGTCCCTAGGATTACAAACTACTTAAACTAACTTAAAGTAACTTACGCTAAGGACAATAAAAAACAGCTATACCCGAAGGAGGACTCGAACCTCCGACAGCGAGCAACCGCGCGATCCGCAGCAAGGAACCTTAGAACGCTCGGCCTCTCCACCGCGGCATTTTATTATCCACTCATTGTCCAGGCAGGCTCCTTCCTTATATATTGTTTTACCGAGGTTGCATTCAGTATTATTAAAAACTAATAATTAATCTCATTGATTGTATCAGTCGAATAGTAATGAATTTTTTTAAGGACAGTGTCAGTTAATTCAGTTAACAAGACCAGTGTTTTCAGTCGTAGATGTTCACGAACATGATGAAACTGCTAAAGTAATTCTTACTGGCGAAAGATCGCTTCAAGTATATTAAAAGCAAAACTGGTGTTCATTGAATTTTATTTAGTACAGGAAATTTTACCAATCAGTGACGATAGGTGTAACGAATTATTGTTTCCAATCAATATTCCATGGCAGTAATTTATTAATTTCATGCACAGAGAAAGACAGAGTTCAATTAGATACTTGAATTATTTATTTCCAATTAAAATTATTACGACAAAGTCAAAAATGTTCACATGTTTCTAAATATGTTACCCTTAACTATTCTGGTTATCAGTTCCTAGGCTTACAAACTACTTAAACTAACCTAACGATAAAAACACATATACCTATGCCCGAGCGAAGACTCGAACCTCCGAAGCAGAGGAACCGCGCGCTCCGCAGCATGGCGCCTCAGACCTCTCGGTCACTCCTCCGCTGCGCGACAAAGTCAGTAAATATTTCTCCAAAAGCTAACAGTACAGCTTGTTGTTCATTCACGACTTGATACAGCTAAAGACACTCAGGATGCTTACAAATAATCATATATATATATATATATATATATATATATATATATATTGTTATTTTGAGCATCTTGAAACTGTACATGGTATGCATTAATGTGAGGTGCTGGATGCCTTAATCGGTTTGTCATGTGTCTTCAGCATCCGTGATAATGATCTATTTCTCTGTGTATAGTGCTTCATACGTGCCTTTTTAATCCAGATTTGACGCGCATATTCTGATTCCTTGTTCTTCCAATTTTTCGTAATTTTTCTAATCACTAATGAACATTGTTATCATTAACTTTCCATTAAATTTTTCTGCTCGTGCATGGACGTCCGTAAAACATTATTCATTTATCGAAATTATTTACCGCATTCTGTTTGCTCTGCATTTTAATTTAAACATTAATTAATTTTATTAAAAAATTTCTAATTATCGATTGTTGTTTTCAACCAGAAAGGTGCAGTAATGTTCCGGTTATAACCTCCACTAAATCATCGGCCTCATTAACGATAGCCTTTCCATATAATTCGAATCATTAGGTACACGGGCCAGTATACATATTATTTCATATTAACCGGTGATGTAGGGGGGGTGGAGAGGCTATAACCTGCTCTTCGACACGCTAAATACGCGTCTATTTTCCTTGATTTCTGTATGTAGCATCACACGATACTAATATTTTCGAAAATGTTGTACATGAAAATGTTCATTACAGAGTTTAGGGCAAAGTATTTAGGAGTGCTCTTGGATGCATGAACATACAGAAGCTGTCTTCCAGTACAGGATCCAAATTTAAACGTTACAAACTTCCTGCAGAATATGCAAATGGGGCAATTCGGTTGTCGCTCAATAGATATGAACTCGGGTGGGATTTATACGGCTAAGGAAACCAGGTTTTTCTTCTACGGTTGCTACGAGATTTGTAAGAAACCATGACTTGTGGGTACCCAATCTACGAATTGTGGAAATGGCCATTCCTGCAACTTCTGTTCACTGAAAATGCTAGAAAATGGCAACTCCGTTCGTAATATTTTCGGTGTATTTATTACCGAGATCCAAAAGTCTAAAGTTACCGACATAATCTACAAAATTACAAAAGCCAGCATTCAGCAATTTCTACACAATGGGTATCAAATACATAATACAAATAATTCAAAAAATGTTCAAATGTTTGTTAAGCCTATGGGACTTAACTACAGGGTCATCAGTCCCTAAACTTACAAACTACTTATGAACTACCTAATACTAAGGACGGCACAAATATCCATGCCCGAGGGGGGGATTCGAACCCCCGACCGTAGTGACCGTGCAGACCGTGACTGGAGCACCTCAGTCCCCTCGGCCACCTCGGCCGGCCTAAAAATAATTAACTGTAGCATATGGCTCTAATTTCTACGTATAGTCTTTAGATTTTTATCTAGTAATATCATTTTACCAATTTTAAAATCTTCACTTGTCATCAGGATTGGTCCAAGAAACCATGGTTTGGGTACCAGAAGTGCCAGTTTTTTGGAGGGACACTTCTATAATCTATATCAAGGGCTAACCGTCGACCTTTTTTCCCGTACCCTACTCACTCCTTTCGTTGCTGCAGTAGTTCGTCTGCTCCCTATGCAAAGTCTTGTCTTTGTAGTGAGCACATATGTTCGGGTACGCCGTACTGACCGCTAGAAACTTATAATCCAGTTTTAAGAAAACGGCGTACAAATTAGATCTTAGCACACTTTACTGCTTGATATGTTCCCTCTCTCAGTATTTGAACTCTCATACTAAACACTGTGTATAGCGGTGTCATACAATTTTGACCTCCGATGAAATCTTTAAGTCTCTTGTTCATCAGTAAGTTACTGTAAAATCAACGGATCCATTTGTACCGGACAACTGAAGAAACGAGAATGCGACGTATAAAGCATTAAAAAGAATTATTAATCTGAAACTTGCTTTACTTTCTACTGAAACAAGACACCGCACATACTTTGTTTGCTCGTGCTATATCATTTAGCGTTTATGGTTCGTGTAATATAATTACATATTGCAGTATGTGCGTCGATGTGCTCTAAATCGAAAGAAAAGGCGTCCCAAGTTTTCACATTTTCGTAGACTTCATTGATAGTAAATATGAATGTGGATACAAGTTTCCAAACAGTCTGACGAATTAAGACATGCAGCAAATGTACAACAGATAACATATCCTTGATCAGAAATTATTGGATGTACCTTGAGTGATTTTGTAGTAAGTGGATTCGGCTGTCAGACTCCCGGATGCAAGCTGCGATTGGCAGTACTTTGGCGCCTCGCTGTGGATTAGCATATCGATAGAGATAGGTGGAGCCAGAATGCTTTGCAGAGAGGAGACGGAGATTTTTAGAAGGATAGAGAGAAGGAGACGTGTTTGAGCAGCTGAGAAGGGCAGACCCTTCTCTTCTACTCTCATTTTATACTTGTCTTCAAGCAGCTGTACTTAGAGTTTGTGGTACAACTTTTGGAGTTGCTCCAAAATTTATACGAATAGCGCTGAGTATTGCCAATCCGAGAACAAGGTCAGCCTGCCTGATATTAGACCCACCGACGCGGTAATTGCGTTTGTCACAGTTCTGGTGTCATCTCTGCCTACAGTACCGGTACATTCGTGTATCACACGTAAATTGTCTCTAGTGGCACGACATAGCCGAACGAGTGAGATCGTAGGCACTGAGATCCGCCGGGGTCGACGTTGGCTGATATAGTTAAATATAGCTTCTGGAATACGATGCTGAATTATGTCCGGGTCGCGACTTGCAGCTATCGACGCACATATCCGCCACCCAGCCGTCGGTGTTGCTGACATTGCCAGCCAGCACAGTTTTGGTACAGTATCGTGTGCATTTGCTTGTGTTCCAAGGGGTGTTCATGTTTTCTAACTATTGAAAAGGTTAGGTAAACTTACAGAAATCTGATATCGGAATAATCCTCTCGATTACGTCATGGTTTCTAGTTAAATGTGGGTTGTCACAATTATTTAGAATCAGATACAATTATCTTCGGCTTACCAGTCACTTGCTGTACGACTCTATATTCTGTTCCGTATATTATGTTTGCAAATGATTGTTAAAGGAAGGGAAGGAAAAAGGATAGGAAAGGAAGTATTGACAGTGGCTTCCTTCCCTTCCTTTAACGATCATGTTCAAATGCTATTTGGCTGCAAAGCAGGTGTGGTGTCTGTTCTTCGGGACGTTCGAAAGAACACACACCACACCAATACAATAAATATTATGTGTGTAAAATTTGATCTGTGTTCAATTGTATGTGAATCTCTGATGTTCATTTGACCTCAGAGAATAAAACTAACCAAAATAAATTATTCATTCAAATTAGTCAGCCCCCTTTACACAATGTTGGATATGTTTTATTACTTGGAAATTAAGGCATAAATTCAGTAACTGATTGTTGTTGGGTTAGCAACGCCTGTCCTTTAATAACAAGTGAACAAATCATTTGCATTCTTCATTTGCATACCGTCCTTCCTCTCCCCTTTCTAGCCTTTTTTTTTTATTTTGCACCACTCCCACCAATAAAACCTTTCAACCTTAATAACTTAAAAAAATCTTCGTGTTTATAGATTTTCAAATCCTTGGTTTCTTGATAGAGTGTATTTTAATTTAGAAATAAACTTCTGGAAATAAAAATTAGTACACTTTCTTAGACATTTCCAATTCAGTCAATATTTATTCTTGGAACAGTATATATGTAGTAAATGAAACATTTACATTTACAGATCAATAGCTCAAGCTCTACTGTAGATATTGCAACAAAGAATATCTTAACCAATTTAATAGATTGCTATAACTTCCATTTAATTCAGAAGGACTATTGGATGTCAAGTATCCCGTAGCGACACAGTTGCCACAAATACTAACATATGTAGGATAAATCACAATTGGAGAAGCATAAATAAACATTTCTGTACCTCAGTAGATACACTTTCATCACTGGATAATGATATGTGTCATTTTGGAATTTCGCCGGCCGCGGTGGTCGAGGGGACTGAGGCGCTCCAGTCACGGTCTGCACGGCCACTACGGTCGGGGGTTCGAATCCCCCCTCGGGCATGGATATTTGTGCCGTCCTTAGGATTAGATAGTTCATAAGTAGTTTGTAAGTTTAGGGTCTAATAACCCCGTAGTTAAGTCCCATAAGCTATACAAACATTAAACATTTCGGAATTTCAAGATAGTTCTCTTACACATGTAACCGTTTTTAGGCAAATTAAAGATTGTTACGTGCCATCTTTCTCTGTTGATAACTGGTGGACAGTAGAATTCTCAATAGCCGTTAGACGATTGTACTCTAATTTAAAGTCTACGTTTCAACTTTTATGCCTACACTGTGTCGAATACGCAGCGAAATTTCAAAGTCCCTATGATAATGGACTTAGCCGCTAACGTTGCTTCTCGCGTAACGATATTCACCTCGCGTGCCTCTCCCGTGAATGCTTGCTGATTAACACTCAGTTAATCACAGGACCACGTCTCGCCGCCTTTAATTAGCTCTTTCAGACGCAGACAGAGGCGCTGATTTCCAGTTCAGACTCCCCCAGGCGCTGTTATGGGACATTTAATGACGTGCTTTACAAGAATTAAGTGCAGAGCTAATTATTCAGGAAATGTGTGTGGTAATGGCTGTGGATTCGGGAGGACAACTACCAGCTCACTAATCACTAATTCGCAGCTGTAAGTTAAATTTTCACTTGAAATACTGAAACAGAGCCTGGTTTTTAGTTTAATGGGTAGTTCTTAAAACTGATAGTTCATGTTGTATCGCACTGCTACACGGGCATCATACTCAGATATTCACAAGTCTACAGATTTGTTTAACGCGATAAAATGATATAAATAAATGTATATTTAGGCATCTCTAATTTTACTTTATCCCTTGTCACTTAGCTGATTTACAATAAATCTGTTTCTACTTACGAGAACTTGTCACACAATGGGATACATAATATCTAGCAGTCTTTCTGAGATAAATTGAAGTTATAGCAAAGTAGTGAATTGGTTAAGGCATCTTTGTTACAATATTTATAGCTTGAGAGATTAATCTGTCAATGTAAGCATTTCATTTACTACATATGTACTTTTCCAGCAAAAAATCTTGACTGGATTGGAAACCTGTAAGAGGGTGTACTAATTTTTATTTCCAAAAGTCTATGAAGAACACGAGAAAGTGAAAATCCATAAATATCAAAAGTTTTAACACTTTATGCCACACCAGTACTTTGTGAACAAGGAATGTAAGGTCTGTTGTACATTTTTTGCATGTACGAAGTCGACAGATCGTTTGTACACTTTTATCCACATCTATGTTTACTATAAATAATGTTTATGTAAGTGGGAGCTCTTGAGACGCCTTTTCTTTTTCTTTTTAAATTAATGGATCTCTTTTCTTCCCTTCGACCCTTCTTAACACATAACAGTAGAAAATGAAGGAAAATTAGAGAAAACCTGTGTAAATTAATGACTCCAATGTCAAACAACAAAAACAAAATAAGCATTATTCTGTTAACAGGTGAACATTGAGAGATCCTTAGAATTCATATAAGTATACTTAAGGCCGTAATTTTTTTTTTTTTTTTTTTTTTTTTTTTTTTTTTTTTTTTTTTTTTTTTTTTTGGCGGGGTCGTCTCCTGTCGCCCCTTCAACGCGTCCTCCCGTCCTATCACACACTATATCGAGAATAACAAAACAGAAATTTCTGAAAAACTGAAAGGTCCTTTTGCGGGAAACATAACAGAACAACAACATAAATAATCAAATTGAGAAGCCGTGGTGGAGTACCCGAGCGGTCTAAAGCGTCTCGCTGCGGAGCGCACGGTTGCTCGCCGTGGAGGTTCGAGTCCTCCCTAGGGCATGGGTGTGGGTGTAGTCCTTAGGTTAGTTTACCTAGGTTTAAGTAGTTTGTAAGCTACGGGCTGATGATTACGCAGTTTGGTCCGATAGATTTACAAACATTTGAACAAATTGAGAATGTTTCACTCCCACAGAGGGATAATAAACCAAATCGTTTGGGTAAACATTAAAAAAAAAAAGGTTTGTATAGGTTATGGGACTTAACTACGGGGTCATCAGTCCCTAAACTTACAAACTACTTCTGAACTACCTAACACTAAGGACGGCACAAATATCCATGCCCGAGGGGAGGAGGATTCGAACCCCCGACCGCAGTGGCCGTGCAGACCGTGACTGGAGCGCCTCCGTCCCCTCGGCCACCGCGGGCGGCGGTAAACATTCCATTCCACTATAAAGTAAAATAAATGTATTCCCATTAGTAGAATTATAAATGGAAAAGAAAGCAATGGAAAGAAAGGAAGATTTACTAAAGAATTGTCACTACTGAACGCACTTTTTTCTTATTAATCTGCAAGTGACAAGAGGAAGGAAACCAAACGGGAGATACAATTCCTGCAACATGAAAATAGGAAAAGAAACCAAAGAAAAGCATTTATACTACCCGGTACCCAGCATTGCAATCAAGAACATAGTCGCCAGTCACTGTCGTAGGATACATGGGTGGCCGTGAATAAGCGGCACCGTTAGGAAGTTGGCGTAGAGTTCGCCATAACCGCGGAGCGCTTAGGTCTGTTCGTGGGCATTCCATAGATAAGTTAAGTACGCCACACCGTCCCGGACGCGGAGGGCGATTATTGCAAAGGCAGAGTGCCCCAGTAGCCGCAGAGTATGATTTGCCTGGTACGTGGTCATGGTAAGCCAATTCATAGTCTGGAGCACTGCGCCGCACAAACTGCAGTACCTAATCATATTACACGAACTGCAGACCCTAAATAATGGAACATTAGCAAACAAACAATACAAGTATGTGCGGTGTCTTATTTCAGACATGTTCGACAATAAACGTCACATGTTGATTCTGCAAGCATGATAGATCAAGACACACAGTAAGTAAAGACATTACCAGTCAACTGGCACTGAATGACGTTAACCTTTCTGCCTTGCCCTTTTACATGAAGAACGCCAGTTTTACACATCATTAACTTCGTAAGAAAAAGTGCGAAACACTTGGGCTCTAGTGTTCTGAATGTATTAATATTTTTACTTGACATTCTGAGAGTAATAGCTTCTGTCATTTTAGTGTCTCTGCTGAAAACTCTTGCAAAAGTCAAAACTGTAGACAGAAACATAGATCTCCCTGGGAAGATACCAGTTTTATAGTTATTGACATATATGTACCTGTCATTGCTAATAATTTTATTTATAAATACAGTTGGAAGAGTTGTAACATTACTTTTGTGTTGTTGCTTGTACGCGTTAATGTAAATCTCCGCGATTAAAAGATTAAGGATTTTTGTTAAAATTTCTGTCATAGAAAAATCGGATAAAAATCTGATTAAATACTTTTGACAAGGGTGGATGAAATTAATACACGAAATGATTGAATAGATGATATGGCGGAATACAGATTGGGGTTGAGGCAACACACAAAAATAACACAGAGAAAACTTACGTAAAGTACCCATTGTAGCTTCTTTCTGGAAATATTGATCACAGCAGCTGAAACTGTTAAGCTGTGAAATAGTTTAGATAAATTTTATGATGCTTTCCGCAGTAAAATAGTGTTGAGACTGTTTGCCTCGTAAGTCATATTTGACGATCCTTGTACTAACGTTTGATTATGCAAATAACAATCAGAAAAAAAACATCTATCGCGAAACTGTTTATACGAATGCAGGTTCTAAAAGGAAGAAAGGACGAAAAGGAAAAGGAAGAAATTAACTTATAGGGATTTAATCAAGGCAATACACGAAGCGAAAGTGATGGCGTTTGAACATCATGTTATGATGGAATATGGAGGTCCTGAAAAATCTAAAAAAAAAAAAAAAAAAAAAAAAAAAAATATATGAATAATTAAGGAAGGATGGGACATTATTAAATGAAAACGGGGTGGAGACATGGCTCTTAACAAAAGAAGGTATATTTTAAAGTAAAATTTAACAGCAACCACACTTACATCACAAAACAGTCTGCGTACATGTCCACACTTAATAAGCTCTCGACACGCCGGACACACCGAAAGAAACGAAAGACCAGAGAAAAAACCTTTCCACAGATAAAATACTTCGAGAAGGAGGAAAACAGGGCGACAAGCGTCGCTGATTGATAAAAAATTAATTTAATTATGTATCGTACAGAGTGATAATTATAAACATTGTTATTTAAAAATATGTTCGAATGTTTGTAAATCGATGGGACTTAACTACTCTGGCCATTAGTCCCTCGGCTTACAAACTACTTAAACTAAGCTAAGGACAAGAAATACACCCATGCCCGAGGGAGGTCTCGAACCTCCGACTGCGAGCAGCGGCGCGCTCCGCAGCTTGGCGCCTTAGAATGCTCGGCCAGGCCGCCGAGACTGTCATTATAATAAAAGCACTATAAGAGTATGTATATTCATCCCAAACTTAATACTGAATGTAGCACAACAAGTCTCAAAAAGTTAATGTTTGTGAATGTATATTCTCCAAGGTGCATGACACATCTACCATATGTAAAATATTATTTATTATTAACAGATACAGTCTGCTTTCATATTGTCTTTTATTAAAGTCTAGCGGTGAAAGTGTAATGAAGCATGTTGGGATTTATTCCAATCTGCTTGCGTTACTGAAACTCCCGATACCACTCTTAAATAATAACAGATATGAATGTAATTAATCTATTATCATTTTCTGTTCCAAAACTTTTTAATACTTTTTTCTAATGCAACTAGTTAAAGTCAATTTCTATTATGTGACTACGGAGAAGTTTGTTAAATTTGCAAATATAATTAGTTACTGCCAGATAACATTTGTTATAATTCCGATAGTATGCTACTTAACATTTCTGTTAAAACCAAGTAAATTCTTATCTCATAATATTGAAGTAGTAATTATAATTACCGTTAATTACGACAGTATTGTTGATGAAACTGTTTTGTGATATACGTAAATGAAATACTATTAATTGAACAGATATTTGTATATTATTTTGATCAGTATTACGTTATCTTTCAATAGAGATAGTTGCATGTAGTTGTTTACTTTTCCATTATAATTAATCTAATGAACTCAATTAACAATAAATAATTTTCAGTGACATTGTGTGTTGTTGTTGTTGTTGTGGTCTTCAGTCCGGAGACTGGTTTGATACACCTCTCCACCCTAGTCTATCCTGAGCAAGCCTCTACGTCTGCTCATAAGAACGGCAACTTACTTCAATTTGAATTAGCTTACTATATTCATCTCTTGGTATCCCTCTGCCATTTTTACGCCATACACTTCCCTCCAACGCTAAGTTCACAACTCTTGATGTCTATGAATGTGTCCTAGTCAAGATATGCCACAAATTCCTTTTCTTCCCATTTCTGTTCAGTACCTCCTCATTATTTACGCGATCCACCCACCTAATCCTCAGCATTCTTCTGTAGCACCACATTTCAAAAGCCTCTATCCTCATCCCGTCCACACTTTTTATCGTCCAAGTTTCACTCCCGTAAAAGGCAACACTACACACAAATGCCTTCAGAAAGGACTTCCTTATGCTTAAATTAATATTCCATGTTAACAAATTTCTCTTTTTAAAAAACGCTTTTCTTCGCATTACCATTCTACATTTTATATCCTCTTTACTGCGACCATCGTTTGTTATTTTACTGCCCAAGTAACAAAACTCGTTTACCACCTTCATTGATTCGCTAACTAATTTAATTCCATCGGCATCGCCTGATTTTCTAAGACTGCATTCCATTACCCTTGTTTTGCTCTAGTTAATGTTCATCTTATATGCTCCTTTCAGCACACTGTCCATTCCGTTCAATTGCTCACCCAGGTCCTTTGTTGTCTCTGACAGAATTAGAATGTCATCGGAAAAACGCAAAGGTTTTTATTCATTCACACTGAACTGCTGTTTGGATTTTGTACAAGTTGTAAATAATCTTCCGTTCCATATATTTTACTCCTGCTGATTTCCGAAATTGAAAGAGTGTATTCCAATCAACATTGTCAAAAGATTTCTCCAAATCTACAAAATCTAGAAATGTAGGTTTGCCTTTCCTTAATCCATCTTCTAAGGTAATCCGTAAAGTGAGGATTGCCTCCCTTGTTCCTATATTTCTCTTGAATCCAAACTGGTTAAAATTTTGCAACCGTGACTTATTAAACTGATGGGTCTGTAATTTTCACAACTGTCTGCGCCTGCTTCCTTTTTAAGGGGGATTACGACATTTTTCTGAGGGTACGTCCCCTGTCTCATACATCTTACGCACCAGGTGAGATAGTTTTGTCATGACTTGCTCTCCCAGAGACTCCAGTAGATCTGAGGGAATTTCGTCCACTCCAGGCGCCTCGTTTCGATTTAGATCTTTCAGTGCTGTGTCAAATTCTTCTTCAGCTACATCCCTTCCTACAATATTATCTGTAAGTTCATTTCCTTTGTAGAGCCCCTCTATATACTCTTTCCACCTTTTAACTTTCCCTTCTTTGCTGAGAACTGGTATTCTAACTGAGTTCTTTATATTCATACGGCTACTTTTCTTGTCTCCAAATGTTTCTTTTATTTTCCTGTAGGCGGTATCTATTTTTCTTCTAATTATACATTCTTCTAAGAACTTGCAATTGCCTTCTAGCCACACCTGCTTAGCTATTTTACAATCTCATTTCCTAGTTGTCTGTACTCCATTTCGCCTGTTTCATTTACTTCATTTTTATGTTTTTCTCTTTCATCAATGAAATTTATTATTTCCTGTGATATCCAAGGATTTGTTGTAGGTTTTGCCTTTCTACCTATTTTGTCCTCTGCTACCTTCACTATTTCATCTCTCAATGCTACCCATTCTTCTTCTACTATTTTAATTCCACCAGTTTCTGTCAATTGTTGCCTAAAGCTCCCTCTGAAATTCTTAAGAACTTCAGGTTCCTTCAATTTATCCAGGTCCCATCGCCTTATTTTCCTACCTTTTTGTAGTTTCTTCAGTTTCAGCCTACAGTTCATAACCAACAAGTTACTGTCAGAGTCTATATCTGCCCCTGGTATGTCTTACAGTTTAAAACATAGTTCCGAAATCTATGTCTTACCATTATAAAATCTATCTGGTGCCTTCCGTTGTCTCCTGGCGTCTTCCACGTATACAACCTTCTTTTGTGATTCTTAAACCAGGAGTTTGTTGTGATTAAATTATGTTCCGTGCAAAATTCTACCAGGTGACCTCCTCTTTCATTCCTTTCACCCAGTACATATTCACCAACTATTTTTGCTTCCCTTCCTTTTCCTACTAGCGAATTCCAATCACAATTAAGTTTTCTTCTCCCTTAATTGTCTGAATAATTTCTGTCACCTCCTCATAGATTTCTTCGATCGTCTCATCTTCGGCACAGCTAGTAGGCACAGCTAGTAGGCACTAGTACTACTGTGGTCGGTCTTGGGATTGTACCTATTTCCACTTTGATAATGTGATCACTGCGCTGCTCATAGTAGTTTACCTGCATTCCTATTTTCTTATTCATTATCAGACCTACTCCTGTAATACCACCTATTGATTTTGTATTTATAATTCTTTACTCGCCTGACCAGAAATCCTTTTCCTCCTTCCACCGAACTTCACTAATCCCCACTATATCTAACTTCAGCCTATCCATTTCTCAAATTTTCTAACTTCCCTACTCGATTAATGGATCTAACATTCCACGCTCCGACCTGTAGAATGCCAGTGTTGTCTTTCCTGATGGTCACATACTCCTGAGTAAGGAAAACACGTCAAGAGTTTACCTTAAACTAAAAGTGTTGGGTGTGGTTGGTTATCCTGCAGACATCCCATCGGTAACTGATTTCTTCCCAAACTTGCATCAGCAATGCAGGTGTAACTTGCTCAGCGGCGGCGTAGATTACGGTAGAATGGCCGTCAAATGAGGTACGTACACCATAACTTTGATGAAGCCCCATAATAAAAAGTCTAGCGGAGTCAGGTCTGGGAAACGGGTAGGCCATGCAAGTGGCACAGCACGGCCTGTTCATCTACTTGGAAAACTGTCACTGAGAAAATCCAGCACGTCAGTCAGATAGTGTCGTGGTGCGCCGTCATGCATGAAGTAAACACTTCGTTCTCCGTCGTCAACGATCTGTGGTATCAAAAATTGTTGCAACGTATCCGGCCAAGTACACTATCCTGTTGATAGTTCGTTCTTGAAAAAAAAAAAGGCCGTACATTTTCTTCTCGCTCAACGCACAAAAAGCGTTAACCTTGGGGCTATCACGAGCATGTTCTCGACAGAAAATATTATGAGTCCAAAAAATATTCTTCATCATAATCCACTCGGTCTAACATATCAACACAGAATTTCTTCCAGGCAATGTTATCAGTGTCTTTAATTGCTTGTAAAAGCGATAATCTGTACGGTTGCAAATGCAAATGTTTTCTCAACACACGCCATATTATTGTACGTGGGACTTGCAGTTCTCGAGATGCACGCCAGGTCGATGTCATAGGGCTGATAATAAAACTCTGTCTCACTTGCTCAACGACTTCGTCAGATGTGCTTGGACGACTTGGTACTTTCTTATGTCCTACCGAGGACTCCGTTTCTACAAAACATTTATGCCACTCATACATTGTAGGCCTATTAGGAGGATCTTTAGCATACTTAGTACGGAATTTACGGCGAACTGATGTAGCCAACTTTGCTTCTTCAAACCAAAACACACAGCTAGCATGCTCGGGTCCAGTGACGGCAGCCATCTTTAACGAAACTGCCGCTAGCGCTTCTTGCGGCGCCATTCTGAACTAGCGAACTACGTAAGTCGAAACTCGATGTGTCTTTCTTTAAAATAACATCAAAACCATTTCTGTGCCTACTTTTAATATATATTAATTTTCGAAGTAGTAAAGTCTCTTTTGAAACACCCTGTATTATGGAATACATATCTGTAATGTCGTAATTCATGTACCATCTATTGTGACTTTTAACTTTCGTGTTCATTGGAACTGTACTTAATGTGATATAGTTTTGATTCTGAATGTTTGTTTATTTTGATTGAGCATCTCCACTGAAGATGGTTACTAAGTAACTGAAATCGATTTGCGACAGGACAGTAAATGCAAAACATTTTTTACAGCCAATGCTGCTTCGTTTGATATTTTTAAATTTACAACTTACCCAATTGGTGTAATTCAGTGACAACTGGAATCGCCGCAGTGGAGTGGCCTAGCTGCGAAGCGCGACGCTGCTCGCCATCAGAGGTTCGAGACCTGCCTCGGGCATGGTTGTATTTGTCGTCCATAGGATAAGTTACTTAGCAAGCCTAGGGACCAGTGTATTTTAGTCCCATAGATTTACAAACATTTGAACTACTGACATCTAATGTATTTAATTCAAACAATAAACATTAAAACATATAGCAAGTCGGTAGCGGTATACTACCAAGATGCTACATGGCGACTGACTGACAACACCATGACTTCGAGACATACATGTAACGTCACTGATTCGAGGAGTCGGCCGTCAACAACTCATTGGACAACGTCAATAACTACTCCACAGTAGTTTCGGATTCGATTACCAGCTAGACACTGGGTGTTGTGTGTTGTTCTCAATACCATTTCATCCACATTAAGCCGCAAGTTGCCCACGTTGGCGCCAATTAAAAGAAACTTAGGACGAGGTGGTCGAACTACCCCATACTGCTATTTTGGCCAACATACAATTATTTCATTTACTACAGGAAGAAGAGGGAGGCTGATGTTGAGTGACTACATGGAATGGTAACCTTGGTATGTGTCGCTAGATACCTTGAATATAAAATTGCGCCAGTTTTAATATGACACCTCTTTCTCAGAGATTCTTGCGCGTAAATCACCATTACCATACTACCCGCGGAACCAACCAACATCTCAGAAACTTTAGGGTTTAGCAGAGAGCTGGCACCATTGGCCGAGAAATGAAGGACAACAGCGGAGAAGGAAACAAGTGCCACAGATTTAAAAACATTTGAACATTTTAAAGAAAATGCGGATCAGGTGGCCTAGATGGACTTAGTATCTAGAAGTCTTCTCAGTAATATTTGTATACAGTACCACACATCTGTTGCTTCGCTGCTTTCAGTCTGTTCAATGATTCATTTAACTGTTCCACTGTGTGGTATTTCAATACAACATGATGCTTTTATCCGTAAGTACTCAACTGTCTTTTGTCCTAACGCTAGTCTTCGAAATCTTACAATGAATTTGCTTTTAGAGATTTATTCTCGTATTAAATCGGCGTTTCTGCCGACAGATGATTTTCATTTAGTTCGACTCCTGTTCTCGCGGAAAACGACTGAACCGCTAAACTGCGGACTCTCATCAATCATCTGCCAAGCGCAGACCGTCTGTCCGGATGCGTCCAAGAAAGCGCTCTATCACACACGCCGCCGCACACCATCGCACGTCGATTGCCAATCCTTCGCTGTCGGCAGAGGATAAAAAACGTGGGTGAGATCAAACCGCTGAGCTAGCCCATCAGAGACTATAGCGTCCTACAAATCCAGTTATGCTACTTTATGAGCTCGGTCTAATCGCTCTGTGGTAACGGGAGGTAGACGAAGTTCATATCATTGAACGCTTTAGAGGTTTCTGTTAGGAGCATAATATATAAACTCGCTAGGATAGTACTGGAATGTCTCTCTGAGAGATTCTGTGGTGTTTTTGAGAATCGCTCGCGTGGCAGAGCTTTGTGTTGGCAGTGGAGTCAATAATGTGATCGCGATAAGTGTGTTTGAAATTATACGGTGGAGAATGTATTAATTTGTGACATCAGATATGCGATGAAAAATGTTCTCGAGCTAAGTAGGCAAATTTCAGTCTGAAGACAAGTAAATCATTTTTCATTATTTGCACCCCACGGAAAATGGTGTAACTTGATTTGTCTGTCTTTAGGAGAAAAAAATAGATTATCTTCTTGGCCCGCTTTAGGACTCGAATGAAAGTCTGTATAAAGACCGGTATTCAAACTCGGCTACTGCATATTACACAGTTGCGATAATGACAAAGCCAGTCTGGGCCACTGTAGCAAGCACTCTTCTTCTGGGTGTCTCAGGAAAAGGCCAACAGTGACCGAAACTGAAATTTGATACATTGACGATTCGGTCCAATGCCCAGAAGAATTTTATTGAGAACTTTGACTAGGAAATTGTGTAACAGAATGCGTACTGCAAGACCAACATACAGGATGTTTCAGGAGAATACTATAGAAAGATAAATGGAGAAATTTAGACGAAATCTTCAGAGAATCTTCAGATTAGCCCAGCGGGTGATCCTGGCAAGTTTGGTGGCGGTCGGACCAAAATAATTGTTGATTTGAAGAATGTAGCACGAAGTGTGGATCGACAGCTGCGTGCCTAGGGCCCAGCGGCACAAACTGAAAATAATTAAATTTAGAGATTTATTAATTGATATACAGGTATTCCTTTATCAGTCACAAATGGTTATTAATTTATTTGTTATCCAACGAATTTCGGAGCTACAACTCCGTTTTCCAAAACGAAGCTACATTTCCTTCAGTTTATCTCCTAACTAACAGAATGAAAGTTATTAGATTTAATGAGAATTTTATTCGAAAGTACTATACTATAACCGATACCAAGGATCTCTTCACTAAGTAATGAAATGAATTGTTCTCATTTCCCCATATAAACCGCTCTGTACTGAGGTATTTAGAATATCCTTTTCGTATAACTGAAAAATTGGAACTGAATATTAGGCCTACATAGCAGTGTAGACACAGAAATTTTGTAGTTTGCAAAGATTAAATTTAACTGGTTAAGAAGTCGATATCAGTATCTTTAAGTACGGGTGTTATGCAGTAACTTGTGTCTAATTATTAGGAGTTCTAACAATGATTTATTACTAGACGAGCCAACGGATCCTATTGCGTCATATTTAACTGACATTATCTCAAGTTACAAATAACTCAGCGTTCCTGTTTGGGTTGGATGAAAATTTGATATATTTTGAATATTTCATTCGCTTAATGTGTTCACCGAACTTCAACAGAAAAAAAAAATTATATATATATATATATATATATATATATATATATATATATATATATATATATATATATATCGCGCATGTCGAAAAATCCGTAACGTCGTCAGAAAACGCATGTTTCTCAACTGTCAGTATATCCTCTTAATAAAATATTACCGCAAATGAAACTAACATGGAAATGTAGTGTAGTTCTGCACGAACATATTGATGAAAATTCCACGTTCATACAGAGAGTAGTTTGCGAATATGGGCGAGTTGAATGATATGCGAGGTAAGGCGTGAGCTTCGTCCGGAACGTGGTAACCCCTACAGCTTGGGGAAAAATGGCGGACAGTTGAGCTCGGGTTTATAGGAATCTTACCCCGGACTGCTACGTCACCGCAGGCTGACAGTCCACGCAGCCGCCATAAGACGCGAGGCGCCCCGGATCTCGCTAGACAGCGCGGCGCCCCTCGGATCACATACGGAGCTTTGCAGGAGGCTCACCGACGCCTGACGTCACGCCATCGTCGCACGCAGCTGGGCCGCTGGACACGCGCTGCGGTTCTCTGATACCGGACGTGCAGCTCGCTGCAGTTTCGCGTTCCATCAACACCACCAAGGTAGAAGGCCGCGGCGTTCTCGTGTGACGTCACGCAGAGTAAGTTGCGCGCGCATAGCTGACTGGGTAGACGCTGGGGCATGGCCCACTATACCCCAGCGTCTACCCAGTTAGCTATGCGCGCGCAACCTATTCTGCCTGACGTCACACGAGAGCGCCGCGGCCTTCTCTCTAGGTGGTGGTGGTTCCACCCGACGCCCGAGTCAGCGCAGAAGCTGCTGGCAGGCGACGACTGCTGCCGGCGTGCGGCCAGCCACACTCGGAATATTCGGGCACCAGAATACGCAGTTAAAAGCCAACCTGTCATGTTTTCATGTTGAATAAAGACTATTTGTTGAACAGGAACCATCTCCCAGCAGTCGAACCCCACAACCCACCAAACCAGCAAAGTATTCTGCCTCCTACCTCTACACTTCCAAATAGCTTCATCAGATTGCGGCTCCCGAGGGTAAGTGGCCACCCCTGGAATATACTCATATGTAAACCACATAAAATATTGAAATTTTCACTCTGCAGCGGAGTGTGCGCTGATATGAAACTTCCTGGAAAGCAGGAGGCGAGGTACTGGCGGAAGTGGTGAGGCGGCATCGTGAGTCGTGTCGGGATAGCTCAGTTGGTAGAGCGCTTGCCCACAAAAAGCAAAGGTCCCAGGTTCGAGTCTCGGTTCCAGCACACAATTTTAATCTGTCAGGAAATTTCACATAAAAGATGTACAATAAAACATAGGGCCTAATACTCTAGTCGAGCGTAGCTATACTCGCACGAAGTGATGGATGCTATCGACAAGGGTTCGCAAATCGATTCCGTATATCTCGATTTCCAGAAGGCTTTCGACATCGTATCTCAGAAACGGCTTTTAGTCAAATTGCGTGGTTATGGTATATCGCCCCAAATTTGCGACTGGGTAGGGGATTTTCTGTCACAGAGGACACAGATTGTAGTAATCGATGGTAAGGCGTCAACTAAAAGAGAGGTGATATCGAGCGTTCCACAAGGCAGTGTTATTGGTCCTCTGCTGTTCCTTATTTACATAAACGATTTGGAAGAAAATCTAAGTAGCTCTATTAGATTGTTTGCAGATGACGCCGTCATTTACCGTCTAGTAAAATCATCTGAAGATCAAAACCAATTACATAACGATCTGAATAAAATATCACTATGGTATAAAAATAGGCAGTTGACTCTAAATAATGAGAAGTGTGAAGTTGTCGACATGAGTACAAAAATAAATGTGTTAAATTTTGTTTACAAGATAAATCAATCAAAGATGACGGCCGTAAATTCCACAAAATACCTAGGAATTACTATCACTTCAGACTTAAATTGCAAAGAACACATAGATAATGTCGTGGGAAAGGCGAACCAGAGACTGCTTTTTATTGGCAGTACCCTTAAAGGATGCAACAGAAATACTAAAGAAACTGCATACACTACGCTTGTCCATCCTCATTTGGAGTATTGCTGCCCAGTGTGGGATCCTTATCAGGTGGGTTTGACCGAGGACATCGTAAGAGTCCAAAGACGGGCAGCTCGTTTCGTATTGTCACGATACAGGAGAGACAGCGTTACGGAAATGATACAAGGTCTGGGATGGGAATCATTTCAACAACGGCACTTATCGCTGCTGCGTGGGCTACTTACGAAACCCCAATCGCCAACGTTCTCATCCGAATGCGAAAATATATTGTTGAGTCCCACTTACAAAGGTAGAAATTGTCATCAGAATAAAATACGAGGTATCAGAGCTAAAACGGAGAGATTCAGGTGTTCTTTCTTCCCGCGTGCTATTCGAGAATGGAATCTGAGATAAATAGTACAAAGGGTAACCCTCTTCCAGGCACTTAAATGTGATTTGCAGAGTATCCATGTAGATGTGGAGTCGGTGAAATTTGATATATTGACGATGCGGTCCAATGTCAGCGGCCGCGGAAGCCTGTGTTTACTTATAGTGAACGTGTCAATCTCGTGCTGAACTTCCCGTTGCCACTGACGCCTGCTATACGCGGTACCTCGGCAACCGCAGGGCGCGCTGGTGGCTGTTATTAATGACGCCCACGGCACCCCCGCCAGGCGTCCGTCGCGCGCAGCTGCCTCGCCGGCGCCGCCCCCCGCTTACAAGCGTCGTTTGACGCGCCGAAAGGCGGCGTGGCATGTTTACACACCCCTTTACCGCCTGCGTCGCAGTTTCACTGCGGTGCGCGCTGCCGCACCAGCTGATCGATTTCGTGGGGGCGGTTACTCCGACACAAAGGGGTGGACAAAATAACGTGATCACCACGCTGTATGCCACATCCTGTTGCGTGCTGGCCTTAGTAGGTGCGTGTTAACGTTGCACAACTGATGTACGATATCTTGCACGTTACTCTTGCAATATACAAGGTGATTCACCTAAATAGTGAGATCCGCAACAGTTGTTAGTTTCAAACTTTTTATTTACTTATGCAGTACCAGAGTTTCGATACCTCTATCTCATCATAAGGCGCATCTGAAAATTGCAATCAAATAAAATAGTGACATCTAGCATGTAATAAAATGGCTATCCAACACCTTTACTAAAATGAGTATAAAGGGAGTATACGTACTTCGTGAGTCTGTAAAACTGTTACGTTTATGAAAAGATTAAAATAGTGAGTCTCTGACACATGCAGCAATCCGGGAGGCACTGTAAGCAAATCGGGATTCTACCACTTTCGAGGTCCGTGAGTTCCGCGGTGCGTCCCACTGTGATCTCTGTTGCTGTCTAATGACTACTAAGGTCGCTGATGTGGGGTACCTGGCAGTAGGTGGCAGCACAATGCATCTAATATGAGCAACTGTTTTGGGAGTGTCCGAATACTTCTGATCACATAGTGTATTTGTTAGATTTCGTGGTGATCAGTGAAATGGTGTCGACGTCTTGAGTAAGTTAACATCTGCCATCCACCATACGAAATCTCATGGGAACGGTGCTGTTTCTCTTGGTTCTATGGCCAAATGAGCAAGATAAAAAAAAAAAAAAAAAAAAAAAAAAAAAAAAAAAAAAAAAAAAAAAAAAAAAAACTTTGGTGTTTTATGGCCCGCTTTATAATTTACTGTAGTGTTCTGATTTTTTGCAAACATTTCTGACAAGAATGATAAAAATTCGTTATTACGTATTTGACGGGAGTTCACGAAATGGAACAAACGCACATTTTAAAGGAAGCACTCTTACATCTGCACAACTCTAAACATTGCATAACATAGCTCTGTTTATGTAATGAGGGTGCCCGAAACACTTTTAAGAGGCAAGGCGGAAAAATAACGGTTGTGGCAGGTCTCGAACTAACGACGATGTGCATACAATATGTTCAAATATTTGTAAATTTATCGGACCAAACTGCGTGGTCATCAGTCCGTAGCTTACAAACTACTTAAACTAAGGTAAACAAAGGTAGACAACGGACACACACACACACACACACACACACACACACACACACACACACCCATGCCCCAGGGAGGACTCGAACCTCCGACGGCGAGCAACTGCGCGCTCCGCAGCGAGGTGCCTTAGACCGCTCGGCTACTCCACCGCGGCTGTGCATAACAACCTAACGCGCTGCACACTACACTACGGCGGACAGTTACAAAAGGCTTTCTTAATTCTCCTTCTATTGGAGTCAGTAGTTAACTGTTAATATGACATTTTAAACTATAGATTATGATTTATCGTACTAATAACGACGTTTTTTGTTAATTCATTAATGCGCCTTTGCTTTGAAATGACAATGCGTAAGTTATAATAATAAAATCATTAAATATAACAAGTAAGATGGCGTATGCCAGAGACAGTTCTGCGCGAAGAATGTCACCTGACATTTCCGAACGCCTGGTTTATGTAAATTCCAGGAACAGCGTCAAATCACCGTTATTTTTGCAGTTATCTCTGTGACGGTGAAGAAAACATGAGAGAGCAAAGTTTTAGAGAACTTTCATCTCTACAAATTCCGTTATTCAATTTTCGTGTCAGTTGTTCGCAATTAAAATTATATCACAAACGAAAAGTTTTTTTAGTCTCATTAACGTATTTTTTGTCCGAAATATTTGAAAAAGAGAGGTTCTGAAGTTTGACAGCCAACAGTTATGTTTGTAAAATTTGGTGCCGATCGGTTGAACGGTTCGACTTGAAAAGTGGGAACACGTTATGGACAGACAGTAGACGGACAGACAGACAAACTTCGTGAAATCGCCGTTATTTTTGCAAATTTCTCTGAAATGTTACGAGGTATGAAAAAAACATAAGAGAGGAAAGTTGTAGAGCATTTTCTCTCCTACAAACTCGGTTATTCAATTTTCGTGCTAGATGAACGGTTAAGCCGTTATTTTTATTTAAATTTCGAGCTGTCAAAAGGCGATCGCAAAGACCCACTTTTAGTGCTACTACCGACTCTAGATTGGTGTTGAAATCACTAGTGAAGTAGGCCTACGCTTCACCATGCACCGCATCAATCATTGTGGACACAGTGTCGCTGTCCTTGTTTTGAAGGTGAAGTGTGCAAACGTTTATCACAATCCAATAAATGGTATGGACGGGCATGACGTACGAATCTAAAACGGTATGGTGATGCCCTATCTAAATTAACAATTTCGGGTATTTCAAGTTTTCAGCTGTTCCTTTAGTTTATCAATTTCTTTCTTCATTATACACCATCCCTTTGTTAAAGCTAACAAAACAAATATTAATTACGAAATCAGTCAACCAATTTCTGAGTTTTAACGAGACTAGTGCGCAGTATTTTTTATATATAGAGAATACTGAATACTTTTCCATGAATATTGAGCGTCTAATATCCCCTTGATCATGTAATGCTACTAAAATAGTATCGTATGAACATTTCACTCAGCGAACTCCGTAATAGTTTAAACTGTTAGTTCTCAATTCAACCATTTTAAACTGTGGCTAATGTCAAGAAATTTGAATGTTTGGTACTGAAGAGTGAAAAACCCAGCCAATCCGGAGGACGTAATAGTCGGTACACTTATTTATAATGGTAAAAGTTCATATTTATAATGCGGCCATACAGTTCCAACTCATACTGCTAACAAGCGCGATGGTGCAGGCAAGGAAGGACGGTGGTTCAAATCAGCCTCTGGCCATCCAGATTAACCAAAAATCACTCCTGCCAACGGGGCGTTAAAGCCTTATCTTCTTTAACTATTCATCTACTAATATTGATATTCATTAGCAACTTTCATTTTCCTGGTACGTGGAGTTGTCTTAAACAAAGAGTCCTGCAGTGGCAATATGTTGTTGCGGTCTTCACTCCGCAGACAGGTCTCATGCTGCTCTCCACGTTACGCTGTCTTGTTCAAGCCTCTTCCTCTCAGAATACGTAGCCTACATCCTTTTGAATCTGCTTACTGTATACGTCTCTCACTCTCCCTCTACGATTTTTACCCACACACTAATGCTAAGTTCACGATTCCTTGATGTATCAGAATGTGTCCCAACAACTTATCCCTTCTCTTAGCGTATGCAACAGACTCCCCTTCTCCCCAATTCGGTTAAGCACTTCCTCATTAGTTACGTGATCTACCCTTCTAATTTTCATCATTCGTCTGTAGAACCACATTTAGACAGCTTCTATCATCTTTTTGTTTCAACTCCTTATCGTCCACGTTTCACTCGCATACAATGATACACTCTAGACAAATGCTTTCAGAAAGGGCTTCCTAACATTTAAACTAATATTTGATGTCAACAAATTTCACTTATTCAGAAACGCTTTTCTTCCCATAGCCATTTAGCATTTTATGTCTTCTTTACTCCGGCCATAAGAATTTATCTTGTGACCTAAATAACAAAACTCATTTACTACTTTTATTGTTTCATTACCTAATCCAATTCCTTCAGCATCGCCTGATTTTCTAACACTACATTCCATTAGCTTTGTTCTACTCTTGTTAATGTTCATCGTATACCATCCTTTTAAGGCACTGTTCGTTCCGCTTATTTATGTGTGTTATGCTGTCTCTGACAGAATTACTATGTCGTTAGCAAATCGCCAGATTTCTCCAAGCATTCATTCACTGCTTGCTCAATGAACAGATTGAACCACATTGTGGAAACGCTACAATCCTGTCTTACTCCCCTACCACTGAGATCCTTGACCTTCGACTCTAATAATAGCTGTCTGGTTTTTGTATAAGTTGAACTCTTCGATCCCTATATTTCACCCCTGCTACCTTCAGAATGTGAAACAGTGTATTCCAGTCCACATTATCAAAAGCTTTCTCAAGATTCACAAATGCTAAAAATGTAGATTTTCCTAGATCTATTATCTAAGATAAGTAGTAATGTATTGCCTCCTGTGTTCCTACATTATTCCTAAATCCAAACTGATCTTCTCCAAGGTCGGATTACACCAATTTTTCCATTCGTCTGTAAATAATTCGTGTTAGTGTTTCGTAACCATGACTTTTTAAGGTGATAGTTCTGTAATTTTCAATTTTTCTGCTCATGCTTTCTTAGGAATTAGAATTACTATATTCTTCTTGAAGTCGGAGGGTACTTCCTCTGTCTCATACATCTTGCATACCAGGTGGAACAGTTTCTTTATGACTGGCTCTCCTAACGATAATAGAAGTTCAGACGGAACGTCATCTATTCCAGGGGCCTTGTTTCGACTCAAATATTTCAGTGCTCTGTCAAATTCTTCTCGCAGGATCATATCTCCTATCTCATCTTCCTCCACTTCGTCTTCCATTTCTAGAATACTGCCTCTACGACTTTTACCCTACACACTTTCTTCTAATGCTAATCTGACGATTCCTTGATGTCTCAGAATGTGTGCCCCCAACCTACCCCTTCTCACATTTGTCTGCACTTGCTTTCATATGAATTGAAATCACTATATTCTTCTTGAAGTCTGAGGGTATTTTCCCTGTCTCATACATCCTGCATACATACCGATGATAGCAGTTCAGACGCGACATCGTCTACCCCAGCGGCTTTGTTTCTACTCATAATAATGATAACTGACGTCAATCGAAGAACGTCATCACGCCTTATGGAACAGCGGTTATGTCGATGAGCTGATAAGGAAGCAAATGTTGAGGCGTACGAGTACTACGGGAGAGAAAGAGTAGACCTAACGAACCTACAAAAATCGGATTTACCTCTCTCTCTCTCTCTCGCTTTCCGGAAAATATACGAATGACACTTCAGCCAAGTAAGGACTTTTCCATCGCTATTTTTCTTGCTGTGCCAGTGTAGATTCCGTAAAGGTCGAGGAAGACCTAACATTTCTTCCTTGGAAGAAAGAGATCCCACAGTCTTTTAATGTTCTTTATAGGTCCGAGAATGCCATTAAGGAAAACAGATTAAGAGCAGTGGCCCAGAATTTGAGGGCCGACTTTGGCGTTAGCTTTCAGCGGGAGGAGAATTGCGAAACTCGATAAAAGAAAGCGAGAGAGAGGAATTAAATTTGCTGTAGACGGTCGACCGCTGGCAAGCTTCTGGTAACTCAAACTGAAAAACCTTTCGGTTGCTATCTATCGAAAAAGACAGGAGTAGTTTACAGAAAATGAAACTGATAAGGCCTATTTTGCGCATTAAAGTCAATGGCATTATATTAAACATTATATCTGCTTTTCCATTCTCTGACCGATCGCTGAACCATTTATTAATGTATTTCGATATACCAATCATTAAATGTATCCGTTATCGAAAGTGATACTTGATTTTTGAGAAAGTTGGACGTGATTTAACCTGGCACTAAGAATTATACAATATGTGTCCGCTTATGTCGGATTTTAATCATTCTGACCTGATTGCATACAAACACTAGTTGTATTGGCGGTTATGTTACGTATCCATTATAGCCTCTCCTGAAATAGGTAGGTACCCACCTGTCGTCACTGATTAACTGGAAACTTGTACTACTATGAAACTAACGTGCGAGCTGGTCTCACGCAAGAAACCACCTGCAAAACTAGATATCTCCGCGTTTCACAAATTTATAGCAGTTAAAAAGTCTATAGCAGTGCTAAGTTATAATGAAAGAGGAGGAGTGAACAATTTTCATCATTATAAAAGAATTTTATTTATATTTTCACAAGTTAAATCATTATAAAAGTAGGAATAATATCATTAATGTAAAAAAAAAAAGCGTGTGTTGTTGCAATACGATGAACGGTTAGAAACGCTTCTGCACGTTTCTCTGTCGTGCGTAAGCCTCTTCTCCTCTGAATTACATCAGCAACCCATATCAGTTTGAACCTGCTTGCGATATTGGTCTCTTGGCCTTCTCTGCTTTTATCTCTCCTCCCCCTCCCCCCCCCCCCCAACACACACATCTCCCTTAAGTTATAAACTTACTATCCCTTGATATGTTTTACCCTTCTTTTAGTCACGTTATGCTACAAATTTCATTTCTCCTCAATTCAGTTCAGTACCTTAAATAACAAAAGCAGCTAACGCTGCTGACTCCTGTTCTAATCTAATTCCTTCAGCATCGACTGATTTTATGCGACCACGTTTCTCTATCCTTGTGTTACTCCTGTTAAAGTACCGGGTGATCATAACGTCAGTATAAATTTGAAAACTTAATAAATCACGGAATAATGTAGATAGAGAGATAAAAATTGACACACATGCTTGGAATGACATGAGGTTTTATTAGAACCTCATCTACCGTTATCGGGCCTTTTTTCTTCGAGGAACTGCATGATTCAGGTTTTGTAACTGCTACCGTGACGGGTAAGAGGTACGCCGAAATGTTACAGAATCGTATCATCCCCAGCCTGGCTGATAAACACCTGCTGGAACGAACGACTTTTATGCAGGATGGCGCTCCATCGCATATAGCTAGACGCGTGAAAGATATCTTGCGCACGTCGTTTGGCGATGATCGTGTGCTCAGCCGCCACTTTCGTCATGCTTGGCCTCCCAGGTCTCCAGATATCAGTCCGTGCGTTTATTGGCTTTGGAGTTACCTGAAGTCGCAAGTGTATCGTGATCGACCGACATCTCTAAGGATGGCGAACATAGTGAGCATTTCCTGATAAGAAAATCATCTTGGCTTTGTCCTAATATGTTATGCTAATTATTGCTTTTCTGATCACATGAAGCGCCAGTACATCTTATACGCTTTTTTCATGTAACGAAAAATGTCAGTATTAATAGTAGTACAGAATTACGTTTTTTTTTTTTTTTTTTTTGTCTTATGATTTTTAAACAAACGATTCTGGACTTTCTTCTAAATCGTAACTCATTCAGCTCGTCATCATCTTTCAGATATTAATCAAGTACTTATGTAACATTATTTTTTTTTGTAGGTTATTAAATTTCATCCGTTGTTCATGAAAGTTTTTACATCTTTCAGTTTTTTTCAGTTTCACCTTCATACTGATGAAAGTGTTGAGTCCAGTACAGTGTGTAAACAAATTAGTGAAATAAAATGCAATAATAAAATGAAAACTTAATAACAAGTGAAGTAAAAATGAAAACTTAATTCAGGCACGGACACGTACATCAGTAGATCTGCGACTACATTCCGACAGTGCTTCGACCAGCTAACGCAACAGATTGAGCAGGCCATTTGCTCACAGAGTATTCTCTTGTGGCGGAACACAACAAGGAGTCCATCACTCTCTCCACACGCAGAATCCGATGATTCAGCGACCAGACGAACGACTGACAAGCTCACGTGAAACCATAAACTGCCAGACGTGACCTGCTCTTACTTCTCGAATGAATGTGATCAGAAGTCAATAACCAAGTGTACTGACCTCCAGAGGAAACTGACGATCGATTTTTCTAGAAACTGTACAACGTGACAGAAGAGACAACGACCCTGAAATCGTTTACATCCAGCCAGATCCATCAAATAAACACCACGGCCAACAAGACGCCGCTATTGTAACTTATTAGCAGTAGCAGCATCAATAGCAGGAGCTGCAGTTTTATCCATGATCAGACACCGGTAGTGACAGTTTGAGTTGAAGATGGATGAATCTAGCCTCCAGCAACAGCATTCAGGAAGGATATCAAGAGTAACAGAGGTACGTACCTACGACCATAACGATAAGATGCGGTCTGGTCGTGAGAGTCACCTTTGATATCCGTCAAAGGTTCTGCCACTCGAAGACGTGCAGCCTGGAGACCGTTGGTTCGATCCCAGAACAAGGACGCTGCTACCTCTGGTCAAAGCACAACACAACACTTGAAGAAGAAGGAAAATCACTTGGCACCGCCAGGAGGTAATTCCGCAGGATTTACAGCAGTTTACCGCACGTTTGGAAGCGTACTAGCTTCGCCGGCCAACGCAGCTCAACTGACAAGAGAGAGGCGAACATGCCGCAAGCATAATCAGAGTACACGGCCCACACAGCGAAACGCACTTAGCACGCCTTACCGCCACCGCCGAAGACACTCGCCAAGTCATTTTATTTCCAGTAAGAATATTGATTTATTTGTTTCTTAAATGTATTTTGTGTAAATGCTGTTACATTTACGATGTTTCATTTACTCGAGCCAACACAAAGATCTCACATAATCCACATGTTTATAAGCTTCTCTGTAAAAGTGCTATCCTGACAGTACAATGTTACCATGTAGTTAAAGCTTGTCATAACCAATGAGATGCAAGGAAAACTTCTACATCTCGCGACAATGTTCCACATTTCCTCCAAGACCACTGGCTCGATTTCAACCAAATTTGGTACAGACATTCCTTACCGTGAGGTAGAAGATGCTTCAGGGTTAAGAGTCACATACGACACATTTTTCAGGAGACAGGATGTGATAAACAATGGGAATCGTAAAAAACTGCCACATAATGCGACGAGACTTTATTACTGTTTGAGAATGAGAGTACTTAACGACTTGAAAAAAACTTTAAAGATAATTACAAAACTTTATTATATTTTTCTCGCTGATAACCACAGTAAAATAATGAAAGAAAAAAAGTTTTCGCTCATAACTTTTCCGCTTTCCATAGACTGAAAAATTATACAATTCTTATAACTCAAGAAATATGACATCGTACGAATTTTAATGTCATTTTTATTTTGATTACTAACTTTCTTTGCTTGGTTGTTATACTTACAGACAGCCTTATTTCTTATATATTCTCCGATAAATATGACATGTTTTTAGAAAAAAGGAGATGGACAGAGAGAGAAGGGATAGGAGGAGTACTAACTCAAGGCAGGAGTAAATAAATAACGCCGGGTTTTCAGCTAGTTGGTAATAAATATCAGAATGAAAGTTGACCGAATTTTAAGAAGGAATTCACAGGAAATATAGCTGCTGTGAGATGTGAATATAATAATTCTAATTGAATTTTTTAACCACATATTTCAAGTGGCGTGAAATTATCTTTTCTTTGGGCTGCGTATAAAATAATAAATGCAGCGCACGATACGATGAGCTCAAATGGGAACGAAACTAACTCTAAAAGTGACTGGTGAGTAGTCTTGTGTAGTTTGCGAACGAACTAGTTCGGAAGAGCGCTCCTACAGGCGAACTGGTTCGCAGATCCCTCGCCCCTTAGTTCGTCCGCTCCTTTCCCGAAGACTGACGGGGAACAGCGAGATCGCGCAGAATAGCGTGATTCCCTTCAGCCAGTTACCATCATTTCGAGCTGAGATGCAGCTAGCTGTAGTTTCACAGACATTGTCCAAAAATACGGGTAATAGCACACGCTTGGGCAACACTGATCATTATATAAAAAAGCTGTCATAACAAAAGAAAGAGCTCTTTTAGTAGCGGTAGCAGAAGTGAAAAAGAGCGGACGAACTAAAAAGAGCGACGTACTTCGCGGTCGAGCTGCGTACTAAAACGAGAGCTATCGGTCGCGAACTTAAATATGCGTGTTCTGTCGCGAACTAAAATATCTGCATTCGGTCGCGAACTAAAACATGCGTTACCGATCGCGAACTATTACGCCAAACGTATATCGCTTCTTAGATCGATGGATTCTTTCCTGAAGACCGACGGGCAATAGCGAGAGGGCGCGCAGCAGAATTAAAAATCACGTGTTTGCCTTCTGCTGATGAGACCCATTTCGCGGTGAGTGTCTGCCTGCTAGATTACGTACTTCAGTGCTACAAAATTTCTGTTTTGATATGTTTTGCACTCTGCAATATTTAACTAATAAATTCCATAATGGCAAGATATAAACTCTAAACTTGAACGCGAGAAATTATCCACAAACTGTTTCTTTTGGTTTGCGTGATATCGTTAGCGGCTCAAGCAGCAAGCGCATGAAGCAGCTAGGTGGGGGAATTTCTACCTCCACATGCATGCGTAGACCACACCGCTAAGCCATCATTGGCAGCGGACCAACTAAAAGAATGAAAGGCGCAGCATACTCTATAAAAATATAGTTTTTCATAAAATCCAGCTAATGATTCCTTTTAGCATACTCTGTGGAAATGTATCTTTGGTAAACGTAAGCTTCGAACATCTCTGTAACTGTTTATTTAGATGTATGTGACAACAGATGTACTGGTGTTACGTTTGACATGTGTGAGAGCTGACACAGATGGACCAGACGAAAATTGTAAGTAAAAAGCTTTAAAAAAATTCCGCCATTAACTCCATATAAAGATAACCATAATGTAAAATCGGCCGTATTTATATATTTCAGCAACGACAGAAAAATGAAGCGGGCACTCACTCACTCAAAACATCATAAATAATATGAAACAGCACAATAAACGCACTTGAAGATGGGAATTATTTCTCGAAACGCGTCGTACTAAACAAATAATAATAAAAAAATTGTGACTGATAACAGAATTACTAAATGTTATTGTAAATAGTGCAAAGTGCAAAGGTTCGAATAAAGTACCTCCACCCAACCACCCGCACCTCATTCCCCCGTCATTAAAACGAGTGAATGAGCGACGGGCACAAAATTACTTGGAGGGTGTACCCGCATTCGCTTATGGACATAGGGGATTTTTAGGCATTTCACCAGAACTCTTCGAAACATGACGATTTCGTGCAGCTTTCCATTATTTATTTTAAAGTACAAGTTATTAACCCGTATAGGCTTGCAGTTTCGAATTTGACCTACTGTGACCCTCCAATGACGCCTGGACTACACGTCACCCGCGCTATGTAGTTGCCAGGCAGGTTTCATCGAGCGTCTGGTAGGCGCAGTGAAGGCTGGAATGCTTTTGATGACCCTCCTATATGACTTGGTACACAATGAACTTCACTTTCTGCCAGCAGTATGGTATCATCTGCATATCTGAGGTTGTTTACATTTATTACAATTATTATAATTCCTGTCTCTTCATCTATCGTAGCATTCCTCATATCTAGTTTGCAAATCAAGATATGAGGAATTCCAGGGTAGATGAAGAAGAGACAGGAATTAAAATAGTTGGAATAAATGTAAACAACCTCAGATATGCAGATGATACCATACTGCTGGCAGAAAGTGGAGAAGAGTTAATGACTATTGCTGAAGGTAAAAAACGAAAGTGAAAAGACCGGTCTCAGGCTAAATGTAAAGAAAACCAAAATTATGGCAACTAAACCTATTAATTCGTGGGATATAGGAGGAGAATCCATGGAGGTGGTGTCCACATTCAATTATCTCGGTTACCAGATCTCTGATGATGTCAACTGCAGCAACGAAATCAGAAGAAGCTTGTTGCTCGGATAAAGGCGATGTCAAACTTTGAAAAGATTGTAAGGTCCAGAGACATAACATTAACAACAAAGATACGTTTTGTAAAGGCTATGGTCTTCCCAGTTGTAATGTATGGATGCGAGACCTGGACCATTAGAAAGGCTGAACGGCGAAGAATTGACTCCTTTGAACTGTGGTGCTGGAGGAAAATTCTTAGGATTCCATGGACGGCAAAAAGTACCAACAGATCTATGTTAGAGCAAATAATACCAGATTGCTCTCTGGAAGGTCTAATATTAAAACAGCAGCTGACCTGAAACTTCCTAGCAGATTAAAATTGTGTGCCGGATCTGGGAATCGAACCTGAGACCTTTGCCTTTCGCGGGCAAGCGCACTACCGACTGTGCTATCCCGAGACGACTCACGATGCCGCCTCACAACTTTACTTCCGCCAGTACCTCGCCTCCTACTTTCCAAACTTCACAGAATCTCTCCTGCGAACCATGCAAGACTAACACTCCTGGAAGAAAGGATATGGTGGAGACATGGCTTAGCCACAGCCTAAGGGATGTTTCCAGAATGAAACTTTCACTCTGCAGCGGAGTGTGCGCTGATATGAAATTTCTTGGCAGATTAAAATTGTGTGCCGGAACCGGGACTCGAACCTGGGACCTTTGCCTTTCGCGGGCAAGCGCACTACCGATTGTTCTATCCCGACACGACTCACGATGCCGCCTCACAACTTTACTTCCGCCAGTATCTCGCCTCCTACTTTCCAAAGTTGTGAGGCGGCATCGTGAGTCGTGTCGGGATAGCACAGTTGTGCGCTTGCCCGCGAAAGGCAAAGTTCCCAGGTTCGAGTCCCGGTTCCGGCACACAATTTTAATCTGCTAGGAAGTTTCATATCAGCGCACACTCCGCTGCAGAGTGAAAGTTTCATTCTAGACGCTGACCTACTTTGGACACACAATGCGATAACATGCCTCACTGAAAAAAAAAAAAAAAAAACATTAATGCTGTGGAAGATCGAAGGCACTAGAAGAAGAGGACGGCAGAGGATCAGGTGGATCGATGGCATCACAGAAGCAACGTGTTCCAACCTAGAAGATCTACGGGAGAAAGTGCAGGACAGAGGGCTGTGGCGTGTTTTGGTTCATGGGGTCACGAAGAGTCGGAAACGACTAAACGAATAGAGAGAGGGAGAGAGAGAGAGAGAGAGAGAGAGAGAGAGAGAGGGAGAGAGACAATGAACAGAAATTGCTTATCCATCTGGGTGAATGATCCTCACCACTCCCACGAATGGTGCTTACACACAGTACATTAAGTAAGCCAATCGTGCTGTTTTATTTTTCAATGAAAATATCGCAAGACACATTGCAAAGTGTCCACTGAAAAACATAACTAGTAATGACTTTGCAGTTCTCGTACCAGCTGCCGACAGTGAGGTAGGTTTGTGTGGAAGAGAGTGCGGCCGACTGGTACACCGTTCCCTTCAGGGATTTGCGGGTCAAGCAGGGATCCGTCCGTCAGACGCTCTCTCCGTTCTCAGATTGATCTGTGCCATTGTTCCCCGCTGACGTCGGCCATGTGGGCTTTCTTCTGCTACCAACGCTTCTGCGTATGTATAAGGTACAAGGAGACGTTGAGTCGCTCATCCTATTAGTTTCTAAATCTTTTACCCTTGGAAGCGACATCATGTTTAGAAAAATTACATTTCAGTAAGAGGTTATTATCGACAGTCATTAATTTTAGTCTACAGGAAAACACCGTAATTTCCTGGAGCAGTATTATGTCTTCCCAACTAAATAAAACGTGTTTGTCTATGCCATACAAGTTTCGCTTCTTTTATTTGGGAACAACCAACAGTAGCCTGTAATTAAACGCTTTTTGTGGTTAGCATTTCCATTCTATAATACATAACGAATATCTTGCAATATTACAATTTCTATTGTTTTACTCTACTAGGTACAAAACAAACCTTTAATAACAGAAGTTTTTGCGAGGTTAGTTTTTGTCATTCGTAAAACAACGATTTTCTGGTACTGATATTCTGTAAGTCCCTTCCTGGTGTTGTATTTACACGCTACATATGGTAAATTTTTTGCTCTTCTTCACGGACCACATTTATTTGGACAAGCCACCTGCACTGTGTGCTGTGTATTGAAAATGTTGTTTTTTAGAGTATAGTTTTACCATTTGTGTTTGTGTGCTTATCAAATTTCTTTACGTTGTGTTTGTGTCTCTACCTAGTTTTTTAATATGTTTGCATGTGTATATGCGTGCGTGCTTGCGCGGGCGTGTGTATGTAGTAAGATGTAATAGGCAAGCCAAAGAGCTAAATTTTTACTGCTTCATCACCCAAATAACAAATTAAACAAATTATTGCATTAGACACTCAAATGTTAAATGCCAGTTTGTGATCTCACTTTATGTGTAATATAAGAAACATGATTTATAGATAAAGTAATGTTTAAGAGAAGATACATACATTGTTAGGAAAACCAACAAATAATATTTCATCACAAAATAGGAAAATAAACAAGAGCACATGACCATGAAACTAAAACCTGATAATATGCACTTTACGAAAACATAAAGTGAAATTGTATGCTTAGAGATATATTCTATTGTATATTTGAGTAAGAACTGGCCATGAAAACACAGATATAATAAATTTTTCGAATATATACTTGCCAGCATGGGCAGCATTGTAAATTAACTGAGTCTACTATATATGAAATATTCCCACGTTCTTGGATACAGAAAAACAACTAATACTTTATTTCATTATTCTGTACATGGTAGGAACATTTGCCCTTCACTATTTTTCAAGATATTAGTATAAACAAACAATTTTATAGTTAAGCATATTTCAGATCCTCAACCCAATATATGAAAGCAGTATTATTATGAATCAATGTAAATTAATAATTACCTTAAATTTGAATGTAAAGCTGCTATTATCTTGCCATAACATGGCCAAACTAATTGTTTTTCATATCTTTAATAGTTGTAAAAATGTATGGTATTGTAGGCCAGACTATAAAAGGAGGCCACACAAAGATCGAAAAAGGCAGTTTTGTAACAGCTTTCCAAGCCACTACGATGCCTGTTTGGGCACCGATGTACATATTGTTGTAATGCATTGCAGGGTAACAGTAAATAAATTAAAACTCTTTTCAGATACCTCGTGGTTGCTCTGAGTTCTTGCCTTAATTTTGATGCACGCATAAAATAGAGAACATTCATGTAGCTGCACGTATTCTGAATGAATTCTAGGGATTCCGGCAAGCAGGTTATGCAGATACTATGTTTTAAGAAGATTCTACAGCCACGAGATATCAAGGTAACCGTCCTGAACTTTGATGCTGTGGAGATTTATTAAGACATGAAGACCACAATCACTGAGTCGGTGAATAGAACATCTGTGAGGTGGTAACGTTTCAGTAGGCAGGTTTGTTATGTGCGTGATGTTAGTGTTATCTGGTGCTAGATTTCTGTGGACAAGCGACTGGCCGCGCTGGAGTAGCCGAACATCGAAGAGACCTACCCGGTCTCGAGCGCCTACTGCGTCGGATGTTCGAATCTTCCGTTGGGCATGGATATGTGTGTTGTCTTTAGGTTATTTTAACTTAGTTTATGTAGTTTGTAATTCTAGGGTCTGATAACCAAAGTAATTTGGTCCCATGGAATTACAAACATTTTTACGCAAGCGATTGACTGCGGGAGCGAGGGAAGGAGGGGAAGAAAAGAACATTTAATCCTATGTTTTCTACTGTTTTAATGGCCAGCTAGAAAAGTGAGCTATTGTTGATCACGTTTTTGTTAATTTCCAAGGAGCTTTGTACATGAAATTTTTCCTGCAATGCCAGTACTATTTTATTTTGATTATACACTCTAATAATTTGCATGTTACTTTTATGTTCGATGGGTCATGACCACCTTTTATCAGATATTCTGGAAAGATGCAACGGGTATTTTCATACTTGCCATTCCTTATATATACTTTATACAGGGTGGTCCATTGATTGTCACCGCGCCAAATATCTCACAAAATAAGCATCAAACGAGAAAAACTGCAAAGAACAGAACTTTTCTAGCTTGAAGGGGGAAAACAGATGGTGCTATGGTTGGCCCGCTAGATGGCGCTGCCAAAAGTCAAACGGATATCAACTGCATTTTTAAAAAATAAGTATCCCTATTTTTTATTAAATATTCGTCTAGTACGTCAATAAATATGAATGTTTTATTTAGAACACTTTTTTCGCTTTGTGATAGATGGCGCTGTAATATTCACAAATATATTGCTCATAATTTTATACGAACAGTGGGTAACATATAGATTTTTTAAATTGAAAAGCTGAACGTAGGTACGTTTGATCTTAATTTCAGTTGTTCCAATGTGATACATGTACGTTTGTGAAATTATCATACATTATGAGAACGTTTGCTATTACTGCGTGATTACCTATAACTACCTCGTGACTTCATAAATGCTGAAAATGATGTTCTTCAATTTCATTGCATTTGGCAATATTCGTAACTAAATTCCTCTCGACAGCGAGTAGTTCGCCTTCAGTAATCTTCTCACATGCATTGACAATGCGCTGACCCATGTTTTCAGGTGTTATCGGTGATGTAAGATCCGTTGAACGTGCTTCACCGACCAATCTATCTGTCTCTAAATCCCCCATTTAAGACCGCTTCAACGGCATGCGAGCCAAGTGCCGGACATCAATCATTTTGGAAGTACATCGCCTTTCTGTCATGCAGTGAAACATCTTGTAGTAAAATCGGTAGAACATTACGTAAGAAATCTGCGCACATTGCACCATTTAGATTGCCATCGATAAAATAGGGGCCAATTATCCTTCCTCCCATAATGCCGCACCATACATTAACCCGTCAAGGTCGCTTATGTCGCGGCCATCGTGGATTTTCCTTTGCCCAACAGTGCATATTATGCCGGTTTACGTTACCTCTGTTTGTGAATGATACTTTGTCACTAAAGAGATCTACCCATTGTCCCGTAATTTATTTTGTGCCCAGTGGCAAAACTTTACACGACGTTCAATGTCTTCGCCATGCAAATTCTTGGGCATAGAAATATGGTACGGGTGAAATTTATGTTGATATATAATTCTCAACACCGACGTTCCCGATACTCACTCAATCTTTTTTTTTTTTTTTTTTTTTTTTTTTTTTTTTCTGATGTGCGGATTAGCCGCAACTGCTGCTAAAACGCACTTCAGCATCATCATTTGTTGCGGGTCGTGGTTGACGTTTCACTTGTGGCTAAACACTCCTGTCTCTTTAAATAACGTAACTATCCGACGAAAGGCCCGGACACTTGGTTAATTTCCAGGATAACGATCAACAAACATAGCACAGGCCTGTTGGGCATTTTGATCACAATAGCCATACATAAACACCATATCGATCTTTTCTGCTATTGGTAAATTGTCCATTTTGACAAGAGTAAAACCGTCCGCACTGGCGAAATGGTACGCGATACCACGTACTTCAAATGTTCAAATGTTTGTATAGTCTATGGGACTTAACTACGGGGTCATCAGTCCCTAAACTTACAAACTACTTATGAACTACTTACCAACTAGGACGGCACAAATATCCATGCCCGAGGGGGGATTCGAACCCCCGACCGTAGTGGCCGTGACTGAAGCGCCTTAGTCCCCTCGGCCACCGCGGCCGGCACCACGTACTTACACGTCTGTAACTATTATAGCGCCATCTATCACAAAACGTAAAACGTGTTTCAAATAAAACATTCATTTTTATTTACGTACTAGACGATTACGGGGATATCTATTTAAAAAAAATATGCAATTGATATCCGTTTGACATAGGGCAGCGCCATTTAGCGGGCCAACCGTAGCGCCATCTGTTTTCTCCCTTCAAGCTAGAAAAGTTTTGTTCTTTGCGGTTTTTTTTTTCGTTTGATGCTTATTTCGTTATATTTTATTTTTATTTTTGGCCCGGTAACTATCAATGGACCACCCTGTACATCGTTTGCCATTATCAAAAAATTAGAAGTAAGTGCCCAGAATGAAACTTTCACTCTGCAGCGGAGTGTCCGCTGATATGAAACTTCCTGGGAGGTGAAAACTGTGTGCCGGAACCGGGACTCGAACCTAGGATCTTTGCCTTCCGCGGGAAAGCGCTCTATCACTGAGCTATCCCGACACGACTCACGTTCCGTCTTCACAACTTTACTTCTGCCAGTACTTCGCCTCCTACTTTCCAAACTTCACAGAAATTCTCCTGTGTGAAGCTTGTAAAGTAGGATCCGAGGTACTGGCAGAAGTAAAGTTGTGATAACGGACCGTGAATCTTGTCGGGATAGTTAAGTGGTAGAGCGCTTGCCCGCGAAAGACAAAGGTCCGGCACACAGTTTTCACCTCCCAGGATGTTTCATAGAAGTAAGTTCCTTTATCATTTTAACAGCTACGGCGCAGTGTAAGAGGCAACAGATGAGAGATGAGAGATATCATATGAGGAGGTAGAAGAGGAAAAGGAATCGGACAGCAACGGGGAACGGACAGAGGGATGAGGTAGTAGTAAACAAAAGGAGAGAAGGAGACGGAAAGAGAAACTGCATGGCAAGTAAATAGACACAGTACTAAAACGGTTGATTTCCTTAAGGGTAATGATGTGCCACCTGATCCAAGGTCATAAACAGTCTGGCCTTTATATTTATGTAGAAAACGGACAAACACAAAATTGTGGCTTTACAATAAATACTTATCTTCTGGGTTAACATTGTTTCAAAATTTCCTTCATTCGACATATTCACAGCAACCTATAGAAGGAGATTTATTTGAGCGATGTATTTTCTCGGTAATCCTATGTTCATAATAATTCTTTCATTTACACTACACCCTCATTAGTTTCGTATTAGACTGAGCCGAAGTAAAGCGTCGCCGGTTTCAGCTGGTTTGTCGCTACGAACGTAGGAATGCCAATCGGAATGGTTGGTGTGATCGGCAAACAGTGTTATTTTGAAATCCCGCGTGTAATGTGTCTGTGCTGAAATAAACATATCATCCGTTTACAATGCCTAAATGCTGAAACTGCCGAAGTTACGCTACATTTGTTGGAACTGTCAACTGAAAATGTACAGTTAGTGTGCGGACTGAACCTGCCAATAGTGGGCTGATGTCGAGCCCAGTGAGTGACGCAGTAAATAACTGTTATCTCGTGACGTCCAGCCCATGTACGGCTGTTGGCTATATTTAAGCTGGCATTACGATAGCCGGAACGTAAGTGCTTATTACTGCCTATTTTGAGCTTCATTTATAATCCTGGTATTCTATTGTTCCATCTGTCTCTCTCTCGGGACAAGTCACTATTTTTAGCGATGACACGGTTCCTGCCCGTGCGATCGATTTTGCAATTTCCCGCCTGGGCTGTACAATTCCTCACCGTTTGTTGTAGCGGAACTGACGCAGTCGTAGCAAAAATGGAATATACTGCAGAAAAAGCGACATCTGCGAAGTGAGTTTAGCGCAGTATGTAGTGAAACGTGCATTTTTTCCGGCTCTAACTGGGTGCTATTTTTATGAAATCGACACGTGAAGCGCATTCAAACACAGAATATGTGGGGAAAACCAACTCACGGCTTTACGTAGCGTCACAATAGCAACCGTTATTAAAACATTAAAACTACTAAAATGGCTGAAATTATAGAATAGTCATCTTGGTCGAGGGATCCCAAGTATTTGAAGAGATCTTTATACAAATACACATCTCTAATTTCCTTTTAATAGAAAATAATCGAAATCTTTACCGTATAAGTTGTCGTTCTCGAGGCGTCTTGAAACTTTCTTGGATACCACAATCCGTCATCATGATCCACAGGTGGAAATTCCCTGTACTAATGTTCGTAAATTACACACGTCGTATCCAGAATGAAGAGTAAATGTAGTTTAAGTAACAAAGTGTACATATTCCGAATTCTACGGACGCTGAAATTTTTTGAGGTCATACAATTATAGTTTCAATCGCTATTTATGAAACCCTGTCTGCATAACGGGCACTTTACGCCTCTCTAGGAGATTACTCTATCGTGCCACTAGGATGCAGCAGAACCTTACGGGGAAGCAAAATAAATAGAAAAATTTGAAAACGAGCTTACAGTATCTTCAGATTTTACAGCACTATTAGCAGGTCATGGCAGACTGTAAGCCTATTACAAAATTACAAATGGTTGAAATAACTGAAGATGCAATGTGCGATACAAGTACCGAAACTGATGATCGCCTACTTTTAGACTGCAGTGATTTAATTAAATACATGAATACTCTTAGGAAGCCGCGGCGGAGCGGCCGAGCGCATTAAGGCGCAATGATACGATGCGCGAGGTCGTTCCTCGTCGGGGATTCGAATCCCCCCTCGGCCATAGATGTTTGTGCCGTCTTTAGTATGAGCTAGTTCATCAGTAGTTTGTAAGTTTAGGGACTGATGACCTCGCAGTTAAGTCCCATAAGCTTTACAAAGATTTGAACTCTTAGGAAGCAAATAACGGAGGAATAAATAAATAAATAAATAAATAAAACGTTGAGAGCTGACACATGAAAAATTGGAATCGCTTCATAAATTCCCCAGACATTACTATTTTCGTAATTCAATAAGACTTCCTGCTGTATATAACTTGTTTATTATCAACTTTTACTTTATGTATGCATTTAAAATACCCTGCACGAATGCTTGAATACTAATAGATTTCTATTCACAAGTCACGCATGGGCCCGACTATTAGCTGCTTTATGAATCGGAGTGCACGTATCCATATTTCACTGTCCATTAGAACTGTGTGTAGATTACAAACAAATATTTGAACAAGCAGATGTATAGACGAAATGTCTTCTTTGTGTAAACGGATGTCTCGTGTATTGTATTTGTTTTTGTAAGATACTTGATGTAGCTACCTGAGTTTAACCTTCAAACATGTAATATCACTTTTTAAAATGGGTAGATCGTATAACTATTGAAGAGGTACTGAACAGAATTGGAGAGAAAAAGAATTTTTGGCATACCTTGCTTAAGGAAGGGATCTATTAGGACACATTCTTAGACATCGAGGAATCGTAAATTTGGCATTCGAAGGAAATTTGTGTGGGGAAAAATTCGCAGAGGGAGATCCAGAGACGCATATAGTAAACAGACTCAGATGGGTGTGGGTTGCCGTTCTGATGAGATGAACAGGCTTTCTCTGGATAGAGTAGGGTGGAGAGCTGTATTAAACCAGTCTGAAAATGTTCAGATGTTTGTAGAGCTTATGAGACTTAACCACCGGGACATCAGTTCCTAAACTTACAAACTACTTATGAACTAGATTATACTAAGGACGGCACAAACATCCATGCCCGAGGGGGGAATCGAACCCTCGGCAGCGAACTGTCGCGCGCACCGCAACACGGCACTTCAGTGCGCTCGGCTAATCCGCCGCGGCAAACCAGTCTCCCGACTGAAGACCACAAGAAGTATAGGAACTGATGGCCATAGCAGTTTGGTCCAGTAGCATTACGAACATTTGTATTTTTGAAATTTCCCAAATATATCTCGGCACAACGAATAACACTTTGTTTTAATGATTTACAACCCAAGTAGTGCATCATTTCCGAGACACACTCTCCCCTGTATCGCAATAATACAAAACAAGCTGCCCTTTTGTGATCTCCATATCCTCTGTCAGTCCCTATTGGTGGGGGTTCCAACAGCCCAGTGTAGGCCGTTTCTTCAAGAGAACTGTTGCATAGTCCATGTGTTCTGAGAATGAGACGATATCTTCTATGTGTTATTTCCGACTAAGCCTGAAAAGGAGCAAGTGATTCATTTGCTGAATTTAGTTTCGCAATTAATCTCTACAAATTTCATCATTTTTTCAGATACATTGAGATGTGTACACTAAACTTCAGACTGATAAATACTTTTTGTATTCTCCAATAAATAAATTATGTTGATCTGTCTCGCTATAAGCCATACTACATTTCAGTTATGTAAGTTACATATATGGCGTCTGTTCTTTACTCATACGCAGTTAATGTCATACATTCAGGATCAAAAGTGGCATCTGTTGTTTCGGACACGTCCGAAAGAACAGACGCCACATATATATATATATATATATATATATATATATATATATATATATATATATATATATATAACTTTTACAATTTGCCGATGACTGGCAATGATCCTTTCTTCAGTGTGTGGAGACACTCTTAGGCCCTTATTCGTACGGGAATCAGTACTAAGTTGCAAATTTGTATCTGACGGGAGGCGTGCTTGAGAAATTCGGTGCAGGGGTCATAATCGCTGTATCCCCTGCGGTGTAGGGGATCAGCGCAACTGCTTAGAAAACAGGAGATCGGGGCTCGAATCCCGGCTGGGTACACATTTTCAACTCTACAATTCGCAGATAATGTCAATGCATTTCGTAAAGATGGACATTTTGATTAACCAGACTCTCATCACCATAACGGTGTCCAGACGATGCTTCAAATTATGACACATTTGAGGTGCCCTCTGGAAGTCTTTTCACTTTTACAAGGTCTCTGAAGCAAACTGTGAACCCGTGTAGTTTGAAAAGCGGTTAAATTTGTATGGATACGAAAATCGATTGCAGATGTGGAATATCACTTTATAGAATTTGATTTCCAGAATCAATTTTGTAGTATTTATATGACGAACCCTAAACTGAATTCATCAAAAACGCAGGCAATCTTAGAGACCCATAAAAAACTCATCACTCCACACCTCAGAGAAACTCTTCCACCTTTAATACTCAACGACACACAAATACGCTTTCCTCATTCAGCAAAGAACCGAGGAGTAATATTTGATCAGCACTTGGACTAGACAGACAACCACAGTCTGTAAGAAGGTATATGCGTCACGCCATTCACTGCAGAAATACAAAAAAGCATTTCCTTTACAGCTGAAAAAGAAGCTCGTTGAGACACTAATACTTCCCATTCCAGAGTATGGTCATGCTATTCTGCAAGGACTGTCACAATAAAATAGGCTGGAGCTGGCTATGAATTGTTCTATCCGATACATTTCTAACCTACGTTTCTACGATCATATCAGTCCCGTATACAAGCAGTTATCTTGGCTACGTGCAGATAAGCGTCGGACCTATCATACATTATGTTTGCTGCATCGCTTCCTTAATCATTGCAAACCTTCTTACTTATCCTCAACGATTGTATTACTGACTGAACAGAACAGCAGAAACATACGCTCTCACCAAAATAAAACTCACTCTGTACCATCACATAACACTGCAATCTTCTCTAAATCATTTTCAGTATCGAAAACACAACAGTGGAACAAACTTCCTCAAAATTTAAGAGAGATAAAATCAATTACAAATTTCAAAAGACAGCTAAGGGTTCACCTTCTGTCACAATAGTCATCTTTTTCTCCACTTACCGGTCTGTAGCTTACTTCTCTTCTTCTCTTTCATTAATCATATTTCCCCTTCTTGTTTATATTAAACTTAATTCATATGTATTAAACATCTATCCATGTAAATATTTCTTGTTATTATTAGTATTACTGTCATTTTTTTGTTATTATTATCATATATATATATATATATATATATATATATATATATATATATATATATATATATATATATATATATATATATATATATACCACTTGGCTTTGGACGCCTTTCCCCTGCTTGTCACTCTGAGGATCTTCTTGGTTAGTCTTGAGTGATTCAGGCGAGTCATGTGCCCGTAGAAGGTCAGTCGCCTTTTCCTCATACACGTGACTATGTCTTCCTGGTGTTCACACAGTTCGTTATTGTGCCTTATTCTGTAAGTACCGTCTTCCTCTCTTATGGGTCCTAATATTCTCCTCAGATTCATCCTCTCTTTAAGTTCTAGTTTCCTGAGTGGGCCCTTTCGATTCATCAAGAGGCACTCGGAGGCATAGAGTGCAGAGGGTCTTACTACTTAGATGTAGTGCTTCAGTTTTAAGTTCTTGGATAGGTACTTGGAGGTATAGATATTCTTACATGAATGATAGGCTCTCTCTAACTTGGTGCACCTGGCGTCTATGGCCAAGGTTTCGCTCTCACTTGCTGAAATCCATTCTCCCAAGAACTTGACTGCAGGAACTTTACAGATATTATTGTGTCCTAGTGGGATTGTAGAGGAAGCCTGCTTGATATTGGTGATGAACTCTGTCTCCAGTATGTTGATTTTCAAACCGGTTTTTACTGCAATATGTTGCAGTATTATCATATATTGTTATTATTAATACTGTGTTTTTTATTATTAAATCCTTTGTTTATGTTGTTCGTGGTCAGATGTAAGAGTTATTAATACTGTGTTTTTTGTTATTAAATACTTTGTTTATGTTGATCAGATGTAAGAGAGGGCCCTACGGCCCTAATCTGGTCAGGTTAAATAACCAAGTAAATAAATAAATAAAGAAGCCGGAGCAGAAAACCGGTTTACGCAATCCGTTTTCGGGAGACCCACGTAGACGGGGTGACATTTTGTGGCGGTGTGAATCCCCTCGCGACGCCTGTGGCTCGCCAGGAGCCGCGAGGTGCGCCTTAAAGCGCAGCCGGCCTTTGCGGCTGACCTCTGGCCTGGCGCTGCGGTGGCTCAGCTGGGGGAAACACCCCCGCCCCCGCCACCACCCCCCGCTTCCACCCCCGCAGGCTGCCCTGGCGGCAGCGTAGCTTTAAGGCGCCCTCACACAAGCAGACAGCGCCCGCACCGCCCGCCTCTCAAGGCGCTAGCTGGCTACCTAAGAGCCGGCAAACATTCCGGGTCCCCGATTCGCAAAGCGTGAACACCCTGATCAACCCTCCTAAACATAATTCCATAATTCCACTCACAAGCTACCGAGTGTCCTGTCAGTAACATTTAACCCGCGGTCGCTCGCGTATATTGTTGTCACGCGATAACTCCCGTGTTAGATTTTTTCTAACAATGATATCTCGCACCTTTTCATCTTTGTGCCAGAAAAAGACACGTTTCTACAATAAATCATTTCTTTGTTATTACCAAAGCATTATAAATTAGTATAAACACGGCATGGAACATGTCATTTGACGAATTCGTGGATGTTTGCAAGAAAACTATAGTACCGACGCCCTGACAACGATAGACGAAATGTTAGAACCAGTCCGCGGAAGTTTCAAATTGAGGCAGTATATAACAAACAAGCCTGCAAAATATGGCATCAAGGTACATGCTCTTTGTGATGTCAGAACCTTTTATACGCTACACATGGAAGTACACGCAGGCAAACAGCCTACTGGGTCATATCAAGCAGCAAATGATGCAGAGCATGTGGTGTTACGATTGATTAGACCGATTGACAAAACAGACAGAAAAGGGACGATGGTAATTATTTCCCATCTATACCACTGGGTAACAAAATGTATATCAACCATAGATTCACATTAGTAGATACTCTACGGAAGAATAAAAGAGAAATTCCAGCGGAATTTCTGGACGTAAAATGTAGGCAACTAAAGAGCAGCATTTGGAAAAAAACCAAGCAACGACTGCTTCATTTGCTCAAAAAAAAAAAAAAAAAATAAATAAATAAATAAATAAATAAATAAATAAATAAATAAATAAATAATAAAAAAAATAAACAGAAAAAGAACGTTCTAATGTTATCCACCATGCACAGCGTGATTCTGTAGACGTTGACAGTGGGGAAACGAACAAACTTGAAGAAATTACACTCCACAATCTGAAAAAAATTAGGTGTAGATGTTGTCGACCGTTCGAAATCAGAATATTGTGTTTCAAGAAGAAACCGCTGGCCCCTTACACTGTTTTTCAGTTTTATATACTTCCATATCCGACAGAGAATGTCATGTACTCTGTATAAACAATTGCTTCATTCAATTCGTAAAACTCAATAAGAATATCTACTTTGCTCATAAAAGACGTAACATGTGCTGAACAGTTTCAGGAGAAAACAAACAAACACAGCCGCATATTACAAGTACAAAAAACAGACTACAAGTGATGCAACGTGGATTTCCACGGAAGGAAAAGTAATTGTTACGTAAAGACTCCCGTGTTAGAAAAAATGTAACACTGCGCGCCACATCAAATAATGCCACAACTAGCAAACTATTGTTTAAATTTTATTGTGGAGTCACATATTAATTAAATCATGAGATATGAAAGAATGCATTTCTAGATGGTCAGTTCATTAGCTTTGAAATATGATGGAATATTCAAGTAAAATCGTAAATGTTAGATTTTTTCTAACAACGCGAGTGATCGCGGGTTAAAAATCAGGACTGACATTTCAGACACAAATTAAGTACTGATTAAAACGCAATGTGATTCCGAGGTATCTTGAATGACAGCAACCAATTGCCTTTTATGAAACATGTTTTATTACATTTCTCCCATTACCGGTTTCGATATGCCTAGCATATCATCAGACGGTGAACGGTTTTTTATATTAGAGATGGTGTGTAGTGGGATTTGTGCATCTGTTATAATTACAAGAAAACAAAACAAAACAAGTGAAGTCAACAGAGGATCAAAGGCAAGTGCAAAGCGATTTAGACAAAATTTCTGCATTGGCAATTGACACTAAATAAAGAAAAGTGTGAAGTAATACACATGACCACTAAAAGAAATCCTCTGAACTTCAATTACGCGATAAATCAGTCAAACCTTAAGGTCGTAGATTCTACCAAATACCTAGGAGTTACAATTACGAACAACTTTGACTGGAGAGAACAAATAGAAAATATTGTGGGGAAGGCGAACCAAAGGTTACGTTTCATCGGCAGAACGCTTAGAAGATGCACCAGCTCCACCAAAGAGACTGGCTACATCACACTTGTGTGACCTCTCCTGGAGTACTGTTAACCCCTTGTGGGACCCTCACCTGGTAGGACAGACGGAAGACATTGAGAAGGTTCAGAGAAGGGCAGCTCGTTTTGTTCTATCACGTTGCGGGAGGGGGGGGGGGGAGAGTCACGGAAATGTTGCACGAATTGGGGTGGAAATCGTTAAAAGAAAGACGTTATTCATTGCGGCGTGATCTGTTTGCGAAGTTTCAATCACCGACTTTTACTTTTGAATGTGAAAATATTTTGCTATCACCCACCTACTTAGGGAGACATGACCATCCCAATAAAATAAGAGAAATCAGATCGAAAACGGAACGATTTAGGTGTTCTTTCTTCCCGCGCGCTATTAGAGAATGGAACGGTAGAGAAAAGTTATAAAAGTGGTTAATGAAACCTCTGCCAGGCACTTGAATGTGATTTGCAGAGTATCTACATAGATGTAGATGAAAGCGTTATTTACAAAGTCCCCCAAAAAACACCCTGATCAACCCTCCTAAAAGTAATTCCATTCACAAGCTGTAAGGTCCCTATGGTTCCGACATAGGTCGGTTTTCTGTAATACTTTTGTACCTATGCAAACTGGGCACAGATCTATATTGTGAGTTGAAGGTTTATTTTAGTAAAAAGAATTGCAACCAGCTGCCTTTTTGGATGTTTTTTATTTATTCCAGAACTAGTTTTCGAGCCACTGCAGGCTCATCTTCAGTGGATAACTTTACAGGAACATTTCCGCTAAGTGTAAGTTATGCTGTCATGTTGTTCCTGGTGACATAACTGAGCTTAGTAAGCGAGAACAGAATAAACCAGAATCAAACCTATTGTAATTTTATGTGCTTACTGTGTTATTATTGTAAGTGTAACCAAGTTGTGCATTGGGCACTTACGTTTCTTAACACATGAGAACATTTTTGCTGCACTTAGCGTTACACATTACAAAATAGAAACACTGAATGTGGTGCAAAGAGGACGGCTGTGGTAGATGTTGCACTTCAGTTATTAATGTTCTTTGATTGGAGACATCGTGAATGTATAATGAGTATGTAACGGATTAAAATTATATTTTACACAATATAAACATATTAAACAAGAACAGGACTTTCAGACTTTCATTATTTTTCGGACTGCCATTACTAAAAGTGCACGACATATGAATGGATATGGGCAGTTTTTTTTTTTTTTTTTTTTTTTTTTTTTTTTTTTTTTTTTTTTTTTCTTACTGTCTAGGTGCTAGAATCTCTTGGAAGTTTCGAAAGAAATATTGTGGGGTAATTTTAGTTTATGATGAATATCTCCAATTGTTCAAGGACATCCATATCTAGCCCTTTATCAGCAACATGCGGTACTGAAAGATGATCATTAATGTCACCAGTTGGGTATTCGTAGTGAGCTATATGTGATGCATAGTTGGATTTGCTTAAATTTTTTAGTCTAAGGGCATCCATATGTTTCGTGTAACGGGTTGAAAAAGATCTTCCTGTTTGTCCAACACAAAGGCAAGGGCAAGAGCATTTCAGTTTATATATGCCTGATTTATGGTGCAATTCACTAGTGGGTTTGTTGTTATGGATAACTTTATTTTGTAATTTATTATCTCTGTAGAAGGAGATTTTTATGTTATATGGCCTAAAAAGGTTTGCAAGTTTATATGACACTTTGCCGAGGTATGGAAGACTAGCAAATTTGGGACTTTCCTTTACAGGTTTTAATGTTGATGATGGATAATTTAGTTTACTTTTTGTGTTTTGGACTATGGTGTCTATGAGGGTGAGGCTGTATCCATTGTTATGGGCTATATGTTTGAGCCTGCAGTGGCTGGAAAACTAGTTCTGGAGTAAATAAAAAACATCCAAAAAGGCAGCTGGTTGCAATTCTTTTCACTAAAATAAACCTTCAATTTACGCTACAGCTGCAGTTCGTGTCCAACGTGGATGTATTGTGAGTGGTACAGTAATCTTTGGAAGTTCGATTGTAGAGTAAGCGCTCTGGTTGCGAGAGAGGGCAGTCAGTAACAAGTCTATTGCGAGCTGTGTAAGGTAGCGCGAGGACGCTGTTGGAGAAGGGAGTTGTTAAGTATCTGTTGCAGCACGCTATTATTATAATGCATGATGTTAATTTAATTTCCTGTAATACTTTTCTACTTCATATTTTTTTAAGACTATATAATTTCTAATATTCAATTTGCGTTCTGCGTCCTCATTTGGTAGTTAGTTTCCCCTTCTTTTCATTTTCTTCATTTATGATTATTGTTGCACTTAATTACTACCCACATATCATTTCGAAAATTTTTAATACTGAAATACTGCATGACGCGAGCTGCTTGCCATTTCCTGTTTCCAGTTTTATAATGAGAAGATACGAGTTAAGTCCATTTTTTATTTTATCTGTGACGCATTCAGATTGTTTCCTTCTTTTTATTATTCGAGTTCATCAGTTTCGTTGTACCCTCTGGGAGTACTTTAGACAGGGCCATAAATTCTAGTGTTTGAGTCTCCCCATTTTCCAGGCGTGTCCGTTGCGCATATTAACGTTTTCTGAGGCTTATCTCTGTGGCCGTAGTCAACACATTGTTCGGATTTTAACAGTTTAATTTTTCTTTCACGTACGTAGTACGCACTATTGATCAATTACCATTAAACAATAATCTTCAGGATACCTTGCAAATGTCTATGAAATTAATTAATTTATTTAATATATTCAGGACACCTTGCAAAGCTACCGAGTGTTCCGTCAGTAACATTTAAAAACCAGGACTGACATTTCAGACACAAATTACGTATTGATTAAAACGCAAGGTATTTCTGTTACCAGTCACTTTGTTTATTGTACCCACAATGCGTTTCAAGGGTTTAAACCCGCATCCTCTGGTGGCAAAATATTATGCTGTGTACTTGTAGGTTAGGTTGACCTGTTGCGCTGTCTACAAGATAAAATACAAAACATTACATAAGAATGTGACTTTGTACAATTGTCCAATTAAGTTAAATGTAAGCAAACAAAATATCATACCTCCAGTGATCACAGGTCCCTTATATTGTCATAACCTCACTTAGGTGTAATAAATTACCGCCACCATCTTCGTTTTAACTTACAATAAAGACATAATGCACCAAAAATCGACTATAAGATTTTATGCTATAAATGAAGACGAGTATACAATGCACAATATATATATGCAATTTTTGGACCAATATAGAATCTGACATTTATACGGAGACTGACATTCACTAAGTAAGCTTTAAATAACCATTCAACTGTCTAAAGCTCTTACTGAGTGAATGACAAATTCCGTGTAAATGTTACATTCTATATTCGCCCCAAAATTGCGTATGTATATTAATTTAGAGTGTGCATTGTGTACTCGTCTTCAGTTATCACCATTTAAAGCATAATAAGTTAGAGTCCGTGTTTAGTGCATTATGTCTTTAGTGTAAGTTCTTTGCATGTTAGTAGTAGACGAAGATGGTGGCTGTGATTTATTACACATAAGTGAGGTTATAATAAAGTAAGGTACCTGTGACCACTGGAGGTATGATATTTTAATTGCTTACATTTAACTTCATTGAAAAATTGTACAATGTCACATTCTGCTGTAGTGATTTGTGTTATCTCTTGGCAGCGCAACTGTTCAACCTTAACCTACAGGTACACAGCATGATATTATTTCACCCCCATGATAGGGGTTTAAACCCTTGAAACGCGTTGTGGGTACAATAAAGAAAGTGACTGTTAACAGAAATACCTTGTGTTTTAATAAAATTCAAACAGCAGTCATGGTAAAACCTAAACCAAAATGTTTTAATTTAAAATAAATTACGTTATCGATGTATGGTAGTTCAATGTTATAATGCAATAAGGTCTGTAAAGTTTACGTTCTTTTTATTTAACGACCGTTTTCGGTATTACATTAATACCATCTTCAGGCTCTACACAAATAAAGTTACAAATCAGTGTTGTATACATAACATCACGCTTTACATATGTCATATATAAAGAAGAATACAACTGAGCCAAAAATCAGAATTGGAGTAATATAATAAGGCATAAAGAATGTTACGATAAAAAGAGGGATATTAAAATAAAATGACATTTGTAAATAATACGAGAATCAAAGTATCTGAAAGATATTACTTTTAGAATAATGGTCTTGATTATATGCAATTAATAACATTTATTCAGACTGTTTGTGTCCTAAGATACCTCAGGCAGTAAGCAGTAGGCCGCGGCGGAGCGGACGAGCACATTGAGGCGCTATGCTACGATGCGCGAGGTCGTTAGTCGTCGCGGGTTCGAATCTCCATTCGGGCACGGATGTTTGTACTGTCTTTAGTATACTGTAGTTCGTATAGTTTGTAAGTTTAGGTACTGATGACCCCGCAGTCAAGTCCCATAAGCTTAACAAACATTTGAACATTCTTTGAACAAAATATTTATAATATAAGAGGGTGAAATATACGAAACAGTGGTGTAAAGGATTAGCACTAGTATAATCAGTAGTTTAAATAACGATAAAATACATTATTTATGGCAGTGTATACTATCAAAATAATGAGAGATTTTGTAGGGCCACAATAAATTCCAGTTTCATTGTGTTTTTGTATAAATATAGTATTCGGGTTGCAGGGACAGATATTTAAGTGCCATAGAGGATAAAAAATTATTACTGAAAACTGGCTTAGCAATATTGGTGAATATGTATGGGAATTGGATATACATAGTATAATCCTATTTATCAGCCCATCACTTCCTGTATTTATTTTTACTACCTCCCTTTTCGTCGTCTTGAGTGTTTTCCAGTATTAGCTTGCTGATAACGCCACATTGTACGGGCATATACTTATAACAATATTCAGTCGATCCATGCACTCCTCCTTGCTCCGTCCATCTCCTCCAACCTCCCCTCTGACTACATCTGCCTCCTCCTCCTCCTAGTCTTTCCTGTTCTCTTCACCTTCCTGTGCCTTTCCCTCCTCTCCCCCGCGCTGCTGTAATCAACTCCCACACTCCCTGCCAATCTCCTCCTGGCCTCTCTCTCTCTCTCTCTCTCTCTCTCTCTCTCTCTCTCTCTCTCTCTCTCTCTCTCTCCCTCTCCCCCCCCCTCTCTCTCCTCCCTCCCTCGTATTATGGGAATTTACATATTTCTCCTAACGCCAAATCCAATAATCGCATGGACTGAGGTCTGGGGATCTGGCAGGCTAAGCATGACGAAAGTGATGGCAGAGCACACGATTATCTTCAAACGACGCGCGCAAGAGATCTTTTACTCGTCTAGCAATATGGGGTGGAGCGCCATCGGGTCTAGTGAAGGAAACCATATTTACCGTAACTGCAGCTAGCGCATGTTGCGGTGCGATTCTGCATTAGCGAACTATGCGAGTCAAAACTTGATGTGTTTTCCTTTGAAACAACACTAAAACTATTTCTGTACCTCTTTTAAATAAATATATATTAATTTTAGAAGTTGTAAATTCCCTTTTGAAACATCCTGTATTTACAAATCAATAGCTCCAGCTGTTGAGGTATGAGGTGTCCATGCTGAAACACCCATGGTAGAATGTGGTGTACCCTCTGCGGATGGTAAATCGGCGCTGATTATAGTATCCGAACAGTTGACTAATAGTGTCTTTCGGTACATTATTCCACGCCTACAAGACCTTTACACATAGTTCTACAAGAGTTGTGGACTGACGATTTGCACGTCACAGTTGTCATTCCATTATATCTCACACGTGCTGGACTGGAGACAAGTCCGGAGATCGTGCTGACGCAAAGCAGGTTGAGTTTTACGCGCACTGTGGTCGAGCGTTATCCTGTTGGAAGGAAACATCGTCTTGCAGTTGTAAAAATGGCAAAAGGACAGTTCTTACAGGCCGCGCGGGAGTATCTGAGCGGTCTGGAGCGCCACGTTGCGGATCGCGCGGCTACCCGAGTCAGAGGTTCGAATCCTCCCTCGCGCATGTATGTTTGTATTGCCTTTAGTATAAGCAAGATGACACATAACGGCATACTCTGGCAGCAATAGTATCTTTGCTACAAGCCTGACACCGGTAAGAAGGAACTATCAACATGACGCAATGGAGAAGGTGTTTTAAGTATTCTAACCATTCTATGTGTGACGTATCATTTGTCAAAGTTAAATGTTTTATGATTGACATACCACTTTAACGTCATGCGCCTTCACGAAACGAAAACATAGGACACTAGCGACAAGATGACGCGCCGGCCGCAGTGGCCGAGGGGACTGAGGCGCTCCAGTTACGGTCTGCACGGCCACTACGGTCGGGGGTTCGAATCCTCCCCTCGGGCATGGATATTTGTGCCGTCCTTAGTATTAGTTAGTTCAGAAGTAGTTTGTAAGTTTAGGGACTGATGACCCCGTAGTTAAGTCCCATAAGCTATACAAACATTTGAAACCAGATAACCCTAAATCGTTAGAAAAATAAATTAATTAAGTAGTTAAGTTTAAGGACTGATGACCCCGAAGTTAAGTCCCATAAGCTTTACAAATATGTGAAAATATAGTTCTTGCAACATTATGCACATACTGATCGCCGATTAGAATTACGTTGTAGCCTATGCAGTGTGTCCCAGCTACCTTGGTCACCCAAAATATGTCTGAAACAACAGCAACTATTGTAAAGCGAATTTCGCCGGTATCAGTGTAAGGCTCGGGCTCATGAATGTACATATTTTGAAACATTCTAAAACGAAATCATATGTGTTATTTAACACTTTTTTTTAATGGATACCCTATATCACTTCTTCAGAAATCTATAACATGACAAAACACATAAATAATGGCGTTGATGGCATCGCAATACGCCAATTACATCCCGAGATATTGCGAAGCGACGCTGACGCTTGAAACACACGAAACGCGCGGCTAGCGCACGTCCTGAGCAGCATGGGGTTCTTGCCTGAGTCTCTGTATGTGCGATAGGTATGTGAAAGAAGTGTAAAGTGACATAAAAATCCTAGGACCTGGCCCGCCATCTGAATAAAACTGCCAAAATTACAAGTGGGCTGGAAACACCGCGCAGAGGGAAAACACACTGCCAGCAATAAAGCCTGTCCCCCGGGCAGGTAACGCAGCAATAAGCGGTCGGAAGCCCTCGCTAGGCGTTAGTAGAAAATGAATAAGAACACTAGTAAGGTACAATATCCCATACCACAAGCAACTGGCAACCCTCAATCAAACAAATGTTCAAATGAGCAAAGCTGAATATGTGTACCCAGTCGGGATTCGAACCCGGGCCTCCTGCTTTCTAGGCAGTTGCGCGGCCCCCTACACCACTGGGGACACAGTGATCACCGCACCTGCAAGGACTACCTAAGCACGCCTCCCGTCAGACACAAATTTCCAGCTTTACCCTGCCCACAGTACTCAAACTCGTAGTCAGTATGTTCTAATTCCCGTAAGAGTAAGAGCTCCCCACTAACGAAAGGATCATTGCCTGTCACTGGCATATTATATATAAGTATGTGTGGCGTCTATTCCGAAAGAACAGACGTCACTTCTGATCCTGAAGTTGTTATCATTTTAATATTCACAGCTTTGTTCATTTGCAGTTTAACTCATATATTCTGTGAATAACAACTGCAGGATCAGAAGTGACGTCTGTTCTTTCGGAATAGGCGCCACCCACCCCCCCCCCCCCACACACACACACACATATATATATATGTGTGTGTGTGTGTGTGTGTGTGTTCAAATGTTTGGAAAGCTTGTGGGACTTAACTGCTGGGTCATCAGTACCTAAACATACAAACTACTTATACTAAAGACAACACCAACAGCCATGCCCGAGGGAGAATTCGAACCTCCGACGGGGAACGGCCTCGCGTATCGGAGCACAATGCCTCAATGCGCTCTGCCACTCTGCCCGGGTCCACATTCCAGCCACTAACACGAAACAAGTAACACACAGAAATTAGCCAATGCCAGTTGTTGGGGTTCAACCAACAAGCCCACTCAGCGAGACAAACATAATGGAAACTCTGTAACAGAAAACATGAAGGACCTGAACTAGAAAAAAAAAAAAAAGTCTGCGTAAGAAGAAGGGACCTTGCAACAGCAACACTCAGGTCCTAACGCAGATAAGCACAGACGCCATCACAAACACAATATTTAACTTGTAAAGTGCCGTCGTCAGTAGAACGACTTCGTATGTGCCGATGGCTCTCCCAAAACACGGCTGGCACGGAAGACGGAACTTTACTCCAGGGACGAGCAATTCCAACAGGGAAATGGCGTCCGATTCGTACATACGAGGCCACAGCTGTCACCACTGTAGGTCTGCAGAGCCCATCCCGCAGCAAGCTCTCACAACAACAACCAACAACAACAACAACACGCGATCCGGGCGGCTCACTACCGGGCCGCCTACCTCCTGGATGGAAGCCGCACTCGCCATTTCCTCGGTCCGGGAACTCTCTCTGGCCAAAAGAAATGAGAAGCGCTTTGTCGGAACTCAACATACACGCAACTCTATCTCAGTGCTATCGTATGTGGAGCGTGTCCAAAGAAGTTACAATGCATGTAATAAAGCAACATAGTATTCAATATTAGACAACAGTAGAATTTGAATGCACATATATGAAAAGTTAGGCTCTTTCTTACCGCCGGTATAGTGATACGCTTTAACTGCATAAATCTCCTGCGCTGTTCCCTACGGAGTCTTCCCAGTAAAAAACCCCGGTCGAAACTAAAGAAAGACTGCACACCTTGAACTGCATTCTAAGAAACATCACGCTTTCCGTATATTTGTGTCTACATACCTTCTGAACCATTTGCTCACATTAATATAGTTTTGCTCGGGTATTCACTGATTTTTTTTTCAAGTATCCTTTTGGGAAAAATCCGTTGCGAGTAGCTTTAGTAGCATTAGTAATAAAGGTACCCCGAGACGGGGAGGCGTAGTGGCCTCGGTTCGAATCAGCCCGGCGGATTAACGAAATGGTTCGGAGTGCAGGCCAGGCGGTTTTCCACATCCCCCTAGGTGAATACCGGGCTGGTCCCCAAGTCCTGCCTCAGTTGCACTATTCGCAAACATTTCCTAACACTCCACACATATAACACTATATGCAGAATTTGGGGTACACATTTCCTCCTGGGGGGCATGGGGTGGCGGCAGGAAGGGCATCCGGCCACCCTGTAAATATAAACACGTGCCAAATCCGCGTTTAACACATTGACGACCCTGCATGTGCGGGAAAAGGGTCAAATTGAAAGAAGAAGAAGAAGAAGAAAGAAGAAGTAATAAACAGAATGGTCACGCCTGATGTAAGTTAGCGGCATTCCAGATAGTTAATATGACGTCATATTTCCCGATGTGTCGTACACTGATATACTTTTGGAGATGGCAGTTAAAATGTGAAAAATTAAAACATCATAGCAGATGCTAAGTTCGAGTGAAAATCAAGTAGGCGATAAACTTTTTCCCTGTAATCAATTTGTAGGAGTGTCAGCGAACAAGTTTCGTAAAGTTCTCCCGGCGTATGGAGTATTAAAAAAAACGGATATGCAGCCAGGTAATGAAGTTGACGTCGGCAGATATTTTCGGCCGGAGTGCATCCTGCAACTCTTAAGGCAGTATTGCCTGCAGTACCTGGCAGCATACCCGGAAAGTTTTTGAAGTTTCACATAAGGTTAATTATATGTCAATGTCGTTGGAATCCGCGAAAAGTAAACATTTTCGATTAAATGATAAACAAATTTGGCATATTTGAGGGCAGAGAAACACACAGTTTCTTCAGGCCGTCTGGTACAGAAACCTATATACAATCTAATTTACAATAAAATACAGTCTCCGTTGCAACAATTTTTATTAACGCTTTTCGCCTTTTTGGGGGCATCATCAAAAACTGGATATTACGTTTGGGGAAACCTGACAGGTCAAGTCTTATCATACACAGTGATGCTAGGAAAATAGGTTATTACTGACCCTATAATAATGCTTTACAGAGCTCTGCTATGATAGGATTTCGCGCCAAATCCTGAGAGCGTCAGGCAGGATAGGATCGTGTTCTAAATTCTCTTGTATTTTGTTGTTTGCATAGGTATATTACGAGTGCCCTGTACCCATTGCTACCTATGAATACTGTTGCTGCAAGACTTTGGCGCGAAAGCCTTTCACAGCTGACCGATGTTGTGCTTGGCAACGCCTCGTTTAAATATCGTCTCCCTGAGTGGAGTTCCAATTTTACAGCTGAGCTGTATGCATTATATCAAGCCACCCAATACGTCCGGCGAAACTCGCTCAATAAGAGAGTCATTTGCTCGGACTCTCTGAGTGCTCTTTTGAGCGTCCGCACGCTATATCCTGTCCATCCCCTGGTACAAAGCAACCGCAATTGTCTTACCTCTCTTTCAGCGAGCGGAAGTGCTGTGATGTTTCTGTGGGTCTCTGGCCACGTGGGAGTGTTGGGGAATGAGTCTGCGGATACGGCTGCCAAGAAGGCAGTTCTCTTCCCTCGGCTGTCTACCTTTTCTACTACCTCTGATGACCTTCGTGCTGGCGTCTCCCGGCGTATAATCTCACGTTGGCTTTTACATTGGTCATCCCTGTCAGGGAACAAATTGCGAGCCGTTAAACCTGTGCCTGATCTTTGCTCAACGTCATCTCGACCCTCTCGCCGAGAGGAGATAGTTCTGGTCCGGCTTCGTATTGGCCACTGCCGTTATAGCCACCATTATTTACTTCGTCGTGATCCTGCTCCCTTATGTGAGGACTGTGATGAACCTTTTACTGTGTACCACCTTTTAGTGCTACGTGCGTTTTTTCAACCGTCTATGTCATGATCTATGTTTACCGTTTAAACTGTCTGATATTTTAGCTGATGATCCGCATTCTGCTGACAGAGTTTTACTTTTTATATATAGTGCAAATATGGCGAAAGCCATTTACGTTCTAACCCCGTTTCGATTTTACTATGGGCAGTGTTGGGCGCTAATGACCTAAGTAGTTTTGAGCACTAAAAAAAATAAATAAATAAAGGCTGACCGATGCAAAACATTATTATAAAGTCAGTGATAATTTTCTTATTATAATTTTGGATGGTAGGACTAGGCCTGTAAAGTTTCGCCAAACTTAATTTCCAGATTCTGATGATGCCCCAAAAAAGCAAACGCGTAAAAAAAAAAAAAAAAAAAAAAAAAAAAAAAAAAAAAAAAAAAATTATTCGTACCAAGACTGTATTTTATACGAAAACAAACAGTTAATCATTATAATACTTATCAACTTAACATTTTACCTCTTAAGGAGTAAATCACGATAGCATTTCAAAATTTTAAATTGTCAATAACTACGCGAATTGCTGAATAATTTTGTTGTCCTTGACTTCGTGAGATAAACCCAAAAAAACGATTTTACTTTTTCCGTGTAGACTGTCCTCAAATTTACATTATGCCGTGCTGTAAGATATGTTTCTATACGTAAGTTTCGGTTACTAACACAGGAGAAATCATCAGAAGCTGTAAGTATGCATGAAGTATTTGTGTTATTTTTCCATATAAAAATAAAGTCGAAATGTTTATCCATCACTGGGAAACGGTCGAGTGGTGTAGTCGATCACACCACTTCGTTAGATCGCAGAGTTGCGTTGAAGTGTATTAAGGAGCTAGTACTGCAGAAGAATACGCTTCATTTACTTAATTCAGCAAGAAGATGAACAACATGCCCTACTTCCATACGGATAGAGTTGTTTACTTGCATCGTAATTTCCTCGTCCTCTCCGTAATTTGCCACAGTGACTAGACCTTCATGTAAATGCATTAGATGAGAAGTGAATTCGTCGTCTTTCTGGTCTGGGATTCTGCGAGTAGATGTATTAACGTTTCTTTCAGACTATTTATACTTCCTCTTTGTTCCGAATAAAATCTTTTTTTCTTCTTTTGCTTTCAAAGCAGTGAAGGTGATTCTATAATAATGCATATTTGGCTGAACCCATCCTATTAACATTGTTTTAGGATACTGATGCTGTTCGGATCTCCATCCTCTCGTTTGAACGGTGTTCGGCTGTGAACAAAACGATTTTCGTGTGGCACAATCGTACATCAAAGTATATTTCAGGTTTGATAAGGAATCAAACCTATGTCTTTAGTTTATTTCGCCACATTTGTTTTGCAACGAGAACAGTAGGAAATGTAACGAAATTTTAATAATGTAACTGGAGAATTTTTTTATTTTTATCGTTACTCCTTGCTCATGGAGGGGGTATAATTGTGGTTTGCTAAATCGCAGAGAATCCATTTCTGCTACACCGTCACTAGATCATCAAGCTTCATCGATCTGTGCATATCAAATGCCGGATTCACCTTTACAGATGAAAACGTTTAGTAGGATCCCCTTTTTGAACATTCAGTGTTCTGAAATGGCAGACGTGTGGATGAACGCAGTACAAAGCGTATGACTATGGCCAAGCGTCTCTCTACAGGCGTACATTCTGTCAGAAGATGTAGCATACTTTTGACTTGCCTGGCAATAAATTTAAATAATTCTGACGTATTTCTAAGTGAGTGAAACACACAAACCTGACGCTACACATTTGCTAAACATACATTATAATTGGACTACACTCTTTTCAATGACCCCTCTCCCAATCACGTCCCCAATCTCTACGCCAATTTATTACTTTCTTCTTTGTCCTCTCCAGGTTCTGTTTGCATTAGGGAGCAAAAAACCGGCAATTACTCTGGTCACAAACACATTCCAATATTCAGTTACCCAAATTTCCTCCTACCTCCATTCTATCAACTACTTCCTCTTTTCTCTCTCTGTCTACCCACCACTCCTCATACGGTGCTATCTCCTCCTCCTGCACCGCCACCTCTTCCTCCTACTCTTCCACCTCGTTTCCTCGATCCATCCATCCATCTGCTTCTGTCATTACCTACCCCGTTCTCTGTCAATCTCCTTCTGTACTCACTCACTGTTCAGCTATTACACTCCATCTCCTGTATGTGAAAACTTCTAGGCCCTACACATCTGCCGAATTTCATGGTGATCTATTAAATAGTGTCTAAGTCTGGAGTAAGGTATCTTCCTTCATTCACCGCCATTAAATTAGATTAGTTTTTCGTTTCGTGGATCCATGTTGAGGAGATCCTCGTGGATGTGGAACATGTCAAGAAACAAAATTTACAAGTTGAATAATAGATAATACTAATAATATACAGATACATACTTTTTTTTTTTTTTTTTTTTTTTTTTTTTTTTGCTGATAATATAACTTGTACAAAAACAGACAGCAGTTATCAGAGTTGAAGGGCACGAAAGAGATGCAGAGGTTGGGAAGGTGTAAGACAGGGTTGTAGCCTTTCTCCAATGTTGTTCAATTTGTACTTTGAGCAAGCTATAAAGGAAAGCAAGGAGAAATTCGGAGAAGGAATTAAAGTTCAGGGTGAAGAAATAAAAACTTCGCGTTTTTCCGATGACATTGTAATTCTGTCAGAGACAGCAAAGGACCTGGAGGAGCAATTGAACGGAATGGACAGTGTGTCGAAAGGAGCATATAAGATGAACATTAACAAGAGCAAAACAGGGTAATGGAGTGCAGCCTAAGAAAACTAGTAATTAGATTAGGTAACGAAACAATAAAGGAGGTACATGAGTTTTGTTACTTGGGCAGTAAAATAACAAATGATGGTCGCAGTACAGAGGTTATAAAATGCAGAATGGCAATGGGAAGAAAAGCGTTTTTGAAAAAGAGAAATTTGTTAACATCGAATACTAATTTAAGCATAAGGAAGTCCTTTCTGAAGGCATTTGTGTGCAGTGTTGTTTTATATGGGAGTGAAAAATGGACGATAAACAGTGCGGACAGGAAGAGAATAGAGGCTTTTGAAATGTGGTGTTACAGAAGAATTCTGAAGATTAGGTGGTTGGATCGTGTAACTAATGAGGAAGTACTGAACAGAATTGGGGAGAAAAGGAATTTTTGGCATACCTTGACTAAAAGAAGGGATCGATTAGTACGACACATTCTTAGACATCAAGGAATTGTGAAATTAGCGTTGGAGGGTAGTGTGTGGGTTAAAAATCGCATAGGGAGACCAAGAGATGAATATATTAAGCAAATTCAAATGGATGTAAGTTGCCGTTCTTATGAGGAGATGAAGAGGCTTGATCAGAAAAGATTAGGTTTGAGAGCTGCATCAAACCAGTATTTAGATTAAAGACCACAACAACAACAATATAATAATACTAATATAGTATGAGTACATGCATCATTTGGTACAATTTAGAAATTCACTAACGGAGTAGTAGGAGTTGGCCACTATAAAGTCTTTTAGGTTCCTCTTAAACTTATCTTTATTTGTAGCTAAATTTTTATACTTGATGGTAAATTATAGAAAATGTGTGCTCCTGAGTAGTGGACCCCTTTTTGAACTAAAGTAAGTGCTTTTATGTCCTTGTGTAGATCATTTTTATTCCTAGTATTGTATGTATGTACTGAGTTGTTTGTTGGGAAAAGGGATATATTATTTATGAAATTTCATCAAGAAATAAATATACTGAGAGGCTGTAGTTAATACACCCAGTTGTTTGAAGAGGCTTGTACATGACGTCCGTGAATTTACTCCACAAATAATACTTATTACACGATTTTGGACTCTGACGACTTTTGACTGACTTGAAGAGTTACCCCAAAATATTATTCCATATGATATTATGGAATGAAAGTAAGCAAAGTATGCAATCTTTGTTACTTTTACGTCTCCTATGCCTGATAACACTCGTATTGAAAATACAGATTTGTTGAGTCATTTCTGCAGTTCTGTGGTGTGCTCCTCCCAACTAAATTTATTATCAAGCTGTAATCCCAGGAATTTAATACTGTCAACCTCTTCTATCTGCTCTTCTTCATACTTAATGCATATACTGACAGGAAATCTCATACATGTTCTGAACTGCATGTAGTGAGTCTTTTCAAAGTTTAATGACAATGAGTTGGCCTTAAACCATCTATTAGTTTCATGAAAATATCATTAGCAGACCTTTCTATGACTATGCTTGACGTACATTTTATTCGTATGTGTATTATGATGTTTTGAAAGTCAAGTGTCCAAACGTTGTCAAGATGCGAACTATTGATGAGAAGTCTGGTGTCAAGTATCTTCCGCGAGTCACTGTAAGTTATTTTATGTATATGGTGACCTTCCTCTTCTGAAGGAAGAGAATAATTTTATCCAGTAGGATGAACTGTATGTCAGCGCATTAAATACAAATCTAATCCAAGTGCGGTACCCATATAACATCACCAGTTTCAATTCCTCATCTGTTTCTATGCGTTTTCACTGTTTTTTCTTCTTTTTTTTCTTAGCTACCATTCGATTAAAGTGAACAAAACAAACCAAAAACTATTCAAATCGGTAAAGCTATTTCTCAACTAGCGCACATCAAACGTAAAATTATAAATGTCGTTGTCTCATCATTAACAGACATGGGACCATCTGTACAGAATGATCAGCGAATGATTTTATTTCCTGCTTATTACGTACGTCAACACCTAGCAACTACGGTAGTAGCTTGAACTAACAGTGGATCACAACGTAAAGGGCAATTAAATAGGAATGTCACATAATCTGTGACGTGGTACTATATGTGAAAATAAACCGAAAAAGTCAGCGAACATTTGTCTGATTTCCGATCCTTATATATGTGGAGCAGATTGAGGACTACCACACACACACACACACACACACACACACACACACACACACACACACACACACATCCACGATTCATTGTGTATTTTGAGAATGCTGTGTTTCGTAACAGACTTTCTGCTTAGGGTCTCAACTTTTTATCATATAACGCAATGCAGAAACACCTCTCACACTAATATTCAACGGATTTTCTAGCATATTTTGAAGGAAAGAAAACTGGCCAGGTGTTAGGTCTTTCTTATGCAGGACGAGCGTGCTAAGTTTGCTCTTTGTACTACAGACGAAATTCTGTATTATTTGGTACACAACAGACGAAATTCTGTATTGAAAGGTACACACAAGCTTCATCTAATATATAAAAATTAATGTTTGTTTCTTTGTCTTTTTGTTCGTATTTTGCGCGCGGCCATATCGTACATCCGATTGCGATAAAACTTTGTCAATTTATTGCTTGCATTCGCGCGAAGATTAATAAGCATTGTAATATTAACTTCGTTTGGTGCATGGCGGAGAGTGCTTTACAATTACTTAATTCGTTTCTTACGCCTTCAAGCTAGAATGTCTAGACGGATATGAATGAATTTTGGAACAAAGGTAGCTTACACCCTGATTAATACATGGACTACCTTTCGTAAGCCACCTTATGGTGCGTGGAAGAGGGTACCTTAGAATGGGATAATATGTTTGCTACTGCTTCATGCTGAAAGTGATGGACAGATTTGAATGAAATATGGAATGGAGATATACCCTCCATTAATACATAGGCTAGATTTGAAAGTTACTAATAAAATGAATATTATTTATATTTCTTTGTTTGTTTGTTTGTGTGTGTGTGTGTGTGTGTGTGTGTGTGTGTGTGTGTGTAATGATTTAAAACTGAATTGTTGTGTACCTAAACTTATAAGGAACAGATTGCTTGCAAGACTATCACTAATTATCAATACGAAATGACAAATAAAAATGCTCATTTAAAAAAAAAAAAACCTCATGATTAAAAACTAGATCATTCTGAGAAACGTTTCTGAATTTAAAGCGACCTAACTAAAAACTGAATATTGAATTATCTAACGGAACACTTAATTTAAAGCCACCTTACTGAACACTGAATATAAAGCTACCTAACTGAACTTGTGAAAGAAATTACCTCGAGAAGACAACAGCATGTAGGCTGACAACAGCATGTAGAGTGGTACGATAACAGTCCATGATCGGTAAAAAATTATGCAATATTTATTGGGATTACGTTCACCCAATAATCAAAAAGATTATACTTAGTCACATTTAGCCCTGTATGAAATCTAATTACCTACTGAGAAACAATGTGAACTGACAGTTCGAAATTTGTGCTGCAGAAAAAGTGTGTGAGTAAAACCTCCCATTCCCAAAATGTAAATAAATTGAAATTGAATTAGTTATTCACGGCCTTAGTATAAAAAATGCTTTTTCATTTTAATATGGTTAACTCAAGCCAACACAAATTTTATAAAGTCAAGTCACATTTTAGCAATTGTAGGTGCGCAATGGATAACATTACTGTGCGCTGCAATATAGATCCGATTACCCAATGGAGTACTTTGTTACAAAAGCCTAATTTTTTGTTAATTATGCCATTTGAGAAGTTAGTAAAGAGAAAGATGTTGAATATAAAATGAACAGTACCAGGAGAATTTCAACTGCGAAAATGACGCAACAGAGGACTGGATCAGGTACCACAAGAAAAATATAGCTTATTGTTTCATTTCAAATTACCCTTCACACAAATCATCTTTCGAATTAACTCATTAAAGGAAGTGAACTGCAATATAGAAATTGAAATTCTCCCACACTGCTTAATCTCGAGGATAACAAAGCATCTACGTTTGTATAGTTATATTTACCTTACTCCATATCACATCTCACATACACTGCTTTGTAATAAAAACTCTTCAGTTTGATGTAAATTTACACAGAATTTAGGTTCCAAATATTTCCATCAGTTTACACACAGACAAACAACTGCACAACAATAACTCCCGCACAAGACTAACTGGCGAATGCTTCTGACTGACTGAGACAATAATACACTCTTAGGTATGCACAGATATATGACAAAGAGGTTAACAAGAAACATAGTATACTTGAAATGCAGTTGGAATCGAAATCAAAGTATCTAATATTTAGATGTAAATCAAAGAGGCTAACAGAAAACATAATATGAAAGTGAATTGAAATTGAGATATCGGGGATAGGCCCCTCTCACCTATTGTAAGCCACAGTGCGGTACTTGGCGGAGGATACCGTGCACTAAACGTAGACACCACTGACACACATGAAAGGTAACAGAGTTGTATAATTTATCACAAGAAGGGGGGGGGAGCAGGGGGCAATGGACTGAGGAGGTGGAGGAGATCGACAAAGAGACGACTAGAAAGGTGTAGGAGGAGATGGAAAGAGGCAGTAGGAGTAGGAGATGATCAGAGAGAAGGGAGAAAAGATAAACACAACCACACACACACACACACACACACACACACACACACACAGAGAGAGAGAGAGAGAGAGAGAGAGAGAGAGAGAGAGAGAAAGAGAGAGAGAGGTAGAGGTAGATGAACAGACGAACAAAGAGAAAGAAGGAAAGAGAAGGTGGACATACAGAGAAAAGGGAAGGAGAGATGGACTGACTTGGGAATAAAAAAGAACCCAAGCGACTCCGGATTTTCAGCTAGTGAATTAAATACTGTGTGCTCCAATCTATTCTATAGTCATTCAGTAATTGAACTTAAAATCTTGGATATTTAATGTTTTTCCTAAAACAATAGAAGAAACCAACCTGCTGTGGACCTCAGATGTGTACCTCCGGACTACTGACCCTTGCGGTTTCCTGCCTCTGGCCTAGCGCGGAGGCACTGTGTTCAACGTAATTGCCACAGGAGGCAGGAGTCAATTTGCGGTGCTCCCAGGATAGCGGCGGTCCTTTGTGCCCGCACGGCCATCGTCTAATGGAGAATGCCCTACAAGCACACTGCGGACCTCTGGAGTCGCCGAGCCCCCAAATGCCGACACTGGAGTGGCCGAAGCACGCGAGTTCTATTAAGGCCGGTCTCACCATTCCAGGCCAGCCCCGACTTCATCAGGCCTATTGTTCCTCTGCAGGGAGGTGGCGAGCTTCAGATTATACCGCCACTGTGCGGCTGCTCGCCATTATGCACGTCTGTTGTCACCAGATAGCGGCGTGCGTTCTAGCTCCTTATTGTGAGGTCTCCGATCATACACGTACCACCGTTAAAGCTGACAATCCGTATTATTTGGGAGCCAGTTGTAGCCACTGGCGATAGTAACAGCTGAAAATCGCGCTAACTTCAAATACAAACGTAGCAAAGCCTTGCAGGTAAGTCTTGCAAGCCTAAGGCGAAATACTGGTCCTTCGTCAAATCGGTAAACGGGTCGAAACGTGATGCCTAGACACTCGGTGACCCTATCGGCGTTGATACACAAAAGGCCGAATACTAAATGTCTTTTTCCAAAGCTGTTTCACAAAGGGCGCTTTCTAAACCATAAAAAAGGTAAAAGTTAGTAGAGATTCTTGCGTCTATAAAAAGATCGATGCGCGAAGCATACAATAATTTAATATTCATAGAATATCAACTGCGATTGGGCGAAGCTGAAAATGTGTACCCAGTCGGGATTCTAACCCGGGTCTCCTGCTTTCTAGGCAGTTGCGCTGACCCTTACACCACTGGGGACACATGTATATATATAATATGCCGGTGACGGGCAATGATCCTATCGTTAGTGGGGAGGGCTGGGCAAGTTTGAAGCCCTTACTCTTACGGGAATTAGTTTCATAATTACGAGTTTGAGTACTGTGGGCAGGGCGAGGCTGGGAATTTGTATCTGACGGGAGGCGTGCTTAGGTAGTTCTTGCAGTTGCGGTGATCACTGTGTCCCCAGTGCTGTGGGGGTCAGCGCAACTGCCTAGAAAGCAGGAGACCCAGGTTCGAATCCCGGCTGAGTACACATTTTCAGCTTCGGCCAATCGCATTTGATGTCATATATTCTATGAATATTAAATAATAAGAACTGCAGGATCAGAAGTGACCTCTGTTCTTTCGGAACAGACGCCACATGTATATATATAATATGCCGGTAACGGGCAATGATCCTATCGTTAGTGGGGAGGGATGGGCAAGTTTGAAGCCCTTACTCTTACGGGAATTAGTTTCATAACTACGAGTTTGAGTACTGTGGGCAGGGCGAGGCTGGGAATTTGTATCTGACGGGAGGCGTGCTTAGGTAGTCCTTGCAGGTGCGGTGATCACTGTGTCTCCAGTGGTGATGCCGGGCGCCGTGGCTCAGCGCGTCCGGTCAGAGGGCTCCACGTCCTCTGTAATAAAAAAGCTGAGCCAAATATTCAACGAACAACCTCGAACAAAAACGATCAGCGTCCGCAACGAAGAGAACTACCCAGAGAACAAAAAAAAAAAAAAAAAAAAAAAAAAAAAGTGGTGTAGGGGTCAGCGCAACTGCCTAGAAAGCAGAAGACCCGGGTTCGAATCCCGGCTGGGTACACATTTTCAGCTTCGCCCAATCGCAGTTGATGTCATATATTCTATGAATATTAAATAATAACAACTGCAGGATCAGAAGTGACCTCTGTTCTTTCGGAACAGACGCCACATGTATATACATACAATAATTATCATTGCCTTACCTTAGCAAAAGATCTTTCCGAGAACCTGAAAAAATTCCGGCCCTATCTAAAATCGATAAGCGGGTCACTCGTTGATCATTCCGGGGCAGTAATAGAGGAAAGCAAACGGAAATCTGAAGTTTTAAATTTAACCTTTAAGAAATATTTCACACAGAACGACCGTACTAACGTACCATCATTTTGTCAACGTGCTAACTTCCAACTGGAGGACATAGTAATAGCAATTTCTGGTGCAGAGAAGCAGCTGAGAGAGCTGAATACAAATAGTTTTGTGTCTCGTTTCCTCCGGTTGTCCTGGGTGTCGGTGGCCGAGTAGAGAGAGACCGACACAGGAAAATAGGATGCACGCGTGTGCAGGTACGGAGGTGACCAGCCAGTGGGACAGCAGAAACTAGAAACACTAAGCTAGATTAGTATAAGAGATATATACATTGCGTAACTTTGAGAGCAGCAGACTAGTGGGATGTTGATACATAGTTTAGATAGAGGCCTGCCTACTGATGATTCCTAGTGCCTATCGGATAGCCAAGTCTCAAATGGTGCCTATCTGATTCCCAAGTGACGGATGCAGCAGTCGTGGCCACGAGCGGAGTTGCAGCAGAGGGCGCTCGTGGCTGAGGTAAGAACGCCGCGCCGTGCGTGCATGGCGGCGCCCGGCGAAAGTACGTGGCGCGCAATTCATACTTGTGCGACACCACAAATAGTCTGAGTCGAGACGGAATAGCAGTTCGGTTTTACAAAGAGTATCCTGCGGCATTTATAGCGAATCTTTAATTCAGCGCAAAGTTCCTAGTGATTGGAAAAAAGCGCAGGTGAATCCCGTTTATATGAAAGGTAAAAGAAATTATACAGACAAATTACAGGCCAATACCATTGACTTCGGTTTCCCGTAGAATTTCGGAGCATTTTCTTAGCTCGAACACAGTAAATTTCCTTGAGACGGAAAAGTTTCTTTCTTTGAATCAGAACGGGTTTAGGAAACATCCTTCGTGTGAAACTCAGCTTGCCCTTTTGTCACATGACATCTTCAGAGCCAATGATGAAGGGCAGCAGACAGATTTTGTTTTTCTCGATTTCAAAAAGACATTTGACGCGGTGACACACTGCCGACTGCTAACGAAGATACGAGCATATGGAATACTTTCGCAGATTTGTGACTGGTTGGAAGACTTCGTAAGTAATAGAACGCAGTACGTTGTTCTCGACGGCGAGTGTTCATCAGAGACGAGTGTATCGTCAGGCGTGCCCCAGGGGAGTGTGATAGGACCGCTATTATTTTCTAACTATATAAATGATCTGATGGACAGAGTAACTTGTAATTTGCGGCTGTTTACTGATGATGCTGTGGTGTATGGGAGGGTGTCGTCTTTAATTGACTGTAATAGCTTACAGAATGACTTGAGAAAATTTCTGGTTAGTATGAGAAATAGCAGGTAGCTCTAAATGTAGAAAAATGTAAGGTGCTGCACATGAGTAGGGGAAGCAATCACATAATATACGAATACACCATTAGTAATGAGTGTCTTGATGCAGTCGCGTCGTTCAAATATCTAGGCGTAACACTGCAGAGCGATATAAAATGGCTGACAGCCGACTTCGGTTTTTGGGGAGAATTTTGGGAAGATGTACTTCATATGTAAAGCAGACTGCGTATAAAACGCTTGCATTACTGGGACACACTAAGAAGCAGTTACTGTCATAAAATATATGGGAGTTGACATAAGGAGTGATTTGAAATGGCACTACCATATAAAATCAGTTCTGGGGTAACGCAGATGCCAGATTGAAATTCACTGGAAGATTTCGCAGGCTGTGTAATATCGCCAACAAAGGTAATAGGGTGCAAAACACTCGTTCGGATAATATATGTTTCTCATCAGTTTGGAATCCGTACTAGGTAGGAATTGTAAAGAGAAGATTCATCGAAGAGCAGTTCGCTTCGTTACGGACTCATTTTGTAAACGCGAAAGCATCACAGAGATGATCAGAGATGATCCAGTGGCAGACGCTGCAAGAGAGGCGTTCTGCATCGCAGTACTGGAGTCTCTCAATATACCGAGAGCTTACGTTTCTCGAGGAGTCAACCAGTTTACTACTTTATAATTTTTGAACGTTAATACTTTGATAACAATACGCATGCAAGATGTCGGAACAGGGGAAATACCCTCTGACTTCAAAAAGAATGTAGTGATTACAATACCTAAGGAAGCAAGTACAGACAAATGTGAAAATTATAGAACTATCAGTTTAAGAAGTCATGGTTGTAAAATACTAACATGAATTGTTTACAGGCGAATGGAATAATTCGACCTTGCGGAAGATAAGTTTGGTTTTAGGAGGAATATAGAAGCACACGATACAATACTCACATTACGACTTATCTTAGAAGGTAGGTTAAGGAAAGGGAAGCCTACGTTTTTAGTTTTTGTAGGTGTGACAGAAAGCTTTTGACAGGGTTGATTGAAATACTCTGTCAAATTCTGAAGGTAGCAGAGTAAAGTATATAGAGCTAAGAGCTATATTCAAACACCAGACAGATATTAGAGTCGAAGGGCGTGGAAGGGTCGCAGAGGTTGGGCAGGGATTAAGACAAGGTTGTAGTCTTTCATCACTGTTGTTCAATCTGAACATTAATCAAGCTGTGAAGCAATGCAATGAGAAATTCGGATAGGCTATTATAGTACAGAGAGAGAAAGAGAGAGAAGAGAGAGAGAGAGAATAAGATCCTTGTGGTTTGCTGACACCATAATAATTCTTTCGAAGACAGCAAAAGACATGGAAGAGCAATTAAAGGGAATGGACAGTGTCTTGAAAGGCATGTATAAGATGAACATTAACAAGAGTAAAATGGGGGTAATGGAATGTAGTGTCAGAAAATCAGGCGATGCTGAAGGAGTTAGCTTAGGGTAATGCGACGATAAAAGTAGTAGATGAGTTCTGTTATTTGGGTAGCAAGATAACTTCTGATGGCCGAAGTAAAGAAGACATAAACTGCAGAATTGCTATGGGAAGAAAAGCGCTTCTGAAGAAACGAAATTTGTTGACGTCCAATATTAGTTTAAATCTTAGAAAATCTTACGGGACATAACTACGGGGTCATCAGTCCCTAAACTTACAAACTACTTATGAACTATCTAACACTAAGGACGGCACAAATATCCATGCTCGAGGGGGGATTCGAACCCCCGACCGTAGTGGCCGTGCAGAACGTGACTGGCGCGCCGCAGTCCCCTCGGCCACCGCGACCGGCTAAATCTTAGGAAGTCCTTTCTTAAATCATTTGTCTGGAGTGTAGCATTGTATGGGAGTGAAACGTGGACGATAAGGAGCTCAGACAAAAAGGTGATAGAAACTTTCGAAATGTGGTGCTACAAACGAATGATGAAGATTAGATGGGCAGATCACGTAACTAATGAGGAGGTGCTCAACAGAATTGGGAAGAAATGGATAATCTTACATATCCTGACTAAGAGGGGGGGATAGGAAATTTGGACACATTCTGACAGAACAAGGACTTATCAACTTCGCATTAGATGGAAGTGTGTGGGGTAAAAATCGTAGAGGGAGAGCGAGGGACGAATACAGTAAGCAGATTCAAAAGGCTGTAGGTTGCCGTTTTTATTCTCAGATGGAGCGGCATCCACAGGATAAGGTAGCATGGGGAGCTGCATCAAACCAGTCTGCGGACTGAAGACCACCACATAACACACGCATCTGCTGGTTAAAATGAATTACTTAACTATTTCCTGTAATACGAGTTAATTAGTAGATTTTCACTTGTCGGCTTACAAGATTAGTTTCCAAAAATCTGCCCGAAACAGGTCAAAATCAGATATATTGGTATCTCCGACAGCTTTATATATCACGTATCACGGTTTCTTCTTTTTCTTCCGGGGGGGAGGGGGGAGGCGAGGTGTGAGTGTCTTCGTGTTGCTCTCCTCTCCCACAAAAATCCTGTTGGTAACCGCTTTTTAGTATACCTTTGTGTCTGCAGCTCTGAGGTTTCTTCGCTTCCCTTGATTACTGAAAGAAAGTTATTTATTGCAATTAAACTGCATGAACAACCCGATGAAAGATTGGTTTTGTGGCGGTGTTTCTTCCTTATCCAACACTAGGTATTTACTTATTACCATTAATCGGTCTCAAATTTGAAGGCTATATAACCTACATTTTACTGTAAATTTTAGAAAGTACTCATCTGAATTTGAAGTGCCAATGACTACGTCAAACTGAATTGCTAGTATCAGAAATTATTACCATAACTGTACTGAGTTCTAATATTTGAATTATTATATCAGACTTACACTGTAGGCTGTATTCAAACTATGAAATGACGTCGCTACAGCTATGTAATCACGTCCAGAGTAACCATTAGGGTAAAAAATAACAGATGGGAGCAATCTGCGCAAAGTGCTGAACGTTGTACGACGGGTAAAACAAGTATTTTCGGTAATAGGGGCATACGAGGGGATGAAAACGTTATTAAACCAGTAGCGAATGAAATTCACGCGACGAATATTCCCGTAATGGATCGTGCGTCAGCGGGCAAAATTAATGTATGACCTGCTGGCTTCTAAATCCGTAAAGAGAATTAAGCTATTTTTGTGTTTCAGATCAAGGAGAGAAGACTTGAAACACCAACTGGAAACCTAATATTACCAATTTGGCGCATGCGGTGCCCCTTTTAATTCCGGTGAAAAGTGTAACAATTTCCTCTCAGTGAAAACCAGTGTAACTACCTAGGCTGATCAAGTATCACGGTTTGGCTGAGGCATTCGAGATTTTACGTAAATGTCCCAGAGTCCCAATAAAACCGTCCGGAACGCATGACTGTAAAATCTACGAAAACAAATTTCCTATAAACAGAGTTCTACAGAAATATGTCTATTCAGACACCCCGTTTTAATGGACTCCCAAAGCCGTATTTCGCAAACCGATTTCCCAATTCCGCTTTTGTTGCTCATTTAAAAATTCCAAAATCGATCTTGGAAATCCGCTTCTCTAAAGCTGTTTTCCAGTTCCTCAGTCGATTTTCGTGCCCATGTAAACGCAACCGTTTTTGAAGCGTTCTTGGCTTGTCCGTTTGTGTTATCTTGTTAAGAATTTTCGGCACATATCGATAGAGTAATATTTTCTAATGCGAAATAAAAGTATAAATATTAGAGTGAGCATGAATCTGTGTATTTAAATAAAGAAAAATAGCGATTGTGCTGACCAATTCAGGAACTGAATCAGCTATTTTTGAGCCGCCATATTAAGTAGGCTAGGAAATCCGATCAGGCTGTACCATGTAAACACGACAGCGCTAAACGGTTTACGAAAATCGGTTTTCGTCTTCCAGAAGATGTGTTGTATGTAAACGTAGCGATACTGTACATATCCCATTTCGTTTAGTCTCATGCCTAAACAACGATTTACGTCGAAAAGAAAACATGTAATGAATTCCGTCATTCCTAATAAGCCAACCTTTCGCTTTATGGCCCTTGAGAGACCTAAATATGGAGACAGCAAACCTTAAAAGATTAATGATTAGTGTTATTACATAGTATTTCGGTTAATAAAACGCAAATAAATGATATAGGTTGTGATTTAACCTGTTGTAATTTTTACAAGACTTTCATACTTGTGAATTTGGTCTTATTGCGATGTTTACATACTTTCATGGCATTATATTTGAATTCTTGTATACATGGTGATCTTATCAGTTGAAATTATACAGTCGTTCAGCATTATTTTATTTTAGAACATTCCTGTGTCAGCTTATTGTAACTGCCATACTAATGTCATTGTTATACATATCTCGTAACCGTTTTACCAATGATTACTTGTAGACTATAATTTCATAGTATTTTTTCTTTTATCATTCCTTTACATTCCTTGTTTTTAATCCTCTATTTGAGTATTGTGTTCACCTCAGCAACTGTGGTTTATATTACGTTTAGTGAAACAGCGACCAGTTACAGCGGTGTTGATTTTATTTACGACCAGTTTTACTCCGCTGTGTTCAGATCGAGCATACAGAGCACAATTAGTAGACCTGAAAAACAACAATTTCCCGAAGCCGGACGTAACTAAAAACTACGCCACTGAAATTGGATGCTATCTAGTTTAACCTAATCCTCTTATTTTTATTTTTATTTGTAATTATTTCAACAGTTTTCAAATTTTTGCTTTTCTCTATGTATAATTTTTAATGCGACTTTTTCACTTCTCTTATTATCGGTTTTGTTGGTGCGTAAATTTAATTACAACCCTTTTTACAGTTTTCTAATTATGGGTTTTACCAATGCGTAATTTTAATTACAAGCCACTTTTCAGCTTCATACCTTTTTAACTTCAAATGCAAATAATTACGAATAATTTATAAATTTTATTTTATAATAAAATGATCAGTTTCGATCCTATAGTAAGATCATACTCGGTTTGTGGATGATCTTAGTATATCATCGAAACCGGTCATTTTATTATAAAATAATGTGTATATATTTTTTGCGAACTGAACTGATATTAAAATATATAATAATTACAGCGATCTAGATAGCATTATGATATTTATTCTATTTTATTATGCTGTTGCTCCTCAAGAGACGGGCCAGCTACTCACAAGGACGTGATCTTCACTGATCGAAACTGGAAATCACAATAAAATCAATATCATATTGCGATCTAGACTGCTGTAATTATTATATTATCGAAAATTTTGTGATCGCGATTTTAATTTCCACAGTAACAATGTTCTATAAAATATTTGATGTATTCATATTAAAACGTTGTACCAGTTCGCTGCATTTCAAAAGGAAACAATAATTCATTACATACCTGGGAATTGGCAACGTATTTGGGTAGCCAGGTTGCCTGACTGTCTTGTACGGACTTTATTGTGACGTTAGTTTGAAATCTTGTTGTTATTTGTGTGGATTCAGTTATGTCGTTATACAATTTAAAGATTACGGTTCAAGTCCATCAATAACGGAGTACTACGCTATGTTTTAGAGAAGAAATGTATTGTATGTAACTGTAGCACATTTTAGTACTAGTACGTATGTAGATCTCAAGTTTTCAACATTTCATACATATTGTTAGTGACTAAACACTGAGAAAATTTATCAAAGCTACTCTTCTGGACATCGAAAATGTAACAACAAGAAGGACCGGAGATATCACAGCCAAATTTATTTTGTAGATAACACGTTGTACATTCGAAGTAATGTATCGTATGGGGTGATAAAAGGCTCTATCCAGAAGTGTAACGCTGGTCTGTTAGTTTACAGGCAATATTTGCACTAGGTGTCTGGGAGTGGGACCCAATACGACAGCACACCGTTACACCGTTTTCAGAATCTAGATTCGTAGAAAAAAAATAAATTGTCGTTCCAATCCTGTTTCTATCTGCATCACCACAATGGTCTGAAGACACAAGGCAGCGTGATTGTTGAACTGTGCCTGCGTCTGGTATTGTTTGGGATGGTACTGAAAGACACTCCCACACTCTCATAGAACCAATTGCTGATACACTAACCAGTCAGGACTATATATCTCAAGTGTCTCAGCCTTATATCCTCCCATACGTTAGGAGTCTGTCATCGGCTGCTCTTCAAGAGGATGACGCACCATCACATCGTATTGCATTGTTGCCCTGGGCTCCGTTCTCTGGTGCTCATTCTGTATCTTCCGTGCCGTTCCATTGTGTGTGTTAACATTCCTGACGTCATTTTCGATTGCCATGCCAAAGTGCTTGCCAATTTAATATATTAATTAATACAGGACACGGAAAATTATTTCGCCCCCACGAGACGATGATTCTCTGGTCAGGCAAGCAAACGGTAATTTTAGTCCGGGAAAATTAGTTTTATATGATTTTATTGGGGATTGATATTACCAACTTCTTGGATATTAATTAGACCTAACTTTGTACTACTTCCAACGAATCGTCATTTTTCATTACATTGGAATCTGTCGTCAGAAATTTTAGATTTTTTTTTTTTTAATTTATGCCTCAGGCTGGCAATGTGGCTCATGACACCTTTGTGCTGGTCTGGGAAAAGTCTTAGCTGTACAATATATTCACGAAACTCTTATCGATTCTCTACTTCAACATACTTTATCTTAAAATATCAGTGTTGGAAATGTCTTTAATGCACCGTTTCATTTTCACTGCAAACTTCCGTAATATGAAGGCGCAAATTCAGTTTTCACTGATCGCAAAACTGTCGCGCCGTATTTGGAAAATTTCGTGTTTATACTTCAGCATTACCAAAATATGCACTCCAGATACTACACCGAATTAAAGATCTCCACAAAATGAGCCATTTTCACTGCGATCTTAAGACCTACATTTCCCACAAGTGTGTTAGTAATATATCTAAACGGTAGTTGCTAGTGTTTTATCGTACTTTTTCCTACGGACATAGTATTCATTACTTACAGAAAAGTTTTACAACTTTTAAGTTAAAATCGAAATGAATTTTGTTAAGCCGGATGGTGGGAGTCATACAAATTGATAGCAGTATTTATATTCTGGCTCTCTTGCCCACCGAAAAAGTATGGTCGACGTCTGCGGAACGGCTATCCCTGGATTCCCCACCCACTGCTACACCAGATCAAATTTGTCAACATATCAAATTTATCAACATATAGCATGACTGCTGTGTTGCCCAACTCTTCCTGGAAAATGAAAAATTTCTTCCTTCCTTGGGAGGGGAGCTTCAGTCCTGTTGAAGATATTAGATCAGTATCACAACCTAAGCTAAACTGTCACAGTGTCCTAACGTTTACAAACACAGATTCCACCATAAAAGACAAAAATATGTTATGACTGGTATTCTTCACATTTAGTTGAGAGTCACCTATATTTTGATGGATTGAAATAAAAATGTTTTGTCAAATGGACATAAAGAATTGCGGAAGGGGAGAAGGAAAATTACAGTTTTCAGAAGATTACATGTATTAAGTGCCTCACTAGATATTTTAAATATAAATTTTCAGTATTAAAGAACATAGTCAAAACTTACTAAACCAGAAATATTTACGAACCTTACAGCGTAATGCGTCGCAACGTACTACTAGTATACGAGTAAGAGACCTGCAGCAGCCTTCAGTGCATTACCTGAAAAAGATAAACCAGTATCAGAATGATTGACATGTAAAAAGTAAATAATTTCGACAATTATGTTGTACTGAGAAGTATAGTCTTTTACTACTGCTCAAAATATTTAAATTAATTGGTACCACGAGTTTGTGAGTAAAGGTCACACAATACTTCTCAGTGAAATATCTGAAAACTGAATTAAAATGAACAACATGTAGAAAGTACCATATATTTGTGGTACTGGAGAATCTAAAATTGATTAACACTATGTAGTAATGTTTAAAGCAATATAGTTAGTGATTAATCTCCAAGAAACTTTTTTCATTCAGCTCAACTACATATTGCATATCTATAGACCGCCTCAATTTTCTATACTTAGCATTGAGTCAGTACTGTGATGCTTCTCAGATTACTGCAACCACATTTACGTCATGGTTGTTATTTAAAAAATACAGAACTTTGTTCGTGTAAATATGCTCCATAATCCGGATTGTAAAGAAGCACAGCCTTGAGATTCGGAGATTGGAAATATTCTGTAAATTACAACGAATTATCGAATTACTGTCCAAGGGATGAATACTAACAACTGGAGCTCTGCTCTCACGTGTTTAATAATGGTATCAATAATTTCTGTATAATTAATAGTGGTATTCTTTAGATCTATACAAGTTTTAAACCGCAAATTATTTGATAGCTTTAAAACATTGTCAGTTTCGTGGAATACAGTATTGTTGTACGTTTCAATTGGTTACAGGCCTAAAACAGTTTGTTTAATAAACTACTGAGATATGATTCTTTGACTTACTTAAAAATTCATTTTTCGGCTGTAAACAGGATAAGAGACAGAGAGAGAGAGTGAGAAATATTCTAAAAACATACACGCAAACGACGCTTCCCGATGCAAAGAGGGAACGAAAAAAATCCAATAAGCTTGTGTTCGCCATATGACCTAAATGAAACATAAATTCATTCTTAATATAGATACACGTATAAAATTGTTTCGGCTCTAACAAGCGCTTACTCATTTCAATATGCTTTAAAAGTATAAACAAATTCAAACAATGAACGCGTGAAAGTAAATGCTAAGCCGACTCTAACTGAATTTACTGAATCACTGGCATCAAATTTTATCATGGAAGGATGTAGAGTTGATTTCTGTCAAGAAGGAGAGACTGTCAGTCACCGAGATAACACACTTGTCCCACACACGATCAAATCTGAAATACATAAATGTCGCACAAAATCCACGCATTACTCATTACAAAATTCGTGATATCTCTGTCTCTTTCCGTATTCTTACCCTTTGGTATATTAATCCTTTTCGGTTTTTAATTTTCATACTATCTCAGATTTTGGGATTTGTAAGTCTTCATCCCTAATGAAGCTGGGAGTAATATATCAAGTGTTTCATGACCTGTATTGTCAGGGATTTTACGAAGTATCATACGAACTTAAAATCAGACACATTCGTATTATTTGTGTAGGAAAGCAGACTGCATTCATTTTTCCGTAGTACACCTTCATTAAAAAGTTAAACATTATGCTATTTGTGATTACCTCCTATAAACACGCACACTTTATTAAGAAAGTAAGACCTTTTTTTTCAGCGAAGTGACAAAAATTGCGTTAGCAAAAGTTTTATGGGGCTAATAAGAAAACTATTAATTTTAATTCTGCTTATAACTTCCTCCATCCCGAACTCTCCTAACTTTGCCAATAACGCACAAAGATTAACTCCTCTCACTGTATACAACGCATTCCTTTATCACTCTTGAAAGTATGTGCTTTTACATGGCATTCCATACCCACACAAAGTTTTCAAGACGCCAAACAAAACTTTGTACCTGGATGGTTTTCATCTTTCATTCCCTACTCTGTAGTGATTCTTCTACAGATCGGTTCTTTTCAATCAAATCCCAGTCAAGGGTTTACAAATTTATAATATTTTCGACAGTATTTGTATGTCCATCTTTCGATGATAACATAGCTTGTAACTATAGAATAAGAACGAAATATAATTTTCAGTGTGGCGATATTCCATAATCACACAGTTTCATTATAAGACGCTTGCGGAGTACAGTGCAAAAGCCTTCCGGAAATCTAAGAGGTACGGAATCTATCTTGTCGATAAGACTCACTACATAATGAGACTATAGAGCTCATTGTGCGACGCCTCTATGGCTAACGCAGTATTAAGTTTTATTCGCGCGGCTGGTTTTTACGACTCTATCTAGTGATGGGTGCTGTGGCCTCCTGTCTTTGGCCACCACCAATCCAGCTCTTTTAACAGATTTCTACAGGCCCTTATGTAAAGGACCTAGGGGTTCTTAGTGTGTGCAGTATGGCTGGCTCATCCTGTTTTATCTTTGTGATCAGCCAGCCATGGTACTCTGCTGTCTAGTTTTAGTTATGTTCCTTCCTTTGTTTTACCAATTGTGTGTGTCTTTGTTCTGTATTGTTTCCGACAGGTCCATTGTTAGCCTGTCCCTTTTGTGCGTTCCCATTTACTGAGCTCTGTTTTTACTTTTTACTTTCTTAACAGTGGACTCTCAGCTAGGAACAGGGGACTGATGACCTAGCTGTTTAGTCCCCTCAAAACAACCAACCAACCAACAACAACAACAACAAGCTAATTGTGTTTCAAAAGAACGATAATTTCTGAACCCATGCTCCTAAATCCGTGTTGGGGAATCACAGTTAGTAATTTTCATTACCTACCTACCATCTGCAGCATCAGACAAAAAATATATATAATGAGGTGTATACTTATTATGTATGTATTTAGTATGGAGTGAATAACCCGCGGTGGAGTTGCCGAGCGTTCTAAGGTTCCTTGCTGCGGAGCACGTCACTTGTCGCCGTCGCAGGTGCGATTCCTCCCTCGGGTATGGGTGTATTTGTTATCCTTAGCATAAGTTAGGTCAAGTAGTTTGTAAGACTAGGGACTGATGAAGAGAGTAGTTAAGTCACATGGACTTACAAACATTTGATTTTTGGAGTGATTCAAGTTCCGGATATAAAAACGAAAATTCTTACGGTACAACATTTACAATAATATCAGGATACCACTCTCGTAAGCTACATATACATCTATTACATCTACATGGGATACTCTGCAAATCACATGTAAGTGCCTGGCAGAGGGTTTAATACTATTCATCTCCCATTCCACTCTCGAATAGCGCGCTGGACGAAAGAACATCTGAATCTCACCGTCCGAGCTCTGATTTCTCGTATTTTATTCTGATGATCATTTTGGCGATTGGAGTTTCGTAAATAGCCCACGCCGCAGCGATAAGCGCCGTTGTTGTAATGACTCCCATCCGAGATCCTGTATCATTTTCGTAACGCTATCTCCCCTGTATCGTGACAATACGAAACGAGCTGCCCTTCTCGGAACTCTCTCGATGTCCTCTGTCAAACCCACCTGATAAGGATCCCACACTGGGCAGCAATACTCCAAAAACGTACGGATAAGCGTAGTGTATGCAGTCTCTTTAGTTGTACCAACCGAAAAGTAAGGCAAATAATTAGCAACAAAGAAGCTGTGCCGCATAAACTGAAAGCTACGTACTACGATGTATGACCACAAAGTAAGTTCCGTTTGGTTATATCAAACAAACACGTACAGATACAGAAAAAGTATTTATTGTACGAAACTCTACAGTTGTTAAACTAATTTTCTACTTATCTTCCGAAATTTTGTAGGCACTTGTCATAGCGTGGCAAAAGTTTTTGTATGCATTCTTCATATAAGGTTGCCGCCTATATATTCGTGGTAGCACGTTATTTCAGCTCGTCATCATCGTTGAAGTGTTGACCACCAAGGACAGATTTTGCGTGTAAGAAGAGATGAAAGTCTCTAGGAGTGAGTTCCGGAATGCACGGAGGATGATCAAACACCTCCCAGTGAAATTCCCGTAAGAGGTCTTTGCTCACATTCGCCGTGTGAGGTCGTCCATTATTGTGAAAAAAAAAACACCACCTTTTGACAGTAATCCTCGGCGTTTATTCTGTATTACGTGGCGCAATTTCTTAATGGTCTCGCAGTAATCGTGGTAGGAAATGTTCAAACGTTTGTAGAGCTTATGGGACTTAACTACGGGGTCATCAGTGCCTAAACTTACAAACTACTTGTGAACTAGCTAATCCTAAGGACGGCACAAATATCCATGCCCGAGGGGGGATTCGAACCCCCGACCGTAGTGGCCGTGCAGACCGTGACTGGAGCGCCTCAGTCTCCTCGGCCACCGCGGCCGGCTGGTAGGAAATCAATCAGCAAAATGACTTTTCTGTCAAAAAAAAAAAAAAAAAAAAAAAAAAAAAGTGCACTAGACTTTTCTAGGTGTCAAGATTTGCTAAGGCTTAACCTTCGTTGGGGAAGAAGTGTGCCTCCATGTCACTGATTGCCGTTTTGTTTCACGTGAGTCGTACGATACCCAAGTTTCAACCCCCCCCCCCCCCCCCCCCCGGTGACTATCCGAGAAAGAAAACCATCGACTTCTTCATTGTAGCGTGTCAAAAACTAAAGTTCACTGCCCATACGCTGTTTTTTAATTTGTTCAGTAAGAAGTTCGGGTACCCAACGCAAAGTTTTCGAAATTTCAAATTTTTCAGTAACAATTTCATGAATTAGTGATCGTGCACATGACTCTTTTAGGTGTCAAGATTTGCTAAGGCTTAACCTTAGTTGGGGAAGAAGTGTGCCTCCATGTCACTGATTGCCGTTTTGTTTCACGGGAGTCGTACGATACCCAAGTTTCAACCCCCCCCCCCCCCCGGTGACTATCCGAGAAAGAAAACCATCGACTTCTTCATTGTAGCGTGTCAAAAACTAAAGTTCACTGCCCATACGCTGTTTTTTATTTTGTTCAGTAAGAAGTTCGGGTACCCAACGCAAAACTTTCGAAATTTCAAATTTTTCAGTAACAATTTCATGAATTAGTGATCGTGCGTTTTGCGGAGCTTCCATAGCAAGCGCACTAAGAGGAAACTTGCGGTTGTGCTTCATCTTCAATTGTGTGAACCAGTTCATCAGTAACCAAAGACGGGGGTCCACGTCGTTCTTTATCGTACATTTGATCACGTCCTTCATGAACAGCATGACCTATGTTCTAATCATTGAATCACTCATATCATCGCAGATTCGTCGATGAATTTCCTTTGGTTTAATTTTATTTGCATTTAGAAAACGAATCACACATCTGATTTCACACACGGCGGCATTTTCAGTTACGGCTGACATTATAAAGAAGCGCTACAAAGCACACGTCTGCAGCAGCGATCTGAAAATGGCGTACATGTCTTCTCTTTGAGTCAGAGTAACTGCCGCGCATGGTCGGAACTGCGATCGTAGCACTGCCGCGGATAGAAATAAAAACGGAACTTACTTTGTGGAACTTACATGTGAAAAACAACTCTTTATTCACACGAAGTGATGGGTGCTATCGACAAGGGTTCGCAAAACGATTCCGTAATTCTTGATTTCCAGAAGGCTTTTGACACCGTACCTCACAAACGGCTTTTAATTAAACTGCGTGGTTGTGGTATATCGCCCAAAATTTGCGTCTGGATAGGGGATTTCCTGTCAGAGAGGATACAGTTCGTAGTAGTTGATGGTAAGCCATCAACTAAAACAGAGGTGATATCGGGCGTTCCACAGTGTAGTGCTATTGGTCCTCTGCTGTTCCTTATTTAAATAAACGATTTAGGGGAAAATCTAAGTAGCTCTCTTAGGTTGTTTGCAGATGACGCCGTCATTTACCGACTAGTAAAATCATCTGAAGATCAAAACCAACTGCAGAACTATCTGAATAAGATATCAGTATGGTGCAAAAATTGGCAATTGACTCCTAATAATGAGAAGTGTGAAGTCGTCCACATGAGTACGAAAAGAAATCCGTTAAACTGTTTACAAGATAAATCAATCAAACGTGAAGGTCGTAAACTCCACAAAATACCTACGAATTACTATTAATTCCGGCTTAAATTGCAAATAACACGTAGATAATGTCGTGAGTAAGGCGAACCAGAGACTGCATTTTCTTGGCAGAACCCTAAAAACATCCAAGATAACTACAAAAGAAACTGCATACACTACGCTTGTCTGTCCATTTTTGGAGTATTGCTGCCCAGTGTGGGATCCTTATCAGGTGGTTTGCCGGAGGACATCGAAAGAGTCCAACGAAGGGCAGCTCGTTTCGTATTGTCACGATACAGGGCAGACAGCGTTACGGAAATGATACAGGATCTGGGATGGGAATCATTACAACAATGGCGGTTATCACTGGGGAGTAGGCTACTTACGAAACCCCAATCGCCAACATTCTCCTCCGAATGCCAAAATATATTGTTGACTCCCACTTACATAGGTAGCAATGATCATCAGAATAAAATACGGGAAATCAGAGCTCGAACGGAGAGATTCAGGTGTTCTTTCTTCCCGCGCGCTATTTGAGAATGGAATGGGATATGAATAGTATGATGGAGGTTCGATGAACCCTCTGCCAGGCACTTAAATGTGATTTGCCGAGTATCCCATGTAGATGTAGATGTAGAACGTCGCTGGAATATGGCGTCTATTTTGTTTATCGTTTACAGCAGACATTCTTCTTCTATCATATTTCAGTATGCATTGACGAAGGTGAGTGGAGAGCAAGAAGACAGCAAGAGCGGCAATAGTTACAATGAAGAATAAATTTGTTGTATGACGAGCATTTTGGAGTAGACGATGAATCCAGTGACATTTCATATCGGTAAAAATCAAATGACGTCCCGTAGTTCAGAATCAGAAGGTGCTGCAATCACAGCTAGCATTGTGATGGGTTTTTATATTCATAACATGGAAAGGTGTGAGATACGAAATGCTCCCCAAAGGCCAAAGTTACGGAATACGAACTGCTTGTCGCCACGAAACGGTACAGAAGGTCAATAAAATTCATGTGAGCACCGGAGTCACTTTCACTTGAGATAAATGTTCATCGAGATACAAAGTATTAAAAAATATATTGCCTCCGCTGTGTTTACAATTCTTTGTGATAATTGACACTATTTTCTAGTTATATCTGAGGAGGTCTGCTACAACTGCAAATGAAACTGATAAATGATTACGATTGGCAGTGATGTAGTTTACAGTTGTTATTAACTTAACACAAAGTTACTTACTGTTTACTGGAAAGCGGTTAAACCCTGTAATTCTTCACAGGTAGCATTATTGCGTAAACCTAAATGTTGTTCGCTAAGAAAACATCTCCGGTTTTTCCTTATATACGACCCTCTACGCAACTGATATGCTAAATTTCATGCGCATCGCTTCGCAGAACAACCATTACTTATTATAATTATCTTGAAGGTTACTTTCTGCAAACACATATTTCAAGGACTGCGCCTGTATCTATTCGTATGGAATCATTATGTAGAATTTCACGACAAATACTTCCTTCATGGGTGAAAATAAAAACACAGTCTCTTGTCAACACTATGACGAGAATAGTTTTTTTCCGCGTGAAGCTTTTTGTATGTGGTAAATCGAACCTAGAACTAATGACTGAGTAATGAAATGATTCAGAGACGTTAAAAGGCACAAACGTTTGTTTCTTCAGGGAGTACTTCGCTTTGAATTTTAGATATTGTCAGAAAATAAGAAAGCAATCATATATCGATTTCTCAACAGTTACATTAAATTTTAATATTTTACAGTAAATGCGAATTAAATAAAGAAATTGAAATCCAGTTTCATACTGACTTGCACAGCAGCACCTTTCTGCACTTTAGTCTTGATAATGGCAGGCTATGCAAATTTCGATTTTTTTTAGTAAGTTTCGAATCTTTACTACATTAACTACTCCAGTAACTCAGTAAAGTGATCTTTTTTCTGTTATATTAACTGTCAAGATCGTTTATGTTGAAACAATTTATTTTAATCATAAACAGTTTCAGCAGAACTTGTTGATATCCTCAGATGATCACTTTCCAGGAAAGTAAGTATCAGAGTCGTCTTTGAAATGGAAATATGCTCAGGTTATAAAATATTTCTCCAAATCTGTTTTCGTTTCTCTAACAGGTCGGTCTGTTTCAAACAATAACAGTGTACCACTTAGAGCTACCGGTACAGTGATGTCTTGGATCGATGCTGAACGGATGCTTAAGGGAATGAAGCGGTCCCTTAATGGATTTAATAATTAACTCAATTACCGAAGTGAATTTGATATTCGCTTAATTCAACCAGAATAAAGTTGATTATTAAGTATTGAAAATATGCTGCCTCAGTAATCGTTAGTCTGTGTATAGGTCTGAGGACGGAAGAGTGGAATTAATGATTGCTCGTTGAGAAAAGAAGAGCGGTGGTTATTGACGAATAATTTCCCCGGGAACTTCATAACCATGCTCAATTTGGACGATTATTTTGGAATCAGGTTTCAGCCATCACTTGCTTAGTACGAACGCAGTGACGAAATATGTTGCATGAACTCTGATAGTAACAAAATGTTCAAATTTTTGTAAATCTATCGGACCAAAATGCGTGGTCATCAGTCCGTAGCTTACAAATTACTTAAACTAAGCTAAACTAACGTAAGGACAAAACACACACCCATGCCCCAGGGAGGACTCGAATATCCGACGGCGAGCAACCGCGCGCTCAGCAGCGAGGCGCTTTAGACCGCTCGGCTACTCCACCGCGGCGTGACAGTAACATTTTCATATGCACAAACATCACTCAAATTAGAAATTACACGACGTAGGCTACAGTAAGAGCTGATTACTGGTGGTGTTTTCGTGGTCATTTTCTGACTACAAAGATAAAAACATTATATGTTTTAATGACGTAATAGTAGAGAACATGTTCGTTTAATAATAAAAAATGTAGAATATAGGCTATTATCTTGTTTTTGATTAGGAATGTACCCAATATTCTACCAAGCACTGATGGAACAGTCAGTTAACGCTATGAAATTTTAATCTGCAGTTTCATGAAAGCGTAAGGCATGAAGTATCTCCCGACATGGAGCTCGTTGAATGTCAGTATCGTACAATGGAGGTCGGATATACGGGCTCCTTTGTGCCTGAGCTACCGAAGCTAAGGTGTAGGCCGGTCTTCGATACAATGGAGCTACGAGAACCCAGGCGTACTGGCCTGACTTATAGCGGACTCGTGATTCCCTTCGGAGTTTCTACTCCGCTGCCGGCATCCATTTCTTCGCTGCATGATGGATTAGTTCACCGTTGGAGCCTTAGGAATACAAAATGCGCGTAAATAAGGGAGTCAAAGTTCACGATGAGAAAAGATAACCTTACGGATAAAGAATGGGCCGTGCGGAGGGATTATCTACGATAGACTGTTTGTAATGCTCCATAAATTTAGAATAGATTCTACGGAAAAAATCAGCGTGTTTGCCTTAGGTTTAAACTGCCAGAACGGTAGCAATTACTCTGTACATCGAAGGTCTCAGACCTGTCCTTTATACGTTTTTCAATAATCCTAACAATACTGTCTACTGTATTGAAATTAGTCAGGAAAATGAAACATAATCGGTACAGTTGGTGTAATAGTAAAGTTGTATGCTTAAAAGTGGAAAATCATTCTTTATTAAATATATGTTCCTGATTTGGATTAGTACTCAAGCTTAATAGCTACGCTAGAAACAACAAACTCTATTAAGAATACCTGACATAGTCGGGTTTGGAGGCGATCTAATCGTTTTATAGTTTTCAAAATGACAAGCCAAGACCGCACATTAATAATTTATTAAATGAAGACCGGTTTAGGTGCACTTTGTCACCATCATCTGGTCACATATATGTTATAATCTGGTCGTCTTGTTAAAAAAAGTATTGGGTGTAAAATAACAAGTGCAACATGTCACTTAGTCACTATATAAAAATATATATAAGTTAAAAAAACATGTCAGCTTACAAAATACTCCAGCTGTCATCTTTTTAACTTCGTGCGCCACGGTTGCACAGTGGTAGAGTGCCAGAATCCAAATCCAAAGGTCGCGGGTTCGAACCCCGCCAGGTCCTAGGATTTTTATCTGTCACTTTCCACCTCTTTCACCTCTGTCAGTATTGCTTATGTGAAAAATACCGAGTAGCACCGTGGTTCGGAACCCACGTTAAACTGTAGGTCCCCCTATAACTGTGGTGTTCAAACCAATCTTCGGATTGTTGACTGCTTTACCTTATTTTTTATATAGTGACTAAGTTCAATGTTGCACTTGTTACTTTATACCCAATTTTTTTTAACAAGATGACCAGATTATTACATATATGTTACCAGATGATGGTGACACAGTGCACCGAAACCGGTCATCATTTAATAAATTATTAATGTGCGATCTTGGCATGTCATTTTGAAAACTATATAACAAACTTTATACTTAGGATACAAGCAGGACCGCGGGGCTGGATGTAAGACTTGATTCCATCTCCAAACATATAAAGCCTATTTTATTTTTATTTTGCATGTTATACACGTCACCCAATTCTGTAAATAATGAAAGTACACAAAAATACTCACTGGGTTGAGATATAGATTAAAATATAATTTCTTATGTTCAAATGTTTGTATAGCTTATGGGACTTAACTACGTGGTCATCAGTCCCTAAACTTACAAACTACTTACGAACTAGCTAATACTAAGGACGGCACAAATATCCACGCCCGAGGGGGATTCGAACCCCCGACCGTAGTAGCCGTGCACACCGTGACTGAAGCGCCTCAGTCACCTCGGCCACCGTATAATTTCTTATTAAACTGCAATCACATTGATTGCTTATTAAACACAAAAGAGATGTTCACATATTATGCATTGTATACTATGGTAAAATACGTTGCACGAGATATTGCCGGCAGAAACAGTGAATGCTAAGGGTTGTTTACGGCGCAGTTGACTGAATCCTTGGTCTAGTAGTATGCACACGTGTATTGTTGATCAACTACTAGTAGCAGTAACTTTGACTGTATTCTGTATTACAGAATTCGAGTAAATTATGCAGATTGTGACATCATTATATAGAGCTGCAGGCCTATCAGAATAACTGTTCGTAATTTTCTGCTGTCACTAAGACACGGATATAAACATTACTTAAGAATAATACTTTCTCTGCAAGTACGTGATTTAATCAATCTTACTTCTTTCAACTATGCCTCTAATCATAGGAACGAAGAACTGCCTAAGATAGTGTGTTATAATAGTTCACAGAATATCTTCTGTAAAATTTGTTTCAGGTGTTAAAATATATTGTTTTTCTACATAAATGCGTCAATGGTTAACTGAGGTAGATTAAAGACATTCAAGTCGCCGATGTGGGATCCATCTCAGACGTAATTATTATTAGAAGTGATTAAAACGTTTCCTTGGTATTGCAATATACTTCACAATAGATATGTTTCTAAATTTGCTTAAGATATAACCATCCTTTTCAGTTATTTCATATACTTTATTGCAGTTGTACTGTGTGTTATGGTCTAAAAAATAACTCGAAGAACAGTATAATGTTCGATCGCTTGTTCGTATTTTACAAAGATCTTCAGTTTATTTCCTAGTTTGATGAAATTTTGCACACTTGACCTGCAAAACATTATTTTGATCACTGTCTACATATCGTTTAATATGGTGTTTGGCGAACGTTAAATTACTTGCAGAACTGGACACCAGTGTTCGCTTTTATTCCGATCTTGCACACTTTATCTGCAAAACAAGAGGAAGTCCGCAATGTACGTAATATTTTGTTCGGTACGTTAGAACAGACAACAACACTGTTGGACCGATTACCGTGAAAATTACACATGTATTCCGAAAGACACCGGACGGTAATTGTCGAGGGTGCCTTCTAAAAAACTTCAACACCGTCTCACTTCTTTGCATGATAGTTGACATATCATTATATAAATACGCTAACACGAAAATTTGGTACAGATTACTAATTTATTCGTACAAGTAGGCCGATGAAAGTTACTCGAACCTCCGACAGCGAGCAAACGCGTGCTCCGCAGCATGACAATTTACAACTCTCGGCCACTCCACCGCGGCAGTTGATAAACCCTTAGTAATGAAAGACAACACAAAGTTTAGAACGAAGTGGTGCCTCGACACTTGACGATTGCCGCGTTGGAATGTTCAAATGTTCAACTGTTTATAGAGCTTATGGGACTACGTGGTCATCAGTCCCTAAACTCATAAACTACTTATGAACTAGCTAATACTACAGACGGCACAAATATCCATGCCGGAGGGAGGATTCGAACTCCCGACCGTAGTGGCCGTGCAGAACGTAGACCGCTCGGTCACTGCGGTTGACGTGGTGGAATGGCCGAGCGCGCTAAGACGCCTTGCTGCGGGGGGCACGTTAGATCGCCGTCGTAGATTCAAGTCCTTCTTCAACCACGGGTGTGTGTGTTTGTTTGTGTTGTACTCAGTATAAATTATTTTAAGCAGCTTGTAAGCTCAGGGACTGATAACCGTTGCTATTAAGTCCCTTAGATTTACCATCATTTTTAAACTTAACGGCTCGCTACTCGAAACATGTCGCGTGGCACCATGAATCTTCCTTTACATTCCTTCCTACAAACAGGTTTAGGTATCTAAAAACCAAAATAAACCTACGACATGGCGTGCCTGCTTACTATAAATATCGGATACGTTCCGTAACGATTTGGGTACCTATTTCGCGTTATGAAATTGTTTCTCTCGTTACCTTCTCTCGGTACCTTTACTGCTCTCTATAGCAAACATGTGTTCCAAAATGATAATGCGTTCACACGCACAACACATACACTCACACACACACACACACACACACACACACACACACACACACAGCTAATAAGGTTCAGGCATGCTTTGTGGAACATCAGAAACTTAGCTCATTTCGCCTCCACGAGTTTGCCGGCGTCTCTAACCGTGGGGCCTTTATTTCTGACTCCTATACGAAGGTCCGTTGTACTTAACGTCGAATTAAACCGACGTTTTTCGTAAGGCAGACGAACTGATTAATCATCTACAGAGGTGTATATTAGATGTTACTACTGTTGAGACTAGTTCATAATGGAACTATCGTTAGAAACTTTGAGCATTGATTAAGTTGTAGGAGGAGCTGAAATAAATTAGTGATAGAATAAAAGCATATCCGTAATATACAATTGAAAGAAGCGTTTCGTTCATTGGCATAATTATGAAATATAAATGCAGTATCTATAAATATAAAAATGAATGTTTGTATGTATATCTTCTATGTGTTCATAAACCATTCATTCGATTGCAATGAAACTTGAGTGGTTTACCGTACGCCTACGAAGGTTTGTGACGCAAAAACAAAACAGCACGACACATAGCTCAGGAGATATTACGTCATAAATAATGAGAGGCCACCTCTTGAGAATACCCAGATTAATGCGACAGTTATTGGAAAATGGGAGTAGTTAGGGACCTACAACAAAGTTTGCATGTAATTTCAGACGTTTATGAAGCGTTTCGTAACTAACCCCCTCCCCCCCCCCCCCACACACACACATACACACAGAAAAAGATGAAACGAAAAGAAGTCTACCGCTCACAACAGTTTCGCTGTAGATGCCGTAAAACTGTCGCGTTAGGCACGACCTTGTAATTCAATATAGCCTACTGCAATGGATAAAATCCTGTCTCATCATATAACACGTATTCCAGCCAGCTTAAGGAAATTCCCGGAAAGCTGACACTAGTGTTGACAACTTTGAAATCTGAAACGCACACGGGTGCAGGAGATAGCAATAGACTGCTACAGAGTTATAAGAAAAGGAAGAGATTGAAAGAGAGTACATCCAATGAATACCTATTATTTACGACAGATCTGGTTTTAACTTCAAGAGACTACAGTTTCCAGGGAGACTTGCATTTTCTATTAGGATTAACAAACTACAGGGCAATCTATTCAATACTGTGGAGTGGATTTGAAATGCCCAAGTTTCTCAGCCAGACAACTTTATGTCACATGCTGAGGGGTGGCCTCACCAAAGAAATTATTCATATTACGTCCTGGACAAGTAACAAAAAATATTGTTTATAGTAAAGCTGTGAATTAAATGAATGTATGACTGTTAGATATCATTTGTATTTTGATTACTATATTTCTTTGTTTGGATATTGTACTTAATGATGATGATGATGATGATTGGTGTTTTAGGGCGCTCAATAGCGAGGTTATCAGCGCCCGTTCTACTTAAATACTTTTTATTATGCAAAACAGCCTTATTTGGTATATGTTATCTGATAAATATAACATGTTATTAGAAAAAAAAAAAAAAAAAAAAAAAAAAAGATGGACAGAGAGAAGGGATAGGAGAAGTACTAACTCAAGGCTTGCATAAATAAATAAATATCCGGGCAACGCCTTATTTGCAGCTAGTCATCTATAAACATAAAATACTATTTTGCCGTGGTTCCGAAGTCGGTAACTATCAATTCATTTATTCCTTAAACGGTAACTATGGGTGATGAATATGGAAAATGATCAGCAATACAATGAATTCTTCTTCTATAAAGAAATTACTTGAAGCTAAAAACGTGCGATCCGTTGAGTCGTCCATTCAAGCTATAAAACCGATCGCGAGTTTCAAACGAAAAAGTTTGGACATTGTACCTGAATATTCGGCTACAGCTTTTCGCACGCTGTGTCCACTACAGTATGCAAATAGGTTTAATAACGTGTAATCGATGCTTCCACTAAAGCAGGCATTTGTTGCCGTATCGTGGGCTGTTAAATGGCTCTGAATAGTGACCAGCCGAGGGAGAGGTGACATAATTTACAGCGCTGCGGTGTGCGGTGTGCGTCTGTGTGTGTGTGTGTGTGTGTGTACGTGTGTGTCAGCGCTCTCTACGCCCTAAAGCTGGAATGCCCGTGCAACATTAGCGAGTGCAGGCAGCTATTTAGACAATAGCCTTTTGTGGGTGTGAACAAGAGGAACTTGTCACTTCTGGGAACAGTTTGGACAATGACGCGGTGAACTGCGACGTTGACGCGTATGGACCGCGGGGCCGTTTAAACACTGTGGCTTCACTCCTACCGGCAGAGGAGTAGAATTTGGTGTATGTGGCGCAATTTGCTGAAACAGGTACACGGTGGCTTAATGGGAAATTCATTACTCTTGAGCGTTTCACAATGTTGTAGTAATTGAACTGACAGCCAACGGTCGTACCTGTGTACTGAATACACCGTTTCCCGGAGATAGTACTGTGGGGCTTGGCTAGCACCTACATACGGCTCTGCCATGCTGTGTTGGCAAACGGCGTGCATTCACAAGCAATTCCGTTGCACTAGAACTTTCGGTACCACATAGGGTTGCCAGATTGAACTCGAGGCAGGTCCGGAGCCCAGAGGTGCCCCCCTCCCCCTTGGCCAATGACTCCCCCACCCAACCAGGATTACACGTGAATTAAAAAAAAAAAATCATCTCCTCCCTCCCAGCAAGTATCCCCCCCTCCCCCCCCCAACGGTGGAACATTACTAGGGGTGGCCTTCGCATGCCGCAGCTGACCGGCCAGGCCGCCAGTGCTGTGGATCAACAATCGGCACACTGCAGTCGGCGTGGCAGCGGAAGTGGCGGCATCAAAGCTGCTCACACCAACAGCTGCGCCTTCCAAGAGTTGCCGCTTTAGGCTCAGCAAACTGGTCACCAAGAAGAGCGCCAAATACCTAATAAACTTTTGTAGCCACTCTTTATAATTTTCTTCCTGCAACCATTCGTCACGGAACGAACTTAGATATCGTCTCTTCATTTCACTGTTATTACTCACTAATCTGAGTTAATGTAAGCTTGTCTGTTCACACACGATCGGAGTATTCCAAAAATTGCAGGTAAACTGATAACAAACAATGAACGAACGGACACAAATAATAGACGTCGCCAGTTGAGACGTTGCCGCAACAGTGTTTGCTTAATAAGGCGCTAGCCGATTACTACAGACGCAACAGCGAAAAGTTTTTAGAGGAAGAATAGAAAAGTAGCGTTTTGTTGCAATAAGAAATTGACATTTATATAAAGTTATTCATAATTACTAGAGAGGAACCGGCCGGGAATAGCGAGCGCACTGAGGCGTTTTGCCACGGTGCGCGAGACTGCTTCCGCCAGAGGTTCGACTCCCCCCCCCCCTAGGGCATGGATGTTGTGTTCGTCCTTAGTTTAAGTTACGTTAAGTTCGATGTAGATCGTCGCTATATGAGTATAGTACTTGAAAAGCGTCGTAAAAAAAAGTTAAGATGAAGGTTACATTCAAGCCCGGAGATGAGAGTCATTGGCCCGTAGACCCGGAGAATTCATTCCAAACCCGGGCACTCCGGGCGGCGCCCGGAGATCTGGCAACCCTAGTACCACAAGAAACAGAATTACGCTCAGTCTTTAAACAAATTTGTTTGTAATAAAGTTCTTATAATATCGTAGTCGCATATATTTCTCTTGTACTATTACGCGATTCGAGTCATCATCTTCAGATTTATGACAGTTTTTAACAGATTTTTTTTTTTTTTTTTTTTTTTTTTTTTTTTTCCAGAAATTAAAACTTCCGTGGTCGAACAGTAGAAATTTGTTCCCCTGACGTTTCGTTGCCGGCTGCGGGCAACATCTTCGTAGGTGCGTCGACGACTGGCTGCTGGGACGTGGAGATCCTGCTTATATAGAGGGCATAGAGGGTGCCACCACTCGTCGCGTGATGTCAACAGTAAAACTATCTCTGGCTGGTGCCATTACTCTCGATCAAAGGTAATCGATTGTCACGTCTTTGGTACAAAAGAGCCAGCCATATCTTGTCTAACTTCAAGCCTTCTTCCTTCCTGTTAAAATTATTGTGGTGTTAGAAATCTCTATTGCCTTTCTATTCATACGTGCATAATAATGCGAAGTCTTAGCTAGCACGCTTGTCTCACATCTTCGTAGGTGCGTCGACGACTGGCTGCAGGGACGTGGAGATCCTGCTTATATAGAGGGCATAGAGGGCGCCACCACTCGTCGCGTGATGTCAACAGTAAAACTATCTCTGGCTGGTGCCATTACTCTCGATCAAAGGTAATCGATTGTCACATCTTTGGTACAAAGTAGACAGCCATATCTTGTCTAACTTCAAGCCTTCTTCCTTCCTGTTAAAATTATTGTGGTGTTAGAAATCTCTATTGCCTTTCTATTCATACGTGCATAATAATGCGATGTCTTAGCTAGCACGCTTGTCTCACTAAATTTTGTTTTGTGGTCACCGTTTTGAAAAACACGTTCCGCTACGGCCGATTTGTCCGTGTGTCCCAGTCGACAGTTCCGTTTGTCTTCAGTTAGGCGAGTATTGATACTTATTTTCGTTGTTCCAATATAAACCTTCCCACAACTACATGGAATCTTATACACACTCGGAGTAGCCAAAGGGTGTCGCACATCTTTCGTTGATCGTAAGAATTCACTGATCTTTTTGGTGGGTTTGAATATTATTTCAACTCTAAAATTGGCCAGTACTTTCCCAATGCGATCCGTGATATTGTGAATGAATGGGAGAAACACTTTCCCCGCCAAAGGTTGTTATTGTTGGACGTCAATAGACATTTGTCTTCTGGGCTGGAGTGCTCGATCTATCTCCTTATCACTGTATCCGTTTTTCTGAAATGCGGTTCGTAAATGATCGAGTTCCTCTTGCAAATAAGCTGACTCACAGATTTTATTAGCCCTGTCCACTAATGTTTTAATAACACCTCTCTTCTGCCTGGGATGATGATTCGAATCTTTGTGAAGATACCGATCGGTGTGCGTATCTTTTCTGTATACTTTATCACCAGAGTGAAAGCCTACACGCTAGAATTTTTTTCATTTATTGATACTTCATTCCCCTGATGGGGCGGACTGGCAGCGTTTAAGGCGCTCTTCAGCCTACATAATTACATAATAAAGAAGAAATAAAATAATTAAAAAAACAAGGAGTACATAATCGTAGCAAAAACAAAATACATAACACGGCGAAAATATAAAGGTAATTCTGCATGAATGGCCTGAAGAGTTTATAATAATTCCACAGGACCTAATTAAGGAGTGAGACTCCATGGTCATGGAACAAGTCAATACATGAAGTGTAACACAAGAATGGTAATAGAAAATTTTTAAGTACTCCTATGCACATGACAACCTTAAGACAAAATGAAAAGAATCAATAAAGAAAAAAATGAATTAGCTTATCTGTTTAACTTTTCTAGGAGATCCTTGACGGAATAAAATTAGTGAGCCATGAGCTAACTCTTCAATTTAGTATCAGTAAAATTCTTCTGGGTATGATACCGCGTCGTCATTTTGTAAACTTTGCCGACGTTTCGGCCACTGTTGCAGGCGGTCTTCATCAGGGTCTGTGCCTGACACAGACAGACACAGACCCTGATGAAGGCCGCCTGCAACAGTGGCCGAAACGTCGGCAAAGTTTACAAAATGACGACGCGGTATCATACCCAGAAGAATTTTACTGATAGTGACAACTGCCGCGGAAGCCTACGTTTGCATTTCTTCAATTTAGATTTGAAAGCGTGTGGGTTAGTGCTATGATTCTATAGTTCTTGTGGCAGCTTATTGAAAACGGATGCTGCAGAATATTCTATCCCATTCTGCACAAGCGTCACATTACGCAAATGTAGATTCGACTTCTGTCTAGTATTCACCAGGTGAAAACTACTAACTCCTGGAAAAAAGCAAATACTATTAACAACAAATGACATTAAAGAAAAAACGTACTGTGACGCCAGTGTCAAAATTCCCAGACTACAAAAAAGAGATCGACATGACGTTCCTGAACTTACACCACATATTGCTCGAACCGCCCGTTTCTGAGGCAGTAATATCCTTTTTGCATCAGGCGAGTTACCCCAAAAAATAATGCCGTACGTCATAAGCGAGTGAAAGTAAGCGTAATAGACTACTTTTCGTGTTGAAAAATCACTTATTTCAGATATTATTCTAATGGTAAATATAGCAGAATTTAGTTTTGGAACAAGATCCGAAACATGGGCTTTTCGCGACAGCTTACTGTCTATCTGAACACCTAGAAATTTTAACTGTTCAGTCTCACTTATCATATGTCCATTATGTGTAATAAAAATATCAGCTTTCGTCAAATTATGTGTTAGAAATAGTAAAAACTGAGTTTTGCTGTATTTTAACATCATCTTGTTTTCTACAAGCCATGAACTTACCTATTGAACTGCATTTTTTATACTGTGTCCATAAACGTTCTTGGCGACGAGAACGGAGTAACACATACAGGAGAGAGAAAGGGCCATACGGAAAAGGAGGGAGCTGGATTCCCGAGGAAGCTTATCACGTTCGTTATATTTTTTAGGATTTTTGTATACGCAATATTGGATTTTTATAGGAATATCAACGTATTTATCAGCTCCGGTATTTATATTTGGGAAATTATTAGTATATATATGCAGTTATCATAGTGGGAAATTAGTTTTTTTCGGTCATAAAGAGTATTTAAATGCAAAGTAAAGAAGGAAGCAACAGCATGGAGGATGCAATAGTCTGTGATATATTCTCCATGTTGGGGTATAAAAGCAAAATTCCGAGATTGTTTTAAAAAAATCTGCATTTTTCAGAAGTTTACATTAAAGTTTAATTCAGTTTGCGGCTGATGTAGGTAGAACAGTCGAAATCAGGTCGCGTCTAAGATCGATACGGAATAGCGTGATCAATGTGGCAAACATTACAAAACACTGACCGATTTTAATCAGACAATTTATGGAATAGAGTGACTTCAATAGCGATGAGAACTTTAATTTAGATTTTCAAGGATAATTAGGTATCATTTCATCTCCACTCACTTCATCTGAAGAGACAACTAATAAAATATACGGAAGTGAACTTTTACTTATTGGTACAAAGATTATTTCGTGAGTCTATCCTTGGTGCGAACATTATCCGAACCTTTAAAATACGGAAATGTATTATTGTTCAGTATTATTAATTTTGAATATGTAGAGTATAAAATAACAGTGCATTCCGTCAAATGATAGAATTTAAACCGAACCGGAGCGAGAAATGTGTTAGTAAGTGTACTAAAGCTACTAAATGAATGTATCGTCAGGCAACGATAAGTAATATCTCTGACTAAATAATACAAACGAAATACGGACTAAATTTTTCTTGAATCAAGGCATAAAATTCACAAAACGGAGAATTCTGATGAACTTCAGTTCAGCGAAGAATCGTTTTGCCTTGTTCATCGAGTGTTATGACCCAAATCCTTGAAAACTATAACTACACGGGTGGGCTTAAGTACAGTGGGAAGGAAGGGAGGAGGGTCATTAGCTGTATAGCCGTCCTCTCACGAGACGTGGAACCGCACGTGCGGGAAGAAGTGGTGATGCCGCAGCGTGGAATACCACGTTCCACTACTCTGCAGAGCGTGGAATGAAGGATTCAGCATGTTAGATTTTTGCTTCGTGGAATGGAACGTGGCCAATGAGAAGCGGTCTGGTTTTCACGTTACAAGCAGAACTTTTGAGTCGCCATATTGCAAATGGAACTCTGTATTTCGTGCCTTCTTTCGTTGTAGCGTACGATATATGAATGTAATCTTTTTGAAAGCGTCAGAATATTGAAGAAATTTTGCAAAGTTTCATTTTAGATATGATTTGTTACAGTAAATTACCGGAAACAGCATTTTCATAGCTTTAAAGGTTCTCGTATTTAACGTGTCAGTATTATAATTTTTACAATGTGAAATAATATCGTTTCTTTGCTACGGTATAACGCATTCTATCAAAGAAGTGTCTTTGTGAAACTATGTCACACATAAATAACATATTACAACATGTTTCAGAAGTGTAGTATATCGGAAATGACATCCACTTACTAAAGAGCAGGAATAGCGTAGTTGGTAACGTCGCGGACTGTGGTGCCACATTGATCGGCGGAACAGGTTCGAATGTGTTCACTTTCAAGACATTTTTATTCTTTCCTTTTTTGTTTCCTTAACGTTTCTGGTTATTTCTTATAATTAAAGTATAATATCCGATATTTGTTGTTGCTTTTCTTAAGACGACTTATTACCGTAGTGGTTAGCGTCACGAGCTGCGGAGGAAAAGAGATGTAAATAAAAGGTTTGCATCTACACTCCTCAGATATTTATAACGATTTGGTTTAATTATGGTTTATGTATGTTATTTGTTAATTTAATACAATTATAATATTCGGTGTTCGACATTATTTATTAGAAACAAGAATGAACTTTGTCCACGAGATAATTTGTTGAGATTTTTGTTCTAGGCCACTCGGTTTTCCCCACAGTGTTTGAAATAAGTTGCAGTTCAGTACAGTGTTGGAATAGTTCACTTTCAAAGTGATTCTGTTTACGGAAGTAGATGCAGTGTAGGAGGAACAATGTTTACGTACAATACTAAAGGCAAACATTATCAAAACGAACATTGTCGAGTTGAGGCGTTGTTCCGCGTATATAACAAGTCAAATGTATTGTTCAGAACCTATTATCTCAGAATATGGGGAATATCTACAACGTGGAAAATGAGATTATAAAAGCAAGAAAATTTTAGTTGGTGCAAATGATTTATTTTACCGTGAACAATTTTTTAAAGAATTTTTGCCAAAAGTGATTTTATATTAAATTTCTTCATTATTCAAAACCGCTTTCAGATAAATCTACCGTCTTTGTGCTTATTGAAGAAGAAAAAATATAATTTCTGTAAGAGTATTGCGTACCACATGCAAACATAAGCAAACATTTAGTTTTTATTTTTATTTTCGACTATCGCTAACAGAAATGCCGTGTAATTTTAAGCACATCCATCTTTGTAAACACAATGATCTTTGCGCCAGCCCGCAACGGGCTCTGGAGAGCGCTGCGGTCGCAAGGCAAATTACGATGAGCAGCACGTCCTGTGGGATGTAGAAAGTCGTTTCAGAGCGTGCTGTAGCTAGGTAGACAGCACGTCTGACCTACACCACGTTGAGACAACACGTCCCGTGTGATGACGGCATAAGGAGCAGCAGGAAGGATACCGGAGGGACTCGCAGGAGTAGAGAGGGGGTGGGGGGTGCGAGGAAGGGAGCGGATCGACATAGTGGGATCAACGATAGAGGATGGGGGGGGGGGAGGGGAGAGAAGACAGAGAGTCATAGCTGGTACGAAGGGCAGAGGGCATCGTCAGGGAGGGGGAAGATGCGGAAATTACCACGGCAAAGGGTAAGGAGAGAGGGGGGGGGGGGAGGAGGGACAGAAATTATAATCCACTTCGGATATAAAGTCGCTAACACGAATTATTTACAGACGAATAGAAAAACTTGTGGAATCTGACTTCGGGGAAGATCAGTTTGGATTTAGGAAACGGGAGGCAATACTGACATTACGACTTATTTTAGAAGATAGAGTTTGTCGATTTGGAGAAAGCTTTTGACAGTGTCGATTGCTATACACTATTCCAAATTCTGAAGGAATCAGGGGTAAAATATAGGGAGCGAAGAGTTACATTCAACCTATACAAAAACCAGACAGGGGTTATTAGAGTTGAAGGGCAAGAAAGGGTCGCAAAGGTTGGGAAGGAAGTAAGACAGGGTTGTAGCCTTTCCTCGATGTTGTTCAATATGTAAATTGAGCACACAGTGAAGGAATGGAAGGAGCAATTTGGAGAGGGCATTAAAGTGCAGGGAGAGGAAATAAAAAACATTGCGGTTTGCCGATGACGTAGTAATTCTGTCAGAGACCGCAAAGGATCTGGAGGAGCAGTTGAATGGAATGGACAGTCTTGAAAGGAAGATATAAAATGAACATTAACAAGAGTAAAACGAAGGTAATAGAATGCAACGTCAGAAAATCAGTCGATACTGAAGGAATTAGACTAGGTAATGAGACAATAAAAGTAGAAGATAAATTTTGTTATTTGGGTAGCAAGATAAGTTCTTGTGGCCGAAGTAAAGAAGATATAAAATAAAGAATAGCTATGGGAAGAAAAGCGTTTATAAAGAGGCGAAACTTGTTAACATCCAATATTAATTTAAATGTTAGGAAGTCCTTTCTGAAAGCATTTGTTTGGAGTGTAGCAATCAATGGGAGTGAAACGTGGACGATTAGGAATTCAGATAAAAAGACGATAGAAGCTTTTGAAATGTGGTGCTATAGATGAATGATGAATGTTAGATGGGTAGATCACGTAACTAATGAGTAAGTCCTTAACCATATAGAGGGAAAAGGAGTTTCTGGCATATCCTGACTAAGAGAAGGGATAGATTGGTTGGACACATTCTGAGACATCAAGGAATTGTCAGCATTAGAAGGAAGCGTGTGGGATAAAATTCGTAGAGGGAGACCGAGGGACGAATATAGTAAGTAGATTCAAAAGGATGTAGATTGCCGAACGTATTCTCAAATGACGAGACTTGCACAGGACAGGGTAGCGTGGAGAGCTGAATCAAACCAGTCTGCGGACTGAAGACCACAACAACAACATTAGTATAGTCATAAAAAGGGAAAACACAGTATGTGCAAAACGAACTTACATTTTTTGAAGAAAAAAAAATGAATGTAGTACAAATATTAGTAAAAATACACAGACATAAGAGTATGACTACAAATAAGTACGTTTCAGTCTCGGTGTATTCGACTAGAAGTGCCATGCCAAACTGCGGAGAGGGCTGGAGGTGGAACAATGCAACTAGTAAAGCAGGCTCTGTAGACGCCTGATGGCTCAGGAATAAAAATTATAAGTCATTTGAATAAAAAAGTTCTGGTAATAAAATCTTTAGATCTCTGTACTGCTGTTATAGGTGTCCTTAATAAGCTTTTATGACAATTAGGTTTCAGTATGTGTTATACCACTTGAAAACATCGGATATTGTGATACACGGCCAGTTCTCCGTGTTATAGGCCTGTAGGTAAAACATGAGAGTGGAAGTGGCGAGGGATGGGATTGGCCACGCACGTCACACAAGCTACACAAAAACTTCAGTCAGGTACAGCAAGCCCGCCCACCGCAACATGTCATCCATGTGACTGCCTACCTTGAATTACATATCAACTTAGTTAGTCAATTGTTATATCATAAGTTCCTAACCTAATGCCAACTAGTTACAATGACATGTCAGTGATAAAAACGCATACAAAGATAAAACTGGCAATGCCAGTTTTGTCTCCAAAATTAAAAGACGGTGTTTAAGGGGCTACATGGAGGGAGAACGTGACGTACCAAATATTAAAATAACAATTTATTAACGTAATATAAAACAAATATGTTGAAATATAATACAACTTGGTGACCATATTAAGGTAAGTATGGGTGGAAGAAGGAAGGAAAGGGGTATTATATCCCATGAGGTAATCTGTCCTACTGTGATTTAACATGCACAATTTGATATATCAAGTTAACAATTTTAAATATTTACATACAGTTGTACAAGGGCGGGAGAGTAATGATGGTGGGCTAGAAGGTTGACAGTGGTTACATGTAAAACCTTTACTAGAATAATGACGTAGCAAAAAGTATGATGTAACATCATCTCTGTAAAAACCATGCTTACGTCATTAATGTTTCATGAGTATGACGAGAAGTTGATATACGGTAGATAAAATATGGTAAAGTTAACATATTGGATGCATAAATTTAAGATCATCCATGCTGAAATCGTAATTAAAGAGCTGGAAAACCAGAATAAACAAACGCCAGTATATTATACAAGACCTATACACAGTGAGAAAAAAGATGAGAGAGGGGAGGCATGTGGTTAATGGAGGGAAATAGTGGAAATTTTCTTTTAAATTGCTACAGATCTGAAGATAATGATTCTAAACGCGTAACAATAAAAAATAAAATATATTCGATCAAGACAAGCGAAGAATTTATTACATGCAAACTTATGGTCGATAGTCCAAAAAAATCGAGGATTTTGTCAACGAAGTGGAAAAATTTTGCGGTCTGTGTCATTTAGACGCCTAACATTGTATTCTATCGTAAGGGACTTCTGTTTAGAGTAATTGCAAAACAGTAAAACACGCATATCCTACGCATCTGACAGTGCTAATATTAGTCCACAAAATGCAGATGCTGTATTTCGGTGAAATGGTTAATAAAATAATAATGTAATACCAAAACGTTATTTTATCACCTTACTTTAGTGTGTGATATACAATCATACATGCCTATGTGACAATATGCATTTGACAAATGCAATTACGACATTGAACTACTTATATCATTTTCTAAAATTGTAATAAGTGTGGCTTTTCACACTAAAATTAACACTGAGAAAGTTGGTTTAAACGTAAAATCGTTGCTTTAGTGAGATGAGCTCATTATTATCGTCCGCTTTGTTTTAACCACTTCATCTAAATCCCGCATCTGCTCTTTGACGGTTTGGACGTCAAAGGTAAATTATCGTAAGTGTAAAAATTGCATTTATGAGGTTTTTATCGCTTGCGCATTGCTTAAGTCGTACCTCTTAGGGATAAACTACTAATATGTTTTCACAGAAAAGGAATTCATCCAATGGGTCCTAATGTGTGTGCAATCTGAATGCAATGGTAAAGAGTGCTATCCATCCTCCCACAATATTTAATAAATCATTCATGAGGGCAGTGTAGTGTAGAAACTAGCGGAAAGGATAAAAATTACATAACTGAATTTTTATTTACTGCACGGATAACAAAATCCAAGTCATAACAGTTGGTACGTGCTCTCTCGTAAAGTTAGCGAAATGTCAATTACAATAGTTTATCTCTGATGTCCGGCGTTATAAACACTATGAGGTGTGTAGGACTTGTGAGTTTTGTGTTGTTAAAATGTTATAAGTTTGTTGAAAGAATACAGTCACAGCAGCGAAAATACTTTTCATTACTTATAACGCCATTAAAAATTTTGGGGAATCACCAGAAAATATAAAAGAGCTTCATTCCAAGCTACTGAGAATTAAGATTTAAAAATTTTAGGAAGCATGTTGTAGTCATATTTCCAAATAAATAGATTTATGTTCAAATGTTTGTATAGTCTATGGGACTTAACTACGGGGTCATCAGTCCCTAAACTTACAAACTACTTATGAACTACTTACGAACTAGGACGGCACAAAGATCCATGCCCGAGGGGGGATTCGAACCCCCGACCGTAGTGGCCGTGAAGACCGTGACTGGAGCGCCTTAGTCCCCTCGGCCACCGCAGCCGGCAAATAAATTTATATGATTCATGATGCCCCAATAGATTTTAAGTAATTAAATTTTCGCAACGTGCCTCTTCTTTCAACACATTCCAGTTTTATTCTTTTTTGTTAATTTAACGCTGGCACTCCTGTATTCTATCTATAAATTGATGTATATCTTAACCGACGAATTTTACCGAAAGTTTTATTAAGCTCTCCTGTTATTTAGTTCGTGTGTATTTTTCTGCCAGTTCCCATTAATTGCCCAGGTGGTCCACTATAGCAACAATTTAGAAAGGTCGTCCTTGAGTGGCTCAGATTTTACAGCACTTGCCGGACAAAGACAAAGGTCGTGGGTTTGGAGCGTTCGTCCGACACACTGTTTGGTTCTACCACGAAGTGTCATGTCAGCACAGTCCGCTTCAGAAAGAAAATTCAGCCAGGAAGAAATTCCTCCATCCTCACCCCCTCACCCTGGCCTATGTTGTGGGTAAGTCATGTCTCCACCATATCATTTCTTGTAGACGTACTATTTCAGCAGGAAAAATGTGAAGTTTTGGAAGGTGAGCAATAAGGTACTGGTAGAAGTTGTTGTTGGAATTTTGAATGAACTAAAATACGAGATTATCAGTCCCCTACTACCGCACGTAAAGCAGTGAGACTGTGTGCTTAGTCGTGCCAGGGTAATTCAATAATTAGATTAATTACTTCAACAATCTAAGACAGCAATATTTTAATTTGAAATGGTCAGTTTATCGACTATGACTGCACGTCGCTACACCAGATCACCAACCTCATTCGAATGGTGGAACGTATCTAACGATGGTCAAGATACTTGTCATTTAAAATAAAAATGTTGCGGTCGCAGACTATTGAATTAATCTACTTGGAACTGGTCACGAAATTCCCATAAGAATGTTATCAAAATTATTATTTCAATAATTGGCAGAGCACTTTCCCGCAAAGGTCAAAGGTCACGTATTCCAGTCTAGGACCAACACACAATATAACTGCTGACAAGTATCTGGATACGGAGTTTTAATTAATTTCGTACTGTGGGCTGGCAGAGGCTACCAAAATCGTGTGCCACATGTGTGTAAATTGTATGAACTTTGTTCTATCTGTGATCGGGTTTGCCACGCGGAATAGCCGTGTGGTCTAAGGCGTGATGCTACGGACTGAGTGGCGGTTCCCGCCGGAAGTTCATGTCTTCCTCCGAGTATGAGTGTGTGTGTATTGTCCTTAATGTAAGTAAGGGACTGATCTGATAACCATGCAGTTTGGTCCAATATGTTTACAAACATTTGAGAATTTGTGCCCGTGTTTCGACCGTTTGTGTATCATGTTTTCTGACGCAGAAATCGGGGACCAGCCAAATATTTGTCTGCATAGTCGAAAACACTACCAGGAAAATGATGGTCGGTGTGTCACGGTCGTTAGTATAAATCGTAGATTTGATCTTTGGCTGTATCACCCTCTTCCCTTTCCCAACATTTGACAATACATGGTGAGGCTATTCACTTGTGTTGCCGGAAATGCAGCTGAATTTACTGTCTGTTGTTGTATCTATTTCAGAAGGCTCTCCAATCTCCGAAAGTGGCTCTCTGACAAGAAAATTAATGTCCCAGATTTTTATGAGCCTTTTCCCTCTGCGTTCCACACTATCACCCTTTTGGTCCAGACGCTATGTTATTATAACATATATAACCCGTCGAGTTTACGTTTAGCAAGGAAAACGTTTTATTGACGTCCCCGATCAATCTACTTCAATATGACCATTTAAGTATTGGAACACATAAGGTAAAAGGAAGAATTAAGTCGTTTGTTTAATATCGCATCAATGACGACCTTGTTAGAAACGGAACACAGATTTGCGTTGGGGAAGTGTTTAAAACAGACCATGCCTTCATAAAGGGACCATCAACGGCCGTCGCTGAAAGGATTTCAGGAAGCGATGAATGACCTACAGCTAAATGGTAGTGTGTGCACCGACCTACAGAATACGAATCCTAAGTCGGTACTTTTGCGACTTCTCGATTGGTTTCAAAGATTGAATAACATCCGTTTAATGCGAGTACGGTGGAAACAGCATGCAATAAAACAAAAGACTCGTATGTACCAAAAGAAGTTACTGATGATTCGTCTGTGATGAAACTTTCGTCCCAGTATGATATCACAAAATAGGAATATCTTCACAAAAAGGAGGTGGAGAAACACAAGAAATTAAGCAGAATTTTACCCAAAGAATATTCTGCGTACAGATTTTGTTACATCCGATTATTATCAACTAAAATCGTATCAAAAACAGCAGGATAAATAAGCTTCAGTAATTTTAATAAGACAATCTATAATTTTACTTATGCAGAAAACTATGATCTAAAAAGACACAGACATATATAATGAACCGGAAATGGTTTCATACAGGGGATTGTGATCCGATGACGGTAGATGCCACTTGGGGACAATGTATTTAACGTCGTCCATTGACAGACGTACAACGTAGTGTTTGTACCATACAATGGGCTCACATGGATACCCCATGGATATCGGACTTCAGAATTTCTTAATATTTTTGGTTCGTAAAGTTCGGGACTTAAATAACAATCAGCCAAAGTCATTCGACGCAACTCTCAAAAATTCTCGACAAAATCGACTTTGAAGTTTTGCTAAGTACACGTAAATACCAATAATTAAAAGAGTCCAATCATTTGTCGGTGTAGCTCAGGTGGTGGCGTCTGGCTTCAAAGCAATAGATTCCTAGGTTCGAATACCACCGTGGTAGAATATTTTTAATTTTAGAATTAAGCATATAAAACGTTTTGAGGTCTCTAATGCCACGTGTTGTGTCAGTTTTTGTTTATGTTTCTTGTCGTCACGTAAAACAATGGTTGGGTAGGTTAAATGCTTGGAAAGCCATTAGTAGCTACGGATGTGATATTCCAAAACCAGTGTCGTAGCTCTTCATAAACTGTACAAAGACTACCATCAACTAATAGTTAAGCCAATACTGTAAAAAATGTAACTTTTGTTTTTTATTGAATCCATCATTATTAACAACCTTCTATAAAACATAGAAACTCACGAATAAACAAAAATACATGCACTTTTCGTAAAAATTATAATTAGATATTGAAATTATGTAAGTATTAGAACAGAATGAAAAAAAAAAAATTAAAAAATCTGCCACGACAGGATTCGAATCACTGACCCCCACGGTTGTAATATCAGAACGCTACCACCTTTGCTACGTCGACAGATGCTGCAATTCATTTTCTGATTGGTACTTATCCTTACTTGCAAAACGTCAGAGTCGATTTTCTTGAGAATTTTTTAGAGTTGCGTCGAATGGCTTTGGCTGATGGTTGTTTGAGTTCTGAACTTCACGTACCATAAATATAAAAAAAAAAAAAATTCTAAAATCTGATACCCATTGGTCTCCTCGTCAGTAGATAACAACGTGTGAAGGTAACAAACAGCACTTCATAGTGAGAGACTCGAACTTTCTACAGCCAACAAGCGGGTCAAATTGAGGCCCTCTGAGTGCCGGGATGAACCTTTCGTAGAAGTTGTGCGTACTGCGTCAGTTGAGAACAATCATTTTTGCAATGGTCTCGTGGACATCTTCAAACCCGTAGACGAGATTCTCAATGCACGCAGCATGTATGCCAAGATCGATGTGCTGTATGTGCAGCAGAAGCAGATCGCACAGTAACCACAGCACAGATAAGAGGAGTTGACTGTTGTCAACAGGTACTTTAGTTGGGGTCATCAAACTTGACATGAACGACTCGACTGGTGGCATCAGAGGATCATTTCGGAGATGGAATGGCGGACAGAAAAGAAAGCAGATTCTACCTGCACGCAAGTGATGTTTCTTAGCGCGTACGACATAGTTCTTTCAAAAGCTGTTTCGTAGATTACATTCGACAAAGGCACACTGACCCTGTAAGCGTACTGTAGGCAACATCTTTGACAGTCAGAGTGATATCCATTGTCGATCACGTCCAAGGAGTCGTTGTGCGTGGCTGAGAGCGGGCAGAACTAGCTAACTACGGCAGTGGTACGAACGAAATGGTTATTATTGAAGCTGGTGCAACTAATTGAACAGTAACTCTTACTGATGAGCCACGCTAAGCTATCGTGTATCATTACAGTCAGTGGAATGTTTATTTCTGTCAAAGTGTGCGCTAACGTGTGTCGTGTCGTCGAGACAAACAATCAACCGCGTTGCGACGGTAACGGTTTTATATATGGATTGGATCTAACTGACGAAGATCTGACTAACGTGGAACTTTGATCTCGTAAAATACAAACTTTCGTCGCAACTGTGACTTCAATATTAACGGACAATCGCGCCGCGATCGGACGTGACGAATTGCTGTAACTGAAGTTGGACTGCCGTTGCACGTGAATAACATATTTGGTTAACATATTGTGTAATATGTGCTAATACCTCAAGCTATTCTTTATTCTGGAACAGGACAGTCAATTACTCACTTGTGTACTGTTGACTTTGGAAGAAGTGTGAACCTTCAACCTGTCTGTTATTCTCTTTATTTTACTAAAGTGCAACCAAATATTATTGCATGAATTTCAATACAGTGATTCAAAGCTGAATTAACGCGTGTTGATAAATGAGAATCCTTTATTGACGATATTGCATCAGAGTGAAGTACATAGTCTAGAAGTAGGGTACATTAATGGCTCAGTTCCAACTAAGAATCCAACCACAACCATCTAACGACCATCTAAGCGACATTTCATAACTAATATATATATATATATATATATATATATATATATATATATATATATATATATATATACCACGAGTGCATTACAACCCACCGGGGCTTTATGGTCTGGGGTGAAGCCTGGTGTGCGATAAGCTATAACTGTCTTTCATCTTTAATGTTTGTGGAGGGAGCGCTGAGCAACGGTCGATACGTGTAGAATATTGTTAGCCATTCTTTCAACAGAAAGGTGGTTTGTTTCTACACAAAGATACATGCCCACAAATTGTGCGTGACATTCAATGTCCTCTGAAAGACGTGGATAACTTCCCTGGGCAGCAAAATCTACAGAATTGTCTCCAATCGTGCACTTGGGTGGGACATGATGGACTGACAACTGACACATGCAGTTCGTCAATCCACAACTCTTGGATAACTATGCGAACAGGTCAAACAGTGTTTGTCATTTGTATGATTGAATGGATGGGAGAATAAGCCCCTACATTGCGCGCTTGGAAGCTACAATGGACTATGATATGCATGTTTTAGCATGAATCAATACTTGGAAGCTCACTATCGCTTAATCTCTTGATATATAACTGTAATAATATCAAGTACACTAACTACACTGTTTCAACTGTAAATGTTGAGTGAACAGGAAGGCTCTAATGTCAAGCAGATTGCTTCTGAACTACTGGTTTTGAATCTAATAACATCATGCTATAGAAAAGGTACACGAGGGAACAGAACTGAATGGTAAAATATTCAAATGTCTGTAAATCTATCGGACCAAACTGCGTGGTCATCAGTCCGTAGCTTACAAACTACTTAAACCTAGGTAAACTAACCTACGGACAAACACACCCACACACCCATGCCCCAGGGAGGACTCGAACCTCCACGGCAAGCAACCGCGCGCTCCGCAGCGAGGTGCTTCAGACCGCTCGGCTACTCCACCGCGACAACTGAATGGTATCTTAATTTTCTCTTAAGGTAGGTATTTTGTACTTTACCAACAAAAGAAAAATAAGTATCCTCGCAGTGCGGTGTTGTACCTCAGGACGCTGTACTGTGAGTGACAGGTTTAGGAGGTGGCCCGTGGCTACCAAGGGTGTGGGTAAGGTCTGCAACTATAAAAGTGATTACTTCTCAAAGGATGTATTAATTGATATAAATACTCAACTTTGGTGTGCTTGTGTGGTACGAATTTCTTGCATTATTCCATAGTTCTGCTCCATAATAGAAAACTGTTCCGGCTTGTCCATAGACAAGATGGCTGGCTCTTCTGTGATGAACTTCTGGAACTGTAGTATTTCTCAGGCTGCCTTGTACAGACTGGAACTTCCGGATTCCCGTTTTAACTGCCGTGGCTGTGGTACGCCGGCATATCTAGTCGAGCCCCCTATTGTCCGGCGCGCGAACCTGGCAACGAGATAACGACACTGCGGGCGCCCCCAGCGGCCGAGGTATTGTGGAGCGCCTTATCGCCTCTTCTTCAAGTTACGCCGCGACTTGTGTAGACCGCCGTTCTTATGGCGAACAGCGACGCCGCAACACACGGAATGGCCGCGTGATGCAAGGCGTCATATTTCAGACTGGTCGCTCGTTCCTGCTGGAGTTTCAGTCCTCCCTCGTGTTGTCCTAAGAGTAAGTTGGTTTAAGTAGTTTGGAAGTCTCGGGCCTTATGGCCATAGAAATTTAGTTCAAGAAGTATAGAAACATTTTAACACTTGATTTGAGTGTCCCTGCATGGCAGATCAGTCAAATAATTTCAAAACCAGATAGTTCAAATACCACTGGCATTTGAAATGAAAGTATCGTATTCGTATGTCACACAGAAATGGTCACCATCAGCCTTGTTTCACTTTTGTGTAATTTCATCTTATTCCCTTCTGGTTCGCCTTTATTATCTACGCGTTCTTTCCAATTTAAGTCTGAACTAATAGTAATTCCTAGGTGTTTATTGAAGTTTACGGCCTTCACTTTTGATTGATTTATCTTGTGAGACAGGGAGGGCAGTGGCAACACGCATACGCGAACATGAACGCTACATTCGATTAGGCCAACACAATAAATCTGCAGTAGCCGAACACCAGCAAGATTGCAGCAAAAAAGATGATTAAACGCAAGATAAGGGAAGCCATCGAAATTGTAAAATAACCTAATAACATGAATAGAGAAGATGGACTCAGGCTTGCCCCCTCTTGGCTACCAGCCATCACAAGGAAATAGGCCGCACTGACAACACAACACGCCACACTGCCACGGCCAGCAGGAGAGAAACGGAAGCCCTCACCCCATTCGCCGATGAACACCAATCATGTCTCGCTATGCAAGAAGCAATAGGCAACGGCTAACCCCCAATCCATCCAACTCAGCATCCTATCAAAATAAAGTTTCTTTCTTCCGCCAAAAATTCACCAATAACATCGTTTATTTTTAAAAATTATGACGTAATGTCTAAATGAAAGTAATGTAAAGTGTAGTAACAACCAGCTCACATCAGTATACCCAGATGAAGGCCACTGTAACCTTGGCCGAAACGTCGGTTATTTAAGTAATAGCCTTACAACATGACGCGGTACAACACCCAGAAAACTTTTATGTCATCTAAATTAATATGGTTTATATTAAGAGGTAAGTGATACGAAGTTCACTGGGTCATCTACTATTATATATTATCTTTATATATTTAATGGTATTTCATTTTTTGTTCGAAATATTAAGAAAAAATCATAAAACTACAGTAAATCATAAGTTAGGCCCTTAAACACAACAGTGCAACTTTTTTTCTAATGTTGTATCAGAAAATTATATTCATTGCCCTTGAAATAAGTGTGTTACACTTCGGGGTATGCAGGGTGTCAGAATATTTTCATTTGAAAATCGATCGCTTACTCAGAAATGTTGTGCAACGGTGCCTTAAAGCAAGCGGGGCGATAAACCATAAACACGCAATTTGATTAAAAGCCGTTTATGAGGCACGGTGTCAAAAGCCTTCTGGGAATCAAGAAATACGGAATCGATTTGCGAACCCTTGTCGACAGCACCCATCACTTCGTGTGAATAAAGAGCTAGTTGTGTTTCGCATGAACAATGTTTTCTAAATCCGTGTTGACCTTGGGTCAACAGATTGTTCTATTTGAGATAATTCATAATATTTGAATACAGGACATGTTCCAAAACCCTGCTGCAAATTGACATCAATGAAATAGGCCTGTAGTTTAGTGGGTTACTCCTACTGCATTTCTTGAATATAGGTGTGACCTGTGCAACTTTCCAATCTTTTGGTACAGATCTTTCTATGAGAGAGCGGTTGTATATGGCTGTTAAGTAAGCAGCTATCGATTCAGCATAATCAGATAGAAATCTAATAGAAATCTACAATACTGCCTTCATTTCCCTATCTATATATTCCTTAAATCTTTTACCTACCTTTCCTTTGCTCAAAAAAAGACTATGTGATGTTCATTCTGTAATGAAAACCCACACATTTTTATTGATTACGTGGCAGTGTTCTTTTTAGGTCTTCAAGCTTGAGGTTGGTTAGCAGGAACACAAAATGCGTTTCTGCCGACTTCTCTCTTGAGATGGATTTAGGTAGTGCAGCAGGCTTGCCTCCATGATCTGCTTGGTTGCGTATTTTTCCGGTTACTGTCCCGTCGTTGATACTTTTAGTGATACCGACTCAACAGATGACTATGAGCCCACTTCTCAGTATGCACTTATTTGGCTGGGAAGGATTGTAAAGCTGTTCTTTCCTGTCACTAGCACAGTTGCTCCACAACGGTTATAGCCGCCTGTTTACATTGTTGACACTAATGCTCAATCGGGGCCATATTTGTTACATTGTCAACAAATTTGGGGGTCCGCTGTTCATGGGCGTAGTCCGTGCCTCAACACCCCGCAGAAAATTCATAGAAGCTCGTGTCATATTGCGGAAAAGTAATGTTCTGTTCAAAAATGGTGCAATGATACTGTCTTACGAGAGAGGAGATATGACGACGCAGGTTTGTCTGTGGTGTTCCCTCACATTTCCCTCGCTCACTACCAACCACGACCTGAAGTCAAACCACATTGCTTCCGACACCTTGGTGTCCAGAACTAAGCTGTGTTTCTTCAAATCTGAGAATAGTTGCTCTCTTCACGCGATCGCGATACTGGGATAACGTAAACACGGGATTCTTCACTGATTAAGCTACCACTCCCAACCTGACGTTTTCCATAGTGATTGTTCAACATCTGACGTAGATAAGTACTTTACGAATCCTGGAGAGAACACTAAACATGAAAAAACATCAGTCCACTCCGCCAACAGTTCTGTCAGACGAATACAACTCTAATCTTACAATGTATGAGCCGCGGTGGAGTGGCCGAGCGCTCAAGGCGCCTTGCTGCGGAGCGCCCCGCTGCTCGCCATCGGAAGTTCGAGTCCTCCCTTGGGCGTGGGTGTATTTGTTGTCCTTAGCATAAGTTAGTTTATACAGTTTGTAAGGCTAGGGACCGATGACCAGAGTAGTTAAGTGCCATAGCTTTACAAACATTTTAACATTATTTAACAGACTGATTAATAACTCCAACATTACCGACGAGTACATTCAAGACAGCAGTAATTATAGCACCCTTCATAATTAACAGAAAGCAACGTTAATATAAATTAAGAAATAGATAGAAAAGACATACCGATTGGTAACACAAATTAGCCAATAGCGTGTTAGCTGCAGAATTCAAGTGCCAGATAATAATGGTATGTTGCCCACCAGTCACTGGAGGGCCTCTATGGAGGTAACACGTATTTTGTGGTGTAGCTTGCAAATCTATAAAAGAAAGTGAAAGTATTTTAATTCTTTTGTGATGATAATTTGAGAGCTGTTAATACTTCGAGTCTTCAACAGTGTGTTTATGCAAGCTTTCTGTGATTTCTGTAATTTTTGCAAACTGTACTTTACCGGTACTTAAACTTCGCGACTGGAAAAAGTTTCGTAACAAAGGCTGATATTAGTATTTTGCTTTCATACAAAGGTGCTCAACCAAGTTGATTGGTCGATACCGCGAATGTAAAGTGATGATTGTGCATCTGACTAAATATTTGACTTTCGTTCAGTATATTAAACCGAACATGACTTCATAAAAACTACCATTATTTCAAGTTGACAGCACCATTACTTATTAAGCAATTTATTTCAGCAATACATACTGCAATCCGCAAATCGGTGGAATCCACGACCTAAGGAGAGGACCATTTAATGGGATATTTCAAACTGCATCGAGGTAAGTGTGACAAACCCGGACGTAGTTCGTTGTTTCTTAATGTTCTCGTAGATCGTTGCTCTCAGTAGCGGCTGACTGAAATTTCAGGAGCAAAACAAATCCATTACAAATAACGTAGGTAACGTAGTTGCAGTTCTTTGACACTTTTAATGATCCATATGTGCCCAGTTGTCCCCATTTATGGCCAGCTTCCAAATCTCATTAATTACAATTAATATGACCAGGTGTGCACATTCCATACATTAATAATAAGAATTCACACAGTTCGTGTGTTGAATACACAAGTCTGAAGTATACAGTGTGGAATAAATATGGCCGGCCGCGGTGGCCGAGGTGACTGAGGCGCTTCAGTCACGGTCTGCACGGCCACTACGGTCGGGGGTTCGAATCCCCCCTCGGGCATGGATATTTGTGCCGTCCTAGTTCGTAAGTAGTTCATAAGTAGTTTGTAAGTTTAGGGACTGATGACCCCGTAGTTAAGTCCCATAAGCTTAACAAACATTTGTATAAAACATTTGCATAAATATGTATTACTAACATTGAATAAACTTTCATCATACCATTTACAATTAAAGTTCAAAGTGACTTGAATTATGCCACAGATACAACACGTTACACGACTTAAAGCAAGACTGAACTGGCGGGCATTTTGTCTCAGATCACGGACGAAACAATACTCAGTTGCATGGTGCGAACGCATGCTGTTTATATCGTCCAAACAATGATATTGGAAATTGCGTATTGTTAATTACGTACATTAAATTAATTATAATGGAAACGTAAACAATTACATGCAACTAATGTAAATAAATTGAGTAAATTGTATCACAAATGTCTCTTAAATTAATAGTATTTCTTATTCAAATATAATGTAGTATGATTGGCAACAATACTTTCGTAATTAACCGTCATTATACAGAAACTAGCCGGCCGCGGTGGCCGAGGGGACTGAGGTGCTCCAGTCACAGTCTGCACGGCCACTACGGTCGGGGGTTCGATTTCCCCCTCGGGCATGGATATTTGTGCCGTCCTTAGTCTTAAGTAGTTCATAAGTAGTTTGTGAGCTTAGGGACTGATGACCCCGTAGTTAAGTCCCATAAGTTCTACAAACATTTGAACATTTTGAACAGAAACTAATGAGGGCAAAACTTTCGTAACATTACTTGTGAAACACCATAATACTTATTTTAATGCCGGCCGCGGTGGCCGAGGAGACTAAGGCGCTCCAGTCACGGTCTGCACGGCCACTACGGTCGGGGGTTCGAATCCCCCCTCGGGCATGGATATTTGTGCCGTCCTAGTTCGTAAGTAGTTCATAAGTAGTTTGTAAGTTTAGGGACTGATGACCCCGTAGTTAAGTCCCATAGACTATACAAACATTTGAACATTTGAACTTATTTTAATATTGTTGTTGTTGTGGTCTTCAGTCCGGAGACTGGTTTGATCAAGCTCTCCAACCTACTCTATCCTGAGCAAGCCTCTTCACCTCCTATTACGAACGGCGACGTATGTACATCCATTTGAATTTGCTTACTATATTCATCTCTTGGTCTCCCTCTGCGAGTTTTACCCCACACACTTCCCTGCAAAGCTAAATTCACAATTACTTGATGTCTAAGGATGTGTCCTACCAAACGATCCCTTCTTTCAGTCAAGGTATGCCAGAAATTCCTTTTCTCTCCAATTCCATTCAGTACCTCCTCATTAGTTACGCGATCCACCCACCTAATCTTCAACATTCTTCTGTAACTCCACATTTCAAATGCCTCTATCCTTTTCCTGTCTGCACTGTTTCACTCTCGTACAAGGCAACACTCCACACAAATGCCTTCAGAAAGGACTTCCTTATGCTTAAATTAATATTAGATGTTAACAAATTTCTCTTTTTCAAAAACGCTTTTCTTCCCATTGCCATTCTGCATTTTATATCCTCTGTACTGCGACCGTCGCGTGTTATTTTACTGGCCATTTAACAAAACTCATCTACCAACTTTATTGTTTCGTTACCTAGTTTAATTCGTTCAGCATCGCCTGATTTTCTAATATAGCATTCCATTACCTTTGTTTTGCTCGTGTTAATGTTCATCTTATATGTTTTTTTCAACACACTGTTGTTCAGTTCAACTGCTCCTCCAGGTCCTTTGCTGTCTCTGACAGAAGTACAATGTCTTCGGCAAAACGCAATGTGTTTATTTTTTCACCCTGAACTTTAATTCCTTCTCCAAATTTCTCGTTGCTCTCCTTTATAGCTTCCTCAATGTACAAATTGGACAACATTGGAGAAAGGCTACAACCCTGTCTTACACCCTTCACAATCTCTGCATCCCTTTCATGCCCTTCAACTCAGATAACTGCTGTCTGGTTTTTGTGCAAGTTGTAAATAACCTTCCGTTCCCTAAAGTTTACTCCTGCTGATTTCAAGATCTGAAAGAGTGTATTCCAATCAACATTATGATAAGGTTTCTTCAAATCTACGAAAGCTAGAAATGCAGCTTCGCCTTTATATTATTATTATTATTTTATTATAGTATTTAATATTATGACAAAAGAATTTACTTAGTTTTATCAAAAATACTAATTAGCATACTGTCTGAAATATAACAATACACCTTTGGCATTATCTAATCAATATTTGCTTCTACGACTCCAAATAAGAGAAAATAACGTCACCTAGTCATGTTAGAAAAAAGAATAAATAAAGTTTTGGAAAAGACAATGACAATAGACTAATTAATTACATTCATATCTATTTTTATGCACAGCGGTATCGGGAGGTTCCGTAATGCAAGCAGATGGGAATAAATTCCAACATATGTCGTTACAGTAAGTCATTTTGAATTGCATCTTAAGTGATTGTGCGGTGGAGGACACACGCCACACCGGCCTCAGGGGCCTAGCGGTCTGCGGCGCCCCAGTCAGTCTGCACGGCCGTTACGGCCCGGGGTTCGAACCCCCCCCCCCCCCCCTCTCAGGCATGGATGTTTGTGTTGTCTTTAGTATAAGATAGTTCATAAGTAGTTTGTAAGTTTAGGGACTCATGACCCTGCAGTTAAGTCCCTTAAGCATAACAAACATTTGAACGTTTTTTTAGCACACGCCACAGAGGTGAGAAGGATTTATGACTGTCGTTGTTAATCTGTATTTGTCCAGAATACGGCATTGCGCGGCAGTTAATTGCCATATTCAGTAACCCACAGCTAGGTAGCAGCCCGAATGCTGTATGTTTTATTTTTAAGCAAATAACTTCTAAATGTTACAAGCAGGGCGCACTTCTGTGTCCGGCTAGCCACGCAACGTTTCCGCCCACGACAGATTGACCGGTCAGTGCCCTCTAAACTGCTGATAGCGGCGCACCTCCTCTGGCATTGTGTATGCGCGGTCACACGCCCCGTAAACGCCCGGCAGAGATTTACGGCTGCTGATGCGGGGACATAGGGCGCCAGGTGGTCCCCGCTCTGGATCTACAGTGCCGCGCGCTGGCCCCCACTCCCCAGGCGCAAGTGCGGGGGCGGGGCTGCCAACTGCGGAACGCTGGGGCCGAACTTTGGAACACCGCCACACTGTCATGCTTTAAGGCACCGTTTCACAACATTTCTGAGTACGCGACCGATTTTCAAATGAAAATATTCTGACAACTTGCTACCCCGAAGTGTAAAACAGTTATTCTGTGACTTCAACGGCAATGAATGTAATTTTATGATACGACTTTATTGAAAAAAAAAAAAATCGCACTGTTGTGTTTAATCGCCTACCTTAGGATTTACTGTAGTTTTATGATTTTCTTCTAAATATTTCGGACAAAAAATGCAATAAAACTAAACATATAAAGATAATATAAAATATTTAAAAATAATACAAAATTAAACATATGAAAATTTTAATATAATACTTAATAATAATTTCGTGTGGCTCGTTGGCCTGGTGCAAGTCTTTCAATTGGACGCCACTTCGGCGACTTGCTTGTCCCTAACCTATCCCAGTTATCCGAAAAATGTTCAAATGTCTGTAAATCTATCGGACCAAACTGCGTGGTCAGCTTACAAACTACTTAAACTTAGGTAAACTAACCTAAGGACAAACACACAGACCCATGCCCCAGGAAGGACTCGAACCTCCAGTTATCCAACCGGGGAAAGGGGACCTACAGCTTAACGTGGAATCCGAACCACGTGTCGTTTCTGGCGACTCCTCACATCGTTGAGAGGTGAAGGATGGATTGAAGCACACACTGAAAAAATCCGAGATCCGGGTTTCGAACCCGCGACCTTTCGGTTTCCAATCGATCGCTATACCTCAAGACAACCGAGCTCGACTGGAAAGTGATAGGTCGCGGGTTCGAAACCCGGTCGGATCTCGTTTTTTTTTTTTTTCAGTCTGCACTTTAACCCATCTTTCACCTCACCTCACCCTTCAATGATGTGAGGAATCGCCACGCCAGAAACGACATGTGGTTCGGATTCCACGTCAAGCTCTAGGTCCCCGTTCTCCGTTTGGATAACTGGGGTAACGCAAGTCGCCGAAATGGTGTTCAATTCAAAGACTTGCACCAGGTCAATCAGCCACACAAAATAATAATATTTTGTGTATCTTAAAAATTCCAACATGATGGAAGTTTATATAGCATATTATTTGTGTTTTTATAATTATATGTTCGAAATATTTGGAAAAGTGGGCTGTAAAACGGGCCAGTCGATTTTAATTTTTATCATTTAATTCATCATGTTTTCCTCGTGAACCACAGACTTTGCCGAGGTGGGGTGGCTTGCCTAACACAACGATACAGATTTCCATACCGTAGGTCTAACCACAGCGAAGGAGTATCTGTGGAGAAGCCAGACAAACGTGTGGTTCATGAAGAGGGTCAGCAGCTTTTTCAGTAGTTACAGGGGCAACAGTCTGGATGATCGACTGAGCTGGCCTTGTAACATCAGCTGCGTTGGATTTGCCACACAGTTACTGACAACGGCTGAAAGCAAAGGGAAACTACATTCGTTGATTTTCCGAGGACATGCATCTCTACTGTATGGAATTCTCATCGGGTAACATATTCCAGAGATAAAATATTACCCGGGTGGGGGCTACTCAGGAGGATGTCGTCTTTAAGAAAAACAAAACAGGCATTCTACGGATCGGAGCGTGGAATGTTCTACTCAATCGGGTAGGTCAGTTTGAATATTTGAAAAGAGAAATGGATATGTTAAAGTTAGATACGGTGCGGATTAGTGAAGTTCGGTGGCAGGATAAACAGGATGTTTGGTCAGTTGAGTGCAGCGTAAAGTTGGTGGTATACCAGGTCTGATAATGAATAAGAGAATAAAAATACGTGTAAGGTACTATGAACAGCACAGTGAACGCATTATCGTAGTAGACACAAACGCAACACAGACCACAGTAGGACAAGTCTATATGCCAAGTAGCTCTGCCAATGATGAGGAGATCGAAGAAATGTATGAGGAGATAAAAGGAATTATTCACACTGTTAAAGGAGAAGAAAATTTAATTTTGATGGGGAACTGGAGCTTGGTAGTAGGAAAGGGAAGGGAAGCAAATGTAGTAGATGAATATGGACATGGAAAAGGAATGAAACAGGAGATCGCATGTTAGAATTTTGTGCAGGGCACAATTTAATCATCACAAACGCTTGGTTTAATCGTCACTGACAGACATATGCGTGGAAGGGACCAGGAGACACTGGGAGGTACTAGATTGACTTTATAATGGTAAGGCAAAGGTTTAGAAACCACGTTTTAAACTGTAAGACGTATCAAACCAGTCTGCGGAATGAAGATCACAACGACAACAATTTGCGTTATATTTGTATTACTCAATGTATTATAAAAACATTTTGATATTGGCATCTTTATTTTCTTCCAAAAGCAGCTACTCGGATAGCAGAGTACCTGTGGAGTGAACATACGTATTTTTAGGCCAGGCGATGGTTCTGATGAACATCAATCGATCTAGAGACAGTGAAATCTGGCCGAATTCAGAAGGACTTTTTAACTGTCAAAATATTTGCAGTAAATTTTCAGAATATTAGAAACTAAGTTCCCGGATTTAGTCCATTGGAGGAAATTAGTTGTGCTCAGATAATTCTGAGAATTCACTGAATCCAGACGTAGCAAGCTCCGAAATATTTAGCGAAATGTGGAAATTTATATCGCAAAGATAGATTAGATAGAATTGGAGAGAGATGTATTCATTATAGTCCATAACATTATTGTTTCTACTGAAGTCGAAGTCGAGAGTGACTCTGAGGTTACCTGGATGAGTATAACAGGTAGGGGTTAATGGCTGGATGTTTTTATCGCTCTCCCCCAGTTCCACAGTCACAATACTAGAGTCACACAAAGAAAGTTTACTCTCAGCAGCGCCAAGGTAGCGTTGGGGGGTTACTTCAGCCTCCTGAGTGCAGACTGGGACGCCTTGTGAACAAATGTTAAACACGTTTTCCGAACACTGTTGTTAGCAGCTAAATCGTCAGTCCACACGCAATAAAAATATTTGAGATAATATAGCTACAAACTGGCTAGACCTCGTCAATGATGTCAATGATGAGACAGGGGTTTGCGATCATGACATCATCATAGCAACAATGACCACAAAAGTTAATAAACCGGTCAAGAAGGCTAAGAAATGGTTTATACTAGAAACTGCATATATGCAGTTGTTAGCGACTCACTTAAGGAATGAATGGACAACGTTTGTTCAAAATGTTCAAATGTTTGTGAAGCGTAAAGGACTTCACTGCGGGGTCATCAGTCCCTAAACTTACAAACTACTTATGAATTACCTTATACTAAAGACGAAATGTTCAAAATGTTCAAATGTTTGTCAAGCATATGGGACTTAACTACGGGGTCATCAGCCCCTAAACTTACAAACTACTTACGAACTACCTTATACTAAGGACGGCAAAAAATATCCAAGCCCGAGGGGGGATTCGAACCCCCGACCGTAGTGGCCGTGCAGACCATGACTGGAGCGCCTCAGTCCCCGCGGCCACCGCGGCTGGCTATACTAAAGACGACGACACAAACATCCACGCCCGAGAGGGAATTCGAACCCCCGACGGGAAACGGCCTCGCACATCGGAACAGAGTGCCTCAATGCGCTCGGCCTTTCAACTGCGACCATCGTTTGTTCCAGTACGGTCACGGTTGGCAGAAACACGGTAGGGGTCAAGCGCAGGCAGGCTGTGAGCGATGACGTCAGAGCGCACCCTCTCGCTGTGCCGCGCTGCGTTTAGCCGTATAGACGCACGGCGCACAAGAAGCTTAACTCATACTCAGGTTTCAGTGTGTTCGAGATTATCTACATTTTCGTGTATTATCATCATTGTTACAATTACTAAGCTCTATATTAGTCAGACTACTTTTTATGGTCGGTGAAATGCTAGTTTAAAGCCTCCGAAGGACGTCAACCTCTTTCACCATATCGGAGGGCGCTCCTTTTTTTTTTTTTTTTTTTTTTTTTTTTTTTTTTTTTTTTTTTTTTTTTTTTTTCCTTGGGAAAGAGGCTCCCACTGGCTGAGACCACATAGACCTGAGGTACGGAGAAAACCACGATAATGTAATATTAAACTCTATTAATGTGTTTCCGTTTTGTACTCGGGAAAGTTACCTCACAACTTCTTTCGTTTTTTTCCAGTTTTTGTCTTTGTTCGCTCTCAGTTCGCTTATTACTTTTGCAGTTTTTTTCTTGCTGAGAGATTTCATTCTGATGAAGGTGTGTGTCCTTACGAAACATATTTTGCAAGGTCCTCCATTCCTGGATACTTCACATTTATAATATCCTTTAGCCTTCCAAAAACGTTTGGTCTACGGTCAATGTAACTGCCGTGTAATTGTTGAAATTCTCCTTCCATTTTCAAAACGAATTCCATAAAACTTTCAGTTGGCTTTATTGAGGATCGCCTTGAAATTGTTTGAAGCCAGTTCTTTCCTGAAACATTTACATGATCAGTCATTTTACCAAACAAATGTGCTAATTCAGGGTGTTTTAGTTTAATTCTGTAAGCAACATATCCTGCTATTATCTCTAACAGCTCAACATTTTGCTTTAAATTTTGAACATTTTCCCCTTCATATTCGACGTAATCCTCAAAAATTTCTGCTACCTCTGAAACAGTCTCTTCCACTTCCTTGTTGTCGCTTTCACGTGATACTGTTACGTTATCAGGCCACTATTTGAGAAGGAGAGAACTTAGCGACTTGAAACAAACTTCAAACATAATTTCAAACCTTCAGGAAACTTTTTCTCGCTGACAACCATAGCAAAATGATGAAAGGAAAAATGTTTCTCGCTTACTACTTTTCCAGATTTCACGGAGTAAAACGACGGCATTCGGTATAACGTTGAAATTTATAATTTCTTCACTGCATATCGTACCTGCAGGCAATTTTACAAGCAGTATACACACATAAAGCTGAATGTACCTTCTAAAATGTATCACTGTACGACACGTAGTTCATGAGATACGAGCACATAAACAGTAACGTTTATGGAAACCGCTCCATCATGCACCTAGTTTTAATCTATTATGTCTTTACCACTAATTACAAATGAATATACACCCGAAAAATTATACAACTGTATAACATATAACTCAGTAAATATGAGATCATATATACTGCGATGGGTAAAAACTTTTCACACCAGGAATCACGGTTTATTACATTTCTTATTTACTGCCAAGACACTCCTGTATTCCAGTGAGCTTAAGGAAATTCCTGAAAGATGAAAGTGCTGTTGGAAACCTTGAAGCCACTGTGAAGCGCTCAAAAAAAAAAAAAAAAAAAAAAAAAAAAAAAAAGCTTATGGGACTTAACTACGGGGTCATCAGTCCCTAAACTTACAAACTACTTACGATCTAGGACGGCACAAATATCCATGCCCGAGGGGGGATTCGAACTCCCTACCTTACTGGCCTTGTAGACCGTGACTGAAGCGCCTCAGTCCCCTCGGCCACCGCGGCCGGCCTGTGAAGTGCATACCGCTGTAGGAAGAAGCAACAGATATCTACAGTGCTACAAGGAAGAGAATGAAACAGAGTACATCCGACGAATACCCATTATTTCCGACAGATTTGGCTTTTAACTAAGAGACTGGAGTTTGCAGTGGGACTTGCATTTTCTATTATGATTAATAAGTCACACGGCAATCGACACAATACTGTGGAGTGTATTTGCAATCTCCATGTTTCTCACACCGACAGCTTTATAACGATTGTACAGGCATGGGCTCTCCATAGAAAATATTCATATTATATCCTGGACAAGTCAGAAGGAAGATTGTTTATAATCAGGAAGGAAGGAATATTAGTTTTTAACATCCCGTAGACAACGTGGTCATTAGAGACGGAGATTACGCTCGGATTGTTTGGGTAATGATGGGAAAGGAAATCGTAATTTGAGTTTTTGTGTATACTATGCTTATAAGTACGGTGTAGTACAGCAAATCTCCAAGAGAACTATACAAACTTTCATTGGATTTTATAGGTCAACTGAGAGTACCTTAGGGCAACACATAAGATTCATTTCATCGAAATCTGATCAGGGAAAGAACAGATATCGTAATTTGTAGTTTCTGGTGTATGCTACGCTTTATTTGCAGCGTATTATAGCCATAGCGCTTGGTATAGTAAAGAGCCGATAGAGGTGCTATTACTCACATAGTACACCAAATAAATAATAAATGGCAATGCTGCGTATTTTATTCACATAAGTAAGGTGTAATACGCTGAAAAAAGGGCTACGATTTTCCTTACGGCAGCGGTGTAGTGTATTGATGTTGATTCCTTTTTGAAAAATCAGTCACATACAATGAAGGGACTAATTCTTGGTGTTGATAATGAAATAAATAATTAATTTTTTCGATCAGTAAATCAATGATCCCCCTAAGGCGAATATTTCGTTGCCACTGCAAGCAAAATTTAACTCAGGTACGACACAAAGAAATAATTTTTATTAGCTGTATTCCGCATGCCTTGCAATGCTATTGATAGAAAAAATTTGCGTCTTTCCTCGGGTATCATTTGAATTTAAAACATAGCGAAGTTCTTTCGCATCCACCAATGTTTTCATTTACTAAGAATTCTTTGCGAGGAAACACGAATTTATGTAGTTTTCTTTCTGATTTTGGTGCGTACTTCTTACATCTTGATTCCGTTCTGATTGGAATGCGTAGAAAACAGTGTAGTACAGTGCAGAACAAATTGAGGCCCTGTTAGTTACGTAGTGCACCAAAGAACTAATAGTTGGCGCTGCTGCATTTTTTATTTTTTATTTCTTTTCGATGGTTATGCCATAGAACAGCAACGCACCATTAAAGGTGCTGTTGGGTTTGTAGTGCTGCAAAGAAACAATACATGATCGTGTTGTGCGTATTCCTCCAGTAACAGAAGTATTTTGAATTAAGAGCAGCAATCTTATCTCTGCAAATACCAACAAACATTGAAGAGCGAGTTGCTGATTACACTTCGTACATTCACAGCTTAACGACATTCCTTTGCTTCTCTTGACAGGGAACATTTGAATTTAGAACAGAACGACATTCCTTCGCGTTTATCGATGCTCCAATTTACATAAGATTTCTTTCCAAGGAAAATCTAATACTTTCCGATTTCGGTGTATCCTCATTACATTTTTAGTGCGCTCTGTTTACGAATGTCTCGAAAACGCCGTAGTACAGGAAAGGACAAAGTGGGGTTTCGTTAGTTACATAGAACACCAAATACTAATTATGGCGTTGTTGCGGTTTCTTTTTATTCTCATAACAATGGCATAATACATTACAAGAAGGGGTACAATTTTTTACTTACGGCGGCGGTCTTATTCGCTTACGTTGGCAACGGCCGTTGAAAGCTTTTTCAAAAATCAGTCGTGTAGAATGAGGGGAATAATTCCTTGTGTTCACGATGAAATAAATAATTTATGCTGTTCTGGTCAGTAAATTAATCATCCTCCTAAAGCGAATAGTTCGTTGCCAACGATAGCAAACTAAACCGCTGCCACTGCAAGTAAAATTTAATCCAGGTAGGACACTTTGTTTTTTCTTCCTAGTTGTATCCCATTTGCTTTGCAATGTCATTGGAAGAAGAGAAGTGCATCTTTTGATGGGTAAATTGTATATAGAGTAGAAATATCTATGGAGTGGCCGGCCGCAGTGGCCGAGGGGACTGAGGCGCTCCAGTCACGGTCTGCACGGCCACTACGGTCGGGGGTTCGAATCCCCCCTCGGGAATGGATATTTGTGCCGTCCTTAGTATAAGGTAGTTGATAAGTAGTTTGTAAGTTCGGGGACTGGTGATCCCGTAGTTGAGTCCCATGAGCTTAACAAACATTTGAACATCTATGGAGTGAGCAATGCGTTCTCCGCATCTCCTCAACATTAAGGTGGAATTACCACGTGACATTGAAACAAATCCACTCTTTCCACACATTTATTTGCTATTACGATTGGTTTGTACCGCAATGTCCGCAAAGAAGCCCCAGCACCTTTTCGCAGAGCAACCACATAACATGAAATAATATGTAAATAAATGTGTCACAGAAGCAACAAGAAAGTTGAAGAAGCATTGCTAAAAGGGACATTCACACATAGCGTCTTAACCGAACAAAAAGGGACCACGATAAAGTCAGCGATTTGTCGATTTTTCCCAATATCATGTGGCATTTCCACCTTAATGACAACTCAAAATCTGTTCTGCGCATCTGAATGCTCACTCCAGAGATATTGCTGCTCTCTGACTTCCACTAGAGATAATTTTCACACGCGAGCGACAAACTCATCAGAACCGTCTATGATTTCATAATTGTTCGGTACAATAGTGTGATTAAAATTTCAAATTACTTACTTTTGGTGCGGACTACATTAAGATGGGGAAAGACGTCATCTTTTGCAGCGACAATTGCACTTAGTTATAATCCGACTTCTGAATTTATAGTTCTACTACACAAGGTCGATTTCAACTTCGTGTTTTACGAAGTAATCACTGCAGTACGCTGGGACATGTATTAGCTGAAATATTGGCCGATGCTGTTAACACAGTCAAGACAATTCCCTGGAAATAGTATATTTAATGGAAAGTTCTATACAGACGGTCAGATGACGCCATTCCTTCAACGATTACCCAGACTTACTTTATCGCACATTAACATCACTATGGCGTCTTATTTAAAAAGATATGAACTGCTCTGTTTATTCAATTACCAGACTTTCAGTATTCGCCGAGTTTTCGATAACAGGGAGCACTGCGTACAGAATAAATACATTGTACCCAGTGCTACACTGTAACATACTAATACTTCAGCATGTACTTACCGTGAGAGATAAACAGTTTAGTACTGCCCCCTAGAACCAATACATGGGACTGTTGTTATTATTACAATTTCTCATCTCAACTGTAGAAGTGTTTTCACACAATTACACACCGCAGTCTTAACTTTATGAACACAACCTAACATTGAACTTACATCCTTAAGGATAACGGACTTAAATTCACTTTTTGTATGAAAAATTTTATCGTTTTCGACAATGACTTCTACTTAAATTTGACTTGTTGGCTATGAGAACTGAGTTGATGGACAGAGGGATCCAACAAGGATTCTGTTTTTTTTTTTTTCTTAGCTAAGTCCGGAATAATAATAATAATTAAAAAAAAACATGATATACATCCCCCTCTTTAACAACCGTTGCGAATCATGGTCATATAAATTCTAAGAAAGCAAAGGCAGTTGGTAAAAAAAAAAAAAAAAAAAAAAAAAAAAGAACCTCAAGCCAATAAAATCAGCCAAAAGAAATTCGCGCGTCTGTAAAAAGAGCGATACACGAATCATGCAATAACTACCAGCATCATACCTTAGTGGCAGATCTTACCGAAAATCCAAAAAAATTCTGGTTCCTAGGTAAGAGGATCAAAGGTCTCTATCCAGTCACTCGATCATTCTGGTGTGGTGACAGAAAACAACAAACTGAATGCCGAGGTTTTAAGTTTAATATTTAAGTAATCATTCACGCAGGAGAACAATGCAACATACTTACTTTAGATGGTCCCACTAACTCCGAAATGGAGGATTCAGTATTAGGCATAGCTGGTGTAGAGAAGCATCTGAGAGAGTTGAAAACAAACAAGCTGCCAGTCCAGATGATTTTTTTTTTTTTCAAATACTCAGCAGTTTTGGCCCCCTTACTTAACTTGAATTTATCGCAAATTTTTGGTCCAGCTCAAAGTTCCAAGCGACTGGAAAAAAAAGTCACAAGGTAACTCCAGGGAAAAAAGGCATAATAACGGACCCACATAAGTACAGACCTATATCATTAACATTAGTTTGCTGTAGAAGTCAACACCTTGCACTATTATAGTAAATTTCCATGAGACAATCATCTGTCCAGGCATTAGCACGGCATTAGGAAACAACGATCGTGCGAAATTCAGGTTATCCTATTCTCTCATGACATCTTGCGAGCTACATATAAAGTGCAACAGGCAGACTGTATATTTCTCGATTTTCGAAAACTGTTTGATACTATTCCGCACTGCAGACTGTTAACGAAGGTACGAGCATAAGGAATAGGTACACTCATATGTTACTGACTTGTAGATAAGTAATTCATCAGGAGTGCCTCATGGAAAAGTGATAGTACCACTATTATTTTGTATCTATGTAAATGATCTGACTGACAAAGTCGCATTATTCGGCTGTTTGCTGATGATGCTGTAGTGTACAGGAAGGTGTGATCATTGACTGTAGTAGCACGCTGGATGACTCGGACAATATTTCAAGATGGTGCGAGGAAAGGTAGATAGTTCTAAATGTAGAAAAGTAAGGTGATGCATATGAGTAGGAGAAACAATCCCGTAATGTTTTAAAATAGCGTTAGTATTGTTCTGCTTGACAGAGTAGCGTCAACTAAATATGTATGCGTTACGTTGCACGGCGGTATGAAATGGAACGATCATGTAAGGACAATCGTTGGGAAGGCGGATGGTTGATTTCAGTTTATTGGGAGAATTTTGGGAAGATGTGATTCGTCTGTAAAGGAGAGTGCATACAAAACGCCTCGTCTTGAGGATTGCTGAAGTGTTTGAGATTCCTACAAGATCGCTTTAGAAGAGAAGACATGGTACAATTCAGAGGAAGACGACTAGGTTTTTTTAGTGGTATGTTCGAGCAATGCGCGACTGTTACAGTAATGTTTCGGGAATTCGAGAACCCAAATGGGAGTCGCTTGCGGGAAGGCGATGTCCTTTTCCAGAGAGTGTTGAAGAAATTCAGAGGGCCGTAATTTGAAGAGGTCTTCAGAACGATTCTATCGCCGTCAACCTAAATTTCTCGAAAAGACCACAAAGATCCGATATATTACAGCTCGTACAGATGCAAGTATTCGTTTTCCCCTTTTTCTAAATGGAAGTGGAACAAAAACGCAAGTACCCATAGTCGGCCCGAAATACGATGATCCCTGGCTCCGCCTACTAGGCTGGGAGTCGTCCCGCTCGGAGAAACGAAATGCAACCGTGTTCCAAATAGTTAGTGTGCTGACGGGCAGTATAGCTAACGGCCGCTGCTGGCTGACAGAACAGTCCTGGCAAAACTACATAGCGCAGCCAGACGCGCGCATGCGCAAAGTTCGCGTTTGACTTACTCCAATTAAATTCTCAAATGTTTGTAAATCTATCGGACCAAACTGCGTGGTCATCAGTCCGTAACTTACAAACTACTTAAACTAAGGTAAACTAACCTAAGGACAGCACACACACACACACACACACACACACACACACACACACACACACACACACATGCCCCAAAGAGGACTTGAACCTCCGATGGCGAGCAACCGCGCGCTCCGCAGTGAGGCGCCTTGGACCGCTTCTTCTACTTTTTTTCCATCTGGTAGATCTATGGTACGCGGTCGTTCATTAAGTTTGTCCGTGGGTGTTCGTTGAATGATTGGCTCAGATTTGATTTGATTTTTTTTTTTCTTTTTTTTCACCGAGGGTGTTCAGCCACCTGATCGGGCGCGCAAAGCCACGGCGCCCGGTCCGATTCTATTGCCGTCGACTACTCCACCTCGGTCTTACTCCGATGGTCTCCTGCCACTGCCGGGATCATCCTTTTTTGGCTCTACTATAGTTGTGTTATTGAGTCCCCTTGGCTGGATTTCGCAGTATGTAGATGTTTAATTTTAATGAGGAACCTCCAAAATACCGCTCTCTTATATTTCAATATTTTCACCATTTAAAGCAGCAACTTCCTCCTTTATTTTATCTTCTTAATTCTTGTATTTAATTATAAAATTTTCTTAGTTGTAAAGTATATTTTTCTAATTTTTTTTTTTAAATACGATTTTTCTGCGATAGATGAAACGTGACTCTCAAACAACCTTGGGACCCTCATCAATGACTCACACCATGAGAATATGACGCTAGAGCCACGTGAAGATTATATCTTTACACATGTGTGGCAACTTTCTGAGTCAAACAAATCGAAAAATTTCAAATATTAGTTACCCGACATTAAATTTACTTGATTTATGTTTTCGATCCGATACTTAATAGTCGAAATAGAACATAGTGTAGCCTTCTAGCGGCGTCCGGTTTTGCCAGAAGTGGGAGGAACAGGTCTGTGGCGGCCACAAATACGTCTTTAAATTTCGGTGGCCATCGGTTGAACATTCCAACACGTTACAGACATTAACACACAGTGTTATATAGGCGTTATTTTTAGGTACATTTAAATAGATGCTGGGTATGGAATAAAATAGTAGATAGGAAAGAGGTAGAGAATTTTCTTCTCTACAAATCCATGCATTCAATTATGTTCTCAGACGAACGGTTAAGGCAAAATTTGCAATTAAAATTTGGAGGTGTTAAAAAGCCGTTTGCAACTAAAAGAATGTTTAATATTATGTATTGAAAAGCAAATACTTCCGAAAGGAACACGTTAGTCAGTTTTACAAGAATTCCCACTAAAATAATACTTTGTATATCGAGTGTCTCGCAGGTAAGACTCAAGCGAACTGAGCTCGTTGGGCAGGGCTCCCTTGAAAAGACAATATGTAGAAAAGTATACAGTTCCTTCGAAAGTCTCAAAAGTACTTCTTCATTTAGCTGTCGAGTGGCTCTGAAAACAGTTTCAGTCTTGGCGTCTATTCATCGTCAACAGAATGTATGTATTATAAAACAATTTACATTTTATCCTATTAAGATTTAATGTGACACAAAGAATCACATAATTTTAATATAAAGTAAATTTCAGTTTCCTTATCACTATGTATTTTACTAAGGCAGCACTGGTATCAGACATGCATCGGTCATCACTGACAAGGTCTGCCCTATTTATAACTATACTAGCTTAAACCCGCGGCTCCGCTCGCGTGTTGGTTGATTATGATACATAAGCTATCAGTAGTGTCCTATGAGACTGGTTTTCAAGGATGAAATGAAATACAGTACCTCCTTTCGAAACAAACATTTGTAGTCAACATTCAAATAAAAAATAAAATTATGTGAAGTGCTTAATGATATACAATAAATAATACATTCATTATTTCTTTATATCTTGTGTTGAAATGGATTCCGGCGATTTTCTTTAAAGACATGTATTAAAAGAAATTTCTTTTTTACTGATATATTTATTTATTCTTATAATTCCTTATTCGTATGCTTATACTTAAAGAGAAAGAGCTGAAGACATTGTAGCACGCATAGACCAAAGATATGGTCTGTGACATCACGTTTCGCTGTATGTAACCTCCTTTCTAGTAGAGTCGCAAACGTCATCGCTGACCTTCAGTCCGAATTTTTTTTTATAATTTGACGACTTTCAACCACCAAATCTTCCACCCCCTTATAGCTATCGGCGTGGAACTGCTATGGTGTACAACGGGAAACTTCGGACAACAATTACATACAGACCATTCGTTTGCGTTCTGCAGTTTTCGCTGCAGAGCGAAATATAAACACACACACACACGTAGAACTTTATGTACACCGATAACTTTCCATCCCAATACACTCCACCCTTTTATCTTTACCAACCCTCAAGCAACAATGCAACAAATAAAACCATTGTTCGCGTTATATTCTTCAAATTACTAAATATGTATCAGATCGCTATAAAACCGTGCCTAAATCCTTCCTCGGGTATAAATTAGTAACTGTGGAAATATTTAAGTCTCTACGTCTTTTTGTTCGGACGTGATAAGCGTACACCGAACACATTATAGCTATCCAATCGCCATAAAACCGTACCTAAAGCCTTCCCCGGGTAGACATTAGTTACTGTACAAAATTTTAGCTCTTTGTCTTGTGGTTCAGACGCGATAAACGTACACCGAACAAAGATTCACATTTATAGATACCGATTGTCTAAAACATTTCCATTCAGTTTGGGCTGACAATTTAGCTGCTAAAAAAAGTGTTCGGAAAATGCGCCAAACAGTAGTTCATAAAACTGCTTGTCTGTATCCCTGTAGTGAAACCATGGGCGTCGCAGTCTATACTCGGTAGATTGAAGTCGCTCCCAACTTCTAATGCATGGTCCGACTACTTTGGCGCATCGATCTGGTTGTTTTACGATGCATTTACATACTCCTGTGACGTCGAACCCCTCCCCCTCCCCACATCAGCGAGACGTGACCCGCGGAAATGCAGGTCACTCCCAGAAGATCTCCAGTTTGTAGTCCAGAAACTGACAGCACACATTTTCGTTGTCCTTCGTAAAGGCGCCGCGGCCGTTCCGCAATGGCTGCACCGGTTCCCGTTAGATCAAAGAAGTCGAGCACTGTCGGGCTTTCCGAAAAAGTTTTCGAGGTCTCACTGAGGCACAAAGTGTAATCATTACTTCCAATTGCAGATATGGTGTCTGTTTCCAGGATGAACCTTTCACTCTGCAGCTCAGTGTGCGCTGATATGAAACTTCCTGGCACATTAAAATTATGTGCCGGAACCTGGACTCGAACCTGGGACCTTTGCCTTTCGCGAGCAAGCGCCCTACCGACTGAGGTATCCCGACACGACTCACGATGCCGCTTCACAACTTTACTTTCGCCAATACCTCGCCTCCTACTTTCCAAACTTCACAGAAGCTCTCCTGTGCAACATGCAAGACTATCACTCCTGGAAGAAAGGTTATGGTGGAGACATGGCGCTTGCCCGCGAAAGGCAAAGGTCCCAGGTTCGAGTCCCGGTTCCGGCACACTTTTAATCTGCCAGGACGTTTCATGGTGTCTGTTGCTTCTGACAAGGCCAAGAGATCATTCATTAATTTTCATTGCATGTGAAAAAGGCATATGATAATTTCGGAATACATAAAGAAGCCACTGCAGTAGTTTGTGCGACTTGTTGAAAATTTAAGTAGGAGAGGAAATCTGTCAAAATAGGATATTTGTTAAGGTGACCGTTGCTCGTCCAAAGTGGGAAATCTAGTTTCTAGTTCTGAACTGGCACAATTTTTCAACAACGCCGTTGAATTTAAGTTTGAATATTTTTCATTCTTGGGTTTATTTCCTTACTTTGGCCACCAGAGAAAGACTCAAAATCTCTAACAGTACCAAACCTTTTCTTGCGAGGTCCTCTTGTTCGAACGGTATGGATCAGTCGAAGCACTTCTATGTCCTATACTTCATCGGCCATAATATGTAACAAAAGAAGTGTTAATAAAATTAGTTGATAATGCAACAGTATTCAGATGACGCGGTAAACTATGTTATGTACCAGTGTTGATTGGTCTGGATGGTCCGTGGTATGAAAGACACCCTTTGTGAGTTTTCAGATTAGATGCAGCCAACAGCCGTACTTTTTTTAATTATTTATTCTGCAACCCGTGTCGGAGTCTCAATGAAGCAACTTCAGAGCCCGAAGAAGAGCATTAGCTGCCTATTCAACTGGCGAAGTGCATTCCTCATCACACAATCCACCCACCTACCACCAAAGACGAGGGATTGTGTAGGAATTGACGACACCACTTGAATAGGCCCCTAATTCGTCGTAATTTGATATGAAAACTTCGTTTGCTTTAGGGACCTGAAGATGGGTTAATGTGAGGCCGGAAATGGTTGTAGAATAACTAATTAAAAATTACGGTTGTTCGTTCTACTTCATTTATCAAGTCTTGACTAGCCGCAGTACAATCTGTATATTAAAGATGCAGGAAAAGATGCAGGAAAATTCTCTGGCTGTTGCGTTCGGAGTTAGGGCGCCATGCGCTGATCTACTATTAATATTTTATAGGTAAAGGAAGCTCTCAGTAGTAACATATCACCCGCTTATTTCAAAAGTAATGATAACACGAAGATTTACGAGCAATAGCCAAACGAAAAGGCAGACGAAGGACTTAGGTTGACGCCTAATTTGGCTGACAAGGGAACTGATCTGATCATCTTGATGTTGAATCACTTTTGATCTCTGTTTGCTTTATAAATATTTAGTTGCTTCTCCATGAGGATCTGCCTGTAGGAAAACACTGTCTTTATATGTTCGCTTCAGTTCTAGCATCTTCAGTGGGTCCTTTTTATTGCCATAAAATTGAACAACAGAAATACTTTGTAGCTTTGTTAGTATTGTTAATTAGAAATTTGTACAAGAATTATGTTGAAGTATAGATTTTCCAATATCACATGTGTAGGTATTAAATGACATTATGTCATCTGCAACTATATGGCACTTATATACAAAACTGTTTGTAACGAAATACGTATTTGATCATCTTTTTTATCTTATTTTTATGGTTAGGTCTAGTACTCCTTAATTTTACGTGAATAACATCTCTCTGTGTGTTTTTTGTTTGCTTATGAACTATGTTCAACTTGCATTTGTTTGTTGGATTCGCGATGGAGTGGCCAAGCGCTCTAAGACGCCTTGCTGCGGAGCGTGAGATTTCTCGTTGTCGGAGGTTCGAGTCATCCCTGGGGCATGTGTGTGTGTGTGTGTGTGTGTGTGTGTGTGTGTGTGTGTGTTGTACTTAGGTTAGTTTAACTTATTTTAAGAAGTTTGTAAGTCTAGGGACTGATGACCAAAGAAGATTTATAAACTGTTGTATATGCTTGACATCATTCAAGCTGGGGGAGCGATCTTGTAATGGAATCTGCATAAGAAGAGGAGCGATGATCGCTAGTTTCAAATTGCTTTATTTAGACCGGTTTTGGAAATTTTGTTAGTAATCACGTCAGCCTGTTGATATTGAACTCAGCTCCCCCCCCCCCCCATTCCCAAAAACACGATTTGACCTCAGCCCCCCCTCCCCCCCCTCCGCCCCCTCAGAACACGATCCTGAATACGCCACTGAATATGTTGCACCCATATCGCAAGCCCATCGCTCAGAAGTTAGGTAAAGTATTGTTAGAATGTGCGACCACATTATCTTGCAAAAATGATAGGTAAATCAGTCAAGACTTTGTCGAAATTAATAGTAAGTCCTTCTGATTGTTTATTAGAGTATCATGTGAATGTTGTAGTAAGTCGGTCAAAAACTTCGCAAGATTTTCTGTAAGAACTTTCCGCCTTTATATATTACAAGGGAGGAGCAGGTGGAGAGAGAGAGAGAGAGAGAGAGAGAGAGGGGGGGGGTAATAGTCAGTATTGCTTTTTTAATCTTTGTACATTAATATTTCACCCATTTTGCTCACCCATCTTCGAAATGAATCCCATTATTTTATTTAAAATAATACTAATTTTTTGCAATTTGCTATTGTGGGGCCTATCTCTCTGTTAATAATCTTGATTTACTGCAGTATTTTTATACACCGCTGCCTTGTCTAGAGCCTGAAAATGTTACGAGCAGCCAGAAATCTATGGAGAACATACTGCTCTTAATGTTCAGTCATCTATTACTATACAAATATCATTTCTGCAATCGTAAATCCATATTTTTCATTTTTATGCGGTGCAAAATGAGTTGACAAATTCAAATGTTAAAATGTTTGTATAGCTTATGGGAATTAACTACGGGGTCATCAGTCCCTAAACTTACAAACTACTTATGAACTAGCTATTACTAAGGACGGCACAAATATCCATGCCCGTAGTTGCCGTGCAGACCATGACTGGAGCGCCTCAGTCCCCTCGGCCACCGCGGCCGGCCAAAATGAATTAACAAAATTACTTTTCTTTCTTCTGAGATAATTCAATCAATACAAAATCTACTTTGTAAACCGCTATAATTCATATGTCATTTAAAAATTACTGCGTCTGTCTGCTGTGATATATTTGTCGAATTGTTATTCCAATTACCTTAAATGATCTACTTTCGACGTTGGTTGCAGCTTTAGGGCACTCTAGAACAGCGTTAATTTCTTTTTAACCTCTGAAATAAACAGGTGAAAATTCAGTGGTGGATCTTTATAGACCTACAACAACATTAGATGATTTCTACTGCAGATAAACTCTCCGATGTAACAAACTTTCCGAGATCTTCTGTCTGAAAGATGCACACAAAAAGCAAGAATCCTTTGAAATGTTGACGTTTCTGTTATAATTCCTTGCTATCCTCTTCTGAAAGCTTTGTTTTGAACGTTACTAGGTTGCTTCTTACTTTCAGTTTGTGATATTCCGTTACAAGTGTGACATGATATGAGGTTAAACTTCTTGTGCAAGGCGACATGCCTTTTATTTGTCATAGTTTGGCACGTTGTCATGTAGAATCTGACCTGACGTAACGTTATTCTGGAAGTGTAATGCTGATATGACTAAATCCAATACACATCTGAGAAGTGCTACACTGTCGACATGATTTTAAACTGCCAATTTAAACTGACGGAGTCATCTGTTGTACTAGACTGCGATATGTGCAACAAGACTTAAAATGTGGTACAAATAAAACTATCAGATAATGATCAACTCTTTTCTGAGTAAAGTGTTACTAATTAAAAAAAATAGAGGCTGTATTAGTGGCAGATCGAGAAACTACACTCTTGTCATTTAATCATGCTTTTAGATGAAAGGTGTGGAAGACAAAGAAGGAAGCTTGGAGTTTAACATCCCGTCGACAGCTTGGTCATTAGAGACAAGCTTACGCTCGGAGTGTTCGGGTAAGGATGTGGAAGGAAATCTGCCGTGCTCTTTCACAGGAACCACCCCGGTATTTGCCTGGAGTGATTTAGGGAAATTACGGGAAACCTCAATCTGGATGGCCGGTGGTGGATTTGAACCAGCGTCCTTCCGAATGCGAGTCCAGTGTGTTATGACTGCGCTATGAGAAGTGCGTTTTCAGGAACAGGTGATGCAAAATTTCCTCTTGGCCGTTGAGCAGCTTAAAACTCTAGTCGAGAGTAACGGATGTGAGGGAAAAGTTCTAGAATTTCTCTCTGTTCCTCTAACTTTGTAAGGAAATACAAAATTATGAAAGTGAGTTTATACATTTGTATATTTATCTGCTGCATATGACTTGAAGAGGGATTGTTGCCGGAAGTACGCAGAGGCACCAGAGCTGCAAGTCCACATCAGACGGATGAATTACGAGAGTTTTATGTCCTCGCGTTATCCGGTGTAACGACCGAAGCCGCAGCATAGCAGTAACAAGGCCTGGCCAAGAAACGTTATGGCTGTGAAGAACACACGCTCACCCCGCACCGTAACGATGCTATCAAATCGTCATGATATTCATTAAATGGGAGAACTCTAATCGAATTAGTGGAAGCCGTAAAGTTCGCCTCCGTGGCTGAATGGGCAACATAGATGGTTGCCAAACCTGCGCTCGATTCCCGGTAATGCTGAGGATTATTTATGGGAGGGAGCACTGGTAAGGGGCCGGTCAACTAATCGTTGCCAGTTTAGGAGCTACTTGACTTACAACAGAGTCCCGTAAGGGACAACTCAAAAATTCCTTTTTGCACGGGCAAATGTGAAAACCGCGGCGTTCTTCCGCAAGTGGCTGCTGAGTATGCCATCCTGAATTAGACCTTTGGCTGCCACTATGCCAACAGGTAGCAGTGGAATTAGTGTGAGTACGAAGTTCATTACACTTCACATGTGCATGAAGTCATGACTGAATTAATTGCTGGTGATTTAAGAAAGTACTTATAAATGCGTGAAATACTGGTACTTTTCTTGCAGAGGGGTCGCTGTTGTATTCCATATTAACAATCCAAGAAAATAATGATGCAAAATAATATTCTCAATAAGCTTCGCTTGTCTAGGAGTTGATTAGTTTCGAAATAGGTTCCTAATAATTAAAACAAGAAAAAAATACACTGTATGCCTGCTACAGCTTCTTTTATTTTAGGCATCACCACATTCGTACATGCAACTAATACGAAACCAAACTCAGATGAGAATGTGACGAAGATATTAGAATACATCTCAATATATAGCAAATACGCTCTAAGGAAGGTGCTACCATCTTCCAGGAGCGAAAATTTAAATTCATATAACACTTTGTTTTATACAATTCTGTAAGTTTGTTTTTCAATAAAAAACGTAATGACAGAATGAATACATAAACTGTTTTTATGAAAAATGTAGGAATTTTATTCAAGAACTTAAAATTGCCATCGAAAAATCTAATATGCTTACAGATATCGTTTGCAATCATATTAAAGTAATTAATAATTCACAAAATGGTTTTTTAAGTGACTAATTGTCCAGAAGTTTTTACTGACTTATAAGACCTTGCAAATTCTACAGTTTTATGATAACATGAATTTCGAAACAAAATTGATTTGGAATTCAAAAATATCCAGCAGTTGATAATCGTAACATATTATTGAATAGGGTACAACCGTTTCATTTTCTAAAATTATATATTACGAATCATTAAGTGTATCACATACTGCGAAATGTATACCAACTACCGTTTGTGAGGAGGAGTCATTACAAGTTTCTTTTATGAAGTTAAAGGGCATACTGATTGGTCAGCTATTGATAATAAATCCTGGTGATTTATTGCAATTGGTTGAGATAAAGTAACGAGGAACTCGCCTTCCTTGAGATGATGCCGAAATTTCCCATGAGTTTTAGTACATTATTATACTGACAATAATTGTCACCGCTTACAATCGGATATTTGTATGACACTGACATTTAATTAAGATACTAGTAATGATAGTAACGAATAACTCACTTCAAAAGGTATTAACAAAAGTTTTAAAAAATTGATGGAAACAGTGAAAGTGAATTTCAGTTTCCTCCTGTTGCTGTTAAAGTTGAAATTGTCATCACGGTGCTTGATGACAACATACATTTACTATGATTAACACGATATGACACGCTCCTGTAGTAAAGATACCTGAAATGAAGCTTAAACCAATATTAAATGCTTGGATTATGTGACGAATAAAAGGAAGTACTGCTTTTTTGTCTTCTGTAAGTCTTCAGGTCTTCTGTGGCTTCGTTTTTGAACTGCATGTTTCTTGTAGTTTTTCTTTATTCGAAGATCTGTTTTGTTTTGTGAGCGTACTGTCTTCTGTTGTTATTCCCGTAAAATTACCTGTAAAGTTTCTTAGGTCCCGTACAATGTCAGAAGTTATGTAAAATATATAAGTCATTCAACAGTTCATGAATGCACAATGTTTAGTTGCACTCAGCATCGATTTCGGACTCTAGAATTCCAACATTTAACGTAGACTATAACAACTGAAAAAAAATCACAAAAGCTTCAGGAACCACCAACCAACTAACGTACTAATTCGTCAGCAAAAAATTTTAATCGCGAATTCAATTTATTAAAGGGGCTTTGAAGATACATTTAAATATTGTTGGGGTTGAAATCCCAAGAAACTTTTCCTCTGTAAGTTTGAAATGCTGTTATCATTGACGATATAAAAATGGCCACAATAGAAGTAACGGGACGAAATATATGAATTTAGGTGCAGGAATATGGTTTTGCCAAGTCCGAAGTATAAAACAAAGTATGCGAAAGAATGAAATTAGAGTACACATCAAAGAACATCTAGGTACAACTGAAAGAAAGAGAAATAATAGCGAATAAATCGGAACAACAGTTAATTTTCTGAATTTCATTCAGAACATTTAATACTACCAGTTCAGTTTTCACTGTCAGTTTTAATATTTTAGACTATGTGTGTAGTATAATTTGACATTACTATTGGTTTTTAACTACGTTTAAAGTCATACAGTTCCTTTAGTTTTCCTTCCGATTTGTTTTTGGGCAGAAAATTGATGACCTCCATTTAGACTGATATTTCGAAATTTTCTACTGAAGCAGGCTCGTAAAATCTCATAGAGAGGTGGATGGTTTAGATAAATGTGGTATCTGCATGAACGTCTTATGTTTCACAACAGAGCGCCGCTTTAAGTTATGTAACATGCAGGTTTTTGTTGCGTTTTGCTCTTCAGGATGTGCAGTTGTATATTCCGAAAAAAGTGATATTTCTTCAGGTTTGTAACTTCCTTTATAGGAAAATCTATTGGTAAGTTTTAAAAGCATAAATTAATATGCGCTACGGACATTCCCGGGAAATAGGGGAAACACAAATACTAAAAATTATGGCCCTATCGAAAGTACTCCCGAAGGGTACAACGAAACTGATTAACTTGAAAAATGTATGCGGAAACAATCTGACTGCGTCACAATAAAATGAAATTTGACTTACCTCATACTCTCATTACAAAACAAAACTGGAAACTGGAAACCGGAAACAGCAAACAGGTATCAGCATGCAGGATCATTAATGTTATCATTAATATAAAAATATTTAAATGATTGATAAATAATAATGAAGTTAAGCAATAATCACAAATGAAAAAAACGAGGGAGAAGAAACTAACTACAAAAATGCGAACGCGGAAAGAAAATTTAAGATTAGAATTTGTATATTATAAAAGAAATATAAAGCAGAAAAAATTATAGAAAATGAAATTAACAACATACATTACATTAATGGCGTACCGCAACATATACTTCAGGACTGCCTTCACCAACATCTTCTCCTTATCGCTACTAACCTTCTCGCGCTACGGTACTCCTCGCAACTGGCAACTAATTGCTCTCTCGCAGTCAGAGCGCTTACTCTACAAACGAACTTCCAAAGATTACTGTGCCACTTATAATGTATATCTGTGGCCACTTAGAAAATCCATTACATAAATAACTCACGTACACTGCAGAATCACAAACAGTACTAATAATTAGAAATAATATAACTTTATAAGTACTGTGTGAACACTATTGATACTTTGGATAGTTCATACAGATCGTAACTGGACAATGTTATTCACGGTGTAATCATTAATACGTCCGCACACAATAGTTATTCTGTGTCATTCTAATAACATCTGCATGTCGATCCATCGTATTAAGTTTATTCCATATACGTGACACATACACCCGGTTTACATGGCCTCCAAAAGCCGGATTTCGTCAACAATCCAAAATCGATTCTGGTAATCCGCTTCTATGAAGCGGTTTCCAGTTCAACAAACGATTTTCGTGCCCATGTAAACGTTGTTGTAGCGTTCTTGGCTTGTCACATTGTTTCTTGTTAAGAATTTTCGGCACGTATCGACAGAATGATATTTTCTAATGTGAAATAAAAGTATAAATATTAGAGAGAGAATGAATCTGCGTATTTAAATAAAGAAAAATAGCGATCGTGTTGACTAAATCAGGAACTGAATCAGCTGTTTTTCAGCTAGGAAATTCGATTCAGGCTATGCCATGTAAACACGACAGCGTAAAACGGTTTACGAAATTCGGGGTATGTTCAAATGTTTGTTAAGCTTAAGGGATTTAACTACGGGGTCATCAGTCCCTAAACTTACAAACTACTTATGAAGTACCTACAACTAAGGACGGCACAAATATCCATGCCCGAGGGGGGATTCGAACCCCCGACCGTAGTGGCCGTGCACACCGTGACTGAAGCGCCTCAGTCCCCTCGGCCACCGCGGCCGGCTCGGGGTTCGTCTTCCGGAAGATGTGATGCATATAAACGAAGTGATACAGTCACATCATTTCCCCGACTTCCATCAGTTTTGGGTGGTTGCATTCCTCCTGTTATGAATTGTAAACCATCTATACTGCTGTAAAGTGAGCGCTGTGCCCTTTTAAGCGAATGACTGACATTTTTCACGATGAGATTGTATTGTGGTTATAAGGTTGAATTTCTGGATGAAAGTAACTGTAAAGCGCTTTATGAAAAATATATCCTCTAGCTACAGTCATAAAATGCGTTGTATGTAGTAGACACATTTCAATAGGGCCTGGCATTTTCTCGTCCCCCACCGTCAGGATGAAACCTGAGATTCTCACTCTGCTAGACTAGCGCTCTGCACGGGCAGCGCGGAGTGAGGCATGCGTCCCTTGCGACGACGCTTTATTTCGTCGCAGGCCCGTTGCGGGGCAGCCATTAACGCAGCGTCAACGTGTCGGAAACAGCTCCCCCAGCGTCTAGCCAAACGTACGACCTAGCTGCTGCATAATTTAACTGTCAGCGCGGCAACGAGGACAAATCTCCCACAACTGTCGGTGTCTGCCACTGTCACGCCTGACTTCTACACGGAGAGGTACGGCATCACCTCTTGAGGACTGGGGGAACTGAGAAGTGTCTCCGAGGTTACACGTTTTAGCAAGATAAAATCGCGGACGGACTTATATTTTTATTAGTATATCTCATATTTTTTCAATGAGAAAGTTGATTAGAAAGTATAAGAAGTAAATGGTTGTTAAAATGTGTCCTGTTGTGATGTACTGTCCTTCGACTGGTCGTTTTTCGATTCATGTTAATAGACAAATTACGATTACTATAATTCAAAATATAATTTGATTTATTGGGTTTCCTCGAAATTTTGTTTTATTATGGACTGGAATAATTATTTGGATTCTAATTGATATTACTAATGCAATAACTCCACCTAGTTTATAAGAGACTGATCGTAAGATTGCGTAGGCAAATAGAAAATATCGTTATGCTTGAAGATGGATTGGTGTTATTAATGGATTAGCTGGTACTAAGTTATCTGGATCTCCAAATATATAAGGATTAATTACACATAATATGGTTATTGTTGTTATTAGTATAATAAAAGTAATTATGTCTTTGTAAGTAAAATATGGATGGAATGGGATTTTATCAATATTTCTATTTAATCCATTTGTATTATTTGATCCTGTTTGGTGAAGGAAAAATAGGTGTATTACAACTATTCCTATAGTAATAAATGGTAGTGTGAAATGAAATGTATAAAATCGATTTAGTATTGCGTTATCAACTGCAAATCCTCCTCATACTCATTGTACAATATCTGTTCCAATGTAAGGTATTGCTGATAGTAAATTTGTGACTTCTGTTGCTCCTCAAAATGATATTTGTCCTCATGGTAGAACATATACTATTGACATGAATAAAAATCAGTTACGGAACATTAATGCAGCTAAGACTCAGAAATGGCTTGACCAGTTTGAACACTTACGGTGATTTTGTTTTGTTCGCTTTAATTCAGGCGTTGGAGCACACACACACACACACACACACACACACACACACACACACACAAACGTGTGTGTATGTGTGTATGTGTGTGTGTGTGTGTGTGTGTGTGTGTGTGTGTGGAATACCTACAGAGAGTATTGAAAAATCGAAAATAACAAGATTAGTCATTTTTACACAGTAAATCTCTTGTAGAGCGTTCAATATGTATTCTATTCTCAGGTTGCGTTACTGCTTGTTTACAGGTTTAAAAATGTCTGAAAGTCGAACCTAGTCACCACATCGTATATTTTAATTCCTTTGTTAGGTGTAGCCATTTTATGAATGTTACAACATAAGTTTGTGAATGATTTGAGCAGGGCCGTATTTATGGTATGGGAAGCAGTAATTTCTATTATTGCGCCCCCCCCCCCCCCGCGCCTCCGGCAGCTGAAATTCAAAATGATTTTTTTTTTGTGTCTCTGGATATGCCACTGCTATCAACACAATAGCCTGAATTTTACAATTTATTTCTGTAATCGAAACTCTGATTAATAATGAGTCAATTAACATTAAAATAATATTACAAAAAATGTTGCACCTGCCCTGAATTTCACAAATTATTATAGCACCACCTTCTCCTCTTCTGACAAAGTCAGAATTAATAATCAATTTCCAAATGTAACATGAAGTCAATCATGAGTCCATTTTTCAGTTTTCCTTATTAGACAGTGCTATTATGGACGCTGTAGAAATAGAAAGGCCACAGTTGATGATGCGGCTGTTCATTTATAGGCGCGTTTTGAAATAATCACCGTCAGAATCTACGCTTGGGGTAAAGCATGACCATGACGTTATACGATTAGTATGAAACTTTACCCCAAAGGCTGCCGATGATTATTTGGAAACGCGTCAATAAATGAAGAGCCGCATCACCATATGTTACCTCTGTATTTCTACAGCGTCCATAATACACTCCTGGAAAATGAAAGAAAGAACACAATAAATTCGCCGACACAGCAGAGGAAAATTTTATTAACACATTCTTGAGGATGTATACGACACACGATCACACAGATAGAACCGTGCGCAGCTGAGTACAGTCACCAGAGCGTGCGTAATGTCGGCGTTAAACCGTGTACACCCTCCTTTTGCAGCATTGTAAGCTGTAATTCTTCCATGGAGACGATCGTACAAATGCCGAATGTCGTCCTGTGGAATGGCCTGCCATGCAGTTTCCACCTGGTGCCTCAGTTGGGCCACTTTTTGTGTCGCTCATGCAGACCGCCCAACATGACGTTTCTTGCGGTCTCAAACATGCTCAATGGGGGAGAGATCTGAGGCTCGTGCTGGCCAGGGTAGTTGAAGTATACCCTGGAGAGCACCTATAGTGGTATGGGATACATGTGGACGTGTATTGTCCTGCTGGAATAGCATATCGCCTTGTTGGTGTATGAGTGATAGCATGACGGCTTGAATGGTAGTTTCATTGTATCGTGCGCTGTTCAGTGTTCTCTAGACGATCACTAGAGGAGAATAGCCAACATCATTTAGCCCGCCTCCAGTGGTATTAGAGACGAAAAGGACGTGTCGTCTTCAGTGATGAGAGTCGTCGCTGCCTGGGTGCCAACAATGCTCGTTGCAATGTCCTTCAGATTTGATTACTTGGTGACAATAAAACTTTGTATGTAATGAAAGACTACTTCAAATGCACCACTTATGTAAAAAAGGAGATGCCACCAAACACATTTATGTTAAGTAACACGCAACGACTATAATGAATTATAATAAAAAATATTAATATCTTTGTTATAATCTATACTAACTTATACTAATAATCAATCTGTAAATGTAGGCCTGTCGCTGTTCCCTTCAATATCCAAAACTAATTGCCGAATTTGCATGGGGTTTTCACAGGCAATTTGGGCGTAACTGGACAAATTACAGACTTCGTTTCATAAACGTCGGATCACGGAAAAAAATGGTAATTTCAAGTTTTTTTTATCTACTACCGTCATGTCTCTTTGAACACGAATATCTCCAAAACTACTTGACGAATTATCACACGTAACTTTAGAACATTGTGAGGTTTCATAAAGGCTTCAATAATTAAAATCGGATCACAGAAAATATAGATCTCATCATTTAACCATTTGTTTAAAAACCATCGTGTCCGTCTATTTGTTGAGGGTAATCTCGAAAAGTACTACACGTATCGACAGGTACATTGAGAATAGTTTGGAGAGTAACATAGGCATAGTTTCATCAAAATCGGATCACAAGAAGGAAAGGTATCATAATTTGAAGTTTTTGTGTATACAATGCTTTTACGTATGGTGTAGTACAAAAATCTCCAAGAGTACTATACGAACTTTCATGGCGTTTCATAGGTCAACTGAAAGTACCTTGGCGCAACGTATAAGCTTCATTTCATCAAAATCGGATCAGGGAAAGAAAACATATCGTAATCTGTAGTTTCTGGAGTATGCTATGCTTGAATTGCAGCAAAGATCCGACAGAGGCGCTGTTTCTGACATAGTATACCAAATAACTAATGAGATGGCGATGCTGCGTTGATTATTCTCATTAAGTTAAAGTAGTCAACAATCCGCAGATTGGTTTGAACACCACAGTGCTTTACTAGACATGGTCCTGTTTGGAGGTGGTATGCCGTTGCCTTCCTCCGACCTTCGAACTGACTTACCCAGCCAGTTATAGTGGGACCTACAGCTTAACGTGGGTTCCGAACCACGGTATTTTTCACATGAGCAATACTGCCAGAGGTGAAAGAAGTGGAAAGTGACAGATAAAAATCCTAGGACCTGCTGTGCAACCGAGGCGCACACAATAACTAAAGTTTAATACACTGAAAGAAGGGCTATGATTTTCCTTACGCAGCGGTGTGGTGTATTACAGTTGCTAACGGCCGCCGAATCCGTTTTGAAAAATCAGTCACGTACTATGAAGGGAATAATTCTTAGTATTGACAAAGAAAAAAATAATTTTTGTTGTTCCGATTAGTAGATTAATGATCCCCCTAAAGCGAATATTTCGTTACCAATGTTACATACTAAACCGCCGCCACTGCAAATAAAATGTAACCTAGGTACGCACAAAAAAAAAAAAAAAAAAAAAAAAAAAAAAAATAATAATAATAATAATAATAATAAATAAAAAAATAAATAAATAATAATAATAATAATAATAATAATAATAATAATAATAATAATTTTTACTTGCTGTATCCCGCATGCCTTGCAATGTCATTAAAAGAAATGTTTCTTTCGGCGGTATAATTTGAATTTAGAAAGTAACGACGTTCCTTCGCGTCTATCGATGTTTTCATTTACGAACAATTCTTTGCAAGAAAACACGTATTTATGTAGTTTCCTTTCTGATTTCCGTGCGTACTTATTACATCTTGATTCCATTTTGATTAGGAATGCCTAGAAAACTACGTAGTACAGCACAGAACAATTAGAGACCCTTTTACTTACGTAGTGCACCAAAGTACTAATAGTTGGCGCTGCTGCATTATTTATTTATGTATTTATTTTTATTTAATTTCGATGATTATGCCATAGAACAACAACGAACCACTAAAGGTGCTGTTGGTCTTGTAGTGCTGCAAAAGAAGAATACATGATTGTGTTGTACGTGTTCCCTCAGTAACAGAAGTATTTTGAATTAAGAGCAGCAATCTTATCTCTGTAAATACAAACTAACATTGAACAGCGAGTTGCTGATTACAATTTGTATATTCACAGCTTAATGACATTTCTTTGCCTCTATTGACAGGGAGCATTTTAATTTAAAACATAACGACATTCCTTATTTGCAAGGAAAATCGAATTTATGTAGTTCCCTTTCTGATTTCGGTGTATCTTCATTACATTTTAAGTGCGTTCTGTTTAGAAATGCCTCGAAAACGCCGTAGTACAGGAAAGGACAAAGTGAAGACAGTACACCAAATAACTAATTATGGCGTTGCTGCGTTTTTTCATTCTCATTACTATTGTATAATACACTACAAGAAGGGGTACAATTTTATGTACGGCGGCGGCAACAGCCGTTGAATGCTTTTTCAAAAATCAGTCATGTAGAATGAGGGTAATAATTCTTTATGTTCACGGTGAAGTAAATAATTTATGCTGTTCCGGTCACTAAATTAATTATCCTCCTAAAGCGAATAGTTCGTTGCCAACTATAGCAAACTAAACCGCGGCCACTGCAAGTAAAATTTAACACAGGTAGGACACAAAAAATGTTTTTCTTCCTAGCTGTATCCCATGTGCTTTGCAGTGTCATGAAAAGAAAAGAAATGCTTCTTTCGAGGTGCATAATTTGAATTTAAGAAGTACCGACGTTCCTTCGCGTCTATTCTTTGCGAGGAAAATCGAATTTGCTTACTTTCCTTTCTGATTTCGGTGCGTACTTATTTATTACATCTTGAGTGCCTTCTGTTTAGAAATGCCTAGAAAACGGTTTAGTACAGTAAAGAACAAACAGAGGCCCTGTTAGTTACGTAGTAAGCCAAATAACTAATAGAAGGGAATGCTGTTCTTTTTCCTTCTCATAACTATGGTGTAGTTGTCTACAAGTGATTGTATCCTTTCTTTAATATCTGTTACGAATTACGGGTGTACAGCTATCTATTACAAATCTCTAATCTCGTAAACAACTTCACGGATTTACACGAGGCAACTTCCTTTCATAAAAGTGCGATCAAGGGAAAAAGAGTTATCGTAATTTAAAGTTTTGTATCTAGGACGGTAATGGCAGTCTCTTTGAACACATTTATCTTCTAAACTACGTGACGAATTTTCATAGGATTTTCAGCCGTAACTTGAACATATCGTGCGGTTGGATACACGCTTCATTTCATCAAAATCGGATCAGGAAAATGAAATATATCGAAAAACATGTTCAAATGTTTGTAAAGCTTAAGGATCTTAACTGCGGAGTCATCAGTCCCTAAACTTACAAACTACTTATGAACTAACTTATACTAAAGGCAACACAAACATCAATGTCCGAGGGAGGATTCGAACCTCCGACGCGGGAGGCCGCGCGATCCACAAAGTGGCGCTCCAAACCGCTCGGTATCTCCCACGCGGCAAAATATATTGTAATATTGAAATTTTAGGTGTATTTCATGATTGAAAAGAACGGCTTAATGCAGCAAAGAGTAAATGGATGCGCTGTTACTTTCGTGGTGCACTAGAAAAATAATAGATAGCGGTGCGGGTGTTCGTGTGAAGTTGGATAGCGATCGGATTATTACCCTTTTAAAATGCTTTTTACTCTTTTACTTTTCAAATTTACCATTTTTCTGAAAATCGTTTTCTTGGTTGCTATGTTTTACGAAATATGAGTGAACACAATGAATATCAAACTGATACTATCCTCGCCATGTTTAATCCATATATTTTACATACTGATGTCACAGTCTAACGACAATAGCGCCTCTAGCGGAAAGAGCCAACCGTAAGAATATTAATTTTCAGTGATATTTCTAATTCATTAAGGAAATAGTTATTACTTATTATATTTCAGCTTTCCATGTCTCAGTACAATGTCAAGAGAAATAAATGTTTAAAAGCTACGTTCATATTTGAAGATATGCCTATTACTAAGACGTTTCGTAAATATATTAAAGAGAGAGAGAAAACAAAACCTACTACTAAGTTTCGCAGGAAACTTCAACTAAGATTGGAGCAACATATAGGCATGATTTCATCAAAATTAGATCACGGAGAACAGATACATCGTAATCTTAAATTTTTCAGTAACTGTTCATCTATTAGAAATCCATAATCTCCTAAACTACTTCACGTATTTGCATGGAGCAACTTCGTTTCATAAAAGTGGGCTCACGGAAAATTTTTTAGACGTAGACTGTGCTTGAAGTATGGATGGCGTAGTACAGCAAACAAGCGATAGAGGCGCCGTAGTGCACCAAAGAACTAAGAAACGCCGCTTCTGAGCAATAAGTAGTAGAGCTTATGGAACTTAACTACGGGGTCATCAAAATGTTCAAATGTTTGTATAGCTTATGGGACTTAACTACGGGATCATCAGTCCCTAAACTTACAGACCACTTATGAACTAACTAATTCTAAGGACGGCACAAATATCCATGCCCGAGGGGCCGGCCGCGGTGACCGAGGGGATTGAGGCACTCCAGTCACGGTCTGGACGGCCACTACGGTCGGGTGTTCGAATCCCCCCCTCGGGCATGGATATTTGTGCCATCCTTAGTCTTAGCTAGTTCATAAGTAGTTTGTAACCTTAGGGACTGTTGACCCCGTAGTTAAGTCCCATAAGTCCTACAAACATTTGAACATGCCCGAGAGGGGATTCGAACCCCCGACCGTATTGTCCGAGCTGACCGTGATTGGAGCGCCTCAGTCCCCCCGGCCACCGCGGCCGGCCCGGCCGGGGTCATCAGTCCCAGCGTAATAAGTATGGCGTAGTACGGCAAAGAAGCTTACGTCTGTATCAGAATTAATTTCACTTTTTTAATGACAAATTTTATGAACATCTATAGTTTTGGACAATGACTTTTACTTACTTTTACTTACATCTTGGCTTGGACATCAGTTTATTGACAGAGCGATCCAACAAGGAATTTATATTTAGTGACCGAGGTCTGGAACACTGAAAAACCATGTTACGCACAGGCCCTTCTTTGACAACCGTTGCGGATCACGGACATATAAGCTAGTCGGTAATATAAGTTCACAGCTATGACCTCCAACGGTCAGTTACAACAAATAATTAATTGTGCTTCCATAATATTAACTTGAGTATCCGTAAGCAGATAACTGTTTCACATAGGATGCGACTAAGACACGGAATAGGGCCTTAATCAAATAAAGTCATATATTTCTGACATTTCAGCTGTTGAAGGTGACCTATATAATTTTTCAAAAATTGCAAAAGAATCATATATTGCCCAAGATTGCTTCAAAAGAATTTTAAAATTTTAAGTGGTTTCGATACATCTAAACTGCCATTATCACATCATTTACCTTGTTAAGTGAACATCATTCTCATGTCAATCGTTGGCTCTGAATTAAAATAGGACGAAGATGAGAACATCGCCATGTCCTGACGATAAAAAAGAGGTCAGTTTGCGCGATCACTCCACAAGCACTGGCAAGAGGGTGAGGGTTTACTTCGAGCCTCTGGAGTGCAGACCACGCCCCCAGAACAGCAATCCCTCCTCCCCCCCCCCTTCACGCCCGTCATCACGACCCCATCCCTCTTCTCCGCAGTTCTCCGTGCCTTAGCTGTTTAACTCCAGTAATGAAAATTCTTCCGCCACTGACACTCAAAGAACTTCGGTCTGGATCGACCTTGGACGAGGCGTTGAGAAAATGTGGTCGATAACAGCAGAGCAGTGTTAGCACAATCAGGTTCGTAATGGGAATCTGAAGAATTTTAAAGCACTAACGCTTACGAGCTTTAAAAGGGACCCAAGTGCCGGTTACTAAACTTCATCAATAGTATATGTTTATAAATCTAAGAAACTTAACTGCTGCGGTTGTCAGTCCCTAGGCTTACAAACTAACTTAAACGAACTTATGCGAAGGACAATACACTGATACACATCCAGGTCCAAGGAAGGACTCGAACCTCTGACGGCGATTAACCGCGCGCCGCTGCAAGGTGACTTAGAGCGCTCGGCCACACCACGATTTTCCAATCTTCCGAAAGTGCTGCATTTTTCGTGAATGCATCAATACACGTAAAAAATTACAGTACTAAAGCTGCTGGAGGTCACGAGTCATAGATCCATAAATGCGAATATACATTAAAGAGTACATCCATAGCCATAGCCGCGGTGGAGTAGCTGAGCGGTCTAAGGCGCCTTGCTGCGGAGCGCACGGTTTCTCGCCGTCGGAGGTTCGAGTTCTCCCTGGGGCATGGATGTGTGTGTTGTCCTTAGTTTACATAGATTTAAGTAGTTTGTAAGCTACGGACTGATGACCACGATATATTTACACACATTTGAACATTTCCATAGCCCTATTAAATTTATTTGCTAGTTGACGTTTCTCACGAGGCGCTACATCGTTGCGGCATAGGCAGCACGCTGCAGCAAGACTATAAGCGACACACTAATAACAAAACTCACTTCATAAATGCTGTTAATATAATTTGCAACGCGGACCTTTGTCGGAAAAGGCCGCAAGATTTAATAGCGCCAGTGTGAAAATATCTGGCGACAGCTAATTTAAAGTTTTCAATCAATGAACTGCAGCAGAAGAAGCGTTTTGCGGTGCTTAATTTAATCCCATATTCTAACTTAATCGCACGTAATGTACTAGGTATCTGACAGAACGGCGGTCAATCATGTCCAGCACATGTAACATAGTTATCGCTTCATATTCACTGACTGTTCCGTCGAATTTTGACAGACTTTTTTATACATTATGAATGAAACACACTTGATAACTGTGAGATATTCTACAAATGTATTTGTATACAAACCGGTTTTCGGTTGTTACACCATCTTCCGGTATACAATGCAAGTTTAGGTTAAAAAGGTCTTAAGTTGGTAGACGTATAACTTTCAAGGGAGACTAGAGCTTTGGTTTAAAACTAACTTGAGAGTAATCATTACAATTCATGTTGTGGTGTAAACTCCCGACATTTTTAAAATATGTGACAATGTAATATGTGCAGACAATGTAAACTACAATCTGTTACCCACTTACTTCATGCCTGTACTACTGTTTCGTAAACATGTTATGAAATCCTTGTGTAATTACAACTGTTTGGCTGCTTACCTGATATAATATTGTAATGTCCTGGTCTGCTACTAACCATAGTGTAAATTAACCAGTTTAAATTTTAACATATATTCACAGATGATTACTTCAACTTAGACACACGCTTCCATGTTCCAGACATTGAACTTGTTAAAGATAAGATAATTATATTGTCAATTTTTCAGCCAATTTCTGTTCTTTCAATTTATATTTCGTAGGATAATGTTGTAATTTATTATATTCTCACATATTTTTTCTATGTCAATATCAACCAAAGCACTAAGCACCCTTGAAAGTTATACATCTATCAACTTAAGGTCTTTCAAACTTGAACTGGTATTGTTTACCTGTTAATGGTGTAACATCTGAAAACCAGTTTTTAAACCAATAAATTTGCAAAATATGTCACAGTTATTTTGTGGGTTTCATTCATAACATCATTGTCTCGTTCACGGCGATACGGTGATCGAAGCTTACATTTAAAAGCAATCTCAGACCAAAAATCAAAGTGCGATATTTTCTACCTTTGGTTACCTGAAAAATGTCCTCACACTGGCTAGTGGTTAAACGAACTGCCGTGTTACAAACCAATGGGAAGATTATTAACGGCTCAATCAGATTCCATTCGAAAAAAATAGTCATAAGATGAAAAATACGAGCTAATAAAATGTCAATACTGTAATAAGACATAATAAGGTATTAGAACTTAAGAACTTCAATTAAAAAATAATGTAACAAAAATTTAAGTATTTGCGATTTAGTAATTAAAATAACCGCTTATGAGGAGATTCGAGGCAACGACATTGCATATTGAATGTCTATTGTTTAGCGCTGCCCTATGCAACCACTTTGTTACAAACGTCTAAGTGACAGTACATAACCAGTAACAACAATGAATTGTAGCCATCGGAGAGCTCGGTTTCACGTAAATTAACAAAGCTCATCTAATGTTAATTGATATCTGTTATATAATAATATAATACTTGTATACCGTACGTGAAGTTAAAACACGGATTGTACGAAAGTATCCAGTAGCGTTTGCTTAGTGTGGTGTAGTACATATTTCAATAGCACCGTTGTCACGGAGATATCGAAGTTTTATTTGAAACTGAGAAAAGCAGTATCTTACTGTGTTATCGCGATATTGTTTCATATCCGGCGGACGGACCTGAACAGTGTAGCTCACTTATGACCAAGAGGACTTGGCTGCCGTTACGAAATATTTAGCATTCTATTTCAAGATCAATATTCTATGAAGAATATATTTTTGGGTTTCGTACAGTCTGTTACGTTCTTCCCCTAAATGACTCGATTTTTTGGTGTTATTCCTCATACCCAGTTGTAAATGTGTTAAATCATTTACAGAAAATATCTTCACTGGTCTGTAGAATTCGGCTTATATAAGCCGCACAGAAAGATATTATGGCAAGGAAAAAGAAGGTGACTGGTTGAAAATGCTCCTGTTGGAGCACAAAAAAGACAAATATGTTCCAACTTTGATTTACATCAGACTGCTACCTATTTTAAATTCTGCGATTCTCAAAAAATATTTTGGCACGCAAACTTTTCCGGTTTTCATTTTCTTTTTAATCACCACCATCATCATCATCATTAGAGACTGATTATGCCTTCCAGCGTTCAGTCTCTAATAAAATTCCTCCATGATCCCCTATTCTATGCTAACATTGATGCCTCGTCTGATGTTATTCCATTTACATCAAAATCATTCTGCAGGAAATCTAAGTACTTACTTCTTGTTCTACCTCGACTCCTCTTACCCTCCGCTGCCGAGCTCGTGAGTCTCTTAGGTAACCTTGCTTCTCCCATGAGTGTAACATGACCCCACCATCTCAGTCTGTTTGCTCTAACTGCTTCATCTATGGTGTTCATTCCCAGTTTTTCTTTGATTTCCTCATTGTGGACACCCTCCTGCCATTGTTCCAATCTATTAGTACCTGCAATCATTCTTGCTACTTTCATATCTGTAACCTGTACCTTGTGAATAAGGTAACCTGTATCCACCCAACTTTTACTCCCATATAGCAAAGTTGGTCGAAAGATAGAGCGGTGCACTGCTAACTTAGTCTTGGTACTTACTGTCTTCTTGCAGAATCAACTAGATCATAGTTGAGCACTCACTGCATTAGCTTTGCTGCACTTCGATTCCAGTTCTTTCACTATGTTACAATCCTGTGAGAAAATACATCCCAGGTACTTGAAACTATTTACCTGTTCCTCCAATTTGGCACTCAATCTGTTTAAATCTCTTTCCCACAGACATTATTTTCGTTTTGGAGATGCTGATCTTCATGTCATAATCCTTGCACCTCTGATCGAGCTCTGAAATATTAGTTTGCAACCTTTCAATCGAATCTGCCAATACAACTAAGTCATCCGCATATTCAAGACTGGTTATTTTGTTTTCACCTATTTTAATCCTGCCCTGCCAGTCTGTTTTCAACATATGATCTATGAATAGTATGAACAACAGTGGCGACAGGTTACAGCCTTGGCTTACCCCTGAAACTACCCTGAACCATGAGCATAACTTGCCATCTACTCTAACTGCCGCCTGACAGTCTACGTAAAGCCCTTTAATTGCTTGCAGAAGTTTTTAATTAATTGATTAATTTGTAGCTGATTGAGAATAGCAGAAAGTGGATATGTAAGAGAGGGGAGAGTGGCAGTGGCAGAGAATGAAGGAGCAGACTGTCAGTGAGCGAGACAGAGACAGTAAGAAATATAAATAGATGAGGATAGTAGCGGTTAAGAGCAAAAGAAAGAAGAAAATGAAAGGAGATGTATGGAGACAAAAAAAAGCTTTTTCGGGTCTGGATCCGTTTGACCGTCGAACAACAACTTTTTTCTACATCCCTTATACGAAAATGTTAGGGTTTCCCAATCTAGGGGTTGCAAGCCTGAGGCCCCGGCGACTGAAGTGACAGGCAGACAGGAAGGAGGAGGCGATGCCGATGTGAGTTAAAAACAATGTGATAAATACAACTGCAGAATTCAGTGAATGTCTCAGAGTAGACAGTAGAGCTGTGAGAGTGACGAAAAGATGTGTATCCGTATTTATCTGTTACTAAAAAAATAATACTTGTTACGAACGTATCGTTACTCGTTACTGTTGTTGCCATTGCCACTCAGAAATACGGCTGCTACCTAGTCTTTCAAACAGTGAAAAAATATTATTTGTTATTGTTAATGCTATTTTAACATATAAATTTCCCACGTAGATACTGTATGCCTGCTTCTTGAGCCAATTATACTAACGGGGAAAGGAGCAGTACAGTCCATTTCCCTCGTGATTAAAATATAATTATTGTCATAGAAATTGATCAAAATTAGCGAGACCCACCAGCGACACCTATTTTAAGTATTGCTCCCACACTTCACTTAGAGGCCTGGAATGTCAGAATCAATGGGAATATTTCGTGACAAATACGAGTGTGACCGATCATAGTTATAGCACTACATTTGCGAGCAGCGGGATTGTTGTACTGTATTATGTGACATTAACAATTAAGCTAACACAGCCATGAATGTGAATGTGTAGATGATAACTTTTGAATACTTTTTACAAAACTCTTTTTACAGTAGATAAGATAAAACATAATTAACCAATAAACTGAGGCTTTTACATGTAAAAAATACAATCTAGGATTAACCTAAAAACATGGGCCAAGAAGTATAGTCCAAAACGTTTAAAAACAAAAATAACCATCTAAATTCGTAGAACTTCCCAACGTGCACATAAAGTTCGTCGTGGATTTCTATATAATTTACTCATTTCATAATAAACACTGTCACAGAGTATATGAATTCCCCTTATTTGTTTTCGTTACAGAGTTCGTATCGATACGGTAGATACGAGTAACGAAATGTACTCATTAGTAAGTTCATATCGATACGGTAGATGCGAGTAACGGTAACGATGTATTTATGAGTACCGTTTCAATACGTCGTATCAGCCAAAGTATACGTTAATCAGTACCGTATACATACTGTTTGCTACAGATCTAGTAGACAGTAGTAAGTAAGATACAGAGAAATGGATGAAGGCGATGAGATAGACGGGAGAAGGTCACATAAGAGAGAAAATTGGAAGTCCGAGATATGCTGTGTATCGAAACTTTACTGAGAGGGGATAGATAAAACGAATTAGCATGTTTTGTGTTCAAAGAGCGCAAAATAAGTTCGTATGCCAAATTGTTTTGCGAGGAAGGCAATATGAGGACTAAAGGAAGGGAGGTAGAGTAAGATTTGAAGTCCCGACGAAAAACTGCTCATTAGAGATGTATTACTCACTCGGAAAGTTTTTGTCAGAGATAGGGGAAGGAAATCGAACAGTTCCGGAATTTGTATGGAGTTATATAATGAAGAAATTCCAAGATAGTAATGTTAGGTGTCCTTTTCTTTATGAACGACGACCAGTTTCGACACTCAGCGGTGTCATCTTCTGGGTTCTGCTAAGATTCGCATTTGTCTGTTTACTAAAGCGCTCAACGTACTTCTTTAAAATAAAACTAAAGGATGGGATAGAAACTGGTCGATTTGCATAAAAAATAAAAATAAAAAATTGCCAACTTGGCATTTTTTTCATTATGTTACTAGAAGAAAGTAGCTCCCTATGATGAGGAAATTATTATTCTGATTTAAGGAAATTACACTACCTCTAAATATGCGGCACATCGCTAGGTAATTAGGACGGACCCGTATCCCTACCTTCCTAACAGTATAATGAATAGGAATATATTTGACTTTTTTTCCTTTTTTTGTTCGAGAAGGCCCTCTTTTGCCTGGTTATTAGAATGCATTATTTAACCATGTGTCTAAAACTATAATTTCGCTCCCCACATATTCCTCAAGTATCCCACCAATGGCTTCTGTTGTATATCCTTGTAGCAATCAGCAATATATTTACGTGGTTCGTGATTACTTGCACAGCGAAGCACAATGTACGGAACAATGTTTGGCACCCTGTGATGAGAACGATACGTTTCCATACATTTTTTTCAAATTAAAAAGTGAGCTGAAAACATGAATATTAGCTTCTGGTTTCAATAACGCTTTCAATCGAGATTCCCCTACGACGAACGATGCGCCAATAATAGCGAGTCAGTAATTTCCTCTGCGATTATGTGCATTGCTCTCAACACAAACAACAGCCAGCCATATCCAACGATATCTGTCTGTTAATGTGTAATATTGTAGCTGTAAGAGCTGAAACTAAAGAAAAATTCTTTTGAAATATAGCAATGCGTATTTTATACTGTTCATGAAAGTAATCAATTTGCCAAACTCTGCAGCTGTGTACAGTCGTTATTGGAATGTTTTCGCAGTTGGGACGTTAAATTAAACGTACTGCAACGAAATACACCAAATACGTCCAACCACTAGATGTATACAACTTTAGGTAGTGATAATAACCCTTTGAGAGAGGAGTTTCTGATTTTCCACTCTCGAAATCAGACGAACTGTATGCCAGGACATGCGACGGACATCACATTGTCTCCAAACACGTAGCTACAGCCAGATTTCTGTACAAATCTCAGATTTATGCTAACACCAGCATAAAGCCCCAGCTGAGACGGGTCATGTGGTATTGCCAAATTTTTGGCTCAATTTAAGCAAGAGCATGTCTTTTACGCATCTTATTATTTCTGATGTCATATCTCTTTAACTTTTTATCGTATGACGCAGTTTCATAGGTTCATCCACTGATGAATTATATCCAAAATGTGTTGCAATTAGCGTTAGTTGTATTGAAGTAATTAAAAAAGTTACGTCTTACGAAGGCTTCCTGTTCGTCAGTGTAAACTGTTTATTGCAACATATCTCCTAAAACATAGTTAAATAGTTTCCCATTCAGTGCTGTATACATAAAGTCTGACCAAAGCGTCTTGCAATTAGAAATTGTAGTTAGGAAGTAATTAATGAAAACCTCATGACAAATTTTGATAATCGACTGCATTTTATTAGTGACGAACGTCTTCCTTTTGCGTGTGGGAGATGTTTGAAACTATATGTATAGTTTGTTGATAGTCACTAAGTATTTTCGTTTCCGAGTAATGGGTGACCAAATTTGCAATATTTGAGCACCGTCCCCTTCATCACAAATACGCTAATTGCTTTCTAGTTTTAAATTTAATATAAAATTGTAACTCTTAAGTAGAAGATTTAATTCCAATAATAATTACGCGAAATATCGAGAAGGACATTTTCCTTGCTCTTGGGAGCCGTCAGATAGGCCATCTGCAACAAATGTCGGACGGACCCTCAAAACGAATTTTATCATCATTTTTTTGTTGTTTGATATGCCTTCCATGGTCAAATTATGTAGCCGATATTCTTCTGATGTTAACTGTCTGTCTAGCCATTGCCACGTTTAAAATTAGTGAAAATTAAAATGATTTTCTACATCGACAACGTCGACACACTTTCGTAATACTAAGCAGTTCATTGAATCACCACATATGCTCTTCGACGACAAACAGAGCTTGTTTAAGGTTACACAATGTTCTACAGTTTGCATTCAGATTTATGCAGTACTAGCTTATGCGCCCGTGCTTCGTAACGGTTATTAAAGAAGGGCCTCGGCATATCATGGCATTTTAGGATTCCGAACCTGTCAGTAAAAAAAAAAAAAAAAAAGTCACCGAAATCACAAAACAAATTACTTACAATGGAATGTCCTTCCAAAGAAATCTTATGTAAATGAATACAATTGAGAGACACGAATGAATGTCGCTAAGTTTTAAACATAAACGAAACGTGCCGAAAGAAGCATAGAAATGTCGTTAATTTTGTAATACACAAAGCTAAGTCAGTAAAACTATGCAGCAGCGGCGTCTATTAGTTCTTTGGTGCACTAAAGCGCCTAGTAAAAATATTTTTTTTTAGTAGAACCTGGGTTAAATTTTACTAGCAGTGACAGCGGTTTAGTATGTTAACGTCGGCAACGAAATATTCGCTTTAGGGGAGTCATTAATTTACTGGTCGGAACAACATTAATTACTTATTTCATTATCAACACAAAGAATTATTCCCCTCATTGTACGTGACTAAATTTTTCAAAACTGGGTTCAACGCCCATTGGCGACATCAATGCACTATACTGCTGCCCTTGTTTCAGTGTATTACACCTTAGTTAAGGGAATAAAATACGCAGCTTCGCCATCTATTTATTATTTATTCATATGTTATATGTAGAGCCCTGTATTGGGAAAGTACCGCTAACCAGGCTGTCAAAGCATTGTAGGCCTATCTCGCAATGGCAGCGCTATGGGCGGCGCTGTTAAAGTAGCATTTATGATTAAGGGAACCGGTCTGTACAGCGACGTGGTATGACCGTATGTTAAGAAAACAATCAACCAAAGTTTTAATCGTTTCACAAAAATCGAACACAAAACCAGCCTTAGAGATTGATATAGTCACTATATTTCATAAAAAAGCGTGGTCACTCAACTAAAATTTATGGTCGCGTAAACTAACGTTGTCACCCACTCAAAGTTAACATCCACCTACTTAATATGCTACAATATCAATAAAAATGTAAGTCTTTATTAGCGTTAGTCATCATGCAAGACTATTATACATCTATTAATCTGATATTCTATAATATGAGGAAAGATACAACCGTGGTTTTTACCAATGAACTGAATACCATATAAACCATTGGCTTCCAACAACAGCTATAAAAATGAATTCCTTTTCTTCTTTAAAATTGTATTGTAATACTTTCCCTGACGAAATAAATTTCTTTCGAAGATGGATTTGGGCAATGTACTTTAGGCTTCTGACTTCTGAAGTATATTACGTTCACGTAACATTTAAATTTCACAGATATTACTTTCCCGAAAAGAAAGATTCTAGTTGTATCACTCCAAACCACCTCCAAACTGATAGGTTGTGAATAAATATAGTCCTTCTTTTAACCCGATACGTACAATCTCTTCTTTAAATACTTGGGATGGTGACATTGTTGGTAATTACAGTCACAGTGGAATTGTCTTCATCTGTGATCTCATCAACGTCTGGTGGAATATACGCGCAATCGATGCCATCTGCAACCTCAAGTTCACTTTCATTCAATATGGCCATAAGTTCCGCAGTAGATAGGGTTTCGTATAATAATGAGACATTCCTAACAAGCAAAAACCTCTGTATGTACTGTTTGCATTTATATACAGCTGAGCTGTCGTTAAGTATGATTCAATTCGTAATACGCAAAAGTAAGTAAAATGCAAAACTTGAATAAACTGACTCACCGGTACCAGCAAATATATGTCCAGAGTTATTGTTCCATCTGCAAACACACTGAAACTGCAACCAAATTGAATGAATATCTTCCAAAGAGAGGGTAACTGTTTGTGCGACAATGGAATATCAATATCTTAGTGTGGAGTAATGAAGCAGCCATGTTTTACAAAATATATACTCTGCAGTCCCAAAGTTGCGTAAACGGAACATTATTGTAAATAGAAAAAAAAAAAAAAAAAATATTTGAATTCAATCTGAGGTCTCTAAACAGCAATTTAGTATGATAACAGAAGTTTGAAAGAAGTTTACTGCGTAAAATTCGTTTAAATATCATGACGTGCTAATTAGGAAGGAAAATGAAAACTTTCGCAATGAAACACACATTTTTATCTGGAAGTTTGAAAATCCAAGGCGGCCAACATTTTGGTCAGTGGTGTAATTAAAATGCCTGAACTAGTTTTTTCAGATGTTCTCTTCATGATGTGACAAAGAAATTCGAAATTTGTGCAAATCATTATATATATATATATATATATATATATATATATATATATATATATATATATATATATATATAATACGAATGAAATGTTGCCTTAAAGGATTAAGTGACATTTAAAAGTGTGGGGTATTGGTTTACACCGTTGAAGTAATTATTTACTTAATATAATAGTAAGAACTGTAAAAAAATGTAAGCGCCTTGGACCTTAAAAGTTTGTGAGAAACCATGACGTGCAACGACAAGTATATTCGTAGCAACATGTCTTGAAACGGTTTCACAATCGACTGCGGAACTAACGTGACTTCCTCCCCATCCCAAAATTCATATCATGGCTCGGATATTGCACAGAGGTTTACAGACAAATGGGCTCCGTTACTGGTAGGACAGACATATGTACATATAAGAAGACTTTATTTCTTTTACTTTTTTATTATTATGTTTGAGCCTTTGTAACTGTTGTTCGTTACAGGATCCTTGTCAAGAGACACCTGTTTCAGTAATACTATGAAATAAACTTCCAGCAAGTGAAATTTAAGGTTATTTACTACTAGAAAAGAGAGTGGTAGGTTTAGAAATAGCTGGTTTTTCCTTTGCTACAAAGCGTGGCACAGACGTCTTGCGGCCAAACCGCCTTCTACGCAAGGCCTTCCGGTTCCCCATTCGGCAGTGGAAGTGAACCGACGGCTTGTCTCTGCCGATAAGCGAGAGTCGTCTCCTCGGAAAAGGGAAAGAGCGTGGCTGCAGAGGAGACAGATTTTAAAGGCGCCTTTTCGGAGGCTCCTCAAGTTGTTAAAGACTGCCGCTGAAAGCAGTCCCGCGCTCTGTGGGGAAAAGGAAACCATTCCATTAAGCCAGCCGCAACTGGAAATTGAGCACTCAAATTGACTTTCTGTCAGCCGTGGTGCTAGCTTCTCAAACACCTTAGTGTTTCCTTAACAGATTGCTACTACTAGAAGGCTCCATATAGATCCCGTCATAATGAATTTGTGTAAAGCACAAATGACAGTATGTGCAATTACTTCCTTTGCGGCAGTGTTTCGGAGTTTCTGTTAAGCTATCATCACATTTCGAAATAAGACACTATGTAGCCCCTGTCTCTTCCGATGATTGGTTATGGGAAGCAACAAATGAAACTACAGGCCTATTTCATTGACTTCTATTTGCAGCAGGGTTTTGGAACATATCATGTATTCAAATATTGTCAATTATCTTGAACGGAATGATGTATTCACCCAAGGTCAACACGGATTTAAAAAATATCATTCATGCGAAACACAACTAGCTCTTTACTCGCACGAAGTGATGAATGTTATCGACAAGGGTACTCAAATTGATTCCGTATTTCTTGATTTCCAGATGATTTTTGACATCGTACATCACAAACAGCTTTTAATTAAATTGCGTGGTTATGGTATATCGCCCCAAGTTTCCGACTGGATACGGGGATTTCTTGTCACAGAGGACACAGTTTGTACTAATCGATGGTAAGGCATCGACTAAAACAGATTTGATATCGGGCGTTCCACAGGGTAGTGTTATTGGTCCTCTGCTGTTTCTTATTTACATAAACGGTTTGGGAGAAAATCTAAGCATTTGACGCCGTCATTTACCGTCTAGTAAAATCATCTGAAGATCAAAACCAACTGCACAACGATCTAAATAAGATAAAGTATGGTGTAAAAAATTGTCCGTTGACTGTAAATAATGAGAAGTGTGAAGTAGTCCACATGAGTACGAAAAGAATTCCGTTAAACATTGTTTACAAGATAAATCAAATGTGAAGGAAGTAAACTCCACTAAATACCTAGGAAATACTATTACATCAGACTAGAATTCGATAGAACACGTCAATATTGTCGCGGGAAAGGCGAACCAGAGATTGCATTTTGTTGGCAGAACTCTTAAGATGCACAGAACTGCTAGAGAGTGTATACACTACGCTTGCCCGTGTTTTTTTTTTTTTTTTTTTTTTTTTTTTTTTTTTTTTTTTTTTTTTTTTTTTTGGGTATTGCTGCCCAGTGTGGAATCCTTATCAGTTGGATTTGAAGAATGACATTGTAAATAGGTCAAAGAAAGGCAGCTCGTTTTGTACTGTCACGATACAGGGGAGTCAGCGTTACGGAAATGGTACAGCATCTGGGATGGGAAACATTACAACAACGGGGCTTATCGCTGCGGCGTGGGCTACTTACGAAACTCCAATCGCCAACATTCTTCTCCGAATGCGAAATATGTTGTTGACTCCCACTTACATAGGTGGGAATGATCATCAGAATAAAATACGAGAAATCAGAGCTCGAGCGGAGAGATTCAGATGTTCTTTCTTCCCGCGCGCTATTCGAGAATTGAATAGGAGATAAATACTATAAAGGTGGTTCGATGTACCCTCTGCCAGGCACTTAAATGTGATTTGCAGAGTATCCCACGTACTTGTAATTGTAGATTATGAATTAAATCAATTTTCCCAATTAACAGGTGACTTACCTGTTAATCTTCTGTTGCTGTGACCGTTACCAGCATCGGACCTCCTCTTCTTCTAGCAGAAGTTTCTATTATTTAATAAATGAATGAAAATGGAGGACAATAGGGAAGGCTACAGAAAAGAAGTCGTACAGTTCAGTGAAATAATATATTCTGAAAATATCATACAGAACTACGAGGTAGCCTGTTAAATCTTACCAAACAGTTACTGACTCTTGCTGCAAGACAAAACACACAAAAAGAGAGCAAACATCGAAAACAAAGAACATCGAAATAATTCGACCAGCTTTTAACGAGAGACCAAGAGAACGTGTTGAGAACGTTTCGTTAAATTTTCGTTGGTCATGAGTGCAGTAGGCTGACACAGAAACAGAGGCAACACATAAACTAAGACAAAGGCATTCTAGTAATCATCGCGCCTATCGCCCGATATGCAAATGGTTGCATATTTAATAAACTCGCAACCGAATGCGATTACTTTACTTTAATGCCCAATAGTTTCTCGGTGGAACTGTGAAGTTAATATCGATCAACGCGAAATAACACCAAGATTCAACATGGCGACTACTTCTGCACGCTAGACGATCGCGGACCTGTCCTAACTGCAAACTTTTGAAGCAACTGCCAGCATCTGAGCAACTGAGGAACTTGAGAGCGGCCACGTCGCTCACGCAAGTTTTGTTAAGGCGAGTTTCGCACCGCTGATTCTTCCACCAGCAAAACTAGAGACGTGCTACCAACCTGACCAAGAGTACTTTTAGAGTTCGTTCCGGCCCGCAAGGTCCGGTTTCATGACTTCTTGGGTGGCGGCCTGCCGTGGCGGCAACTCTTCAGAGAGTGTACTTGCCGCAGCTGAGTGGCGGAGTGCATTGAGGCGCTATGCTCCGATGCGCGCGGCTGTTCCACGTCGGGAGTTCGAATTCCCCTTCGGGCATGGATGCTTTTTCTGTCTTTCGTGTAAGTTAGTTTAAAGTAGTTGGTAAGTTTAGGGACTGATGATCCCGCAGTTAAGTCGCATACGTTTCACAAACATTTGAACATTTAGAAGTGTCCTTCCACGAAGAAGACGTTGGCTCTCTGCGTTTCAGTTTAACGTCTACGGCAGCCTGTTGCCTACAGAAACCGACGATTATCTAATTCAAGGCAGATTCGAGTTTCATCCGTAAATAGTACTTGACGCCAGTTCTGACGAGTGCATTCGGCAAACTGTGAGGCTCATTTGTACCGCACGGCATGATGTCTAGATGTCAAAACTGGACCTCGTCGTGGACATTGTAGTGGTACGAAATATTATCCCTGCTACTGCCTTACATCAGCTCAGTTTTGCAGGTTAATACACGTTTATTTATGTTGTTGTTAGTGATATTTAATGTTAATGTTTCTTATTACATGATTATTAAAACAATATGTGTTGTTTTATTATGTTTCCTTTGGGGTGACAACGGTGCAACCCACAAGAAATATTCTTTGCAGATTCCATAGATGATATACCTCGCCATCAAATGTCGCGGTTCGAAGCAAGGTAAGATCTTGTTAAGGAACGCCGGTGACAACCGTCGTAATCGAATAAACAAGAAAAATAGAGTTATTAGTATTATTATAAAAGTTTTGCTAGTTACGTAAATCACAAATAGTTTCACTTGGGATCTTTTGTATCTTAAAGAATGTTCTAAGACAGTATATTTTGTTATATTGATTTGTGTGAAGGGAAATAAAACTGGAAATTTTACTTCGTCAGTATGTTGAAGAAAGTCATTTCAGGCATTAATACACCCGAAATTTTAAATATTGTGCTCAATTATATGTTTGATGATTGTTATAGGATTTATTCAAGACTTTATGCAGTTTTAAGATCTCATAATCAATTTGTATAACGTGAATATTGTGTGTTCGAGTTTGAATGGATATCTTATTTTACAACTCAAAATGTTCAAATGTTTGTAGAGCTTATGAGACTTAACAATGGGGTCATCAGTCCCTAAACTTACAAACTACTTATGAACTAGCTAGTATTAAGGACGGCACTAACTACTTATGAACTAACTAATATTAAGGACGGCACAAATATCCATGCCCGAAGGGGTATTCGAACCCCCGACCGTAGTGGCCGTGTTGAGTTTGACTGGCGCGCCGCAGAACGCTCGGCCACCGCGGCCAGCTATTTTACAACTGATTCATAAATTATATCTGTGCTTTATAAAGCAACCGAGAGAATTATCTACGATTTATTTTCAGGATATTTTAAGGACAAACACTCACAGTTTGATTTACCTCGACAGTTGAGTTGAAATTCATGTTCCTATTTCGTACAAGAACCTTCTTCGTCTTCATATATATATATATATATATATACACTCCTGGCCATTAAAATTGCTACACCACGAAGATGACGTGCTACAGACGCGAAATTTAACCGACAGGAAGATGATGCTGTGATACGAAAATAATTAGGTTTTCAGAGCATTCACATAAGGTTGGCGCCAGTGGCGACCCTACAATGTGCCGACATAAGGAAAGTTTCCAACCGATTTCTCGTACATAAACAGCAGTTTACCGGCGTTGCCTGGGTAAACATTGTTGTGATGCCTCGTGTAAGAAGGAAAAATGCGTACCATCACGTTTCCGGATCGTAGCCAATCGCGATTGCGGTTTATCGTATCGCGACATTGCTGATCGCGTTGGTCGCGATCCAATGACAGCAAAATATGGAATCGGTGGGTTCAGGAGGGCAATACGGAAGGTCGTGTGGGATCCCAAAGGCCTCGTATCACTAGCAGTCGAGATGACAGGCATCTTATCCGCATGGCTGTAACGGATCGTGCAGCCACGTCTCGATCCCTGAGTCAACATATGGAGACGTTTGCAAGACTACAACCATCTGCACGAACAGTTCGACGATGTTTGTAGCAGCAGGGGCGATCAGCTCGGAGACCATGATTGCGGTTACCCTTGACGCTGCACCACAGACAGGAGCGCCTGCGATGGTGTACACAACGAGGAACCTTGGTGCACGAATGGCGAATCGTGATTTTTTCGGATGAATCAAATGTTCAAATGTTTGTAAAGTCTATGGGACTTAACTACGGGGTCATCAGTCCCTAAACTTACAAACTACTTATGAACTACTTACAACTAAGGACGGCACAAATATCCATGCCCGAGGGGGGATTCGAACCCCCGACCGTAGTGGCCGTTCAGACCGTGACTGGAGCGCCTCAATCCTCTCGGCCACCGCGGCCGGCTCGGATGAATCCAGGTTCTGTTTACAGCATCATGATAGTTGCATCCGTGTTTGGCGACATAGCGGTGAATGCACATTGGAAGCGTGTATTCGTCATCGCCATACTGGCGTATCACCCGGCGTGATGGTATGCGATGCCATTGGTTACACGTCTCGTTCACCTGTTGTTCCCATCGACGGTACTTTGAACAGTGGCCGTTACATTTCAGATGTGTTACGACCCGTGGCTCTACCTTTCATTCAATCCCTGCGAAACCCTATATTTCAAAAGGATAATGCAGGACCGCATGTTGCAGGTCCTGTACGGGCCTTTCTGGATACGGAAAATGTTCGACTGCTGCCCTGGCCAGCAAATTCTCCAGATCTCTCACCAATTGAAAACGTCTGGTCAATGGAGGCCGAGAAATCGAGTCACTACTCTTGATGAACTGTGGTATCGTGTTGAAGCTGCATGGGCATCAGTACCATTACTTGCCATCCAAACTCTGACTCAATACCCAGGCTTATCAAGGCTAGAGGTGTGATTCTTAAGTTTCTCCCGGCGTATTTGATAAAATATCCACGAGTGTACTGCCGGTCTAGAGTGTCCAACGGGCGATTAAGGCTAGATGTGATTGTTCTGGTTACTGATTTCTCAGAATCTATGCACCCAAATTGCGTGAAAATGTAATCACACGTCAGTTCTTCAGTTCTAGTATAATATTAGTATAATATATTTGTCCAATGAATACCCGTTTATCATCTGCATTTCTTTCTAGTGTAGCAATATTAATGGCCGTATATATATATATATATATATATATATATATATATATATATATATATATATATATATAGTGTGTGCGTGTGGGTGTAATCATTTTGAACAATGAGCAAATTTACAAATTTATTATTTCGTTTGTGTATGGATGGTGTGGTGATGAAGAAGCGCATGGTCAATAGCTGTGATCCACAATTACGGGCAATGCATCTAACAGACGTCGTTCCGGCGCAACGTCTTAAGCGGTTGAATGTAATAAATACATCCTGTTGAGAACAGTTCCAGACGAAGAAAGTCGTCCTGTTGCACGAAAAGCATTATTCGGTCTCATGGAAATCCTCTCAGGTTTCATCCGACCTCGAATCCGCAATCACCCCTCATCATCTGCTGTGGCAGCCTTTGGGCGGCCAAAACAGCGCAGATACCATCGGTAGCACCTCCACGTCGAACAACATGGCAGTGGCACACTCAGACGTCCGAAAACGTCGTTTGCTGAAAGGCCTTCTGACGCAAAGTAACAATGTGGACAGGATCAGACTCCGGATTTGACCTTCTAGCCATGGTAGAAGAAGCAGTGTATATCCTTCCTGGTGAATGAATGGAACTGATCGGCTCTTTTCCCACTCTGCCGCACTGACACTGCTCATTCGTGGTGTTCACATCTTTGTGCGGGTTGAATGACATCTATGGACAATAGATACAATATATCATTTGTAACGTCACCGCTGCGTCCACCTAATCCTCGATGGGCGAAGTTGCCGTTACATTCTATTTTATGCTTAATCATTTAATGATTGTTCCAATGATTTGACGGTATGGGATGTGGACAATTACTAGGTTGATCCATAACAGTAAACTTTGTTAACTTCCTTTATTATGGAACGACAAATGTTAAAAACTCTTCCCTTTAAACACACTGATTTAATAACCACGTGCCACTACGATGAATGTCTACAAGTCCACCCTGAAACATTTCAATATACAACTGCAACCCTTATGCGATACGACGGAATGGCAAAACTTTAGCCACCACTAAACGCAGGTTACGAACTCACTGCCGACATGCTACCGCCTCGCTCTGCGGTCGGAGGGAGCAAGGCTAATAAATATAAGGTTGGGCAGTAAGCGCTCTGCTCTGCCATTGGCTGGCGCTGTGACGTCTCTGTGGGACTGCGCGCTCCCAAGCGGCGTGAGGCGCTACGGCACAGAATGTGTATTTATATTAATACTAACTCGGGTATTTATTTATTACTGCCAATTTTCAGGTATATATTCATTTGTATAAGGACTGTATGTCTGTAGAATCCCTTGGGAATACAGTTAGTAGTAAAGAAGTAATAGATTAAAACTCAGTGCAGGATGGAGTGGTTTTTCACGAACGTTACTGTTTATGTGCTCATATCTCATGAACTACATGTCGGAATGTGATACAATTTAGAAGCTACTTTCAACTATATATTTTTATACTGTCTGTAAAATTTCCTGTCGCTACAATTTGTAGTATTCAAATTATAAATTGTAACATCATACCGAGAGCCGTAGTTTTACTCCATAAACATCGGAAAAGTAGTAAGCGAGAAACTTTTTTCCTTTCATCATTTTACTATGGTTGCCAGCGGGAAAAAGTTTAATAAAGGTTTGCAATTATGTTTAAAGTTTGTTGCAAGTCGCTAAGTACTGTCATTCTCATACAGTGTATTTCGAAAGTCTCGCTGCATTATATGACACTTTTTTGCGATTTCTATTGGTTATGACGTAATATCTTTTGTACCATGTGCCGTATGTGATTGTTAACCATACAGCAATTGTAACCTCACGGTAAGGTATGTGTGTACCAAATTTGGTTGAAATCGGTCCAGTGGTTTAGGAGAAAATGAGCAGCATTGTCGCTAAATGCAGCAGTTTTTCGCGCACTCATTGTTTATGACCTCATATCTCGTGCACTATATATCGTATGTGATTCTTACACTTACGGCGACCGTCCTCATGGATAGAATCTTACGTGTACAAAATTTCATAGAGATTGGTACAAAACTGTAGATTTGTATGCAAGACGTACAAAACATACGGACACTCTGCTTTATATATTAGATTTTGACGAAAGATATTGTTTCTACCTTCAATACAAAGTGCTATTCTACTGTAAAAGATTGTATTTAAGACTGCTAGGTAATATTCTATCGTAGATTTACGCATTACGTAACCAGTAACATATCAGATCACAAATATATCGACATTGTCTATAATATGAACCGCCTTTAAAAGAACAGGAATCTTTAAAACACCTATGTTCTTATTTTAATGTATTTTGATAAGATTCTATTAAAAGTACGATTTAGATGAACGAAAGGAAATTTACTCACCATTTTCTGTCTCCAATGAAGGTGTCAGATAGTGTTTTAAGTACACAGTCTTGTAATGCTGAACGATAATTCTGCAGAAGTTTGTACACACATCATATGCAACACACTATTTACACAATGCTTCTGTCAAAAATATACATCTGTACTTAAATGATTCCTAGTCAACCAAAAGTTACTGCATAATCACGCCTATTGCGACGACATATGCCACTTTCTCGCTTTTCGGCGATGAGCTTCGTCTGATTTTTGTGCCTTCATTTTCGACGACAGCCAACGCAAACGAATAAATGTGCAAGTTCGGGCGTAAATTCGAATTATTTCTGGATGAATATTAGGGAACCGTTGTGTAAGTGTTGCACACAGTTTTCTAATAACACTCTTTTCTCGAGACAAATTTTCACTTCCATGGATCTCAGCAAAAATTAGTTCGAATTGGCTTATTGTCTCAAGCCACGTTTCTGATGGTACAAGTAAACTACCACGAGATATCGTACCCAACCAGCCAATCGATGCTTCATCAGTGACTGCCAGTAGCTCTTCTGTAGGCGTGGCCAGGGATCTGTCATATTGCCTGCATCGGTGTGCAATGTAGCCAGCAAGGTATTTAAATCCTTCTACATTACAGTCGGAACCCACGGATATGGAAGAGTTGTCAGAGGGTGCTGCAGTTAATTCTATCTCAGCAATTTCTTTCTGCCCTTCAACCATGGACAACTCTTCTGACATATCAGGTAGAATACTTCCAAAGACTGCTGCAGTCACAAATTTTCCATCTTCATCGGGCTCAACAAATGAAGTGTTAGAAAGCGGAATGTCGAGTGCGTTTGCACTCAGCAACAACAGTCTTATTCTATTTTTCACGTCTACCGGAGATGGATGGTCGTAAAAATGACCGAAGCCTCTTATAAGAGAAAAGAAGTTTTCCAAACTGTCCTGATTCAGTCTGGCCGTAAGTATATATTTCACATCATATTGTTTCAAATCACTGAACAAGCCTAAAAGTGATCGAATGCTTTTCATAAATCCTTTTTGGAACGGCAGCATACGTGTCGATGAGCCAACGCGCATACTATCGCAGCATTTGTAAAATTTTCGTACACACTGTTCTTGAGCTTCAAAATGAATGCCAAAACCACATGCCATCGGTTTCTTGTTTTCGCAAGTCCTTGAATTGAGAACATCTAGCGTATCATCCACCAGTTGTATAAAATTACTAGCGTGTTCTTCTTCGGGCATTAGGTAACGAATGGCCTGCGAAGTGGTGTGAGAAAGCAGCTCGGCCGCTAAACGCACTCGCTGCCGGTCTCTGCCCTGAACAGTAATGTGGTGCTGAGTTAGTTTGGGACACATCTTCATCTCACCACTGTCCAGAACTATAAGTTTCTCAAATACGGCTTTCGTCACTGGCCTATTTTCAACCACAATGCCTTCATCCAATAAATGGTTCCTCAAAAGCTTAAGTAAATGGGGTACATCGGCGAACACCCACACACGTTTCTGAGAATCACTGAGATGAGGAAAGCAAGTATTTAAGTGAGTGACTCCAAGTTCATTCCACACAGAACTGTTCTTTGCTTCCATGTCTGCAACACAGGCAACAACCATATATGAATTATTGGCCAAAGATGCAATAATTTCTTTCAAGAGGACAGCTGTCATGCGAATATCAAAATCGAAATACACAGGTTGTTTCCAACTTGCGAACAATCCCCGCACCATAACCACAAGAACATTACTGTGAGATCCCAACACTCTATCTTCTTGCTGATCATAGCAAATCCTACTGTCAATATTCATTTCATCAAAAGATAAAACACATACACGTTCCCTGACATTTAAAGTTTCAGCCTGCATCTTCATCATAATTAAAACGTCATTTAAAATACCGGGACTGCAGATAAAATAACGGTTTATCCAGGTCCTCATGGTTGAAACTGCTGATAGAGGATATCCGATTTTTTTCCTCAGAAAATTGTAGCATTTCTGAGAAATTGCACGCAGAGCAATAGATTTGCAAATGTCCTCTTTGCTTCATCGAACACGTTTAGAATCATTAAGTAGGCTTTTAATTTGATTGGGTGAAAATATCTTCCCCATTACTCGCGTGATTTCATTAGAAACAAGTGTTGCTTTATTAAGCTGTTCGTCTCGCAGCAGCCGTTGGGCCCCTGACAACTGATTTCGCAGATCTTTATTACGCGCTCTTAGTTGCTGGCACTGGTTTCTAAGAACAGAATTTGTCCTTTCTAATGCCGCTATAGCATTCAGCAATTTAGATTTATCTGTTCCGGGAGACAAAGTATCTTCTGTGAATGTATACTTATCAGCTTTGGTTTTCCTTGGCGACAGCTTCTGCAAAGTCTCTAGAGCTCTTTTATGAACTTCCCGTTTCGTATGTCGTGCATTTCTTTCGTCGGTTGCAAGTGACACACTAATATTTGCACTACTGCACGGCAAGTTGCATGACGGTACTGCGTCTGCCTTAAGCACTTTTTTCGACGGCAGATTAAGTAATTCCGACTGCAAATCCCTTTCATAATCGGTTTCTTTGAAATGTCGGGAGCATATTCGAGAATTGGCAATGTTTACTGTGTCCTTTCTGTAGCACTTGGAGAGCCACACTTTCCTTAACGTTTCATCTCGCGGAAAAAAAATGAAACTTAATTTCAGTTCCCTTTGTGTTTCGACTGTGGGAATTACAACCCGTAACAGCACAGCCTGGCATTGTATAAATAACAAGTATTTCAAAGAAATACAGCAGAAAAAATATCACGTGCGATGAGCACTAGGGAAGTCAATATACTTCCCACTAAACGAAACCACCGAGACAAATACAACAAAAACCGCAACACACACGCACGAGTTAGCATACAACACTACCTTTGTTTTACTCCCAGGCGTCCCACAGTGACGTCATGCGCAGAACGGCTAAAACGCGTTTGCTACTGCGCATCGCTTACTGCGCCCCCTGGGAGGGAGACTGCAGCACCCTGGCCAACAAACAAAGAACATTCCAACCGAAGCATTGTTGCCAGCAGCTATCGCTGCACATCAACGATAACTATCGTTCGACCAAAACGTACTAAAGAGGTTACTAACCTAAAACCCTGTATCCTCACACACTCAACGTCAGTCCTCAGGACACCTTGGAAACAAGGTCCAGCAAAACGTTTTTTTTTACGTCTGTACTTTATAGCATGCTCAGCATCAGTAAATATGTGTGCCATGTTTACACCCTTCATTACCGCATATTTGATCAAGAAATCACAATAAAAATTCAACTTAAACTAAAGCCTAACTTCACAGTTTCAGCATCAACTCTCTACTGCTAACATTCAATAGAACACGCCCATAGCAAGCGGTGTAGCATCACACGACACTAAAATACAAAGAAATCAGCTGTATCTCTGTTCAAATAAAAACTGCACACACACGTTTATTTAAATAGAAAATCGTGTATACTACCACGTCTTAAATATTTACTATTTCTCCTGAAACTCTTGTATGTACTCGTAATGGGGTCTAACAGTGAGGTAGTCTCTGAATAGCCCCTTTTTGTTTTACTAGAGAAGCTTCTGTAAACTTACTAAAACTTTCTTCCTTGTTATACAAATTCTCCGTACATCATAGACTGGAGGTTGGGCAGATTATAGCTCCTGTTTTGTAGAAGACTAATGAGCTGTGCACGCCATTGTCCTAAAGTCTCCAGAGGGTCTCTAAGCGAATACCGCATTAACAATGATGTAAGCACCGTCTGGTGCAGCTAACGCTATTTGCGGCCCCAGTCAGAACCATTGTCCACTGCCGAGTCGGCCACTACAAAGCAGCATACTTCAGCAGTTCACAGGGCTTCAGGTCCCAGGACGCCACTCAAACCTAGACAAATTGCATTTGGGCAGAAGTTGCTCTGAGGCGGCACTATCAAGTTATAATCACTTTGTAGCCGAATTAAGCCCTGCCTTTTGATATACGGGGAACCTACTTTAACATAATACCGTTTCAGAGGCGTTTAAATCTTTCCACCCACTAAACGAGGTGAAGCTCACCACTCTCGTGACTATGAACACGGCAAAACTTATTAAATGCAATCTTGCTGATTTATTACCTACTGTATTGAAAAATAACTATCTGTTGTTTTAGAAACTTGAAGAAGATTGACGAAATGAGACCAAATGAATTAACATTCCTCTCTTTCTAACGTTTTAATCGCTTGCGCCTTTTTTGTAAATGTCTGAGAATCGCGTAACTGTGCGGAACTTGGATCCATCCCGGTATTCACCTAGTGGGATGTGGACAACCACCTAGAAACAACTGCCAGATTGACCGGGCATATTCCAACTGCAGCCTTCAGAAAGTGGCGTCTAACCGGGTGTGTATCTGAATTAACATAAACTCCTTACAGTAATAACTGAGTACGCAGAATAAATTGTCCATAGTCAATCAATTTAGACGTATTTACTTATTTATTTATTTTAACTAGTTTGCACCTTTAAGAAGTAAAACGCTATGAACGTACTCAGTTTCAAACAATTGATCGGGTAGTACCTGCAGCTAAGTTCAGTATAGCGTTGCTCGCCATGAAGACAATGTTTTCAGTAAATTTCCACTACTCTCGGAATCTGTATGTCTTGCAGATCGCTCACATAGCACTTAGCATGTGAAAACCACTGAAATGAAAATCACTTCACTTTCATATGGATTTTAGTTTGAAAACCGGTAATTATATTTCTGTGAAATGATAAAGAAGTTTTTCCAAGATACTATACTTAACATAATTATACAATCATCCGAGGCACGCAACCTCGCTCCGACACCGACTACCCTTATAGTAGATCGCTTCACTGAGACAGCTAATCGAAACATCCATTTCAGCTGATAAAGAAACTTAATTCCCCGCTTTGCAGTGAAACTAGAAAAGAAGCATGGTAAGCGTTTGTACGAACTACTGAGCGACCCAGAGAGTGGTCACAAAATGGCTCAATTCTGTTCACAAATCGCTTACAAAGTTTCCATTTCAGAGTATTTTATTTATCGTAGTCGGTTGTTTTCTACTGAATCTGGAAAATTAACAACCTCCTACGTTAAACTATGTAATTGAAAGTGAAATACTTGCGCATCATAACTCTTACGCTACACCGCTGTACAATCAAGCCTTACTATAACTCGAAGTATTATACCTACACATAAAAAAATTGTAGAGATTTCGAAATTACAGTTCATGCGAGAATTTCCAAACTGTATACAACTCCTTAAAAGTTCGTAAATCTACCGAGTTTTCGTGTTTTCGGTAATTAGAAAAGGGAATTAGGAAAAGATATTACAGTTACTATGGAATTTCGTATTGAGTGTGCTAATATTTCCTTATTGGTCTTACATCAGTTTTCTGTGTTGCGGAATTGCACAATTTCCATAAACAGGGGCATCGTTATGGCTAACACAAGCTTTGTTTTCGGTACAGAGAGGTCACTTATAGATTGCGACACTGGTGCAATTGTACCTTCCGTACTAGCTTCTCCGTATCATCCTGTCAATTTTGGGTATATTTCAGACATCAGAATGTGTCATCTCATGGATCATGCCCAATATTTAATTATATACGCTAAACTTCGCTGATTCCTACACTACAGAGTGTGATAGCATCTTACATGTTCTCACATTCCTTGCTAACGTTATAATTGTGTAAAAAGGACAAACTATTCGATAGTAACGTGGAAATAGTCTTTCTGTAATTCTGAAGTGGAACACTTCATCGACATTACAGAAATCTTACTAATCTCATTGATCGCGTATCCGCTTCGGCTGAAGACTCGCATAGGTGTGTGTGTTGTCCTTAGCACAAGCGACCGATGAACTCAGCAGGTTGAGCCCTTAGTTAACAAAATAAAGAAAGAACAATCATAATCGCTCATTTCGCCGTAATAACACACACTCACCGACCCACCCACGCACCTATCCACCCACCCACCTACACACACATACACACACACACAGACACACAAACACACGCGCACGCTCGCGCGCGCGCAATTACAGTTTGTAAAACATTTCCGAGATATTTTCAAGTAATTTCAGAACAGTTTGGTAGGGAATGGTCCCCTCATCGATTGTATGTTCAAATGTTTGTATAGCTTATCGGACGTAACTACGGGGTCATCAGTCCCTAAACTTACAAACTACTTATGAACTAACTAATACTAAGGACGGCACAAATATCCATGCCCGAGGGGGGGATTCGAGCCCCTGACCATACTGGCCGTGCAGACCGTGACTGGAGCGCCTCAGCCCCTCGGCCACCGCGGCTGGCTCGATTGTATGTAGCCATGCTGATGAGGCCTCGGGCAATAGCCTTACTTCTAATTTTTCCTTTTACTCCAGACCTCTTTTACATCCAATGGTCTGACCGCGTACAAGCTGTTAAAGGCTTCGTAATTTGCTGTGATAAATATAGCCAATATAGGATAATAAAAATAAAATAATAGGGTTTCTCCAAGCAGAAACGTTTTGCCATTACACTTTTACAATGTGCTGTAACAGTCTGTGGTGTACATAAAGATAGTTGTAGCAGAAATCATGTGCAAAGAATCGATGCCATTCGTTTTCAAATTTACCTGGCCTGAGTAGACATATCAACTGTTGTCTGAATTGTAGTTTTTGGCATCTAGTCTGTAGTTCACAAAGAGGGTGTTTGTTATTATAATGGCGGACATAACATAAAATCATCATAAGAATTTATGTTATAGTTACCAAGTCTAAGCGAAAAACAAATTTGCATTACCTCCGACAGCAACGAGGTTAGGGGTTTAACGTCCCATTGACAGTGTGGTCACTAGGAAGGTAGACAACTTTACGTTCTCATGTTAACAGTCTTTGTTTCCAGTTCCGAACAGCTGTTTCTAATATGACAATTAACAGGAAGTTATACAGTAAAATATCATTCAAAAAAGGAGTTAAAGGAAAGTTAAACAACATAGCACACAAACAATTTAATTTGAAAGGTGCAACTTGATAAAACAGATGAAAGACCGTTTTGTAAAGTTTTGTACGCCACAGTATCTTTCATTACAATATATTTACAAAATTAGATGAAATTATTAAATTATTGCCAAATACTAAATTAGTATTATCAAGTTGGTCGCATTATTTTTTTACATCACAGGAAAAGTTTTAGGTGGTTTTAATATAAAATTTTCTCTTCTAACTTTACGGTCGTACTTCGGGATAAGACACTTTACTCATAACACTGGTTTGGTAACGTACATACGAATGACTTTAAGTACATTACTGTATTCCGTAATCAAGAACTGGTTACAATAAACAAAGGAATCGGTAGGCGTAAAGTACTTAATTTCCTTATCCCAGCTGTTAATAATGGCACATATACTATTCGTCGTTGTTGAATGTAGCTCCTGTGAATAATCACTGACGTGTTCAAGTACTAATAACTCATAAATGATAAAATCAACAAATAATGCGTTTTTCAGTAAACCTTAATGTCAGAGGTAGCTGTATAGTACTTGACTGTAATGACCTTTATGTAATAAAAAGTAATAATGATGAGTACATATTTAACAAGTATATCGTGTCGTAAATTCTATTGCAGCACAGAAAAAGTGACGAACAAAGTCGTTGCACTACCTCTGAGACATAGACGTTTCAGTCGCAGTGGTATATTTTTAGATCAAAAGGACAGAAGTTATTACAAGGCTTCAGAAAGCAATATCCGCGCCACTCAGAATGGTTCGTTGACTCTGAGACTTCGAGAACAATATCCTTGAAGTTATTACAGAGTAAATACTTCAAAGGTGGATGCAATTTCCACTGATCCTATTGAGAAACTGTTGGTCCAATAGAGGAGACTAGGAAAAACAATCTGCGTAGGTAGAAGTCAGACCTAATATGAGTATTTGCTATTATGATTGCAGTATATCTTCCTCGTCAGCTACAAATATAAAATTATCCTTCTTTCCTCTGTCATTAGCATTCCCACAAACCTACTTGAGCATTCTTCAGTGTTATCAGGTCATTTCTACTTCCACATATCCCCATTTAAGTATGCTTTCATAGTTACTGTGTTTCGTGAAGAAACGTAACACAAAATGTGAAAAGTACGCAGTTACATAAAATTTGCAATCACTATTTACTCGTACTTACGGTCACACATATGATAAGGAATATACGGAAAGGGAAGGTATGATTTCAATGTTCTTACAAGGAAAACAATGAACTTCATCATTCCCTAAGTAGTTGTCAACTATAAAAAGAAAAATTAAAACTTTTCTTTACAAATACGTGTCACCTTTGAATCGACAACATAATTAACCCAGACCAATGCGGATAGCTCATAAGTGAAATGGCGATACTTCATTTTAAATTGTATGTGCACATAATTAATTTATAATAGTGCACTTTGCAATTAATGGAAGTGGGCCGCATTAGTAGGTCATAACTATTGTTTTAAGTGGATTCCCGATAAGTGCAGGGCTATGACATTCATTTGCGTTGGCTTTGTTTCCTAACTGACCTAAGAGATTTCCCGCATTCATTACAGACATTGACTTACACTCTTCGAGTCAGACAACCGAACTAAATTTAACCTTGTTCGTAAGAGATAAGGATTAGTGTCACCACTGTTTATTGCGGGAAGTGGACCTCTAAATCGATGTGCGTTTCTGGCATCGGTGTTTAATTCATTACGTTTATTGGTGAGCACTAACACAGAGTTCCGTCCAGATTGATGGAGTACTTTAACCCTTAGCGGCCAGGGATGGTCGATATAGCGAACAACATTTGAACGCAATCTATTCGATGTAGGCAGGTGAACTTCGGTATATTATACAAGTGTATCAAGTCTGATCGTCATCCCGAGCCGTGACGAAATTTGCAACTATCTCACGGGCGGCCCTAAGAGGGACATTGTGGCCATATTGGATCCGAATTTCCAAAGTTCTCTGGAAAATGGCAGATCGCGTTGAAATCTTAAATTTGGCGGTTTCCAGGGCTGCTCTCCACTAAGATTATATTGAACGGTGTTCAGTTGGACCTGGGCTCACATGTAACTGAGTTCAGGTTCAACATGTTTTCCAAGGTCTAAGAAACATATCTTGTCATTCTCTGTGCCATAGTTCTCGAACCGCCCTCACGCAATTTCTGCAAGGGTCGACCGGAACATAACAAATTTGGTTGCATTTTGGCCTTCACGTCATCCAGGGGGAAAGACGTGAACGTGGCGAAGACATGATCCCTTTTGAGTGCTTGATTTTCCTGAGTTCCTTTGTCTTTCAAGTCGGGGTGCTCATTTTCGAGAGTACTTTTGGCTCTCACGTTCGTGTACATAAAGTTTTTTTTTTCTTTCAAATATTGGACTTCATGTTGATTCCACTTTTGTGTGATAGACTTCGAAGCATGGTACTACGCATAAGGCAGCGGCAGAATGGCCGTGCGCACTAAGGAGCCCAGCTGCGGTGCGCGCGGCCGTTCGCCGTCGGGGGTTCGAGTCCTACCTCGGGCATGGGTGTTTGTGTTGTCCTTAGTACAAGTTAATTTAAGTAGTTTGTAAGGTTAGGGACTAATGACCGCCGGCCGAGGTGGCCGAGGGGACTGAGGTGCTCCAGTCACGGTCTGCACGGCCACTACGGTCGGGGGTTCGAATCCCCCCCTCGGGCATGGATATTTGTGACGTCCTAGTTCGTAAGTAGTTCATAAGTAATTTGTAAGTTTAGGGACTGATGACCCCGTAGTTAAGTCCCATAAACTATACAAACATTTGAACATTTGACTAATTACCACCACAGTTACGTCCCTTAGACTTACAAATATTTGAACATTTTGAACCAGGCGTAGGGATCATTAAAATTTGGGCAACTCATATATATATATATATATATATATATATATATATATATATATATATATATATATATTCTCTAATCTGAATTGAGTAAATGACCTATTCTCATTATATATGCTGCGTGAGCATTAGTTAGGCAAAGGTGAATAAGGTGGAAGAAGAATTTGCTATATCACTTACAGATCTCCGTTACAGATAACTTTCTGCCGATATTCTCCATACCACCCATATTTTGATGATACTCATCTACATCTACATACATACTCTGAAAATCACATTTAAGTGCCTGGCAGAGGGTTTATTAACAACTTTTATAAACTTTCTCTACCGTTCCATTCTCTAATAGTGCGCGGGAAGAAAGAACCCTATGTAGGTGGTTGCTAGCAAAATATTTTCACATTCAGAAGTAAAAGTCGCTGCTGGAAATTTCGCAAATAGATCTCGTCGCGACGAATAACGTCGTTCTTTTAATGATTTCCACCTCCAATCGTGCAACATGTAAATAACACTTTTCCCCCTCTACAGTGATAAAACAAAACGAGCTGCCCACCTGGTGAGGGTCCCACACTGGCAACAGTACTCGAAGGGAGGACGCACAAGTGTGATCTAGGTAGTCTCTTTGGTGGAGCTGTTGCATCTTCGAAGCGTTTTGCCAATGAAACGTAACCTTTGGTTCGCTTTCACCACAGTATTTTCTATGAGTTCTCTCCAGTCTACGTTGTTCGGAATTGTAGCTCATAGGTATTTGTCAGAATTTACGAACCTTAAGGTTTGACTGATTTATCGTGTAATTGAAGTTCAGTGGATTTCTTTTAGTGGTCACGTATATTACTTCACACGTTTCATTATTTAGTGTTAATTACCAGTTTTTGCAACCTGTAGAAATTTTGTCTAAATCGCTTTGCCATTGCTTTTGATCCTCTGTTGACTTCACTAACCGATAAACGATAGCATCATCCACGAACAGTCTAAGAGAGCTATTCAGATTGTCTCCTAAATCGTTTATAAACACAAGGAAGAGGAGGTGACCTAGAACGCTTCCCAGGGCAATGCCAGATATCACTTCAGTTGTACTCGATGACTTACTGTCAATTACTACGAACTGTGCCCTTTCTGATAAGAAATCGCGAATCCAATCGCACAATTGGGGCGATATTCCGTAAGCATGCAATTTCATTAGAAGCCGCTTGTGTGGTACAGTGTCAAAAGCCTGCCAGAAATACAGAAATATGGAATCGATTTGAACACATATTGGCTTTGTAATGTCTTCTAGAGTTTTATAATGTGTTTTTCCAGTTGCGCTAAAGTTCATGTACACTTGTCAACTTCGCACACCGTTTACCTTCCCATTTTACTGCCTTTCAAGACTTGAACTTTACCACGACATAATTTGTTATCCTGATTGGGCTTCTACATTCAGTTCGCTTCTACAGTACTACATGTTCCACTATCATGATCATCGAGCTAGTTATCTAAATTGCGAGATGTATACCAAATATCTACGAGCATTACATGCCACTTATAAAAATAAAGTTGTAAGAAGCGAACAACGATATCATCAGTAATACCCAGCCCAAATTTTTGATAATCGGTATCTGCAGCAGTATGAAGGATCAAGCATAGAACAAATCCAGTTTCACAGTCTGCTGTCATGAAACGCTTGATCCTTAAACGATTTCTTTTCAAAAGAATATATGGCTTGAATCGAAGCCCACCCTTGCATAATAACAGACTTTCATCGCTGCACATTTTTTTTTTTTTTTTTTTTTTTTTTTTTTTTACCTGGAATAAGAGTTACAGCAGAATTTTCTTTCAAGCAGTCTATTACTAGCCTGCTTTTCTACAGGGAGTGATTGGTAATTTCATCATTATTATGCAAATGTAAATTATCGAAATATCCATCACGTGCCATGAGAAAAAATTGGGTGTGTGGTAAGGAATATGTAATTCAATAGCTTTTCACATTCCCCGTACGGACGTGCCCATTGGAACTGAAAGACTGTGCCGGAGCTCATCTTGTGAGAGGATACTAGAATTTCATAACAAGGCTTTTTGCTGGAAGACTTTGTTTCATAACGAATCGTCTATAGTTTTTAAAATTAGCGAAAGATCACACAAAGGATTAACACAATCTATCGGTTTATTTTCTGATACAGAAATGTCCGGATTCATTTAAGAAAAAAAATGTTCAATTGTTTGTAGAGCTTATGGGACTTAACTACGGGGTCAACAGACCCTAAACTTACAAACTACTTACGAACTACCTTATACTAAGGACGGCACAAATATCCATGCCCGAGAGGGGATTCGAACCCCCGACTGGGAACGGCGTCGCACATCAATGCGCTCGGCCGCTCCGCCGCGGCTTCATTTAAGAGGCTCCTTCGAAATCTTACACTGATAGATGTAGAATCCTCAAACATTGTACATGCATAAATAATCTACTGTGTAAGAAAACGCAGCCACAAAAGTTGCTTTAAAATATTTGATTCAGATTTCGACACCTCTGTTGGTGTCTACATCAGCAAATGTAACTGACATGAGACGTTTACACCTAGAGTACAGTTAGTTGATACTTCAGGTTTCATTTTGTAACAAAACGTATAACAAACTGTTCTTGATATGACTATGCACCAATATCACACTTTTAAATATTGATTTAGATACTTTGTTCTGGATTATAGAACCCTAGTTTTAATAACAAATTGACATTTTAGTTTCTTTACACACACTGGGTGAAAATCATAATATTTACAAACCAAAGTTTCTGAATCCGATCTCATAGATCACGTATTACAATCTAACGCTGTGGATTATGTGAACTGATTTTGTTTTTAAAGAATGCTGTAAACACTATAACAATTCCAAATTAATGGTATTAGAGAAACAGATAGAAGAAGAAAATGAAGCTTCAAACTTAAATTCTTAGTATTTACTTACAAAAAAAAATTACGTATTGTGCCTTGGCGATCAAATTCTTACGGTCACTTCGAAGGCAAAACTGTGAGTCTTTATGGTACATCAGCTGTTACTCTTCTAAAGCTCTTAAAGAAGTACATTGCCACCGTTGCAGCGTTTTAATTTAATGAGTTCCCTCCGTACTTACTACTGTGTATGAAAATTTCCAGTTCTTTATATAAATTCAGTCTATGACCTTTCATTAGTTTATGTCGTATCGTTAGGATTTTTTCAACGTCATATATTCTATATATGTGTAGCTAATTCAGAGTTATTGGATGTGCTACATCTAAAAGCATTACTACGTACTATAAATCTAGTTTAAATGTCTCGTCCTGTCTGACCAACATCCTGTGCGGGACAATGATTGCATTTAATTTCGACACCTCTGAAGTGGAAAATTTATGTTATCTAGTTCTTATGTGGTGTTACAGTATATTTCAGTATCATTATAGTCGACATGGTCGATTTGAGAATGTCCGCAACTGCACTATGTCATTTTAAAAGTGTTTATTTCCGTCAACAGTTGCAATAAAATTGTTTAATAACATGTTTCGATCACTTGGATCATCTTCAGATCTTATAGTTGCGTCCGCAACTCGTCTGGCTGAGTACTAATTGGTACCAATTAGTACTCAGCCAGACGAGTTGCGGACGCAACTATAAGATCTGAAGATGATCCAAATGATAGAAACATGTTATTAAACAATTTTATTGCAACTGTTGACGGAAATAAACACGTTTAAAATATTTCAATATATTTCGTATTTAATTGTTGGTGGAGAAAGCAATTCTTACAGTATATGGTCTCATTACATTAGAAAACTTTTGGTAAATGCTGCCAAAGTAGAGCAGGTACACTATCCTAATGGATGTGTGACTGTTGTTCTTAATTTTGTTGCTCACAGTTCCTTTCCTTATTATCTTAGACATATTTCTACAACTGTAAGTTGAAAAACATTTTCAGTTGCTGTACGTTTGATGACTATAATTGCATTTTGTAGCGTTGCATTACTTATGGCATTTTGTGTGCTCTGTACAACATGGATTTATATAGTGCTAATTTGTTTGTATGAGGGTGTCAGAAAGAAGCATGGATATTTATATCTGTGGTTTTGGGCTTTCTGTAGATATTAAGGATGTGTTCACTGTTATTTCTTGTGATAGTGATGCCCAAGAACATTACTTTGCCTTCTGTTATCAGTAGTGTGGTATATCTCTTGTATTTGATATCTTATTGTGTTTTATGATGTCCTGCTTACTGATTACATTCGTTTGAATCTCGATCTTTCTCTACGATTTTCACCCGACACACTTACTTCTAATACTAAGTTGACAATTACTTTAAGGAGAAATGTAGGAACACGCGAGGCAATACTCACATTACGACTTATCTTGGATGCTGGGCTAAGGAAAGGTAAACCTACGTTTTTAGCGTTTGTAGATTTAGAGAAAGCTTTAGACAATGTTGATTGGTATACTCTCTTTCAAATTCTGAAGGTAGCTTCATCGTCGGCCGTGCTAGATGGCAGATACTTTGATCACTGTGCTCGGTGTTGGTTTTGTTTCTGTGTTTGCTACGATTTTGCGTTCACTATGCTGTTCATAACTTAAACAAATTCCGCGGTGGTCGAGGGGACTGAGGCGCTCCAGTCACGGTCTGCACGGCCACTATGGTCGGGGGTTCGAATCCCCCCTCGGGCATGAATATTTGTGCCGTCCTTAGGATTAGCTAGTTCATAAGTAGTTTCTAGGTTTAGGGACTAATGACCCCGTAGTTAAGTCCCATAAGCTATACAAACATTTGAAGATTTGAGTTCTTTCTGAAAGCATTTGTCTGGAGTGTAGTATTGTATGGAAGTGAAACGTAGACGATAAGGAGTTCAGACAAAAAGATAATAGAAGCTTTTGAAATATGTTGCTACAGACGAATGATGAAAATTAGATGGGTAGATCTGCCGTTCATAACAAATAAGTTATGGTCAGAGTCTATATCTGCCCGTGGATATTGTCATACAGTTTAAAACCTGATTTCTACACCATTGCGTTAACATTATAAATTCAATTTGGTACCTCCCAGTGTCTCCGGGACTCTTCCAAGTATACAGCCTCCTTTCTTTACGATTAAACCAACTTTTGGTGATAATTATATTGTGCTCTGCTCAAAATTCTTCAAGGCGATCTTCTCTTTCATTCCCCTTTCGTAGTCCATATTCACCTACTACATTTCCTTCTCTTCCTTTTGCTACTACCGAGTTCCAGTCCATCACAATCATGTTTTCGTCTCATTAACCGACTGTAATTTATTTATTTATTTATTTATTTATTTGTTTATTTAGCCTGATCAGATTAGGGCCATCAGGCCCTCTCTTACATCGGACCAGGGTTTTACACATACAGAATTTTTTACATTTGAGTTACCTATAACATACCAATGATTTTTACAGATAAGCAATTAATAACATAATTTATAAAAGTTAACTACATGTAAAAGGATGTAAAATAAAAGGTATTGACTTAATTCTAATAGGATTAATACTAGTAGTACCACTGAGACACCTTCTGCTGCTGTTGGTGTAACAACATTGATATTAGCAGATACAGGATGTACTTTTGAATCGAGACTGGTTAAGGCAAGGCGAATTCTGACAAAAGGAAGTTAAGAAAGCTGTACCTGGCGAGAGCAATGGCAGTAAGAGAATATCTGGGAGGAGGAATGGATGTGACGTACCTGGACCGTAGGGTATTAAAGACTGGCGTAATTATTGCTTCAGTAGATAATCCATTAACTGTCGTTTGAAGCTGGCAGTGTTATTCAGTTCTCTGATATACTGAGGTAGATGATTCCAGAGCCTCGTTCCTGCTACTGAAAAGGATTTTGAGAAACCGGCTGAGTGATGGATAGGGACAGAAAGGGTTTTGCTCTGACACGAACGAGTAGTTCTGTTATGCTGATCAGATAAGAGTGTTAAGGTCGAGGAAAGATATGAGGGACAGTGTACGTTGATAAGGGAGTAGAGGAAACAGAGTGTATGAAAATCTCTGCGCTTGTCAGCACGGAGCCAGGATAGTTGCATATAAGATGGTGAAATGTGATCAAAGAGACGGATGTTACATATATATCGAACGCAGGCATTCATGATTAGTTCCAGACGTCTTGAGCTTTCCCAAGAAAGACCTTGTAAGATAACATCACTGTAATCAATAATTGGAATTACAAGTGTTTGTATAAGTTTCTTTTTGAGATCGAGAGGAAAAAACTTCTTATATCTCTGTAGGGCATGAAGAGATGCTGATGCCTTCCTACACACGGCGGCTGTGTGCTCAGCCCAATTTAGTTTGTCGTCTATTATCACTCCCAGACTTTTTGCCGAGGGCGAAAAATAGATAGGTGTGTCATTTAATATTAATGATGGTTGAGATTCGCGGAATTTGTGGTTAATGAGCCTAGGATGTCCTACCAGAATTGCTTGTGTTTTACTTGGATTGAGCTTTAATCCTATATTCTGTGCCCACTTTGATAGTGCACATAGGTCAGAATTAAAATTTTCGATTGCTGTCTTCAGGTTTTTTGGTTTTGCACTTAAATACAACTGGAGGTCATCGGCATACATGTGGTATTTACAAAAGGACAAGACCGATGATACGTCATTTACGTACAATGCAAAGAGGAGTGGACCTAGTACCGAGCCCTGTGGTACGCCTGATAGTACTTTTCTCCACTGTGACTTTTTGGTGCCGGACATGACGCACTGAAGACGCGATGTCAAGTATGAGCGAAACCATTGCACCACGCCTTGAGAGAGATTTAGGCTGCTAAGTTTAGCAAGTAAAATGTCAAAGTCCACAGTGTCGAAAGCTTTGCTAAAGTCTAAGAAGCACATAATAGTCGCCTCTTGTCTATCCATTGCCTGCTTAAGATCGTCTGTCACTTTTATCAAAGCAGATGTTGTGCTGCGATATTTGCGAAAACCTGATTGGTGTTCGTCAAAAAGGTTATTAATAGTCAAGTAGCTGGTTAGCTGATCATTTACTATATATTCTAGAGCTTTGGATAGTGCCGGAAGAATGCAGATAGGTCTGTAATCAGAGGGTGCTGTGGCAATGTTCTTTTTTGGCAGTGGCTTAACTAGTCCACGTTTCCATGCATCAGGAAAAACACTTGTGGCTAAGGACTGATTAAATATATCTGTTATGATGGGCAGCAGTGGATCAATAATCAGCTTTACCATTTGGATAGTGATACCATCATCCCCAGTAGACGCTGATGTAATACGCATAATGGCTTTTTTGGCTGTACTTCCAGTAACATGCTTAAAACAAAACTTATCATGGTTAGCGTTGTTTATCCTCTTGATATGGTCAATAAGTGTTTGTTTCGTTTGGTGATCTATTGTGGTGGTAGGCGTTGTGAAATACTGATTTAGTTCCTCAATGGGGACAGTGGGTTCGGCTGCAGTTTTTACTTTTCCAATACCAAGACCGCGCAGGTTTTTCCAGAGGACGGCCGGTCTATTTATGTTGTCGGTTAATGAATAGGCGTATCTGAGTTTAGCATTTCTCACAGCCTGGCTGACTCTGTTACGTTTCTGCTTGTAAGCGGTGTGGTTTTCAGGTGTAGGGTGCAGTTTGTATGTCCGATGTGCATTGTCCCTGAGATTCATGAGCTGTTTTAGTTCATCAGTTAGCCAGGGTGCAGGTTTCCTTCTCACTTTTTTGGTCTTGATGGGCGAATATTTATCATACAGCTGGTTAAGTTTATTTGTAATTTTGTGCAGTTTCTCGTTTACGTCCGGGAGGGTGTCGGAGGTTGGCTCGAAAACTATTTCTTGTGCATCAGCTGTTAGTTCAGGTAAGTTGACGCGTCTTAAGTCACGGTATGTAGTTAGAAGTGGTTTCTTCCTGGGGCATTCTAGCGAGTATGTCATGAAAATTACATCATGGGCAGACATGCCAGGTGCAGATGTTTGTGACGTTCGAATTACTCTGTCTGGAAACCTTGTTGCAAATATATCTATTAAAGTGTGGCTATCAGCTGTGTGATGGGTGGGTGCAAGCTGAAGTAAGGTCACAGGATGACTTAGACAAAATTTGTAGTTGGTGCAAAGGATGGTAGCTAGCCCTCAATGTAGAAAAATGTAAGGTGATGCGCATGAGTATGAAAAACAATCCCATAATATTCGAATACCGCATTAGTAGTGAGCTTCTTGATGCAATCGCGTCGTTCAAATATCTAGGCGTAACATTGCAGGCGATATGAAATGGAACGAACATGTAAGGACAGTTGTGATTAAGGCGGACAACCGACTTCAGTTAATTGGGAGAATTATCGGAAGATGTACTTCATCTGTAAAGGAGACCGCGTATAAAACGCTTGTACGACCACGTCTTGAGTATTGCTCAAGTGTTTGGGACCCGCAGAAGATCAGTTTAAACGAAAGACACAGAGGCAGTTCAGAGACGAGCAGCTAGGTTTGTTACTGGTAGGTTCGACCAATGCGCGAGTGTCACGAAAATCCTCCGGCAACTCAATTGGGGATCGCTGGAGAAAAGACGACGCTGTTTTCGTGAATTTCTGTTGAGGAAATTTAGAGGGACGGAATTTGAAGCCGAGTGTAGTACGATCTTGCTGCCATCTACTTACATTTCGCGTAGTGGTCACAATGACGAGATAAGGGAAATTGGGGTCGTACGGAGGCATATAGGCATTCTTTTTATCCTCTTTCTATTTGGGAATGGAAATGCCTAGAAGTGGTACAGTGTACCCTCCGCCACGCACCTTACGATGGATTGCGGAGTATGTATGTAGATGTAGGTGTATGTAGATATAGAGGTGGTTACTTTTAGCCACGGCGGATTGGACGAGCGCACTGAGGCACTATGCTACGATGCGCGAGGCGTTCCCCGTCGGGGGATCGAATCCCCCCTCAGACATGATTTTTGTGCTGTCTTTAGTATAATCTAGTTCATAAGTAGTTGGTAAGTTTAGGGACTGATGACCCCGCAGTTACGTCCCATAAGCATTACAAACATTTGAACATTTAACTATTTTTAGGACAGTCAGGTAACCGTAGTTCGTAGTTCATCTACTTTAAATTTACAGGACTATTCACCGAACTATTGGTTCAGGTAAAAACACTTGTCTTATTATACAAAGGATACTTACGTTATGACGTCATTCGCTACATAAATAGTCACTTTATGAGATAAACAGTTCTGATGCTGTTCGGTTACTGTCATAATATGAGGAATGTTGAAAATATACGACATGTTTACTTTATTCGTGTGCATATCTCACAATGTTTTCCTTAAAAAAAGGATTCTTTTCATCTTTAACGATCTGATATTAAGTAGGAAGTAATTAATTCCAGAGTTCTAGAGAATAACCGACGTATTTTAAAATGACAATTAATTTTGAACCGATAGAATATTTTCAGAAAGGTGCCAGTGAAATTTAAATTTCCCAGTGATTTTAAATTTCCCGAGTTAGACTTCTGATATAATAAGGATAGGCTTGTGTAACTTCTTTTATCTCGGCTAGGTATCTATGGTTTCGAGTTGACATAGTTCGTTGCGTTAGATTGAAACCAATATTTTTTTATGTCTGTAAAATAAATTTCGTTTAAAGTGAACTATATTCAGTTTTATTAAAAACAGACAGTGAAATGGAGCTAATAGTGATCAAATGAATATTACGATTACATGTATTTTGAAAAGAATCTTTAAATCGTTCATTGTTGTGGCTGATGCTAGGCAGAGTGACTAACATAAACAATGTTTTAAGACTTTTTATAGAGGTAGGGAATAAAATGATACTTTAATCGTCGCTAGAAGTGGGAAGATGAAAATCTGATAACATTTTTGAAACCAGACCTATTTTTATAACTGTTAACTGCCAGTTTAAATTCAACCGTTACGATTAATAGAATCACAATCTGCTTTAATGTCACTATAGAGCCAAGTGAAGAGAGACTTATGAACACTTTAGTACACCATCCTCAAATATCAGCCTCCTTGCACTGAGATTGCAACGAACATTTCCTGCTACTCACATGATAGAAATTAATTTCAAATAAACGGAAAGAGTTCCATGCTCAGAGAAACTGTTTCCTGTACATCTCAATCCGCTGCAGCAAATATCGTGTTCACGTGGTGTTTGACAGAATGCTGTTTGTAGTATAAGTGAATAGCTTTACCAACGTCTAAACGGAAAGAGTCACACGTTCACAATCCTATATGACGAACCGAGCGCCACAGTGCATGTAGTCCTGCACCTGTCATAGGACCGATCAGATTTAACTTGTGCAAACGAGTCCCCCAGTCACTTTGCAGAACATCCTCCCTTTCCTAGATCCATCTGCGTTCCTCGCTGCGGTTGATCATTGCCATCCATGAAAATGAAATCACGAATTCGTATATGTCGAATGCCTATCATGCCACAATAACAATTAGTGGTGAGCTTTTTAACATTATGCATCCTTCTCCCCATTCACACACATAGCATAATACACAAGACAACCAAAACGATCATTTCCCGGCAACTTGAGTAAATAAGTGAGAAGTGTGGGTCAGAGTTAAAGGAGCTGCAGTTATTAATGAACAATTAAAATCATTTTCAGTTATTTTTATGTGTGTAAACAATTAATCCAGTACACTTTGTTATATGAACTGAACAAAGGAAGACGACTTTCAAGAATAAAGAAACTAGAAACCAAAAATGAACTTGGCATCAAATGTTATATTCCAATCTTGAAACTTGTACAAGCGAAATTTGTTTTGAGGCGAAGGTGTAAAAAACTCAATAAACGTATAGAATACACATACTTTCAATGCACAGAATATAGTTAACTGTAGCAATTTGGAAATTTTGAATCGTTGGTATTCACTATTTTCAATTTATTTTTCTTATGGTCTCAATGATATCAGCCATTTTTGCAGCAACTGAACGTTTTACTCAATCCTTAAATGCGTTCAAGACAAATAAGTATGTGATGCAGTATAAAATATTAGTTTCTGTTTGCTTTTTATGTGAGGCATATACTTGTACAGGATGACCAGCCAGTCTAAAACAGGGTAGGAAAAAATTCAAAAATTTTATTTCAAAACTTCGCCTAAGTTTTACAAGTGTTCTTCTACTGCGACATACGCCTTAACAACGTGACCAAGGCTGCCCACCTTGCAGGACAGAGCCGGCCAGAACCAGTATTGAATGCTGATTCTAAAATGACGCCACCCTTTTGGCATCCGTGCTGAAATTACTGACGTTTCCATGCTACCGTGGAGCCAATAGCAGACACCCACGTTTGATCACGTGTGCTACTGCTGGAGGTCTCCGAGGTGCGAGAATCAGTTCCTTCGCTCTCTTCAGTTTGAGTTCTAGTACAGAACAGACGCACTCCAGAGGCTCAGCGTCTGTGCGGGGCGAACGGCCGCATGCCGTCCGCTCCCGCCTAGCGGCTGTTCGGCATCAGCCACCAACTGTGTGAACCGTAACCTTTTCTATTTCCTAATTCGCTAACTTAGACTGGCGCCCATTCATTACATCCTACCTCAGGGCTAGCCTCGATATGTATCCCGTAATTCAGAATATACCAAATATTAACTTGAATTCTATCTTTTATTTGCCAGTCAGCCACCCTCTCCTAGGGCGCCCATAAGGCTTCACCGCTCCGCCTTCCACCCTGACAACGCCTCCAACTCATCTTATTAATGCAGCACTAGGATGGGTTGTACAATTTTAGTATCATCCGTGGGATAAAGATTAAGTGCTGTACATACTGCAATTAATATAGATTATAGTAGCCATACTGCATCTAAGTCGGATGCTGAAGCTGAAATTACGTTGGAAAGCACAACTGTGCGTATTTACAAGAATGAGATGTCAGACTTGTCAGAAAAATTGGAATGAATGATAAATCTTGTTTGCTAACTTAGGCGTTCTTTGCGAATCTCGAAGGTGACGTTTCCCCTAACCCGAAAAGAGCTCACCTTCTTAATAACAAATACTGTTACTTACGGAACATCTACAAGTGATTTATTTTATTGCTTAGGTCAGTACAATGGATTCAATTGTAAAAGTAAAAACTGAATTACAAAAAAGTGAAGACGTTACATTCAAAACTATAAAACAGTAACCTACTCATACCTGAGTAACGCTACTTAGCCATTTCTAATTTATCACGCTTAATATACGATGAAAGTACTCATTGAAGAAGAACTTATATACAATTTTCCTATTAAATCTCGAATTGGGCCGAACAATAATACAAACAAATATCAACCTCTAGATGACAAATACTCCATCTCTGGGGCAAACATATAGTGAACGTATCGAAACTGGTACTTCGAGCGAACGAAGCGAATTCTCAGTGAAAGAAGTACGATGTTACAGAATCTGGAACGTACGGAAGCATTCGTTCCAGAGCTCATGGAAAAATTGGTTGGGAAATTGTTTCCGGTTACTAAAGAAGTTAAATTCAAGCATCACAAAAGATCTGAGCTAATAAATGACCTAAAACTGTGGGACTCTGGCTCGTCTGTTTTTATGAAAACAGCACATTTAACTTTGCGGCAACATTAAGAGAATTAGGAACGGTAATACGTGTGGCACCACCGAACTATGGAAATTCGAGAGCGGCCATTTACCAAGCGCTGTAGTTGTATTACTACATTTCATGCATATTTCATAGAGGATGACCGAGAACAATGCTCGTGCTTCACCGAATACAACCATCGGTACAGGAATAATCAGACAGGACGATACTCGCACGAAAATTCACCAGAATAACAGGCACTTTCGTTCCATGAAAACACGTGTGGTGGGTTACAAAACAATAATAACAATGATTATTGGAACTCACTACGACTAAATAACGGGTGACTGAAAAACGGACTGAAAGAAGTTACAGATTATAGCTATCAGCAAAGCTGACAATTTCCTTTTTAGATTAGGGCATCCGTAAGGCGGCCAGCTTTTTCAAAATCCAATGCGGGACATTTCGAGGATGTGATTCATTGTGACAGTTATTCCGAAACTAGGAAAGAAATTTAGGCGGCCAGAGTAGTCCTACTGATACACTTTTAAACTAACATATCTAACGAGGGTAAAATTTATTCTTAATTTTCAGTCTTTATTTACAGTTCATAAATATTTTCTCATGCTCCTATGTTGAATTTAAGAGTTTGACAAAGTTTACATATTCTTTCTCCTTTACGTTTTTCCGATCACCTTAGTTGTTTGTAGTACTTTTCTTTATTCCTGTTCTTAGAGCATCGTGCTCCACACATTTTGTTAAGCAGCTTACTCCATCCAGAGAAGTATGTCTTGCAATAACCTCGAATTCAACGCAATGGTAACGCAGTGGACTCGCATTTGGTAAGACGGTGGTTAAAATCCACCTCCGACCATCCAGATTTAGGTTTTCCGTGATTTCCCTAAATCACTCCAAGAAAATGCCGGGTGTGGTTCCTTTCGAAGGGCACGAGCGATTTCCTTTCCCATTCTTACGCAAAACTCCGAGCGTTAGCTCCGTCTCTAATGACGAAGCTGTCGACGGGACGTTAAACCCTAAGCTTCCTTCTTTCCTTTTCGAATTAAAATTGATAAAAACTACTTTTTAAAATCATTTGAGCCAAGTATTATATAATTTCTTTCGATGAAGTGCAGAGGTTAATTGTGCCTTACTACATGCAATGCTCACTCACTTTCGTTGTTGCATTTGCAGAATCCACCACCTTGTTATTTCTGAAGAAGTAAGATGAATGCTGAGCATGCCAGATTTTAAGTACGTTTATACAGACTGTGACAGTATTACATCATGTTTGCCTCTTTCAGTACCCAAAAATGTTCCGTTACACTGATTGAAAAGCACTTGACAATGCATAGAAAATATGCCAAATACAGAAATTTTTATAAGTCACCCTGTCATCAAATGCAGTACCAGCTTAGACAAGAACAACTTCCACTGCTAGCGAAAATGTCATTTTGAAATAATCAGATGATATGTATCATTTATCTTCTCTTTTGTATTTAATATAAGAAAACTGTCATTTATTCTTAGATGATGCAGTGTGAAGTTGACTTGCAAGCACATAACGTGCCGTACACAAATAATTTCAGCTTGTGCTCTTTTTCCAAAAATTTTAAAATTACTGAAATGCGGGAATGCGAGACGCTTCGCCATTTTGCGGGACATTTTTAGTAATTATCCCAATGCGGAACAACGAGTCCAAATGTGGGACTGTCCCGCAGAATCCGGGACGGTTGGCCGCCTTAGGCATCCGCATATTGAGCTACAATGATGCCGTGCACAAATCGAACGAACTGCCAGGTATCCACGGAAGTTGTCTGTGATTCAAACCAAAAGTGGTCACATATTGCCATTCAAATTGAAGAATCTATCCTTGGCGGTTACTGATTCAAAGGCTCAGACTGCCCTGTTCAAGCGAATTTATAAATGTAAGAAGCTGAGAAATGCGAACTGCCGTGGCGCAATGGATATGCTGGTTCACGTTAGATCACCTAAGTTAAGTACTGTCAGACTTGCCTAGCACTTGGATGAGTAACCGTCTGGGTATACCGAGCGTTGTTGGCAAGCAGGGTACACAGCAGTTGTGAGGCTAACTGAGGAGCTACTTGCTTGAGAAGTAGCGGGGAGTGCGCTACGGGGTCCACGCCGCCCTCCGTACTACATCCGTTGTTACCTTCGGCGGAGGATGACGGAGGCCGATCAGTACCCGATGAGCTTTTCGAGGCCTGAGTAGGACGGAGTTTAGTTAGATTTTAAAAAATGTGACAACACTGCTTGTTAATACCTGCACAAACTTATGTATCGTAAGTACATAAAGTAAAGCAGAAAGTACGCCTTCAAAGCAGGCAGTATTTGTCACCTTTCGTATTGCATATCACAGTGTCTTGAAGATATAAGATGAACATTAACAAGAGTAAAACGAAGGTAATGGAATGTAATGTCAGAAAATCAGGCGATGCTGAAGGAATTAGATTAGTTAATGCGACAATAAAAGTAGTAGATGAATTTTGTTATTTGGGTAGCAAGATAACTTCTGATGGCCGAAGTAAAATGCAGAATGGCTATGGGGAGAAAAACGTTTCTAAAGAACCAAAACTTGATAACATCCAATATTAATTTAAATGTTAGGAAGTCCTTTCTGAAAGCATTTGTCTGGAGTGTAGGAATGTGTGGCAGTGAAACGTGGACAATAAGGAGTTCAGACAAAAAGATTATAGGAGCTTTTGAAATGTGGTGCTGAAGACGAATGATGAAGATTAGATGGGTAGATCACGTAACTAATGGGGAGGTGCTTAACCGAATTGGGGAGAATAGGAGTTTCTGGCATATTCTGACTGAGAGAAGGGATAGATTGGTAGGACACATTCTGAGACATCAAGGAATTGTAAGTGCAGCATTAGAAGGAAGTGTGTGGGCTAAAAATCGAAGAGGGAGACCGAGAGACGAATACAGTAAGTAGATTCGAAAGGATGTAGGTTGCCGAACGTATTCTCAGATGAAGTGACTTGCACAGGACAGGGCTGCGTTGAGAGCTGCATCAAACTGAAGACCACAAAAACTATGCTGCCCACACTGCAGATGAAGGCCACTGTAACGTTGGCCGAAACGTCGGTTATTTAAGTAATAGCCTTACATCATGACGCGGTACAATACCCAGAAAATTTTTATGTTACAGAAATTTATTTATGACAAATATTTAAAAAAAAAAAAACAATTACATACAAACCCGCGTGTTTAGCAAGGTAATAACGTATAAAGATTCCAAACATTAAGAACTTTAGTTGGTATATTACATGTATCACTAAATAAGGTTCTATAAAGTTTAAGAGGAGAGGAGGGGTAGGATACTGAAGGAGGGAATGAAGAGGAAGAAATGAACAGAAAGAGAGGACGAGGAGATAGAGAGAGAGAGAGAGAGAGAGAGAGAGAGAGAGAGAGAGAGAGAGAGAGAGAGAGAGAGATACAGAGAGAGAGAGAGATAGTGAATGCACAGAAAGTGGGGGGGGCAGGAGGACATGATAAAGAGAGAGGGAAGAGATGAGGAAGTGAAGGGGGAGATGAGGTAGGAAGCGATACAGAAACAGAGGAGGAAGTTATGGGCAAAACAGGGGAACGAGGAGGCCAGAGGTATAGGCAAGGATGAAGTAGTATGTCTAATTCCTATTCACATAATCACTACTAAACTACACATATTAGAAACGTGTGCCTTATCTTTTCCGCGATCTGTGGAAGCTTACAGCCAATAAAAATAATTGCAATACATGATTGTTTAATTTTCTGTTACCGAGGAAACGAGAGTATAATTACAATGGAATTGTTCAGAAAGAGTTAGGAATCTTCTCATGATATTTCCGTTATTAAAAATCAAGAAAAGGGAAAGTGTTCTAACTTCAGAGCAATTCGACTGAATCTGACACGACTATAATGAAGGTCTTTAGATATGAATTACTTTGCGAGTTACTTTCTCTAAGTGTCAGGAAAATGTGCGATTCTCTGGGACGGCGTATTTGTCTACGGCACGGTTAGGCAGTTAATGTCCCTTAGCTGAACTTACCCGTTCTCGACGGCACGTCTGTAGCAACCGCAGCACCTTCGATCACCACTGAGAATTAAGTCTGTAAAAAGTTGCGAGAAAATAGGTATCAGATGACGAAAGTTTCCAGTCTCTCTCTCCGTGTGGAGACTCTTGGGGTGAAGTTGAGTCGATTTTTGGTGGAGAACGGGTGTGAGAGGAAGTTTCGCCAATTCAGGAAAGCTCCGGAAGGAAACAAAACACTTTAACACTTGGCGGAGTGGTTTCCCGCTGCCGAGTTTCGCGCTGTTAACTCCTGCACGTAGCTTACCAAAGTCAGGTGTAGTTTAGGTAGATAATTAAACAAATTAAACCTTAATATAACTATATAGAGTATTCATTGCAATATCGCTCTGGAGTAATTTGTGTAAAAGTAATTGCAAATAATATCTTTTTTTAATATAACAATATATTTGTTTGTCTCTTTGCTGTAGCTTAAACCAGTAGTATGGCACCATGTCCGTACTAAATTTTTCAAATCATTATTCATGATTTTGATGCACAAAAAGCGAATTCCCACTCGACAAACATTACTGAAAATTCATATACCTCCTGCTATACGTTCTCATTATATAGTGAAAGAACTCGTTGTCTCTTGTATAATTCAACATCACAGCATGCTCTTCGTCTTTATACATGTCCTAACTTACTCCTTCAATCCACTTTCCGTTGTCGTACTGGCAGCATATTTTATTACCGTATTATATAGCACTTCTGTATCTCCTGACTTAGTTAAGAGCATCTACTTATAAAAAAGGACACATTAATTATATTAATTATTGTCCGATTAAAATTACTTGCTAATTGGCATTTGTTTCTACAGTGGTGTCACATAGACAGCAAGTTACCGCTGGGCTATGCGGCGAGTTTGTTTGTGTGTACGTATAGCATACAGATCTACAGTTTTATTCCAGTTTTAATGAAATGTTGCACACATGACCCCCAAACCAATAGGACTATCGCTTCAAGTATAAGAACCATGTACAACACATAGTTCACCACATGTGACGTCATAAACAACGAGATGCGTATAAAAAAACTACTGCATCACGCTACAGTGTTGCACATTTCCTCCTAAACTAAAGGAACGGTTTCAAACAAATTTGGTAAACATATTCCTCACCGCGAGGTAACCACGTGCCACATCTGGTTTAAGAGACATAACGTCACAAACAATATGAGTAAAAAAATGCCACATCATGCGACAAACTTTATTCATAGACTGCGTGAGAATAAGAGTACTTTGCGACTTGCAACAAACTTTAAATACAACTTCAAATCTATATTACACTTTTTCTCGCTGACAACCGCATCAAAGGAAGAAAGGAAGAAAATTTTCTCGCTTACTACTTTTCCGCTGTTCAATTTACAATTCATACATTCCACATTGTATTGGCAGGAAATTTTACAGCCGCGGTGGAGTAGCCGAGCGGTCAAAGGCGCCTCGCTGCGGAGCGCGCGGTTGCTCGCGTCGGAGGTTAGAGTCCTCCCTGGGGCATGAGTGTGTGTGTTGTCCTTAGGTTAGTTTACCTTAGTTTAAGTAGTTTGTAAGCTACGGACTGATGACCACGCAGTTTGGTCCGGTAGATTTACAAACATTTTTTTTTTTTTTTTTTTTTTTTTTTTTTTTTTTTTTTTTTTTTTTTTTTTTTTTTAATTTTACAGCAGTATACACGCATACAGCTGAATGTACCTTCGAAATTTTACAACTGTATCACAATACAACACTAGTTCATGAGATATGAGGACATAACCAGTAATATTCATCTTAAACCGCTCCTATAAATTTGATATCGTATGTACTGCAATAGCTGAAATTATTTCTCAACATGCATCACATTTTAATATATTTACGTATTTACTACTAAGGCACTCCTGGATTCCAGTCAGCTTATGAAAATTCCTGAAAGATGACACAGCTGTTCCCAAATCTGAATCAACTTTGAACTGTGATGCGCACACGGCTGCAGGCGAAAGCAATTAACTTCTTTACAGCTAGAGACTTTCATTTTCTGTTACGAGTAACAGGGCTATCGATTAAATGCTGCTGAGTAGATTTGACTTTGCCAAGTACCTCATTTGCTCAAGGGTGGTCTTACCAAAGAATATATTCGTATGACATTCTGGACAAGAAACAAGAAATAATGCTCATTATCAAATTTTTAATTACATGAATGTATGAATGTTACGTACCATTTGTATTGGGTTACTATACTAATGGCCATTAAAATTGCTACACCAAGAAGAAATGCAGATGATAAATGGGTTTTCATTGGACAGATATATTACAGTAGATCTGACATGTGAAAACATTTTCACGCAATTAGGATGCATAGATCCTGAGAAATCAGTACCCAGAACAACCACCTCTGGCCGTAATAACGGCCTTGAAACGCCTGGGTATTTCGTCAAACAGATCTTGGATGGCGTGTACAGGTACAGATGCCCATGCAGCTTCAACACGAAAACACAGTTCATAAAGAGTAGTGACTGGCTTATTGTGACGAGCCAGTTGCTCAGCCACCATTGACAAGACGTTTTCAGTTGGTGAGAGATCTGGAGAATGCGCTGGCCAGGGCAGCAGTCGAACTTATTCCATATCCAGAAAGTCCCGTACAGGATCTGCAACATGCAGTCGTGCATTATCCTGCTGAAATGTAGGGTTGCGCTGGGATCGAATGAAGGGTAGAGCCACGGGTATTAACACATCTGAAATGTAACGACCACTGTTCAAAGTGCCGTCGATGCGAACAAGAGGTGACCGAGACGTGTAAACAATGGCACCCCATACCATCACGCCGGATGATACGCCAGTATGGCGATGACGAATACACGCTTCCAATGTGCGTTCACCGCGATGTAGTCAAACACGGATGCAACCATTATGATGCTGTAAATAGGATTCATCCGAAAAAATGACGTTTTGCTATTCGTGGACCAAGGTTCGTCGTTGCGCACACCATCGCAGGCGCTCCTATGATGCACCGTCAAGGGTAACCGCAGCCATGGTCTCCATGCTTCTGCAAACGTCGAACTGTTCGTGCTGCTGGGGCCGAGTGGTGGGTTCCCAGCTTTATGTCAGGATGTGGCGTGGAACCTGGTGGAGTGCCAGAGGACGCTAGTAAAACAGTATTAAAGGTTTCACGTTTATTCTGTAGCATATAATAATTCTCACGATGGCGCTAGTTCGGTAGGAGCTAGAGCAGTAGGTAGCGATACCTTCGGGCTGCGACCTTGGTGTTCCGATCGCTATGAACCGAAGTCCTGGAATCGACGCAAGGACAGTTCCGGAGCACTGCTCTATCACTTCTCCAGTCTATGCCGCTGCCAGTGGAACCCTTCGTGGACCCCTCTGAAGCTGGATGCCGTGCCGATACCTGAATCTGGATACGGGCTGGCCGGATTAGCACCAGAGTGTTAACTCGACGACAGGAACATTGGCCTGTGTAACCAACTACTGAAGACTGCGCTGGCCTTAGGCAGCCACCATAGGGTTGTTAAGTCGTCAGCACAGCGGATCACTATCTTCCACAGATGATGCTTAGTGTGAAGTATGGCATCGACCAATCTCCTAGCAGCCTCTAGTAGCCTCCAGCTCTAGCTGCGACAACGACTGAGATAATGATTAAGCCAGTGAATCGACGACTACCCCCTGAGCACCGTAGATACCGAAGACCAAGTGACTCTTAATTCTATGAGCGGGAGTGTATATACCAAAATTTTGCTGAAGCTATGACGTATGAAACGTGTTGAATGTGTTCCAATTGGAAACACAGTGTTCACTCGATGTGCCTTCACTGCTGACGCATCCGCGGTCTTATTCTTGGGACTGATGACCTTGTAGTGTAGTCCCCTGTAAACAACAACAACATCTTATTCACTGTCGTGACGGAGTTACGTGTAGTTATGAAATGTTTACAAGCTGCGTCTCTGTCTGACAGCTGTCTCACTCACACAGCAATTCGCTGACGGTAGGCTTTCCAACTTGCCAACGCAGCGTCTGCTGTCGTCACGCAAGACAAGTGAGAATTTCCGCTATCATGCTGCTGACCTGATTCTGTCCAGCTACGGTGAGCAAACCAAGATCTTAAACAAGTTTCTCTGTCACAATTTTTGTGGTGCATCAGTGCAGATGGTTGTTGTCTTACAAACGTCGCCATCTGTCGACTCAAAGATCGAGATGTGGCTGCACGATCCATTACAGCTATGCGGATAAGATGCCTGTCATCTCGACTGCTAGTGATACGAGGCCGTTGGGATCTAGCACGGCATTCCGTATTGTCCTCCTGAACCCACTGATTCCATATTCTGCTAATAGTCAATGAATCGCGAGTAGCAATGTCGCGATACGATGAACTGCAATCGCGATTGCCTACAATCCGAACTTTATCCTTACACGAGGCATCACAACAACTTTTCACCAGGCAACGCCGGTCAAATGGTTTCCTCATCTCAGCATGTTGTAGGTGTCGCCACTGGCACCAACCTTTGGTGAATGCTCTGAAAGGCTAATCATTTGCATACATCTACATGGGATACTCTGCAAATCACATTTAAGTGCCTGGCAGAGGGTTCATCGAACCACCTTTATACTATTCGTCTCCCATTCCACTCTGGAATAGCGCGCGGGAAGAAAGAACAGCATCACGGCATCTTCTCCCTGTCGGTTAAATTTCGCGTCTGTAGCATGTCATCTTCGTCGTGTAGCAATTTTAATGACCAGGAGTGTTTCTTTATTTTGATACTTGCACTTAAAATTTTATACGTTATGCAAGATGGCCTTGTTTACTGTATATATCCCCCAAAAATAGAGCATGTGTTTAGCGAAGAGATGAACGAAGAGTATAGGAGAAGTACTAACTCAAGAATGGAATAAATAAATAAAAAAATACCTGGGCAACGCCACGTTTTTAGCTAGTACATTATAAAACACTGTTGGAAGAGGAAGCCGAGAGCTAATGGCAGTAATGCGAAAAGTTCTGTCGACAGACGATTTTAAATGATCAGTGAGTGAACTGCAGCAGAAGACGCGGTTTTACTCCTAAATTTAATGACATGTTGTAATCAAACCACACGTGATTGTACGGCGGTCAACCATCTTCAGAAGAAATAAAATTATAATTTCTTCGTTCACCACAATTAAAGCTCAGGTCTATGAGCTAATTCAGACAGAAAAATGTCAGATACACCGCTGAAAACGAACTGTAATTTCTCGCCATCAATGATTATGGTACCTGATACATCCTGAAATGTTCAAATGTTTGTAGAGTTTATGGGACTCAACTACGGGGACATCAGTCCCTAAACTTACAAACTACTTACGAAATACCTTATACTAAAGACGGCTCAAACATCCATGCCCAAAGGGGGGAGGGGGATTCAAACCCAGACGGGGAACGGCTTCACGCATCGGAGCATAGCGCCTCAATGCGTTCGGCCGCTCCGCCGCGGCTGAAGTATCCTCACACTGGCTAGTGGCTACACGAGCTACCGTGTCAACGTATATCAGTATAAATGAATAAAAATATTGAAAGTAAGTATAAAATTTAATTTCATGATTGAATTCTGGAAAGGAACAAATACAACATATCACAGGCACGTGTATCTATTTACAAGTAGTTCAGCAAAGTTCAAAACTTTACCGCAGTTTGATGACAAAAGTTTGAAAGAAAGATGTGAAGATCACCTTTTTCAGGACGAGGATCATGTTAAAAATATATTTGAAGAGAAAATTCATTAAATGAGAACTGTGAAACGAGTTTGTAAAACCGGATCTCTCATTTTCTACTTACTTGAATCTGAAGATATCTACTGAAAAACTTTGCAGCTCGTTATTGGGTTTTTCCTACGTTTTTGTATGCGATAACTATAAAACAGTAAAGAATTTCTTTAATTAGTTAAAAAGTTCAAATGTTTGTAGAGCTTATGACACTTAACTACGGGGTCATCAGTCCCTAAACTTACAAACTACTTATGAACTACCTTATACTAAAGACGACACAAACAACCATGCCCGAGGGGGGATTCGAATCCTCGACGGGGAGCGGCCTCGCGCATCGCAGCATAGCGCCTCAATGCGTTCGGCCGCGGACACGACGCGTTTGCTTTGCGAGGAGGGGGGAGTAACACCAAGTATAAACCTTAAGGCATAACAGGCAACATTTGGTTACGAGTTCTTCGGTACTGATGTGTGTCCCGTATTTTTGCTTTTCTACAGGGAGTGAATGGTAATTTCATCATTATTATGCAAATGTAAATTACCGAAATATCCATCACGTGCCATGATATGAGAAAAAATTGAATGTGTGGTAAGGAATCTGTAGTCCAATAGCTTTTCACGTTCCCCTTACGGACGTTCCCATTGAACTGAAAGATTGCGCCCGAGCTCATCTTGTGAGAGGATACTAGGATTTCATAACAGGGCTTTTCGTCAGTAGACTCTGTTTCATAACGATTCGTCTCTAGTTTTTAAAATTAGCAACAGATCACCCAAAGGATTGACATAATCTATCGGTTTATTTTCTGATACAGAAATGTCCGGATTCATTTAAGAAAAAAAAAGTTCAAATGTTTGTAGAGCTTATGACACTTAACTACGGGGTCATCAGTCCCTCCTAAACTTACAAACTACTTATAAACTACCTTATACTAAAGACGACACAAACAACCATGCCCGAGGAGGGATTCGAATCCTCGACGGGGAGCGGCCTCGCGCATCGCAGCATAGCGCCTCAATGCGCTCGGCCGCAGACACGACGGGTTTGCTTTGCGAGGAGGGGGGAGTAACACCAAGGGCGTTATATAGTATAAACCTTAAGCCATAACAGGCGACATTTGGTTACGACTTCTTCGGTACTGATGTTTGTCCCGTATTTTGATTTTGGAAATCATGTAACCTAACGTAATCAGTATTGACATCTGTGGAATACGAATTTGGCTGCTGCGGTTGCTGCACGTTTCGCTGCCGCAGCAATTAGAGGTCGCAGTGCGGTCGTCGGATGTCTCGGATGGCTGTGCCGGTAATCGACCCGAGGGGCCGCCACAATAGCCGCGACGGGACGCCGACCGTCTGGGCTGCACGAGTCTAGCAGCCAGTCTGGACAGGTCCCTACAACGTGCCGCCAGCCAATAAGGGCGAGGAGCGAGCTGTGGTGGACGAGCGGGGCCACAATTACCGTATTAGCCGGCAATTTCGCGAATAGAGCTCATCGCAATGAATAATGCCTTTCTTTTAATTATTTCCACCCCAACTTGTGTATCATTTCCGTAACACTCTCTCCACTATATCACAATAATACCAGAGGAGCTACCGTTCTCTGAACTTTCTCCGAATCGTCCGCCAGTCCTTCCTGGTGTGGATCCCAAAGTGCGCAGAAATACTCCAAGTATAATGTAGTTAGTTTCTTTAGTAGAACTGTTCCAACTTCTAAATGTTCTGCCAATGAAGCGTAGCCTTAGGTTCACCTTCCATACAATATTTTCTGTGTGTTCTATCTGTGGTGTCGCACAAGTCTAAAGTGCGCGCCACCTACTTTCGCCGCGCGCCGCCATGCACGCACGGCGCGGCGTTCTTACGACGTCAGCCACGAGCGCCCTCTGCTGCTATCCCGCTCGTGGCCACCACTGAACGACATCGTTCACTTGGGACTGAGATAGGAACCAGTTAACACTTCGGAATCAGATAGGCACCAGTGGCTATCGGATAGGAACTAGTCAGGCCTCTAGCTCAACTATGTATCAGCATTCTGCAGTACTGAGCTATGTAAAAGTTAAGTATTGTATAAATTATGTGCAATACATATCTCGTTGTAATTTACTCTAGTGTTTCTATTTTCTGCTGTCCCACTGGCTGGTCACCTCCTACCTGCACAAGCGTGCATCCTTTATTCCTGTGTCGGTCTTTCTACTCGGCCACCGACACCTACGACGGAAACGAGACACAAAAGCGGCGACGAGGCTGGGACACAAAACTATCCAATTGAAGTTGTTCGTAATTGTTATACCTAGGTATTTAGTTGAACTGACGGCCTATGGATTTGACTGATTAATCGTGTAACTGAAGTTTAACGGCTTTCTTTTAATAGTCATATGGATGACTTCATACGTACCATTATTGAGAGGCAATTGCCAATTTTTGTACCTTGTAGATATATAATCTCAATCATTTTGTAGTTTCTTTTGATCTTCTGCTGACTTTACTAACCGTTAATAACAGAATCATCCGCGATCAGTCAAAGAGAGCTAATCAGATTGTCTCCTAACTGGTTTCCCTGGGGAACACACTCGACGTTCCATGAACTGGTGTGAACTGGTTTGAAGCATTAAAAAATTCTCAGTCTCTGTTGCAATATTTTATTCTCCAATAACGCGTTTCGCGCTGTTAGCACATCGTCAGACTGGAAAAAGACAAATGTTTAGTTACAGTCCTTGTACCTGGCGGGCAGCGAATCTAATTTACTTACCATAGCCACATTATATTCGCTGCCCACCAGGTACAAGGACTGTAACTAAACATTTGTCTTTTTCCAGTCTGACGATGCGCTAACAGCGCGAAACGCGTTATTGGAGAATAAGATATTGCAACAGAGACTGAGATTTTTTTAATTATTCAACACTGTTGCTGCATCAGCCGCCACCACCACAATCATGGAATGGAATTTTGAAGCATATTGATTCTTGGCGAATTGGAAAACTCAGTTCACTCCTCCTGAGAAAAGTTGGCATGTTTCCTTTGACGGGCGATAATATGATACTCTGTTCATCGAAACATTGAATGACAAGTGACTGCGCAGAAATGTGAAAGGAGAACACTATTCCAGAATAAACTTTCAATCTGAAGCGGAGTGTGCGCTGATATGAAACTTCCTAGCGGATTAAAACTGTGTGCCGGAACCTGGACTCGAACGAGGTACCTTTGCGAGGAGACGAGTTACTGGCAGAATTGAAGTTGTGAGGACGGACCGTGGGTCGTGTCGGGATAGCTCAGCAGTAGAGCGTTTGCCCGCGAAAGGCAGAGGTCCCAGCTTCGAGTCCCGGTTCCGTAATACAATTTTAATCTGCCAGAAAGTTTCAAGAACACTATTCCTTATACAGGAACTTGGATAGGCTTGTCTTGGACATGTCTCTCCTACCTCGAGTTCAGCAAATGATATAACTCAAAGCATTATTTCTTCAGTGTACCCGCTCGGTTAGCCGTGCGGTCTAACGCACCGCTTACGGAGACGGGGGGGCGTACCGGCCCCAGTTCGCATCCGCCTGGCAGATTAACGAAGAGGGTCGGAGTGCCGGTTTTGAGGCAGTTTTCCACATCCACCTAGGTGAATACCGGGCTGATACCAAAGTCCCGCCTCAATTACACGATCCGGAAATATTTAGTAACACGTTACACTTTCACATATATGTAACACTATATGCAAACATTTGGGGTACACATTTCCCCCCAGGAGGCATGGGGTGGCGGCAGGAAGGGCATCCGGCCTCTTCGTCAATACTAACATGCCAAATCCGAATAACCAAAGCCGACCCTGCATGGGCGGGAAACGGGCTAAAGAGAAAGAAAGAAAGAAATTATTTCTTCAGTGGAGTTTATGCGTCCTGCATTTTACTGTGCTTCCTTTCCGCCACATTTTACAACAAGAGTAAGTCAAACTGCAGGGCCCAAATCCTTTTGTGGACGAATCGGACAGCAGCTCATTTGCTGTGAAAACTCCCTGTCGTTCACTATGAACCATAGCTTCTTCGATTACTGATGTAAATAGAAATTTGTTGAGTAAATACCAATAGTATCTTTTGATACTGACATTTCAAATGTAATCGCCTTTGAACTTTGTACCGATTATTTAGCAAATCGGGACCCTGGCGAATTGTCCCATTCGAAGTGGTTAGCAGCAGCGAATCGAGTCCTTAGGTGTTCCGTCCGGAAGAATTATTTGTCTTCATTCGAGTACTACAACGAAATACATTCTTAGCTCACCCAGAAAATGTCCATCTGGTAATGATCGTTGATGAAAGGGAACATATTGTAGAACGCGGTGCGGTTACAGACGGATCTTGAAAGCAAGATACACCGTCCGAACGAAGAAAACGGTTAAAAATTTTTTAACACCGGCGATAAAGTTTCAAATTCTGATTCCAATGAAATTATTGATTGGAGTTCTTGTGGGGTGTATCCTCCTTCAATGCTGCGAGGTTTAACTGAAGATGATTGTAATACAGGAAACAGTTATGACACAAAGGTCATCACATAAAAATCGAAAGTTTCCCTATCACACTCAAACGGGGAGAGGTGCGTCGAGTTGGTGACAGAGGCTTCATTCAGTATTTGTACTGAAAGCTAGAGATGGCTGAAGTCTAGATCGGTTATGCCTTATATCTCCAAACAATTACTTTCAATGTGTACTGGATACAACAATAACGGAAAAACGCAGTAAGCCAGGGAATTGTACCACCTGCACGAGTTCTGGGTCGTTCTACTCTATCGAAACGAGCAAAGAGCCGCTTGAAAAAACTGCAAAATATTGCTCAATTTTGGCCCAATTGGTTACGGTAGTAACACTAAAAGTGGGCCTTTGCGATCGTCTTTTGACAGCTCGAAATTTAAATGAAAATAACAGCTTAACTATTCATCTGACACGAAAATTGAATAACCGAATTTGTAGAGGAGAAAATTCTCTACAATTTTGCTCTGTTATGTTTTTTTCATATCTCGTATCGATTCAGAGATAGCAGCAAAAATAACGGCGATTTTGGGATGTCTGTCTGTCTGTTCGTAACGTGTTCCCGGTATTTTAGACAACCTTTCAACCGATCAGCATCAAATTTTACAGACATAATTATAGGCCACCAGAGACCAGAACCTCCCTTTTTCAAATTTTTCGGACAAGAAATACGTTAGTAATACCAAAAAAAGTCATTTGTAATGTAACTGTAATTGCAAATAAACCGTTCATCTGACGCGAAAATTGAAAAAAATGTTCAAATGTTTGTAAAGCTTATGGGACTTAACTACGGGGTCATCAGTCCCTAAACTTACAAATTACTTACAAACTAGGACAGCACAAATATCCATGCTCGAGGGGGGATTCGAACCCCCGACCGTAGTGGCCGTGCAGACAGTGACTGACTGAAGCGCCTCAGTCCCCTCGGCCTCCGCGGCCGGCGCGAAAATTGAATAAACGAATTTGTATAGAAGAAAATTATCTACAACTTTGTTCCCTAATGTTTTTTTTCATATCTCGTATCTTTTGAGAGGTATTTGTAAAAATAACTGAGTTTTGACACCCTGCATTGAATTAACGAAAACCAGCCGTTCGCAGATGTCACGTGACATTCCTCGCCCAGAACTCTCAGTGGCATACGCCATCTTGCGTTGCGTATTTCATGATTTTCTTATTGTAACTTACACGATGTCATTTCAAAGCAATGGCCTACTGAAGAATTAACAAAAACGCGTCGTTATTCCTACGATAAATGATAATCTAGTGTCTACAAATGCCATATTAGCATCAGTTAACAAACGGCCATTAATAGTATGAGATTAAAGACTCCAACTCCTGATGGCCGTGGCATAGTCGGCAATGTGTTGGATTGTGACACTGAAGGTCAGTGGTTCGGAGCCCGCCACTACCTAATTTTTTTCCTAAAAGAGTTTCAGACACACTTATTAAATTAACTTTTTTTTTTTTTTTTTTTTTTTTTTTTTTTTTTTTTTTTTGTTTTGTTTTGTTTACGCATGGAAAATATTATACTTGTACCCTGATTTCAATTTATTTAGCTTATTTCAACCGTTCATATCGCACAATAATCTAAGTAGAGTTTATTTTGAAAGTTGATGGCCGTGGCATAGTCGGCAATGTGTTGGATTGTGACACTGAAGGTCAGTGGTTCGGAGCCCGCCACTACCTAATTTTTTTCCTAAAAGAGTTTCAGACACACTTATTAAATTAACTTTTTTTTTTTTTTTTTTTTTTTTTTTTTTTGTTTTATTTACGCATGGAAAATATTATACTTGTACCCTGATTTCAATTTATTTAGCTTATTTCAACCGTTCATATCGCACAATAATCTAAGTAGAGTTTATTTTGAAAGTTTAAAGTAAGATTGCAACATTCCAAAGAAGGCGAGCGGAAGATATTAACCGATTCAATTTTTTTTGTATCTCGTATACTTTCGTTAACGTTTAGCACTAAAACGTTTTGCTTGAGTAACCGTTCGACAGCGACCTCTATAAAGTATAGTGCACTTAGTATTCTCTCTGACTTTGAGGTCGACTGTCCTGTGTCACCGTTGTTTATTAGGAATAACCGACCTCTGGCAATTCGGAGCCTTCTACGCCGCGGTACGCGCGACACGGAAGTCTGCTGGGTAGTCTGCTGGTTAGGGGTTCTCACTCCCGGCATAACAGTAGCATTACCGGATTACAGCAGCAGCTACACAAAAAATTAAATCAGCTACTCAGATGACACACATACACCAGAGATGAATAAATAAACAGAATGAAACTTTCACTATGCAGCGGAGTGTGCGCTGATTGAAACTTATTGGCAGATTAAAATTGTGCTCCGGAACCGGGATTCGAATCTGAGGCCTTTGCCTTTCGCGGGCAATCGCTCTACAGACTGAGCTATCCCGACACGGCTCATGATGCCGCCTAATAACAACTTTACTTCCGCCAGTACCTCGCCTCCTACTTTCCAAACTTCTCAGAAGCTCTCCTGCGAAACATGCAAGACTAGCACTCCTGGTTCGAGTCCCGGTTCCGGCACACAATTTTAATCCGACAGGATGTTTCATATCAGCGCACACTCCGCTACAGAGTTAAAAGTTTCATTCTGGAAACATCCCTTAGGCTGTGGCTAAGCCATGTCTCCACCATATCCTTTCTTCCAGGAGTGCTGTTCTTGCTTGTTCGCAAGAGAGCTTCTGTGAAGTTTGGAAAGTGGGAGGCGAGGTACTGGCGGAAGTAAAGTTGTGAGGCGGCATCGTGAGTCGTGTCGGGATAGCTCAGTCGGTAGAGCTCTTGCCCGCGGAAGGCAAACGTCCCAGGTTCGAGTCCCGGTTCCGGCACACAATTTTAATCTGCCAGGAAGTGTCATAAATAAACAAATGTTGCAGGAAATACTTCCCAGTAAATCCTGGTCCTCATTCCCGGGGAACGCTCTAGGAAATAAACAGCTCAACGACGACGAGCAACCACTTATAGCCCAGTGGTTCGTGTCAACAGGTTTCCGATGTGATTGTAACGAGAATTAAAACTTTCCGGAATGCTACAGCTAGACGCCTGGGAAATCGTTACGGAATTATGGGATCCACAGTGTTATGACTGTGCCGAGGACACAGAGTTTCGGGCATTAACTCTCATCACGCAGAGGTCGACAACGGGGTTTTCGTGGAGCTGACAGTGCTAACAAAAAATTCTGCGTAAATCAAATCCGAAATTAGCGACTGATGTGGGACGCATGATGAATGTATCCGTTAGGACAGTGCGAAGTAAATTGGCGTTAATGAGCTATAACAGCAGATACCCGACACGGTGGCCTGTGCTAACAGCACGAAATCGCTTGCAGCGCCTCTCCCGTGCTCGTGATCACATCGGTTGAATACCAAACTCTGGAAAACCGTTGCTTAGTACAACAGGAAAATGAATACAGGGGTGGTGCTTAAACCTCCCTATGTCATTTCCTTTCCTCCTCCATGTTGCCGTGGATGACGCACAACAGTTTGCGTTTGTTCCGCAGTTAAAGTGTACGCGAGGGTTGTAGCTACTCCACACTGCATTGTGTGAAGAGTAGAATTAAAGTTCACCAACCTGACGTCTTCTATAGATGTCCCCAGGCAGATGATGGCACGTTGGTCGGAGGTCTTCAATGAGGCTGAAATTGCTATTGGCAGGAACTGATCTAATTACGGAATAAAACTGTGGTAGTTCGGAATGCCAGCTGATTTATTTAAAGTAAGCAGAAAGCCAGCAAACTGCATAATAAAATCCACTTGACACATATTTTCTTAACTGAAAGTAAATATAAAGTCATTTAGCCTTGTTAAATAATATTTTATGACCGCATACGTATGCATGTTACTCCACCGAGTGCGCGTACTGAAGTCACATGTTACTCTACCGAGCGCCTATTCTGAACTGAGCTGTGGCGGCTCGATGCAAGACTGCCTTCGTTCCGCGATTTATCGCGCAAACATGACTGCCGTGCATCGTCCGTCTTAAATTAATTATTTTGTTTATTGAATTAGCAATTGTTAATATGTTTTACCTACTCAGGGCATAGCTTAGCTTTAAGGGGTTTTCCTAAATTGAGTATGACATTGAATAAATTATTAGTTTAATAAATATTAACAAAATATGAATGCGTTTTGGCGCGTAATCGCCAGTGCTACAGCCAATCAGCGTCCAGTGCCTGCCGCTCGGGGACTTCCCTAGAATTCGGGGAAACTTGCCAGTGCTCTTTCCCATGAGAACCCGACCTATTGTACCACCTGTCGTGGTTCTCACCAGCTTTTACCATCTGTCGCCTACTGGTCCTAACCGGCTGCACTGAAGCAATACTTCGATCTTAATATGATGGCTTTAAGCCAGATATATTACATAGGTCATATGAGTCCCGACTTCAGTTCATAAGAGCTGACGGTAAGATTCGAGTAAGGCGAGGACACCAAGTAGTTATGTACGAAAGTTGTTCGTTGTTTGGTTGACTTGTAGTGTAAGGGCCCGAACTACATTAGACTTTATATACTGTGTTGTAATTACCTAACATCTTATTCTGGATTGAAACAGGATGCGATCTTAATATGATACTTGTGAATCTCTTATGAGATCTTTATTTGCTATTCATCGCTTATATACATTGATTTTACATTGATGACTAGTTTCGACTCTTAATTGTCCAGGCATGGTAAGACATGTTGAATGCAGTGCCAGCTGACTTTACTGTTAGCTCATCTGACACACATGTCTCACCATGACTGGACAATTGAGATTTGATAATGACTCTTTAACGAGTCTAAACTAGTCATCAGCATATATAAGCGATCTAGGGCAAATAAAGATCTCTTAAGATATTCATAAGTATTTTAGATGGTGTACTTTGCAAAAAAAAAAAAAAAAAAAAAAAAAAAAAAAAAAAAAAAAAAAAAAAAAAACGTGGTGTACTTGTTTCGTCTGGTTGAAAAAACTGATTTCTTATTTTGTAAATTATGGCTGCGAGTATTATGAATTATCTCGAACAGAACGATCTATTGACCCAAGGTCAACACGGATTTAGAAAATATCGTTCATGCGAAACACAACGAGCTCTTTATTGACAGGAAGTGATGGGTGCTATCGACAAGGGTTCGCAAATCGATTCCGTATTTATTGATTTCCAGAAGGCTTTTGACACCGTACATTACAAACGGCTTTTAATCAAATTGCGTGGTTATGGTATACCGCCCCAAATTTGCGATTGGATAGGGGATTTCCTGTCAGAGAGGACATAGTTCGTAGTTATAGATAGTAAGGCATCGACTACACCAGAGGAGATATCGAGCGTTCCACAGGGTAGTGTCATTGGTCCTCTGCTGTTCCTTATTTACATAAACGATTTAGAAGAAAATATAAGTAGCTGTCTTAGGCTGTTTGCAGATGACGCCGTCATTTACCGTCTAGTAAAATCTTCTGAAGATCAAAACCAACTACAGAATGATCTGAATGAGATATAACTATGGTTTAAAAATTGGCAATTGACTCTAAATGCCGGCCGTGGTGGCCGAGGGGACTAAGGCGCGTCAGTCACGGTCTGCACGGACCCTACGGTCGGGGGTTCGAATCCTCCCTCGGGCATGGATATTTGTGCCGTCCTTAGTTCATCAGTAGCTGGTTGTTACTACACTTTATAATTACTTTCAATTAGACATACGTCATATTTTTTTTTAAATAAGCGATGTTATTGGTGAGTTTTTGGCGGAATAATGGAAACTTTTATTATGATAGGATGCTGAGGTGGAGGGAGTGGGGCTTAGCCGTTGCCTATTGCTTCTTGCATAGCGAGAGATGATTGGTGTTCATCAGCGAATACGGTGAGGGCTTCCAGATCTCATCAGTATACCCAGATGAAGGCCACTGTAACGTTGGCCGAAACATCGATTATTTAAGTAATAGCTTTCTTACATCATGACGCGGCAAAACACCCAGAAAACTTTTATGCCATATGAAAAAGTTGTTTATTTCTTTTTTTGTAAATTATGGCTGTGTAAATCTTTCTGATGATTACATGTACTAGCAAAAAGTTTGATAATGAATTGATCTATTATGTAGTTATTAGTTTTATTGATTGATTTCTATTGTAATTTAATAATACAGAGTCAAAACAGTCCTACCGAAAAGTACCGTATCCACCAGAAACAAGGTAAGGTTAGAGAGGTGTTCATGATTGGTGTTCATCGGCAAATGGGGTGAGGGCTTCCAGCTCACATCAGCATACCCAGATGAAGGCAACAGTAACGTTGGCCGAAACATCGGTTATTTAAGTAATAGCCTTCTTACATCATGTCGCGGTACAACACCCAGAAAACTTTTATGTCATTTGGAAAAGTAGTTTTCGTGGTTCTGCTCCTATCATACATTTGACCAAAAAAAACTGCCGACCGCGGTGGCCGAGGGGACTGAGGCGCTCCAGTCACGGTCTGCACGGCCACTACGGTCGGGGGTTCGAATCCCCCCTCGGGCATGGATATTTTTGCCGTTCTTAGTATAAGGTAGTTGATAAGTAGTTTGTAAGTTTAGGGACTGATGATCCCGTAGTTAAGTCCCGTAAGCTTAACAAACATTTCAACATTTCAACAAAAAACTGTTCTGAGCGCCACTTACGTGATCCGAAGAAGGGTCGCCATTCATTTGTAGAAGAGACGTCGCCAGTGGAGCTCGGTGCTCTCAGACGTGCAACAGAGTCAGGCACTGAGCGCGTGGCGCAGTGAACGCCTCGCCTTATGGCCAGGGCTTGCGATCCGCTGTTCTGGCCGGCGTTGCACAAAGCGGAGAGCAATTTGCTCGGTAAACGACCGCGCGGAGGCGTAAACGGTGCCGCGTTAGCCGTAATTGTTAAGCCGGGGCCCTGATTTGGCCGAGGAGCTGACCGCCATTACGTCGCCACAGCACACACCACCACACCACACCAGTGCCAGACCTGAGCAAAGCTGCGCGTAAACCGACCCCCCGCCGGATAACTGGCCGTTGACCGGCTGTGTTTATTCCGCTCTTATGCTAATCCATCTGCTCCTTCCACTTCTCTTCACCGTCTTCTGCCACATCTCTGTCCATATCAACAGTATCTGTAGCGAATTTCGGTGTGTAGTTTCATTTTCACACAGCCAAATGCTTATTCTGAACAAAATCCCCTACATTAATAGAGGACGATGTAAAACTGATGTTACGCATGTTTCTTGAAGGCTTGGAAGGTACTTACTAGAGACACCTTTGACCTCGAACGCTCGGAGCCGCACGAAACCATGCTTGGCAGTCATAAACAGGACAGTTGTGTACGTAATTTTCATGCAAGACGTTGCATTGTAACTCAAGTCACATTTTACCAGAGGGAAACAAAGTAACACTATATCAATAGCAGAGGAAGGAAAAGTATATGTAATTTAATGACGTCTGTGTATGATTAAACATTAAACCAGCAGACCATCCACAATACTGGTTCATTCCAACATTCCCCACCAACAGACGAATATAACAAGACACTAACAGTAAACACTCGTATTTCGCACGCAACTCTTCAAAACAAAAAGTAAGCTAAATTTTACCACTGGCGTAATGCATAACACGAACAAAACGTGTAAAACAAGTGATATCCACAATACAAAATTAACAGCAACAACCAGATTCTAAAAAGAAAGAAAAGAATCGTTAGTACTAACTAAACAGAAATGACGCGTTTTTTCTCGGACCGAAAATTAGAAAGTAATAAATTTTAAACGGTTTGTTATGTTTGCAGATGACAAGTTTGTAGATAGTAATACCACAGCAACAAATACGTAGGCTACTTAACGAGTTTTATGTAGCCTAATGTAAAAGGTATTTTTTAAAAAAATGTGATACTCTTATATCTAGGCCTAATTTTTCACTAAACTGGACTAGTTATATCGTCAGATAACCTAAGTAAAATTAAAAATGAATGAACCTACAAAAAACATTTTAGAAGTATTTGAAAAGACTATTGTACAGTAACTATAATTTTTCAGAAAAAAAATAAACCTTCCCACTGATGATAGCACAAAATGTACTGAAACATGTTTGGGAAAAATTAAAAATCAGATGTCTTGCATACGGCGGAAAATCCTGACCATTTATCGAACATTCAATCAGCAAAACCATAAACTCTCTGCGTAAAGTACTTATAATAGCGCAAAACACACATATACAGCAGTATCTCACACATGATTGTGCTTATATTAGTCCTCAAAGTGCAGATGCGGTTATGTCGATGAATTGTTTAAAACAAAGGGCGAGAGAACAATGTGCACACCTCTTTAAAGCCACGTTTTCACATTCCTAATCACTTTCGTATTCGCACAGACCATAAATCAAAAGCCACACTAATTACATTTTCAAATGATGTACTCCTTGAAGAGCCACCTACACTGTCACGTTCATCCTGTTCTTCAAATTGCGAACACTCCAAGAGTCAAATACTTCAGCTATATCACTTACGCAACTGGAACACTTGTTAGTGCAGCTACACTATGCCACCATCTAGTGGCATTTTGCATATAAATGACGCATGCCACTGTCTTGTTTTTGATTATTTGTTGTTTTAAGTTGAGTTTCGTGCGGTTCCGATCACTCGATGTCAAAGATATCTCTTGCTAATAGATTACACAGGGACAAACGTCCGAAAATATACATTCATGTTTGTAACTGTGAAACAAATCTCTTCTGCTTCAAGCTCTGTGCTTTATTTCTGTATTGGTATAATAGACCAAAAGTACCGAGAAACGTCGTGAAAAGGTGGACTCTAAAATGTTTACGTTAATAACTACGAGCACTTCACCAGCAGATGAGATGTGTTGCACATTACCGAAGATGAACTGCTCGTCCCTCTCATGGTTTGCATTTTAGTATTTTCTGCATACTTCCATGTAAATACAGTGGAATATTAAGAAACTGTCGACAAAATTTGTTGCGAACAGTATTTGTTGTGAGAAAGGGAGGGGGGGGGGGTGTTTGGTAGGGGGACTTAGATAGACTTTAACACAAAGATGCCACAACTACAGTAACATGTGAAATTAAATATGTTCTACACTTTGTTCATTGGAAAATTACACTGGTCAAAACAATTCGGGGATCAGTTGAGGTATCGGCTTAATGAACTAAAATGACTTGATATCTTTCTGTTCTACGGAGTGGAGACAAGAACATTACGACAACCGAGGTAGTGTTTATAACAGAAAGTTACTGCAAAAGGCGTTGGTGTTGGCTTGTATTTACTCTACAAAACGAATTACACAACCGCTTGGTTTCAGATAGTGTAGTGAGCAGGTAGTGTAGTGCAACATGACTTACCCGAATCTATGGCATGGAGAGCCATAGTCAGTTTGGAAGCGGGAAAGACACAGAGGGAGCGTCCGAAAGTGTAATTTCCATGATCCACAGAAGATTTCACACAACAGGAACCGTTAAAAGACGGCAAGGCTCAGGTTGTCCACGAGTACCATCAGCAACAGATAACCGTTGTATTCGGTTCACAGCCAAACAGACAGAAGCGCTGAATGCAAACCAACTGCAACTCACCCTCAACGCGCAATATCAACACACACAGTCGGAACTCGCTTCGGGAATGTCGCCTCTACGCATGAAGGCCTATGGTGTGTCTCCCATTAAAACAACGACGCCGTTTAGCCGCTAGAAACTGGGCGATGAAACATCAGGATTGCAGTCGTAACGAATGGCACCGGCTTCTGTTCACAGATTAGTCAAGATTTTGGGTCCAGCCGGAGAATCGTTGTTCTCTCATCTGGAGATGACTTGGAACAATCCTCCTTATGTGCAGAATGGTGTGGGCAGGAGTGAGTATTCGCGGAGCTATGGACCTCTATGTCGTTCAGAATGGCGCTTTGACTGCTCAGAGGTAGTGCAGATCAAGCAATTAAAAAAAAAGTCCTTTTAATATTCATCAGCAGAGGCGATTTTTCTCAGAAGCAAAGGTGAAGTTAATATAGCTTTTGAGATAAGCATTTTAGAGTGCATGTTTACTGGACCCTTCGTTTTTCTCTTTGGCCGCGGTGGAGTAGCAGAGCGGTCTAAAGCACCTCGCTGCGGAGCGCGCGGTTGCTCGCCGTGGAGGTTCGAGTCCTCCCTGGGTCATGGGTGTGTGTGTTTGTCCGTAGGTTAGTTTAATTAGGTTTAAGTAGTTTGTAAGCTACGGACTGATGCCACGCAGTTTGGTCCGATAGATTTACAGACATTTGAACATTTTTTTTTTTTTATTTTTTTTTTTCATTCATATCACATTCTTTCAAAAATGGAAAGCAAACAGCTTCCAGTAAAGGAGATATGTTTCCCAGTATATAAGGTCAAATGTTCACATGTTTGTAAAGCTTATGGGACTTATACAAAATACATGGCCGATGGAGGATTCGAACCTGCGATGCGGGAGGCCGCACGAATAGAAGATCAAAAAGTAATCACAGCATTTAAGGTATACATTTTACAGCCAAAGTTCATGTATTTTTTCCTTGTTTTGCTGTAAGGAACCAAAACATAAATTACGATGTTGCTATCGGAAACCATACAAATTTGTTGAGAAATACGTATTTTCAGAAAAACTTCATTTGTTATTGTCAGTCTGTTAAACATCGTCTTTACTTCGAACACAATTATTTTGATACAAAAGTAACAAAAATTGTGATTTCATTCGGCTGCATTCCATTGCCTCTTTTTGCTGTTGTTGAAATCTTCTTTAGCTACTTGGCATTAATGGCATTGAACGGAAACGTTCTATTGTTGTGGCTTGATTCAGTTGTCCACGCTACCCATCCTGACCAAGTCCCTTCATCTCTGAATAAGAACGTCAATGCGAATCCCTTTCAGACGCACTTACTCTATTCGTCTCTTGGTCTCCCTTTGCGAGTTTTACCCTCTACGCTACCCTCTAATGTTGAATTGACGATTTACAGTTGTCTCAAAAATGTGTCCCACCAATATAAAACTGGGTGCGTTCATAGAAATTGTAATACTTAACAATGAATTTAAACGGAGAAGGAGATACCCCAAAATGAAAAAGGAACATTTGTTGAATTACGTGCAACAAATTATGAATGTATGTACATGTGGCGTCTGTTGCGAGAGAACAGACGTCACTTCTGATCCAGCAGTTGTTATTATTTAATATTCATAGAATATATGACATCAACTGCGATTGGGCAAAGCTGAAAATGTGTGATTTTAAAAAGTGGTTAACAGTGCCTATGTGATAAAACATGTGTTAGTATACTTTCAAGATCTGTTGGTTGAGTTATTATGTAGCTTCTCTGATAAGACAAAGTATTCCATGAAACTTGAAATGATCAATTGTGGAAATGTTTCGTACAGTTAACACTGTAGCAGAACTACATCTGAAATGGAAAACGTGAGATTGCAGTTAACCCTCTTACCGGAACATATTTTTTCTGCAGTGAAGAGGAACTTTTAAGATTTTTTATCTGCCCCCCCCCCATTTTGAGTTTTGCTCTTCCACATCGTTTTATCACTATTTCAGATGTAATTAAATAACGTATTTTTAAATCCTAACCTTCATTTAAAAAAGAAATTTATTGCTACAATGAAATTTAATTTGCAGTGTTTGTTTCCATTGTCATTGTCCAGATTTTTTTAGATTATTACAGTTACAATGAAAATAAGTTGAATACCGTAGTTAAATCAACTATGGGGGTCTCGCAGAACGACGTTTCGTCAGAGAGTTATGAGAAGGAGAAAGCACTTAAAAATCCTGGCGTGTAGTTGAACTGAGCACCTAAAAAAACTCTGTCAAATAGTAGGTACGGAGCTTATAAATTTTCAAATTTAAAACCTTTGTTGACGGACATTCATAGCCAAGATGATACATCTGTAATAAAAGGGTCCGCTTCAGCTGTATAACTTTTTTTAAGTCGACAGGAGTTTACGTCCGGCCACGCCGCTGTCCGTGCCGCCTGGCTCTATCAGGTGCTTTGATCGACGAGGGCGGTTGTCGCCTTGATGTTTTGTGTGAAGTGTTCTGACAGCCGGGGTTGTTGTTGATTGTATTGGCGAGCCCCTGGTTTTGTGTTTCAACTGTATTTGACCCGAAGGTGTGACTTTAGTTCGCGAAACCGGTCTTTTAAGTAAAACAGATGAAGCGTACCTTTTTATTATAAATTTTACTTAAGAATTTACGGCGAGTATTGTTTTTTGATTTATTAAAGTATATCGCAGAAGAGGAGTGAAACGTGGATGATAGCGAGTTAAGACAAAAATGTGGTAGAAGCTTTTGGAAGGGAATCTGAGGGTTTAACGTCCCGTCGACAGCGTGGTCATTAGAGATGGAGTTCACGCTCGGATATTTGGGTAAGGATTGGGGAAGGAAATCGGCCGTGCCCTCTAAAAGGAACCATCCACACATTTGCCTGGAGTGATTTAGGGAAATCATGGAAAACCTAAATCTGGATGGCCGGAGGTGGAGTTGAACCATCATAGTTCCGAAGACTAGAAGCTTTTGAAATAGGATGCTACAGACCAGTGATGAAGATTAGATGGGTGGATCACGTAAGTAATGAGGAGGTGCTCAACAGAGTTGGGGAGAAAAGGAGTTTCTGGCATACTAAGAGAAGGTATAGATTGGTGGGACACATTCTGAGACATAAAGGAATCGTTAACTTAGCATTAGAAGGAAATGTGTGGGGTAAAAATCGTACAGGGAGACCAAGGGACGAATAGATTAAGCCTATACAAAACGTTGAAGTTTGCCGTTCTCATTCTCAGATGAAGAGGCTTACACAGGACAGAGTAGCGTGGAGAGTTGCATCAAGACCACAACAAAAACACCACAGAAGGGGAAGAGGGCCAATGACAGCGCCTGAACCTAGCTTCAAAGTATCTTGCTGCCTGTTAGGAAATATAAATCTTCTAATGTAGTTTAGATAGTTGATAACCATCGGAATACAAGAATTACAGGTAGGGTACTTTGAGATTCCTGATTTACTGCAAGGTATTCCTGTGCAGAATGGTTTTGATGTAGCTCCGTGATGCAGTGGTTAAGCCACGAGACCCAGTAATTGCAGGAACGAGCCACACATTCTCATCTGGCCAGCGAAATTTGCTGCACGACGATTCTCTTTAAACATCTTGGTGTGAACATTCGTATAGCTTCTATGAATTGTCTGTGAATAATTTCTTGCACAGTTTCGTGGTATCATGAACAAGACATTATGCCTTATCCCTGAAAAGAAATAACATACATTAGAGTGTTCTCAAGTCAGTACGTTTCGACGTTCCATCAAGTTGTGGTATAGGAGTTCTGTTATCTTTATGTGTCTAGGTTGCAAACTATTTTATTTCTCTTTCTAATTCGCTCAGGAAGACAGGTATGCTGTCATTTAGCTACTTTTCAGGTGAAGTTGATTAACATTGTTATTACTACTGCTGGAAGCTATGTTTGTATGTAATTTTTGCCATTTATAGAGGCTCATGCTAGTGTTGATGGTATACAGTGTGTCCCATGTAAATCTATACCTTGAACTCTATTTTTCAAATCAAACCAAGGTCAAGGTCATTTTTTCAGATCGTAACAATTGGTTTTTTGAAAAATATAAGTTCCCTACAAACAAGAAACAATGCGCAGTTTTTCACGTAGAGTAAGAATATTTATAAACAAGGTTGAAGATTAATTCACGATAACAATTCAGTGACCCATTTCAAATATTACTAATTTTACTAGAGACTTTTGTTGCAGAATTGTGTCGCTCCAGAGATATCGGCCGAAGTAGGTAAGACTAAAAATAAAGGAAAATGATTATGACTTACGATTCATTTGTATACTTCAAAGCTAAAAGACAATATGCTACATGATGCTGTCATATTTCTCCAGGACAACCCTGTTCCCCGACATTAAATAGTTTCGTTCATATAGATATATCTCTCCATTTCTTAGTTAATAAAGTTGTAAATAATTTTTCTGTTTTGTTTCAAACCATAGAACCATTATCTATACAGGTATTACGGGTGAGCTGTAATTCAAATCAAAATATTGTGCCAACATCAAACGGTACTAAGCCTTCTTGGTTTTCTTTTTCATTTTTTTAATTATATGTGCTGTACTCTCTAGTGATAACGAAGTAGCAGATTCTTTTTGAACTGTATATAGCATAATTGAGGAGAAATGTGATACAATTTGTGAGGTGATTATGAATGTGAAAATACACCAAAGAAGTGAATTTCCTCTTGAATCAGTAAGCGATCAGTTTCATCATTTGTAATTCGTGCATAATAACAGCTACTTTCCAATTTAATTGTAGTTTTGAAGACTTGACTTTACAACTAAGATGTAGATCACTGTCTGCCTAAAACTTCGTACATCGTTTGGTGGAGGGTACCCTACAACAGGCTACGACAACGTTTGTCCGATCAGCCTGAAATATGACAAATGCATGTTTCTTTTGTTTTCTGTTTCCCTTTTATTTATAACGTGTTTATACCACTAGGGCATGTTGCATCGAGGGGACCGAGGCGCTCCAGTCACGGTCTGCACGGCCACTACGGTCGGGTGTTTGAATCCCCCTCGGGCATGGATATTTGTGCCGTCCTTAGTATTAGCTAGTTCATAAGTAGTTTGTAAGTTTAGAGACTGATGATCACTTAGTTAAGTCCCATAAGCTTTACAAACATTTGAACATGCATCACAGATGCTACCATGCAGAAAAAAATTATATACTTTCACCGATCACCATACCGGCAATTACTCAGTTTAGGCAGACCATGATGAACAGCTACCAAATAGCCGGCATGTGCTACTTTGGCACGAGAACAGCGAAAGAAATGATGCCTTGGTAGGTCCCTGGAGAGAAACGGCACACGATCTTCACACACTAGGCACGTAATCCCCGTAAATACTGGGCAAGTGCGCGATCAGCTAAGACGCCGCATTGAATCACATCCCTGCTCGGACGTTTCCAGACTGGACACTGTGATGCTCGTACTCCATCAGACTCATGGCCTCCTGTTATGGCACATTATTTCCTGAAAATTGCCACTTCTGCTGGTAGACATGATCACCATTAAAGGAATGTACGTGTTCTGCAACCAGTTTACGATACTTCTTGGCCGTCACGAGGTACATTGGAACCATAGACTCCATCGGGAATGTCCCCCAGAGCACATTGAAGCGACCAGTAGCTTGCCGTGTAAAAGTGTCAAGTTAATGTTTCCCTGGAAGATGTCCGATACGCACGCTCCCATCGGCATGATGAACTACTTATCGTGATTCGACAGACCATTCAAAATTTTGGCACTGCACCAACGTCCATTGACATTTGTCATATGTCCAGTTAAGTCGTAGTTGATGATGTCGAGCTGTTAGGCATGGCACGTGCATGGACAGCCAGCTGTGGAAGCCACCGTTAGAAATGTTCAGACACTTGTAGTCTGCCCTGCATTAATTTCTCATTTATTAAAGCAATAAGTCTTTATCGCACATTTTACAATATTTTGTTATATATCATACTAGCTGAGAACCCGGCGTTGCCCGGGTATTTATTTATTCCTGCTAAAATTTCGTACCATCTCATATTTATTCAGTTATATGTTGTAAAATTGTACAATTTTAAGGTATATATTCATTTCCATAAGTGCCATCTGAAAAGTCTGTTGCGAATACAATTAGTAGTAAACAAGTAACAGATTAAAACTTGGTGCAGGAAGGGGCGGTTTTCCATGGACGTTACAGTTTATGTGCTCATAACTCATGAACTACGTGTCGTACTGTGATTCAATTTTCAAGGTAAATTCTGCTATATGTCTGTATACTATCTGAAAAATTTCCTGCGGCTTCAATTATAAATCGTAATGTCATACGGAATGCCGTGATTTTATTCCATGAACAGCGGAAAAATAGTAAGCGAGAAACTTTATTCCTTTCATCGTTTTACTGTGGTTGTCAGCTAGAAAAAATATAATAAAGGTTTGAAATTATCTTAAGTTTGTTGCAAGTCGCTAAGAGCTCTCATGCTCATACAGTGTATGAATAAAGTCACGTCGCATGATGAGGCTTTTTGCGATTCCTATTGCTTATGACGTCATATCTCCTGAACCATGTGTCGTGTGTGATTATTAACCCTGCAGAAACTGCTACCTCACGTTAAGGAATATGTTTACAAAACTGAAATCGGTCCAGTGGTTTAGGAGGAAATGTGCAACACTGTCGCGTGATGCAGCAGTTTTTCTCTCATTTCGTTGTTTATGACGTGTCGTAATATGACAAAATTTAGTACGTACGGTCAGTAGTATGTGTGTATACTATCTGCAACATTTATCGCGATTACAATTAATAGTGGTCGTGTAATAAATTGTAGCGTCATGCCAAATGCCGTAATTTTGCTGCATGAACGCCGAAAAAGTAATAAGCGAGAAAATGTTTTCCTTTCATCATTTTGCTGGGGTTGCCACCGAGAAAAAGTTTCCTAAAGGTTTGAAAGTATGTTTAAAGTTTGTAGCAAGTCGCTAAGTGCTTCCCTTCTCCAATAGTGGGTTGATAAAATCACACTATCATGCGTTCAAGACAGGAAAGTTTTCGTTGTTTATGACGTCTTATCTCCTGAACTATCGGCCCTATCGCAAAAACCTTTCTTAGTCGACATCTTCTACCTATAACTACATTCCTGCCAAATTTCAGCTTCATAGGTGAAGTAGTTTTCGAGATTTCGTGTTTAGTCAGTAAGTGAGTGAATGAGTGAATGAATGTCCTTTACATATTTTTGGAAACATTTTTGTTTCTCTATTTTTGGGTTAACAGCACTCTATTTAAATTTATTAATAAAGAACAGTCTAGAATGCACTAATTTATTTCATTCAACTAGTTTCAGTCCAGTGACGCACTGGAAGGCTCCCAGCTACCTGCCAGCTCCACAACATCGATGGAGACAAATTCCTGAAGATGGTCTAAATAAGACTGAAACTAATTGAATGAAATAAATTAGTGCATTATAGACTGTTCTTTATTAATTAATTAATGTCCTTTAGCTTTTATACATACATAGATTCAGACCTTATCTCTGAAGTTGCAGAGACGATGGGTGTCGGTACAATGGACCTTAACTGGTCACCGTGAAAAATAAAGTATAAAAAATGTTGCCTTCAAGGCTATTGTTATATATTTATTTACACAGTTACGCCCACATTGAAGAACTTAAATCAATCCATATACAGCACAGTCTTTTCAATATTAATTGTCATGTTTTCTCAGCTTCCTCTTCTCTTCCCAAAACTTCTTCATTCCTTTTGACCTGGCCGCCCTCTCCTATATCACAATGGCGTATTGTTTTCCTTTGACTGTTTTTATCACTACTTATGAAAACCCTCTTCTCTTTTCTCTCTGCAACTTGTTTCATTATTATATGCAGCTCTTCTAAATCACTCTTACTTTTCCAAAAGAAAGTAGAAAGTGAATCAGCAATCTGATGTCTGGTAGTCATACTATGTGGCTAAAAAAATACCATTTTTCTTTAGCGCAGTGTGTTCACAACTGATTCTCTTTCCAGATAGACTATTTCACTAGGCAGCAATCAACATTGTCCTTCTACTTGTTGTTTTTATTGATGATTGTCCTGATGATCATTCTATTTCTTGCATTTTATACGTTGTTGCTTTGGTATTCAACTTAAACAGAGTTTCACTTGGATAAGCTGCTGCAGGTTTAACTACTGAACTATAATGTTTGAATTTAACGTACTTCGAGAGACGTGTCTTTGACCTTGACCACGTGACTCCTTGTGCTTGCCTCAATCCTAGTGTTCTATGTTCGATTGAGACTTCCTCACGTATGTTCCAAGTTATAATTTCCCCAAGATATTTGAACTTCTTTAGAAGCTTAATGTGTTTGTTATTGTTATATGAATGACAAGAGTTCCAACCTGGACGATTGGGATAACTTCTGTCTTATTAAATGAAATTTGTAATCCCACTTTTGCTGCAATGTTTTCTAGTTGTTCTATTTAGACTTTAGCCTTTTATACATTATTGACCAGTAATGTAAGATCGCCTGCAAACACTAGGCAGTTTCGTTTTCTATTTCTACCAATCTTGATGTTTTGTTAGCATTTGTTTCACCATTCTCGTAAGACCTTCTCCAGTGCACAATTAAACTATATAAGGATGATCAATTTTCTTTGAACACCAATTCTTCAAGGATTTTCAGTAATGACTTCCGATGAATATTGTCATAAGCTCATTATTATCATCTCTTGTAGTAGTTGTTGTGGTCTTCAGTCCGCAGACTGGTTTGATGCAGCTCTCCACGGTTCTCTGACCTGTGAAAACCTCTTCATCTGAGCTTACGTACGGCAACCTACATCCTTTAGAATCTGCTTACTGTATTCGTCCCTCGGTCTCCCTTTACTATTTTTACCCCACACACCTCCTTACAATGCTAATTTGAAGAATCCTAGATGTCTCAGAATGTGTCTCACCAACCTATCCCTGAGCACTTCCTCATTAGTTACATGATCGAACCATCTGATCTTCGTCATTCGTCTGTAACACCACATTTCGAAAGCTTCTATTATCTTTTCGTCTGAACTCTTTATCGTCCACATTTCTCCCGTAGAATGCTATACACTAGACAAATGCTTTCAGAAAGGACTTCATAACATTTAAACTAATATTGGATCTCCACAAATTTCGCTTCTTCAGAAACACTTTTCTTCCCATAGCCATTCTGCAATTTATATCTTCTTTGGTTCGGCCGTCAGAAGTTATCTACTACTTTTATTGTCTCATTACCTAATCTAATTACTTCAGCATCCTCTGATTTTCTGACACAACATTCCATTACCCTCGGTTACTCTTGTTAATGTTCATCTTATACCTTCCTTTCAAGACACTGTCCATTCCGTTTCATTGCTCCTCCAGGTCCTTTGCTGTCTCTTACAGAATTACTATGTCGCCAGCAAACCTCAAGGGTTTTATTCCCTGTCTCTGAACTTTAATTCCCTGTCCAAATTTCTCCTTGCATTCCTTCACAACTAGCTCAATGTACAGATTGAACAACATTGGGAAAAGGCTACAACCCTGTCTTACTCCCTTCCCAAACATTACGACCCTTCAGGCCCTTTGTCTCTAATAATTGATGTCTAGTTTTTTGACAAGTTGAATATAGCTCTTCGCTCCCTGTATTTTACCCCTGCTACCTTCAAAAAGTGAAAAAGTTTATTCCAGTCAACATTGTCAAAAGCTTTCTCGAGATCCATGAATACTAAAAAACGTAGATTTCCCTTTCCTTAATCTATCTCCTGAGATAAGCCTTACAGTGCGTATTGCCTCGCGTGTTCCTACATTTCTCCTAAATCCAAACTGATCTTCCCCGAGGTCGGATTCCACAAGTTTTTCCTTTCGTCTGTAAATAATTCGTGTTACTATTTTGCACCCATGACTTATTAAACTGATCTGTAATTTTCACAATTGTCTGCACTTGCTTTCTTAGGTATTGGGATCATTATTTTCTTCCTTAAGTCTGAGGGTATATCCCATGTCATAAATATATCTTGCATACCAGGTGGAACAATTTCTTCGTGACTGGTTCTCCTAACAATCTTCAGTCGAAATATCATCTACCGAGATGACTGATAAACTCCAGTGGAAGACTCTGCAGGAGAGACGCTCTGTCGCTCTGTACGGGCTATTGTCGAAATTTTGTGTACATACCTTTACCAAGGAGTTTAGCAGTATATTGCTCCCTCCTATGTATATCTCGCGAAAAGATCATGAGGATAAAATCAGAGAGATTAGAGCCCGCACAGAGGCATACCAACAATTTTTTTTTTCAGCGAGCAATACGTGACTGGAATAGCAGAAAGAACCGATAGTGGTACTCAAGGTACCCTCCGCCACACACCGTCGGGTGGCTTGCGGATCATTTATGTAGATGTAGAAAGGTCTATATATTCCTTCCATCTTTCAGATATCCCTCCTCTGCTTTTCCAACAGAGTTCTTGATATTCGTACCGCTGCTTTTCCTGTAGCGGTATTTATCTTTCCCCTACTTATACTTCTTCTACGGTCTTGTATTTTCCCCTCAAGCCACTCCTACTTAGCCAGATATTTTCTCCTTTCATCAGAAAAATTCAGTACTGCATGTGTTATCCAAGCACTTCTATTAGGCCTTGTGCTTCAGTCTATACGATCCTCTGCGGCCTTCACTACTATACCTCTTAGAGTTACCCATTCTACTTCTTCTGTATTACTTTTCTTCGTTTCAGCCAATCCTTGCCTAATGCTCCTTCTGAAACTCTCAACCTGCTTTGGTTCCTTCAATTTGTCCAGATTCCATCTCCTTAATTCTTTTTTCCTTTTTTCAGTCTCTTAAATTTTAATTTACAGTTCATAACCAATACCTTATGGTCAGAGTTTATATCTGCCCACGGATATCTTACAGTTCAAAGCCTAGTTTCTATATCTTTGTCTTACCATTATAAAGTCAATCTCGTTCCTCCCAGTGTCTCTTGGTCTCTTCCACGTATATAATCTTTTTTTCATGATGATAACCCAAGTGTTTGTGATAACTAAATTGTGCTCTGCCCAAAATTCTACCAGGCGGTGTCCTCTTTCATTTTTTTCCTCGGTCCATATTCACCTACGACATTTCCTTCTCTTCCCTTTCCTTCTACCGAGTTCCAGACCCGCATCTCAACTAAGATCTCTTCTCCTTTAAAGGTTTGAATAATTTCTTCTATCTCCTAATTCATTTCTTCGGTTTCCTCATCATTGGCAGGGCTAATTGGCTTATAAACTTCTACTACTGCAGTCGGTGTTGGCTTCGTGTCTATTTTGGTTATGACAATGCTATCACTATGCTGTTCATAATAACTTACCGCATTCCTACTTTATTATTCATTATTAAACCTACTCCAGCATTACCACCAACTGATTATGTCTCCAGAATGAAACTTTCACTCTGCACTGATATGAAACTTCCTGGCAGATTAAAATTGTGTGCCGGAACCGGCACTCGAACTTGGGACCTTTGCCTTTCGCGGGTAAGCGCTCTACCGACTGAGCTATCCCGACACGACTCACGATGCCGCCTTACAACTTTACTGAGCGCTTGCCCGCGTAAGGCAAAGGTGCCAGGTTCGAGTCCCGGTTCCGGCAGACAATTATAATCTGCCAGGAAGTTTCACATCAGCGCACACTCCGTTGCAGAGTGAAAGTTTCATTCTGGAAACATTCCTTAGGCTGTGGCCAAGCCATGTCTTCACCGTATCCTTTCTTCCAGGAGTGCTAGTGTTTCAAATATCGCAGGAGAACTTCTGTGAAGTTTGGAAAGTAGGAGGCGAGGTACTGGCGGAAGTAAAGTTGTGAGGCGGCATCGTGAGTCGTGTCGGGATAGCTCAGTCGGTAGAGCGCTTGCCCGCAAAAGGCAAAGGTCCCAGGTTCGAGTCCCGGTTTTAATCTGCCAGGAAGTTTCAACTGATTTTGTATTTATAACCTTGTACTCACCTCTCCAAAAATCCTGTTCATCCTGCCAGCCAACTTCACTTATCACTATTATATCTAACTGATCCATTTCTCTTTTCGAACCTTTTAACATACCTACCCGACTAAGGGACAGAGCATTCCAAGCTTCTATCCATAGAATGCCTGACTTGTTTTTCTTGATGACAACGTCCTCCTGAGTAGTCCCCGTTCGGAGATGCGGAAGGGGGACTATTTTACCTCCGGAATATTTTACCCGAGAGGATGCCATCATCATATATTCATACAGTAGAAAGGCATGTCCTCTGGAAAATTAACGACTGTAGTTTTCTCTTTCAGCCGTACGCAGTAACTGCAAGGCAAAGCCATGTTAGCTGATGTTACAGGGCCAGCTCAGTCAATCATCCAGACTGTTGCCCCTGTAACTACTGAAAACGCTGTTGCCCCTCTTCAGGAACCACACGTTTGTCTGGCCCCCACCGCTGTGGTTGCATCTATGGTACGGTTGCCACCCCATCTTGGCAATGTCTGTGGTTCATGAGGGTGGTTATCAAGACCATTGATAGTAAATTTGTCACATATATCTGTATTTTCTTATGATGATTTAAAACATCTCTAAATTCTGATGTAAGTAGCATCAGAGTTCACTGTCTGTCCTCTTTTATCAACTAGCTCAGTCTACTACAACCATCTGTAATACAGAGGGGCCGCCCAGATGCATGGTTTCACCACTTGCTGAAGACATCCACCACCACTTCTCCAACAAGTCGTATAGTTCGTATAGTTCCGAAATGTTACTACCCGGAGGCACCACAATCTACTCTCCCTTCTGCGCTCCCTTCCACATTCTATGTTCTTTACTCTTCCAGCTGATATTACATACACCGTGTTTTTTTTCTTTTTTTCGGCTGTCATTCCTAATTAGGTAACGCCATTGGGCGGGGAGAGTCGTCGGTAGCTGGGCATTATGTTCTCGCTGCTTAATGTGTATGTAATTATCGATAGATGAGGGACAAGTAGATGCACTGGGGGATGTATAGAAGGAGATGAACAGAGAGAGTAGGTGTACAGAGTCGGGGAGGAGAAGATAGAGAGATAGGGCGTTGGACATAAGGAGGAGAGGGACCTAGATAGAGTGAGTGGAATATTAGACAGAGTGGGGGAAATGTAAAAAAGGTGTGAAATAAGAATACGGACAATGAGAGTAGATGTACTGGAATAAATGGTTGGTTCGAAAACGCTCTTTGCTGGTCTTTTTCTTCGCTGATAAAGGAATGTAGCACAGAACAACAGTGAGGAATTGGTGTATGAAGTATAACCAACTTGCAGGCGTGCGACTGTAGTGTGTCAACGTTGTACTAATCAAACAGCAATGGAACAATATACTTAAATATTCCAGACGTTTTTCAGTTTTGAAAAAGGTTGTTGTTGTAGTAGTCTTCAGTCCAGAGAATGGTTTACTGCAGCCTTCCACTCTGCCCTGAGCAAGCCTCATCATCTCATCATAACATCGGCAACCTACATCCGTCTGAATTTCCTTACTGAATTATCTATCTTCGATAATGCGATCGCTGCGCTTCTTATTGTAGTTTACTCGCATTCGTATTTTATTATTCATTATCAGATCTACTATAACACGCCAAATGATTTTAGATTTCTAACCCTGCACTGACATGACCAGAAATCCTGTTCCTCTTTCCAGTGAACATCAATAATATCCACTAAATCTAACTTCAACCCATCCATTTGTCTTTTTAAATTTTCTAACCTCCCTACACTATTAAAGTATGTAACATTCTATGCTCCGATGCCTAGAATATAGAATGCATGTTTCTCTTTTTCCTGATGACGACATCCTCCTGAGTAGTCCCCGCCCAGAGATCCGAATGGGGGGCTCTTTTACCTCCGGATTATTTTACCCGAGAGGATGTCATCATCATATGTTAATACAGTAGAGCTGCATGTCCTCGGGAAAAGTAAAGGCTGTAGTTTCCTCTTGCTTACAGTTGTGCGGCAAAACCACCTTAGCTAATGTTATGAGACCAGCTCAGTCAACCATTCAAATTGTTTTCCCTGTAACAACTGAAAAGGCTGCTGCCCCTTTTCAGGAACCACATGTTTGTTGGGTTTCTCCTCAGATACCTCTATGCTGTGGTTGCACCTACGGTACGACTATTTGTATCATTGAGGCATGAAAACCTCCCCACTGCACCACGCCACTGTGGTTCATGGAGGTTGCGGTCCAATAAATGGAGTCTCTGCCCCCATCCTGGCTAATCTGTCGGCATGTTCGTTGCCACTGCCCACAATAGGTTTACTCTATTGCTTTCCCCTATCTCCACCAGAACCCTACCCGAGGGGGTACTCGAACCTCCGACGGTGAGGAACCACGCGCTCTGAAGCAAGATGCCTTAGAACGCTCGGCCACTCCACCGCGATACACACGTTACACCCGAACAATACAATGACGCGTACATTCTGCTACATCTTGATCCAAATGCAAATGTAGATCCATTTATTGCTACAAAAATATCATCACTGAGGCCGATAATTTCTGTTGCCACAAAATAAAATAAAATATTGCAGTGGCAGTTAAATTTTCGGTTGTAGGCAGTAGGACAGTGGTATTTCTAATACTTAAGTATAATGGATTACAAGTTTGGTGTAATTTGCCGAATCCAGTATCTAATTATCATGAAAAAAATCCTCTTTGTTTCTAGTACTTCAGCTATCGCGTAAGAGACAAACAAAGACCGATCTTTGCAGCAGTTGTCTTTTTTTGGAATTCCAGCATTGTGTTTCGACTCGTTCCAAAATGTTACAACAATAATTTCTAATCTAGACGGAAAAATGAGAGTATCGCAAAATGACATAAATATTGAAAATTTAAAATTATTTAATATGGAAATATGGCCATATCTTTGAAATTCGGATAGCTGGAGCTATAGTAGTGTAAGGTTTACAATTTTAACATCAATCAGCTGAAATATGGTCCAAAGCTGTTTATTTGAATCAAAACATTGTCGGTTTGAAATTTGCTACGCAAGATGTTCAGATGCCTCTTACGAATTTTCTTATTTCCTGGCTCTGGTCTCGTTTTGTATTTGTTATTCTCTTCGTGAGTATGCTAGCGTAGCACACCAGTAATGAATACGAAATAAGCATCAGGAAGATAACAAGTCTTTACAAGAAATAAGGAAACCAGTAATAGCTGTCTGAAATTGAATTTGTAAGAAAACCGACACCAGTCATCTTTTAAAAATCTGCTTTTTTAAAACCACACCTGTTTCTGATTACTGTTTATATCATAAGCCTTATAGGAAATAAACCTTTACTGAAAGATCAAGCCTTAAAAAAAATTTTTTTTTACTGATATAAGCACATGAAACGAAAATTTCATGCAAGTTTCTAGACGACGAGGTACGCCATAAAATTTACCAGTTTTATTTATGCGCCTCGCATAACCCTATCCTGTAGTGTAAAGGAATTTATGAGTCGTAAATAGCCCCAGTCATTTACGAAACCATATGCATTCAGACTTTACTCCTAGAGATAAAACTGCTACAGCGACAAACTTTTCGCCTAACGTCTCCATTCTTGACTTACGAGTTTGCTGCGTATGTATGCACGGAAGTGTAAAAAAGCGAAGTATGTACTAACCCCCCTTAACAACCTCCACTGGAACATGCACTTCAGACTCTTCCTGACATTTCACACAGGCGATACCATTCAACTGCTTTGTCAATGTATGTGAAATACTGCAATCGGGACATCGCAGTTGCTACTATCACTGCCTTTCAAGTGACGTTACAGGATGGCGCTAAAGGAATTGGTGATTTTGCAAGTGGCTCATTTTGACAGAATCTGTGGCGACATTTCACTGCCCATAAAAACCCTCAGTAGCGATGACTTCCTATTACGATTGGAACACATTGTTCCTTTTGATTACAGTTCTGTTTCTCGTTCACTTTATAAAAACTGTCAAGCTATCTATAGACACTGGCAGGACACACATAGTCACTGTAGGAATGAGTACACAGGATAACTGTGATAACTAGAACTGCCAGGACATGTTAAGGTATGTATTGCACAATTGTATAATGCGAAATTATAAGAACAAGAACAATGTTATGCATCAGTCATTGTATACTGCATGACAACAATCAAAATTAGTTAGCGCCGTTTGTGAAGTTATTGTAGTTTTCTATCCTGAATTCCCTACTCCTTTCATCATTTGCATTTTGTGTACAGTCCCTTCATTTAAACAACAATACGTGACTAGTTCGATGTTTCCGCTCTAGCTAACATGTCCGTTTTATACGTCCAGTCTCGCAGTCATAGGGGCGGGAGGGGGGGGGGCTAAGGGGGCACCTCCCAAAGATTTTTTAATTTTATTATTTTTTATTGTTTTCATTTTTTATTTTTTTTAAACAGGCCGGCACCGGAAATTTAAAATAGTACACATGTAATAAATCAAAACGTAACTGCAATTTGCCACGCACAAGTGAACGTGACAATGGGTCACCTGCGTGATGCCGCATATGTAAGCGTGTGCTTCTGTTACCGCGAGCGGTTTTAATGCCGCAGCGATTAGCTTTGATGCTGCCGCTATTGTTACTGCTATGCTGAAGTTATGACCCGATTGTTCGTATGCGGCGATCCGCTGCTTAGCAGATTAGCGGCGCCACCGAGTGGAATTTTATGCACAACAATAGTGTTATTTTACATTTTAGTTCAATTTTACACATAGTCTCATGTTAATTAAACTGTAAATACCTTTCTCTTTGGATGTTGTTGTTGTTATGGTCTTCAGTCCGGAGACTGGTTTGATGCTGCTCTCCACCCTACTCTATCCTGAGCAAGCCTTTTCATCTCCTCATAAGACCGACAACCCACATCCACTTGAATCTGCTTACTATACGCGTCTCTTGGTCTCCCTCTGCGATTTTTACCCCACACACTTCCCTCTAATGCTAAATTTACGATTCCCCGATGTCTAAGAATGTGTCCTACCAAGCGATCCCTTCTTTTGGTCAGGGTAAGCCAAAAATTCCTTTTCTCACCAATTCTGTTCAGTACCTCTTATTAGTTATGCGATCTACCCACGTAATCTTCAGCATTCTTCTGTAGCACCACATTTCAAAAGCCTCTATTCTCTTCCTGTCCGCACTGCTTATCGTCCATGTTTCACTCCCGTACAAGGCAACACTCCACACGACTGCCTTCAGAAAAGACTTCTTTACCCTTAAATAATTAATATTCGATGTTAGCAAATTTCTCTTTTTCAAAAATGCCTTTTCTCCCCATTGCCATTCTGCATTTTATATCCGTTGTACTGCGACCATCACATGTTATTTTAACATGTTTAAGTAACAAAACTCATCTACCACATTCATTGTTTCGTTACCTAATGTAATTCCTTCAGCATCGCCTGATTTTCTAAGACCGCATTCCATTATCTTTGGATAGTAACATAGAACTGCTTAATTATTTAACGATCTGATTATATACACTCCATTTCCACCACGTTGCTCTTCTTCCACTTTCAAATTACTGTGAGCCTAATCATTTTATTTCTTGTGCAATTGTTTACGTAGTATAATTGGTTAAATTATAAAAAGTGTAAAAATAAGTCATAGATTAATAAATTCAACAGTCTCTATTTTTAAAAAATTAGTCCCTCCCAGAACCAAATTCTGGCTGCGCCACTGTACACGTCCCACATTTTCGTGGTGGAAACGGTTCCTTAAGGAAGTTTTCAACGTCAATGGTATTAAGAATTTTATGATTCTCGTTTGACCACTTTCGACAGACTTGTTGTCAACATTGAATATTCACAACTTACAAATTAAACGGTATGCCAAAACTGTTGAGCACATTTCCTCTACACCAACAGTGTAACAGTTTTGGTTCTCATAATTTGCCTTACACGTGAAAAAATTAACGGAGCAATAATGGTGCACCTGTGAAGAATCTAACGAGTTACTGCCAGTGCAACACATTGTAGTCCTGCAGAAACAAAGCCGTACATTCTGACTTTTTTTCTCCGATTTGGAAATTCGTGTTTTGGTCAACAGTTTACTGTGAGAGAAATCATATTACACGGCAATTAAATCTTAATTTAAGATTGAATTTAAAGCGTCGTATTCGATAGTAACGATGTAACTCCGTTCTAAAATGACAAAATACTTCGCTGAAGGGGTATTACTGTTAACACTGGTAAAATATATTATTTTACGTTCATAAATTCGTAACTCACTTAACGTATACTTAACGAAAGCTGAGAGATAGAGAAAGTACACTGTTTTCCTTTTAAAGAGGCTAACACAAAAATTGTTTGTTCATTTGCTTACAAATTCCATGATAAATACTTTTAATGAACGCTTTAAACTGACAAGAGGCTTTGAAAATTCTGAAAGAAGGCATTATAACTTATTCCCTAGGACGTATTAAGGAAGGAACTGTAGACATGACTACGTGCCTATATTTCTTGTAACAAGCAGACTCTGAGAACATATATGTATAAATGGCAATGGAAATCCAGTATAAAGGAAACGATGAAACTTCTTCGCCCTTAAGGTTCCATGTATACACCAAAGGAGCAAAGATTAAAAAGCATAGGACTGCAATTCAGGGTGATACCACTGATATCTCTAGTAAAAAATCAGATTTAAATATTAATACCGTATATTGAGACTATATGAGATTACAAATAAACCTAATGTCGAAATTGGTGACAACGAAGTACATGAAGCCAATAAGTTCCTTTATTTAGGACGCAATATATGATGGGCGAAGAAAGGAAGACATAAAATTCAGGCCAGCACAGGCACAGAGGGAATTCCTGTCAATAGATGTAAATGGTATCGAACGTTGACCCTAATTTCAAGAGGGTATGTCAGAGAACACTGGATTACTAGGAAGTGAATAATGGACACTATGATTTTTCGAAAGAAGGTGCAGTCGTACTACAAAAATGATGCTGAATATCAGGTTGACAAGTCGAATAAAATAATAAGAAAAAATAAAAATTAAAAAAAAAAAAATAAATAAAAACAGGTATCACCCGTAAAATGTTCAAGAAAATAAAAAAAATATATAAAACACTGTTACGAGAACGGCCTCCTTGGTACTAGAAACATCTGTAGATGGTAAAAAGTGTAGAAGAAAACCTAATAGATTCAACAACAGAACGTACCTCTAATTACATACACACTACGCAGTTCACCCAGAGAGGATTGGCGGAAGGTAACTAGTACTACTAATAGTTAATTGCTTTTCTTTTCCACTCCCATACAGAACGAGGGAAGAACTAATACTTGTGCACATCTGAACAAGCCCTAATCTGTCTATTTTTGTGATCATTCCGCGACATGTAGTTTGGCGGCAGTAGAAAGAACGTCGCCTTCCTTCCAGCTCCCGAAGCATCTCAGTAACACTCGCGCATTGATCGAACCTACAGCAACAAACCTACTGACCCACATCTGAATTGCTTCTAAACCTTCTTTCTAACCGATTGGTGGGGATCTCAAACACTTGAGCAATACTCAAAACAGGGTCGCACGAGCGTTTTATATGAGGTCTTCTTCACAAACGAACAAATCTTCCCAAAATTATCCCAATAAACCGCAGTCTACAATCAGCCTTCCCCACGACTATCCTTATATGCTCGTTCCATTTCATATGGCAAGTGAAGCGTTACGAATAGACGTTTAATTGACGTCACTCTTTCAAGCGGCACACTACTAATGCTGTATTCTAACATTAAGGGATTGTTCACCCATCTGAATCACCTTACATTTTTCTACATTCAGAGCTAGCTGCCATTCCTCACACCACCAAGAAATTTGGTCCACGTCTTTCTGAATCCTATACAGTCATTCAATGGCGATTCCTTCCTGTACACCACAGCATTATCAGCTGTCTGTCAGGTCATTTATGTAGATAGGAAACAATAATGGTCCTGTCTCACATTCGTGGGACACCCCTGACGATACCCTACTCTCTGATGAACACTCGCCACCAAGGACAAAGTATTGAGTTACTATTACTCAACACTATTTTTTAAACCACAGTTTCTATCGAAAGAGATGTTTTCATTGTTGTTAGACAAAGGGTTTCAGTGTGCTTGTGAGACCATCTTCAGGCCAACCATGGCAGCCGCCTGTGGGCAGCTCAGCAACCGTTGGCCATGGAAATCAACTGCGGCAATCGATTTCCAAGGCCAAACGGTTCATGAGCTGCCCACAGTCGGCTGCCATGGTTGGCCTGAAGATGATCTCACAAGCAGACTGAAAGCGGTTGCCTATCAAACATTCTCTTGCGATCGAGACTGTGTTTTTTTTTAAATAGTATTTCATTAAGAATCGGTGTTTCTACACTAGTGGCCATTAAAATTGCTACACCAAGAAGAAATGCAGATGATAAACGGGTATTCATTGGACAAATATATTATACTAGAACTGACATGGGACTACATTTTCGCAATTTAGGTGCATAGATCCTGAGAAATCAGTACCCAGAACAACCACCTCTGTCCATAATGACGGCCTTGATACACCTTGGCATTGAGTCAAGCAGAGCTTGGATGTCGAGTACAGGTACATATGCCCATCCAAATTCAACACGATACGACAGTTCATGATTGGCGAATCGGGACGAGCGAGTTGCTCGGCCACCATTGACCAGACGTTTTCAATTGGTAAGAGATCTGCAGAATGTGTTGTCTAGGGCAGCGGTCGAACATTTTCCGAATACAGGAAGGCCCATACAAGACCTGCAACATCGGTCGTGCATTCTCCTGCCGAAATATAGGTTTTCGCAAAGATCGAATGAAGGGTAGAGCCACGGGTCGTAACACATCTGAAATGTAACGGTCACTGTTCAGTCGTCGATGCGAACAATAGCTTCCAGAGATCTGTAACTAATGGCACCCCATACCATCACGCCGGGTGATATGCCAGTATGGCGATGACGAATAAGCGCTTCCAATGTACCTTCACCTCGATATCGCCAAGCACGGATGCGACCATTATGATGCCGTAAACAGAACCTGTATTCATCCGAAAAATGACGTTTTGCTATTCGTTCACCCAGATGCCTGTCATCTCGGTAGTGACACGAGGCCGTTGGGATCCAGAACGGCGTTCCGTATTGCCCTCCTGCACCCACCGATTTCATATTCTGATAACAGTCATATGATCGCGACCAACGAGAGCATCAATGTCGCGATACGATAAACCGCAATCGCGATAGGCTACAATCTGACCTTTATCAAAGTCGGAAACGTGATGGTACCCATTTCTCCTCCTTACATGAGGCATCACAACAACGTTTCACCAGGCAACGCCGGTCAACTGCTGTTTGTGTATGAGAAATCGGTTGGAAACTTTCCTCATGTCAGTATGTTGTAGATGTCGCCACGGGCAACAGTCTTGTGTGAATGCTCTGTAAAGCTAATCATTTCCATATCACAGCATATTCTTCCTGTCGCTGATAGCACATGTTGTTGATACACGTACCTAACAACCGAGCAAATGGATTCACCCACCCCACGTCACTGGCGTGCGCACAACCGTGGTAAACATAGTCACTTATGAACGAGCAGTCTAATGTAACGATTTTGCTATGTTTTAAATAGAGGCAGAACGGAGTTGCATCAAGATTAAGTGTCCTATATGTCGTACAATATGACGAAGAGGCGTGCGGGGAATATATATTGCCGTACGAAACATTGGCTCGTTAGGAAAAAGCTTTCAACAACGGTCGTCAAGATATAGCAGACTTGCATCTGGCAGGTCGTCCTACCGACTCAGAAGAAGAAGTGCGTACTGTTTGATTTCATTTGGAAGTTGAAGGAACCACTTTGTGTCATTCTCTTCAGTTGTTCCAGAGATTCGACAGGCAGTAGATGTGGTGTCGCACAAGTCTAAAGTGCGCGCCACCTACTTTCGCCGCGCGCCGCCATGCACGCACGGCGCGGCGTTCTTATAACGTCAGCCACGAGCGCCCTCTGCTGCAACTCCGCTCGTGGCCACCACTGAACGACACTGTTCACTTGGGACTGAGATAGGAACAGTTAACACTTCGGAATCAGATAGGCACCAATGAAGACTTGGCTATCGGACAGGCACTAGGCATGCCTCTAGCTCAACTATGTATCAGCATTCTGCAGTACTGAGCTATGTAAAAGTTAAGTATTACTAAGTCTCTAAGAAATATATATCTCGTTCTAATTTACTCTAGTGTTTCTAGTTTCTGCTGTCCCACTGGCTGGTCACCTCCTACCTGTACAAGCGTGCGTTCTTTATTCCTGTGTCGGTCTTTCTACTCGGCCACCGACACCTACTATGGAAACGAGAAACAAAAGCGGTGACGAGGCTGGAACACAAAAGTGGCGACCAGGATGGGATACAAAAGTGGTGATGAGGAGCGATAGAAGAACCATGGACCAGCTCACTTGCAGCAGCCAGACAGCAGCAGTCGGAGCATGCAGAAATTGCTCCCGCCCACCCACCCTTATTATAAGATTTTTGGGGGACATATTCAATTATGTGTTTTGTGGACTTTTTTTGTTGCAGACAGTTTTCTTTCGTATTGCATTTGTTTTGATCTAATTTTCTTGTATGTGTGGCGCCTAATCGATCAGCATGGCCACTACCCTGAACCCGAACGTAATGGAAATTCTTCAGTTACAGACGGCGCAAATCACTCAACTACTGCAAGCGGTGTCGCAGTTAACAGCACAGGATGCTCACCAACAACAATAGCCGTCACATCAGCAGCCCACACCTGCTGCCACACCGCTTCCTACGTTTCGCCAGTACAACGATTGTAAGGAAGAATGGAGCGACTACTTCGCTCAATTTCAAGAACTCGTAGCGGCTCATCAACTTGCAGGTCAGACCGCAAAACATTTCTTCCTCTCCATCGTGGGCACTCAAACCTTCGTGTTACTGCAGAAACTTTTCCCCCCCACACCTCCTCGTGATTTAGAATGTGATACAATAGTAGATGCCTCGAATGCTCATTATGATAGAAAAGATGTCGTAGCTGCGGCACGGTACTGATTTTTCAGACTTAAAAGTTACCTGAGCAGACACACCAGGAATGGATCACTGAGTTGAAGGGCTTAACCCACAAATGTAAATTTACTTGCTCTTGTGGACTTTCTTATAGTGATGTTATGTTGAGAGATGCGATTAGGCAGAACATTCAGGACCCCAGAATTAGAGCAGCAATTCTGAAACAGTCTGACCCTTCATTAGACAGTGTACTGCAGCTTATAGAAGCGCATGATACTTTTGACTTAGCAGATGTAGAAATGCAAAGCCACAGTGTTAATTCAGTGTGCCGCAACGGACGCTTTCCTAGCCATAGTTCTCAGTATAGCACCAGTGATTCTTTAAATTCTACCGGCCGTGTTGAACAGACAGTGAACAGTAGCCAGTGTATAATTGCGACACAAAAGTCGCCCCGTCGTGTCAGAAACAGTAATTTGAATAACGGGGGCCAACGTTCATTTCAGAAAAATGTACGTAAATCTTGCCCCCAGTGTGTATCTCGCCACAAGCGTGCGCATTGCCCTAGTCGCAACGCAACCTGTTATCAATGTGGCAAATTGGGACATGTACAGTCTGTGTGTATGCAAATTAAAAACTCAAAGAACGGTACCGTTAGAAACAGTGCTTCGCCGAGTGCACGAACAGTTCATGCTGTCAATGTCATAGACGCTGTGGAATGAACAGTGCTGTACTTGGATCTCATATACAAGGAATTTCTTTTGCGCCTACGGCAAAACTTTGTAGTGAGCCACATCGCAAGCGCCGTCGAGTGCGTAAAACTGTGCAACGGAAAAGGGTTCGGGACAAGTAAAATGACTACGTACAGTGCAATCCTGTAGTGAACCTAGAGCCTTCTACAACTTCTCCTTGTAAAAGTGCCCAGTACTGTGTAGCTAGTGACAGTAGACTTCATGTAGCTACTCAAAGTAATTTTACTGCAGCAGCCTCGCATTACGCGGACGCCGATCCGGCGGTAGTACCATCTAGTAACAGTGTTGTTAATCCGCTGTGTGCCGATACTGTGCCGCTTACTTCCCTACGCAGCCCGCGCATGCGCAAGCACAGCAAACAAGCTGTATCAGACGTTGCCCACATTCGCGCATCTGTCGAGCGCCACAAGCAAAAACTTTTTGTGACTCTTTGCATAGAAAATAAGACTGTGAAATTTCAGCTTGATACTGGTTCCGCTGTCACGTTAATAAATAAAGATACTTATGAACTTCTGGGTTCGCCAAAATTGTCGCCATCTCAACAAGTGCTAACAGCATATACAGGTAAAAATATTCCCATGCTAGGAACGTGTAGCCTGCCCGCCTCTTTCCAAGGTGTAACAAAAACAGTTTCTTTTGTAGTTATTCAGGCCAAATCTACACAGAATATTTTTGGACTTAATGCATTTGACTTGTTTGGTTTATCAATTCAAAGAGATGTGCTTCAAATTTCGTCAGTGGTGCCTCAGGACAAAATCAATGCATTGTGTGAAAAATTTAGTGATTTGTTTTCGCCAGAACTAGGTTGTGCAAAAGACTTTGTGTAACTTCAAACGAATCTGCAGTACCAAAATTTCGTAAAGCTAGTAGACCAGTGCCTATCGCAATTCGTGATACAGTTGCGGAAGAACTTCAACGTTGGCAGGATAGTGGGGTGATTTCTCCTATTTCTGCGAGTCAGTAGGCCTCGCCTTTAGTAATTATAACCAAACCGTCAGGACAACTTCGTCTCTGTCCAGACTTCAAATCAACAGTGAACAGTCAAACAATTGTAGACACTTACCCCTGCCCAGACCTGACGAACTGATGGACAAATTAGGACAGTCTCGCTTCTTTTCTAAGATTGATTTAGCAGAGGCATACTTACAGATTCCGCTTGATGACTAGTCAAAGTTTTTCGTGATTAATACTCACATGGGCCTTTTTCAATTTCAACACCTACCCTTTGGCAGTTCTTCCGCCCCCACTATTTTTCAGCGTTTTTTGGAACAGCTGACAGTTTCTGTACCGTGTTGCTCGAACTATTTAGATGATATTGTAGTCTCAGGGCGCACAATTGAAGAACATTTAGCAAACCTGGAGTGCCTTTTCAAAGTGTTGACTGCAGCAGGTCTACGTTGCAATAAAGCAAAGTGTTCGTTTTTACAAACTGAAATAGAGTATCTAGTCCACGTGATTACTGCCCAAGGAATCCATCCCATACAGTCACATCTTCGAGCAAACAAGGACTTGCCTCCTCCTAAGAATGTGCATGAATTGCAAGCAGTAATGGGAAAGCTTAACTACTGTTTCAGATTTATTCCCAATGCCTCTCAGATTGCAGCTCCACTGCATCACTTACGTAGGAAGAATGTTCCTTTTTTATGGTCTAAAGATTGCCAAGCTGCCTTTGACAAATGAAAGTCTGCACTACTCAGTAATGCATGTTTGATTCCCTTTGACCCCCAGAAGCCTGTAGTGCTAGCAGTGGATGCCTCGTCGTACGGTCTGGGTGCAATATTGTCACATCGTATTGGTTCTCACGATCGTCCTATTGCCTTTGCATCCAAGCTACTGACGCCAACGCAACAGAATTACAGTCAGATAGGAAAGGAGATCTTAGCAATCATTTACGGCGTCACAAAGTTTATTCATTATCTCTATGGCAGAAAATTCTATTCGTTGACTGACCACAAGCCTCTCACCCACAAAGCCAATTCCGCCACGAACGGCACAAAAGCTTCAGAGATGGTCCCTGATATTGTCAAATTATCAGTATGACATTTTGTACCGACCTACCACTAAACATGCCAACGCGGACATACTTTCCCGACTTCCGGTTGGCCAGATAGACTCCAGAGATGCTTCTGCTGTCGTAGACTTCCCTTTGAACTCTCGTCGGGTTGCACAGGAAACAGCTGCAGATGCAGACCTAAATGTGGTAGCACGTTTTGTTCGCTCAGGGTGGCCTGCTAGAGTCAAAGACATTGATCGGCCTCTAGTTCGACGTTATTTTGCACAACGTCATGCATTGTCTTTAAGTCAGGGTGTTCTGTTGTTACATACCGACAACAACCAAGCAAGAGTGATTGTTCCTCGTTCCCTGCAACGAGAAGTGTTACGCCTCTTGCATCAAGGACATTGGGGTATTGGTAGGACAAAGCAACTGGCCAGACATCATCGTACCTGGGTTGGTATGGACGCCCAGATAGAGGGCATGACGTCACAGTGTACTATCACCTGGTTCATAAAACCATCCATTCTTGTTGGACACGCGACCTTACGTTGGCATGTATGAAAAAATTGTTGAAATGTCTTGAAATGTCTCAACGACAGTTGAGCATGTAAGTCTGGTTGAACACCTTCACCAGACATCCATGATGGTATTTTAAATTTGTATTCATGAATCTGTACCAAGATGGTGTAATTCCCATCGTTTTTTAAAATCTTTTTCTGTTGATGATGTCTCGAAACGCGTCATGAAATAAAGCTAACTGCGACCAAGACATTTCAACAATTTTTTCATACATGTCACAGTGTACTGTTTGTGCGAAGCATCAGGCGGCTCCTCCGCAACGTTTCTCAGACTGACCACGCCCCAAGGGACCTTGGCAAAGTTTACTCATTGACTTTGCCGGACCTTTCTGGAATAAGCGCTGGTTAATTGTTGTAGACGCTTTCAGCAAGTTTCCTTTTGTGATTGCCATGAACTCAACGACGGCTTAACATCAGTTTTTTGCATCGAAGGTTTGCCTGAAACTATCGTCAGTGACAATGGACCTCAGTTTGTTAGTGCGTAATTTCAACAGTTTTGTCGTGTGAATGGCATTCAGCATATCACCACCGCACCTTTTCACCCTCAGTCCAATGGTGAAGCAGAACGTTTCGTTCGAACATTCACATGGAAAAGATGAAAGGTCAGCACTCCAGGCAGCAAACTCTTCAAATTTTCCTGTCTACGTATCGGTGTGTGCCACGTGACGGCCCTTCTCCTGCCGAACTGCTACACGGCCGCCGTCACCGCACTCCCCTTCACCTGCTGCAGCCTCCCACGCACCGAGTCGGTTCGTATGGCGCTACGCGTTTCCAGGTTTCTACGCCGGTGCTGTACAAGGTGTTTGCTGGGAAGAACCGTTGGTTGACGGGCACCATTCAGCGCTTGCTCGGTCGCAATATGTATGTTGTACGTTCTTCCACAGGGTCGGAGCTGCGGCGCCACGCAAATCAATTGCGCCTGCACAGGCCGCGCGATCCTGTCTCGGGTTTCTTGATTCCAGACCCAGTTCGTCGCCAGGGAGCACCTCCACATCGCTCGCCGCCGGCCACAGCGTCCCCGGACTACAAGATCCTCATGAACGTCGACGCGCCTCCGACGTAGTCGTCGCCGCCGCAGATGACAGCGTCACCGAGAAGGACTCCGGGACAGTACGCCCCCCCCCCCCCCACCTTGGGCCACGCGCCTCAGAAGAAGATGACCAGCTCCCTCTGGATGGAGGCGTGCGCCCTTCCCCTGGTTTTGGTGGGTTTCCCGGGGGATCGCGAGGTGGATGCCGGCGCGCGGACGGCGTCTCGATCCCAGCATCTGCTACGACGCCCGTCCCACCAGTAACGCCCCCGCCCAGACCCTCCTCCCAGTACCGTCGCCGTGGCCCTCAGCCCTACGCCACGATGACGCGACGGTTTGGGGGGGAGGGGGGAGGGGTGTGGTGTCACACAAGTCCAAAGTGCGCGCCACCTACTTTCGCCGCGCGCCGCCATGCACGCACGGCGCGGCGTTCTTACGACGTCAGCTATGAGCGCCCTCTGCTGCAACTCCGCTCGTGGCCACCACTGAACGACATCGTTCACTTGGGACTGAGATAGGAACCAGTTAACACTTCGGAATCAGATAGGCACCAGTGAAGACTTGGCTATCGGACAGGCATTAGGCAGGCCTCTAGCTCAACTATGTATCAGCATTTTGCAGTACTGAGCTATGTAAATGTTAAGTATTACTAAGTCTCTAAGAAATATAGATCTCGTGCTAATTTACTCTAGTGTTTCTAGTTTCTGCTGTCCCACTGGCTGGTTACCTCCTACCTGCACAAGCGTGTATCCTTTATTCCTGTGTCGGTCTTTCTTCACGGCCACCGACACCTACGACGGAAACGAGACACAAAAGCGGCGACGAGGCTGGGACACACACTCTCCATTCGCACCATCAACAGAACAAGCGCTCCTAACGGTATGCTACGCCTTCCACATCAAAGGCAACGAGTTCTACACAACGCTGGTGACTAATTTGAAGGACAGTAACAGGTACAAATATGTAACGTTTATGTTTCGGTTGTGAATCAATAGTTGCCACTTTTTTTAACTTCCAGCCTTTGATATATATATATATATATATATATATATATATATATATATATATATATATATATATATATATATATATATATGCCATGCACTGGATGTCATCATTAATTTCTATTTAACGTTTTACAGTATTTTAGTGGTTGCGTGTTACCCTACATCCTGTGAGTGATGGTAAAGGTGTAGCTCTGCTAAAGAAATACTGGTAAATTACGCTCTGTATGAATTATGACTTTTGTATTGCTGTTTATAATGAAGTAATTCTTCTGTAATACCAGTGCTGCCGCTTGAAACTCCAGTATCGCGTTGCACGATTGTTGATAGTGCGTTTACCTATATTATTTCTCCGCCAGGTCGTTAATCATTAATGAAGTGTAAACTTAAGAAACCTACACATTGATCTGGCCAAAAGCCAATAGGGATTCTTGGTGTTGTATCTCTTAGGAATACCCTGCCACGGAGTCGGAAGCTGATAAGAGTGGCTGAGGCTATATAGGCAGCTGCGACTTTTTGCCTCGTTGGTAGTCTGGGTGGGGCTGCTGCAGAAGCAACTGAATTGAACGGCTCGTTTTCGTTTGAACGGCTTGTTTTCGTCACAGCAGGCGTTGTTGGGCACGGTGGTCTCTGGGTAAAGCGCTCGACTGGAAAGCATATTTCGCAGTTTCGAATCCCGATCTGATCCCGGATTTTTTCAGCCTGAGTTTTAACTCAGACTTCGCCTCTCATCGATGTGTGGAGTCCCCAGAAACGATATTTGGTTCGGATTCTACGTTAAGCTGTAGGTCCTCCATCCCCGGTGGGATAACTGGGGTTGGTTAGAGACACGCAAGTCGCCGAAGTGGCGTCCAATTGAAAGACTTGCACTTGGCCAATGAGCCACACGAAATTATTATTATAGCAGGCCTTCGCCCCAAACAATTTAAAGGACGGTTGATAAATTACAAGAGTGCTAATTATACTAAGAAGAAACTGTGGAGGTTTAAGATGTTGGATCGCAGGCTGTATTTGATAGTCATTCCGATTTTGTAGGGGCTACTCTGATTTTCGAATGAAGAATAATAGTACTCTCCAGGCAGATACAGGATGATTTATACGGATTTCCGTCCCATTCGAATGATTCTTTCGTCGTATGTCTTTTCCTCGAGAGAGATAAGCTTATAATCATGAACTAACATCCATCTAAAAAAACGTCGATATGGCAAAACTAAGCTGGCCCTTTTCTTGTGCTGTATGGACGGACTTTGTGAAAGTGAGAGTGGACGAAATAGGTTGTTGGGTAAATGAATGACACGAAGACTTTTGGATAGTAGAAACGTTAAACTGAAAGTTACCATCGGACACAATAGTATAAGAAGAAGTGCTGTGGGGCTACTACTGTTCCCTATACACATACATTATCTTACGCAAATAGGGTAAAAGCAAATTAAGACTGTTTGTTGTTGGTCCTGTGCTGTAATGGGTACTAACATTGTTGAATCACTGCAGGAGGATGCAGGATGACTTTTATAGGATTTAATGAATGTTAGCTTGCTGTAAATGAGGAAAGAGGTGTGTTAATGTAGATAGCTACAAAAATGTAAAGTTCGAATAAAGTATTAATGGTTTTTCTGTGGTCACACGCAGATTAAATATGTATGAGTAACATTGCTTAGTAGCGTAAAGTTGAACAAACCGTTAACACTAGAATGGTACCTTAGGACCTAACAGATACGTATTCTCGGAACAGGCAACCTTCTTGCCAGCGCACCTTAACTTTCTACTGTTATTTTTCATAAAATAAATGTTAACTTACTACTGTTGTATTATTCATGTTTTTTCCCTCGTTTTGTTTACTTCTGCAATGCAATATCTGAGGTTAATTAAAGCTAACGGTGCAATGCTGACCCTATAGCTCACAGATGTTCCTCCTAGTGACGCGACCATTGTAGTGTAAGATCTACTTTAGAGAAGTTGAACAGAGCCGAATTCTTGAATTCTTTGAAAGAAGAAGTATATTACTTTTAAAACACACGTGCAATGTATTGTTGAGACCTCCTCATGTTATTATCCCACAACGTAGGACTACTGGAAGTAATTCAGTAAACTGCTGCTAGACGTTTTACCGATCCCCTTCGTTAAAAGGGAAACCCCAGTGAGGATACTACCTTTCCTTCTAGAGACATTATTCAGGTAGTTATGGAATCAGTAGTTCTACAAACCGCAAAACATGCAATTCGGGTAAGGATCTTAAGGAAATGAGCAATCAGGGCTCGTAATGAAATCTTGATACGTAATTTTCTTTTCTCCCTGTTTCGTTCTCAGATTCTTCAAAGTAATACAAAACGATCTCATTACTAAGCATGAAACAAAGCACTACACACAAAGGGGAAGTAGTCTACCATCTTGTTGTAGCTGCACCACACTATAACTCGCAATGGTTCCGCATCTCCCTGCATGGTCACGTCAGAGAACTTCCCCACGTAATATGCTGCCTTAATCTTGTGCACGAACTCGCTTACGCCACAGCTGCTTCTGCCAAGTTCCTAGTTGCACTAACTGTCTGTGGCTCTGCCTAGAACTGCCGCTCCTTAATTTGCTAATACAGCTCCTTATAAGAACAGTACTTGGCACGAGAAGGAATCGGACTGCAGCCACGTCAGTTCTTGACATTTTCGAGTATTTGGGGCGATTTATTTTTTATTATTACAGCTACATTTTGCTTATTCCAAGATATTTTTTTTTCTCTCTTTAGATGACCGGTTTCGACAAGGTATGTTATCATCTCATCTTTTAACTCTACAAGTCATTCATTTCCGATATGTGTATAACTAAGTACTTTATATATGGAAGTTATTCAGATTTAGAGGCAAAAGAGCTGATGGTTGTAATTTAACTTCTCGCCAGCGTTCGTCTAAATATTAAAGAAAGCGATATTATTTAAATGTGTCTAAAGCCCTACCGTATGAAATTGCTATGATCACCGGTCCCAGATTACATAAACTAACTTATTCTGAATACAACGCAAAAACTCCTGCGGCGAAATTGACAATTTCACAATTTCTGCCGGACAGGGACTCGAACCCGTATTTCTCAAGTTTCGACCACCAGTCGCCTTAATCTCTAGGCTCTTTGCACACGCTTCTCGTCCTGTCCAAACTCTCATTTCTTGCACACTACTACTGCAGTGTTCCTTATTCCACTTGCTTTACCTTTATTCCCCTTTTTATTTATCCGACGTATTTGCGCATCCGAAATGTCTGTCATTTGCCGGTTAAGGTATAAAGTTCTAGATATGGTGTCCGTTCTGCTATTCCCTTTCTAATAAGAAGGCATCCGATAATTTCCGTACTTGACTATTGATAACAATGACAAATCACAATCGGCGATCTCGTGTAATTTTCTACCACATACCCTTGTGAGCAGGACAGCCAATTTATGTAAGTGAATATTTCATTCTTCACCACACTCTCGCAATCATCACACACCTTCATGGTAACGAATATTGAATTACATGTAACAGAACGTATATCAGCCATAAACTAAGTCGTGCAAACACTTCATTAAACATAATATAAAAGTTACTAAAGACATCTAGATTTAGGTTATGACATGTCTCAAATTCCTGCCTTCCGTGGCCATGATGTGGTGCAGACGAATAACCAAATTCTGCATGACCTGCTGAACTGTCGGAATATCGATGCTGGCAATTGCCTTCTCATTTCTGTTTTCAGCTCAGGAATTGGTTTTGGCGTTATTGCTGTACTCCTCAATATAGCCCCACAAAAAGGCGTCACATGTCCTCCTATCCGAAACAAATGGAGACCAATCGAGGTCTGTGCCGGTGGCTTCTGGTTACCACAGAGTCAGATTGCTGTCCCCAAAGCTCACTTCCAGGACGTCTGACAGTCTACTGCTTCTATGGGGTCGAGCTCCATATTCCATGAACCACATCTCGTTGAAGGCAGGGTCACTTTGGATATTGGGGATGAATCATCTCCCAAACCCTTCGCTTGGGTTTCGGTAGTCACCGCACCATCAAGGAATATGGCCAGTGACTGGACATTACACGCCGCACTGTCATCCATTGAGCACAGAGACTCCACGATCGCGAAATGCAGATTCTCCATCCCCCAAAGATGTCAATTATCTTTACTAACGAACCCATCCAAATGGAAGTGGTCTTCGTCACTAAACGGCAGACTAATTCGAAATGAACGTGCCAATGCAAACCGATCAGAAATTGCGACAATTCTATTCCATGTTGTTCACTAATTGTCACTTTCCAGATAACGGTACATCAAGACAGCGCTTTATGCAAGTTTGTATCATTTACAATGATTTCGTTTACGGAGTGCATCTCTCCTATAAAATCATCAGGTTTCGCCTATATCTATAGGGTTTTAGAAATCTTTGACAGGGTCGACAGTTTAATGAATGACAGGAGTAGCTGCGGAGGACTTTTTCAGACAAATACCGTAACAATACACCAACCTTCGTTGTGTGTTAAGGAACTGATTAACAACGGACTCCAATATAGATTATTATCTTACTATGCAGGATGAATCACGAGGTTATGCAAATATTTCAATATGTTATTCTACAAATCAAAGTAAAGAAAAAATGCGCACAGATCCGCAAATGTTTAATTCCAAAGTACAGGGTAAAAGAAATGCCCGAAATTTAGCAATCTCCCTAATCTGAGGCCAAAGACAAAATGTACGAAGTTAAAGTAAAGCACTGTATCAATTAATTTCATTGTTGTTGAATCTTGGTTGTTGGTGAATCTAATAAAACATGTCCCAGACATCTTCGGTAGGGTTCCAGAAATTCCAAAGATTATACGATTAAATTTGTTTATTTTCCATTAGGAATGTTGGCAACTTTACAACTTCCTTATCACTGAGCTGTTTTTTCAGTTCAACACGAATTCACATGTGTTATGATATTGATAAAAGCAGATTATCTGGCACATTTTATTCCCATCATTTTCCAAAATTAAATTATCTACAACTTCTTTTGAAACATTCGTGCAACTGTTTTGAATTAAAAAGGAAACAAATGGACCAATTAGTTTATACATTACAAATTTTTAAAATTCATTTCTTTCCTTCTCTGGAATTTCTGGAAAACTGCTGCATGTTTTATTAGATGCTTCGGATCAAAAACAACAAGATAAATGGAAATCGTGCTTTACTTCAACACTGTACAGTTTTACGACGGCGTCATATTACCGAGGCTGCTAAATTCCAGGCAAACTCTTTTACTGGCGAAACTCTGAGCTTTGTTTTTCTCATTGTTTATCACACCATATGTCCTGATCTATATGTTGTAAGTGACCCATACTTTTCCGATTTACGACGACCGTCGTCTTGGTGTGAAGGTGAAGTGTGCAAAATTTCATAAAGATTGGAACACAACTGTACATTTGTATTCAATACATATATACAAACACACGGACATTCTGCTCTATATACAGGGTGTCCCAGCGATCTTGTCCACCCAAAATATCTCTGGAACAATAACAGCTATTGGAAAACGACTTTCACTGGTACCAATGTACGACTGGGGTCCATGAATGTACATATTTGGAAACATTCTAAACCGAAATCAAATGTGTTTTTAACACAATTTTTTTTTTTTAAATCGAAACCCTATTTTTTTCATCAGCAATCCATAGCACGACAAATCACATAAACAATAGCGTTGATTGCATCGCAAATATTCCACTTACATCCCGAGATATTGCGAAGCGAAGTTGTCGCGTGAAATACGCGAAACGTGCGGCTAGCGCACGTCCGGAACAGCATGGGGTTCTCGCCTGAGTCTTAGGACGTGCGCTAGCCTCGCGTTTCGCGTATTTCAAGCGTCACCTTCGCGTCGCAATATCTCGGGATGTAATTGGAATATTGCGATGCAATCAACGTCATTGTTTATGTGATATGTCGTGCTATGGATTGCTGAAGAAAAAAATATAGGGTGTCCATTTAAAAAAACATAAGTTTGTGTTAAAAAACACATTTGATTTCATTTCAGAATGTTTCCAAATACGTACATTCATGGGCCCCAGCCGTACCGGTTAAAGTCGTTTTCCAATAGCTGTTATTGTTCCAGAGATATTTTGGGTGGATCAGATAGCTGGGACACCCTGTATAAAAATTGTACACAATTTTACTTGACTTTCTGTTGCTGAAAAAACACACACTGATATCTTCATCATAAATTCGAGATGGATAATTATTGCTAATTATGCGTGGGCTGTAATTAACCCTTTCTTTGCCGAATTTCTACGAGGATTACAGCAATAATTGTTTTCTGCTCTCTGCTGGTGAGTTCCTGCCATCTCTTGTCAAGAAAAATTGCTACTGGCTTGAGAATTACAGTGAATAACGACAAGCAGTTTCTACACGCAGTCTTATAAGTAGCAAACAAAAGGAAAGGTGGTATTTAGTTTTATCCAACGCGGGTAAAGAAAGGGTTAACTGTTGGTTGATGTTAAATCCACTCCGTGATGTCACTGGTGTGGTTTTCAGTGGGTAAAGAAAATTTATCTACACACGGACAGCATGGCTACTATTCCAGAAAAGAAAGGTGAAAACAATTTAGGGTGACGTAAAAAGTTTAAATGGAGACAGAAATTACTAATGGATATTCCATTTCTGTGCCGTACTAGTTCTGTGAAAAGAAAGCGTTGTGAACGGAAACGCTGCATTGTTTCTACTGGTCTAGTTAGAAGATAATTCATCGCCAAGGAGAAAGAATGTTTACCACTCTCATTAGCAATGCAAGTTAATGGGAATGGAAGGCCATTTTTCGCATTTGATGCCAAGCTGTTTTTGTGGCAGACTTGTGTTTTGAGAACAGAAGATTCGGAGATAAAAGCGAGGAGAGGAATGGGGTGAAAGTGAAAAGTGAGGAGAAATGAGTGGTGGGAAGGGGACGCAGGACTGAAAAGAAATTTTTCGGAGGATTTACACGCAGGAAAAAAGAAAAAGGTAAAAAAACTGTACGAGTACTGCCGCACGGAATGAGGACAACCTCCGTCAATTGTTTTCCAGTGCGTCTACTGTTTGCCTCCGTGTGCTACAGCAACCTTGTTCAATTGTCAGTAGTACATGAGTAACATGTTTTATAATGTGCATGTAACTTTTTGTTATTTATCATAGTTAATATGCTGAATGAAATTAAGTAAACTGTCGCGTAACATTTTAAAGAGCATAAACGCATAAGGTCACATGGCCTGTGGTTAAACGCATAAAGTCACATTGCCTGTGGTTGATTTTCCGTCATACGTATAAGATTATGAAATGTAGATAAAATAGGGAGCAGAATGGCATACCTTTTAATTCTCGAGATTTTAAACCCTGAATCCAGCGGACGGACGTGCGAATTGTTTTCAGTTTTTTCCTTGCGGATTTGGCTCCTACTATCGTTCAATTTTCAAAAAAACTTTTGTATGAAAATATGTTATTTGAACATCATACAAGATCATATCTTCACTCGATAAACGACAATGTTAAACATCAGGTTAAATGCACTACTGGCCATTAAAACTGCCACACCAAGAAGAAATGCAGATGATAAACGGGTATTCATTGGACAAATTATACTACAACTGACATGTGATTACATTTTCACCCAATTTGGGTGAAATAAGTACACAGAACAACCACCTCTGGCCTTAATAACGGCCCTGATGCGCTTGGGCATTGAGTCCAACAGAGCTTGGATGGCGTGTACAGGTACAGATGCCCATTCAGCTTCAACACGGTACCACAGTTCATCAAGAGTAGTGACTCGCGTATTGTGACAAGCCAGTTGCTCGGCCATCACTGACCAGACGTTTTCAGTGGGTAAAAGATCTGGAGAATGTGCTGGCCAGGGCAGCGGTCGAACATTTTCCGTATACAGAAAGGACCAGCAACATGCGGTCGTCCATTATCCTGCTAAAACGTAGGGTTTCGCAGGGATCGAATGATGGGTAGAGCCACGGGTCGTAACACATCAGAAATGAAACGGCCACAGTTCAGAGTGCCGTCGATGCGAATAAGAGGTGACCGAGACGTGTAACCAATGCCACTCAATACCATCACGCCGGCTGATGCGCCAGAATGGCGATGACGAATACACACTTCCAATGTGCGTTCACCCCGATGTCGTCAAACACGGATGCGACCATCATGAAGATGTAAACATAAACCAGGATTCATCCGAAAAAATGACGTTTTGCCATTCGTTCACCCAGGTTTGTCGTTGCGTACACTATCGCACGTGCTCCTGTCTGTGATGCAGAACCGGCCGCGGTGGCCGAGGAGACTGAGGCGCTCCAGTTACAGTCTGCGCGGCCACTACGGTCGGGGGTTCGAATCCCCCCTCGGGCATGGATATTTGTGCCGTCCTAGTTCGTAAGTAGTTCATAAGTAGTTTGTAAGTTTAGGGACTGATGACTCCGTAGTTAAGTTTCATAAGCTGTACAAACATTTGTGATGCAGCGTCAAGGGTAACCGCAACCATGGTCTCCGAGCTGATTGTCCATGCTGCTGCAAACGTCGTCGAACTGTTCGTGCAGTGAAACGACCTCATCTGTTGACTCAGGGATCGAAACGTGGATGCACGATCCGTTACAGCCATGCGGATAAGATGCCTGTCATCTCGACTGTTGGGATCCAGCTCTGCGTTCCGTATTGTCCTCCTGAATCCAGCGATTCCAATTTCTGCTAACAGTCATTGAATGGCGACCAACGCGAGTAACAATGTCGCGATACGATAAACCGCAATCGCGATAGGCTACAATCCGACCTTTATCAAAGTCGGAAACGTGATAGTACCCATTTCTCCTCCTTACACGAGGCATCACAACTACGTTTCATCGGGCGACTCCGGTTAACAGCTGTTTGTGTATGAGAAATCGGTTGGAAACTTTCCTCGTGTCAGCACGTTGTAGATCTCGGCACCGGCGCCAATCTTGTGTGGATGCTCTGAAAAGCAAATCATTTGCATATCACAGCATCTTCTTCTTATTGGTTAAATTTCGCATCAGTAGCAAATCATTTTCGTGGTGTAGCAATTTTAATGCATAGGAGTGTAAAGAAGGGTGCATCTATTATTAAATAAACGATCTCATGTGCCTCGCTTATTTCTAAGGTGTAACAATATATCATATCTCGGATTTGAAGTAAGAAAAACGGTAAGAATAATGGGATGAACGAATGTTTTGGTTATAACAATTGTATCCGTTGAACATTAAATATGTCAAACTCTTCTTCTTGCTGCATTTATCAATTCAGAGAGAAACGTATTTAATTTCTGTTCTTCTCCGCTCTAAAAGTTCAGCCGAAATTACAATACATGTCAGCAAGACAAACAAAATTAAGCAACATTTCCTATATCACAAAAGCAACCTATAACCCTGTAATGGCACCAAATAAATAAAACCGAATGAATGAATAATAAAGAAATAAATAAAAATCATGTGACTCCATTTCATCCAATAACGAAGTGCAAACGGCGGTAAGCGGAAGTGAAAAAGATATTTCCTTCTACAGAGATTTAGTTTCGCCTGTTCCATCTTCAGTTAAACAGGAGACCAGAACTTTTAAAATGTAGTCCTGCTAGTGACTTTTGTAACATGCTGCGTCGCGTAAGCTGATCGTCGTTGGAACAAGGTATGGTTGTCGGTGCCGATGGATGGGTAATTCTGTTCACGAAATGGCGTAGGAATTCGAATTCACAGGCCGTCATGTCCAGGGCATATCGCAGTGGTTGTCAGTGGTGACGTGGGCTGTAAATATTTGTGCCAGTTGCGTTTTCGAGTCTTCAGAACCAATAACAACGAATTAGTGGAGCACTGATTCTTTTTTACAAGGCGCGATTGTTATTAAAACAACTTTGTTATGGAAAAGAAAAATCAGAAACTCGCAAAAGTCCAGATATAAAGCACTAGTCGATAAAATAGCACCGGTCACGATCCCCAACTAATAAAAAGAAATGATACCAATTATGAACACGAATAATTAGATGCAGCTTTTTGGGATCGAAAAAGGGATTCCTATGTAACGAATTCATGGCTGAGGAGAGATCATAATAGCTGCTGCCTGAGCTCAGACTTTGCATTGATTACGCTACGCCATAGACAACGATCCACTTGGATTGCTGTCCTGTGATATTTGACATTCACGCAATAATGGTTTCCCCCGTTCTCCTGCGTTGACAAAGGATTTCAAAAATGTTTGTATAGTTTATGGGACTTAACTACGGGGTGATAAGTCCCTAAACTTACAAACTACTTATGAACTACCTACGAACTAGGACGGCACAAATATCCGTGCCCGAGGGGGGATTCGAACCCCCGACCGTAGTGGCCGTGCAGACCGTGACTGGAGCGCCTCAGTCTCCTCGGGCACCGCGGCCGGCAAAAAGGATTTCATTCGCCTGCTTTACAGCGGGATTATCATATTTTTCTCGAACTGAAGGAACCTTTGAACGGAAACCGATATTGGAATGGAAAACGAATTCGAAGACGAGGTTAGTGATCGAAACAAAACATTTGCGAGCAGTACGCAGAAAGCAGGGAAATTCAAATTTTAACGGAATCTAAGTAGAACAGTAGTTATACAATCTTTCATCGCCCTAAATAATTTTTTAGAGAAATCTCTTAAGAAGCTACTTAGGCCAATAATTTATAAGTAATGTTTATATCAAAACACTCAAATGTTGGTACTGGATCAACTTCAATTCCTGTAAATGGTAATTGGATATCTCAAATGAGATTCCGTGAACTTCTTGAATCATAAAACAGTATCAGCAGGTTTTAAATTTGTACCATATGCTTTGGAGACGATACTGAGACATGGTAAGAAGTGCGAATCTTGATGGTAGTTAGACCTGTGCAGATGAATTTTTGACATGTAGGAAGCTTTTAAGGTAAAGTACCTGCTGCTCTCTGTGGTACTACGAATCCCATAGGGTTCTAAATTGTGATTCCTAAGGCAGATATCAACGGAGATTCTTTTCATTATGCTTGCCAATGTTATGGGATCATTAACCATCGTCAAGTGACCATGGATGATAGTGTTGTAGTTTATTTAAAACATTGGCCGAAATTTGCCAGGGAATTTAAAAATGAAAAACATAAATAGTATGTTATTTGTGTTCATTCGGGCAGTGATGATGAACACCGACCAGGCGCGTTAGGCAAGACACTGAAGCACATCTTGACCTTATTGCCACCATTGTTGGGAAGGCGATACAAATTTGGTTTTATGTTAATTTATTATTGTTCTTATTATTATGTCTTAGAACAGTTTTCAATGATCTTATATATGTTCTTGGTAACCTAACAGCATTTCCACAACGTATTCGCGATACTTTTCATAGACAGAGTGCTCATTTACTGCAGACCGTATCTTCGAAACTACACGCCGTGGTAACAGATGCATCTGCAGGACGGCGGTTCAAACACACCTACGACCATTCTGATTTAGGTTCCGTGATTTCCCCAAATCTCTCAAGGCAAAAGCCAGAATGGTTTTTTTTCAAAGGGGACGGCCGATTTCCTCCCCCATCCTTAACAAAAAATATCCCAGCGTGTCCTTCGTCTCCAACGGAAAGTTAGATCCTAATGTTTTTTCCTTCCTTCGAAATTATATCACAGTATGACACATAGTATAGAAGAATCAAGTCATAAACAATAAGATTCGTGAAAAATCGCATCATGCTTAAATTTTTAATCGCTACGTTTTCACTAATAACATTTCACAGACATTTACTTAATGTATGACTCTACAAACCAAGAAATTTATACTGTTGTAAGGTATATTATTCAATAGATATGTCGTCAAAAGTATTGAGCTTTACGAAAGAACTAAGATGGGCATATAGCAGGGCACAGGGCGATGAACAAAGAATAAAGGGACTAGGTTGAGAGTAGAATAATTACACTGTCGGGAAAATATTAGCACATCTGGAGAAATGACATCGATTTTGATCCGATGACGGAAGATGCCACCTATTTTTTTTTGTACGATAAGTAATTTTCCACTCCCATGAACCACAGACATTGCCGAGGTGGGGTGGCTTGCGTGCCTCAACGATACAGATAGCCGTACCGTAGGTGCAACCACAGCGGAGGGGTATCTGTGGAGAGGCCAGACAAACGTGTGGTTCCTGAAGAGGGGCAGCAGCCTTTTCAGTAGTTACAGGGGCAACAGTCTGGATGATTGACTGAGCTGGCCTTGTAACATCAGCTAATGTGGCTTTGCCACACAGCTACTGCGAACGGCTGAAAGCAAGGGGAAACTACAGCCGCTATTTTTCCCGAGGACATGCAGCTCTACTGTATGAACATATGATGATGGCATCCTCTCGGGTAAAATATTCCGGAGGTAAAATAGTCCCCCATTCGGATCTCCGGGCGGGGACTACTCAGGAGGATGTGATCATCAGGAAAGACAATACTGGCATTCTACGGGTCGGAGCGTGGAATGTTAGATCCCTTAATCGAGTAGGAAAATTAGAAAATTTAAAAAGGGAAATGGATAGGTTGAAGTTAGATATAGTGGGGATTAGTGAAGTTCGGTGGCAGGATGAACAGGATTTCTGGTCAGGTGAGTACAGGATTATAAATACAAAATCAGTTGGGGGTATCACAGGAGTAGGATTGATAATGAATAAGAAAATAGGAATGCGGGTAAACTACTATGACCAGCACAGCGATCGCATTATCATTGTCAAGATAGATACGAAGCCAACACCGACAACAGTAGTACAGGTTTATATGCCAACTAGCTCTGCCGATGATGAGGAGATCGAAGAAATATATGAGGAGCTAAAGGAAATTATTCAGACAATTAAGGGAGAGGAAAACTTAATTGTTATGGGAGACTGGAATTCGGTAGTAGGACAAGGAAGGGAAGGGAAGATAGTGGGTGAATATGGTCTGGGCAAAAGGAATGAAAGAGGAAGCCGCCTGGTAGAATTTTGCACGGAACATAATTTAGTTATAACAAACACCTGGTTCAAGAATCACAAAAGAAGGTTGTATACGTGGAAGAGACCAGGAGACACCGGGAGATACCAGATAGATTTTATAATGGTAAGACATAGATTTCGGAACCAGGTTTTGAAGTGTAGGACATACCCAGGGGCAGACATAGACTCTGACCATAACTTGTTGGTTATAAACTGTAGGCTGAAACTGAAGAAACTACAAAAAGGTAGGAAAATAAGGAGATGGGACCTAGATAAATTGAAGGAACCTGAAGTTCTTAAGAATTTCAGAGGCAGCTTCAGGCAACAATTGACAGATACAGGGGAAAATAAAACAGTTGAGGAGGAATGGGTAAAATTGAGAGATGAAATAGTGAAGGCAGCAGAGGACAAAATAGGTAGGAAGGCAAGACCTACAAAGAATCCTTGGATATCACAGGAGATACTAAATTTAATCGATGAAAGGAGAAAGTATAAAAATGCAGTAAATGAAACAGGCAAAATGGAGTACAGACGACTAAGAAATGAGATTGACAAAAAGTGCAAAATGGCTAAGCAGGAATGGCTAGAAGGCAAATGCAAGGATGTAGAAGAATGTATAAATAGGGGAAAAATAGATACAGCCTACCGGAAAATAAAAGAAACATTTGGCGATAAGAAAAACAGCTCTATGAATATCAAGGACACTGATAGAAAACCAGTTCTCAGCAAAGAAGGGAAAGCTGAAAGGTGGAAAGAGTATATAGAGGGGCTCTACAAAGGAAATGAACTTCGAGACACTATTGTAGGAAGGGAAGAGGATGTAGATGATGATGAAATAGGAGATACTATACTGAGAGATGAATTTGACAGAGCACTGAAAGATCTAAGTCGAAACAAGGCCCCTGGAGTAGATGATATCCCGTTAGAGCTACTGAAGTCTCTGGGAGAGCCAGCCATGACAAAACTATTTGAACTGGTGTCTAGGATGTATGAGACAGGTGAAATACCCTCAGACTTTAAGAAAAATGTTATAATCCCCATCCCTAAGAAAGCAGGTGCAGACAGGTGTGAAAACTACAGAACCATCAGTTTAATAAGTCATGGTTGCAAAATATTAACACGAATTATATACAGAAGGATGGAAAAGCTGGTAGAAGCCGACCTCGGGGAAGATCAGTTTGGGTTCAGGAGAAATGTAGGAACACGGGAGGCAATACTCACTTTACGGCTTATCCTAGAAGATAGATTAAGAAAAGACAAACCAACATTTCTAGCTTTTGTAGATTTGGAGAAGGCTTTTGACAATGTTGATTGGAATAAACTCTTTCTAGTTCTGAAGCAAGCAGGAGTAAAATATAGGGAGCGTAAGGTTATTTACAACTTGTACAAAAACCAGACAGCGGTTGTCAGAGTTGAAGGGCATGAAAGGGATGCAGTGGTTGGAAAGGGAGTAAGACAGGGTTGTAGCCTTTCCCCAATGTTGTTCAATTTGTACATTGAGCAAGCTATAAAGGAAAGCAAGGAGAAATTTGGAGAAGGAATTAAAGTTCAGGGTGAAGAATTAAAAACATTGCGTTTTGCCGACGACATAGTAATTCTGTCAGATACAGCAAAGGACCTGGAAGAGCAATTGAACGGAATGGACAGTGTGCTGAAAGGTGCATATAAGATGAACATTAACAAGAGTAAAACTAGGGTAATGGAGTGCAGTGTAAGAAAATCAGGTGATGCTGAAGGAATTAGATTAGGTAACGAAACAATAAAGGAGGTAGATGAGTTTTGTTACTTGGGCAGTAAAATAACAAATGATGGTCGCAGTACAGATGATATAAAATGCAGAATGGCAATGGGTAGAAAGGCGTTTTTGAAAAAGAGAAATTTGTTAACATCGAATATTGATTTAAGCCTAAGGAAGTCCTTTCTGAAGGCATTTGTATGGAGTGTTGCCTTGTATGGGAGTGAAACATGGACGATAAGCAGTGTGGACAGAAAGAGGATAGAGGCTTTTGAAATGTGGTGCTACAGAAGAATGCTGAAGATTAGGTGGGTGGATCGCGTAACTAATGAGGAGGTACTGAACCGAATTGGGGAGAAAAGAAATTTCTGGCATACCTTGACTAAAAGAAGGGATAGGTTGGTAGGACACATTCTTAGACAACAAGGAATTGTGAATTTAGCGTTGGAGGGAAGTGTGTGGGGTAAAAATCGCAGAGGGAGACCAAGAGACGCGTATAGTAAGCAGATTCAAGTGGATGTGGGTTGTCGTTCTTATGAGGAGATGAAAAGGCTTGCTCAGGATAGAGTAAGGTGGAGAGCTGCATCAAACCAGTCTCTGGACTGAAGACCACAACAACAAGTAATTTTACTAACAACATTTCAATTCTCTGTTTAAAAAATAAATTTTTGCCCTATAAAGGGTTAACTGACCCGGTTCGCGCGGGCTTCTACCGCTCGTACCGCTATAATAGGAATTCGTGTCACTGAAAATGAACGCTGACTATTCACTGCAGTGGAAGGCAAGTGAAACCATTTGGCAGCATTCTAGCTCTCCCCTCTGCAATTTTTCGTGGTTCTTATTCCCTCGTGGCTTCGCTGCTCCCCTTGCAGGGCGTGCGAAAACACGACGACCGGGTAAAAAACCTAGACGACTGCAGCGGACGTCAAATGTCACGTAGCGCACCGGCCATCGGCAGTTGGCGGTTCGCTCGGCGAGGTTGGCGGCGCCGTGCGGCGGGTTCTTCTGCCCCAGTTGTGCCAACCCTGGAGAAATAGCGCGCGCTCCAGCGCCGGCTGGGAGATTGCGGCAGCCCTGTCGTGCTGCGCATACCGCCCCTCCCCCCCCCCCCACCCCTCTACCACAGACCTTCGACCACTAAAAAGGCGACCGCGTGCCAAGGCGGCTGCAGCAATCCTACCGCCTTTGCCGATAACGGGCGCACGAAGCGCAGATTTCACCCCTCACTATTCACGGCTACGTTTCTGAGCGCCTGCACAAGTCAGAGTATTCTTATGGAAATTTTCTTTCCCATTCACTCGATTTGCTGCTTGTGCGAGTGGGGACGAGCTATGATATCGGAATTATAATTCAAATGCTTATCTTTGCGTTGGTTTCAAAGTACGGTATGAAATCATCCTTTGAAGAAACGGAAGGCTAGAAAAATACAGAACTCGGTTCTTCTAATACTTGTAACATCACATCGCGACCATAGCAAGACAATCACCATATTCCAACATTTTTCATCGTTGCGTAATTTTAATTATTTGTTTAGAGGCAGAAATTTCTAATTTTTCAAAATTGTTAGTAAATTCAAATTAGATCAGAGTAATTTAGAATAACAGTATCCGGGGAATACGTACCTCAAAACATTCGTATATCGATGATCATTTTCAGGTTGCTATTATAAATAGTACCCGCAGTTGAATTACTCTCTCTCTCTACGTTACTTGCTCTCTATGTTATTAGATCTCAATGTGTTTATGGTTTCTAAGAATCATATGCGGTTTATTTCCAAGATAGGAAAGGACCCGAGAAAAAATATTTATTTTTTATTATAAACTTTTATATCGTGATCATACGCGAATGCGTACATTATCTTTGGACTTTGATCGGGATAGGCTACTACGGAAGAATTAGAAACTTCTGCCTTCCGTAATAAACTGATTAACATTCGAGATTTTGGAATTTGAAATTATTGTCAAGTTATTGAAATAACTTTTAAAAAACGTATCTGGAAGAGTTAAAGTTCGTAAGCAACGTAACAGGATTCAGAGACTTTAATATAAATGAGACTTTGACGAAAATAATCACGCATTGTGAACTCGTAAAGTGTTTTCTGTGAAAGTAATTTTGTTGTAAATATTAAATTCAAAATATAGAATCTCTGATACTTAAACAAGTCTTAAACAATTATTCAAGTATTTAGTTCCCCAATATTGTCCGAGAAGATTGTAAAAGTGAACATATAGTAATGAATCAGTTAATATGTGAAAGAAAATATTTAACAGTTCTGATTGGAAGAAACTTCTAATGAAATTTCTAAAGAATAATTCGATAGAAAGGAATCAGGTACAAATAATATGTTTTGTGATGGGCTTCAAACTGTCTGAACTACCGGGACTCAATGATTCAATTTTTTCGGTTCATTAAATATCAGCCTCTTAGAAACGGAATTTCATGCTCAAACATTATAGAAAGTCTTTAATTTTAGATGATATACAGAACCAATATTTACAGTATGAAAAATTCAACAAAGACATAAATTTTATTAATTACGAAAATTTTTAACCCACCCAACCACTACAACTGTGAAAGTCAAGCCGAATCTACAGCTTACAAGTCACAAGCTAAAACCAAAATACAAGACAAGCAACGTGAAGCCCCTCTACGAGTCGCACACTTTGTAATTCACTACTACGTTTCTGAGCATCTGCAGAAGTTTCCGCCTTTTAAATGAAATTTTCTTGTCCCATAGCATTTTTTTGTCTTTATAGCACTCTCGTATATGCAAACGATTTAGTTGTGATTGTACATTCAATTGAAGGGTAGTGATCTAATATTTCAGAGCTAGATCAGCGGTGTAAGGATTATGGTACGAAGATCAACAGCTCGAAAACAGCTCTTTTTAGACGAGACGTACGACACGCACAAGAAAGTCGTGGTTAGCTGCAGCGCTCCTTGCGACAGACCATCGAACTACAAAGAAGTCTTTACACGGAACGCGTCTGTCGAATCTTCTGCCGCACGTGTCTATTTCGTTTGTTGTCAGCTTAGAGCAAATGAATCCCCAAGTTAAAATCACGCTTCGAGACTGTCAGATATACAGTGATTATTGTAATGATTAAAACATTTGTGATTTTGACCGACACTGTGAAACTATATTTAATTGTTTTCCTGCAGTTCATGCGTAACTACGTCGCTCACATGTGTAAACGACCGCATTATAAAATGCGACTCTCACTACGTTTACATGCAACACATCTTCCGGAAGACGAAAACCGATTTTCGTAAACCGTTTTTCGTCGTCGTGTTTACATGGCATAGCCTGAATCGGATTTCGTAGCTCACTTAAAATGGCGGCTGGAAAACAGCTGATTCAGTTCCTTATTTAGTCTGCACAATCGCTATTTTTCTTTATTTAAATACACAGATTTATGTTCAATCTAATATTTATACTTTTATTTCACATTAGAGAATATCACTCCTTCCATATGTGCCGAAAATTCTTAACAAGAAAACACTATCTGACAAGCCAAGAACGCTTCAAAAACGGTTGCGTTTACATGGGCACGAAAATCGATTGTGGAACTGTAAAACCGCTTTAGAGAAGCGGATTTCCAGAATCGATTTTGGAGTGTTTACATGGCCAACCAAAAGCGGAATTGGGAAATCGGTTTACGAAATCCGGTTTTGGGAGCCCATGTAAACGGGGTGTATATATGTCAAGACCGCGCGGTTTGAGGCGCCTATGTATATGATGAACAAGCTAAGTTGTCTACGAAAGTCTATCTATCCACAGATCTTTCACTGTGATAAAGCATGAAATAATGAGCACCAAAAACAAATATTTCAGCTAATAACTACAGCAGGTTTCAGAAAAAATAGCAAATATTTTAGGAGATGGTAATAAAGACAAATTGCTTTTAAAACGCCATATAATGTGTGTCTAATTTTTATTGGGTGATGAGATACAGCTTTGTATGTAATCAAAACAAACTTCAAGCACATGAAAATTTGGATATTTTGACATTCTTTCGTCGGTTCTTGGTAGATCATCGTATTGACTTTCATTTAAATAATCGGTTTTCGACGTACTTCAATGTCTAAAGACGACCTAGTAAGCTGAAAACCGAGTAAATAAGTGGAAATTGAAATTGTAGAACATCCACAAAATTGTAATTTGAAGTCAGTATGATGTACTATCATGAACCGAAGAAAAATCAGTGAAAATGTTTTCATTTACATTTACTCTAAATTTGTTTGGCTTTCAGATTAACAGCTATATCTCTATACTCAATAAAATTGTACATATGTTTTATGAAATTTATAATGCAATTCGTCTATAGTATCACCCCCAAAAATATTTACGACTACTCTTGAGACAGCCTGACGAACCACATTCCTCTGAGCAGGAAACAAGTACACATTTCTCAAACAAATTCACTCCGTTCTCTTTCAGGTTACCCTAGTCGGGTCGTCTGCGCATGCGCGAATCACTTCCATACGCTTGCGTGATCGGTGCGTCATGGGTAATCGTGTAAACTTTCACTTCCCCTATAGAGAAGGCTTAGAGTAACGGCTGTAGGGAAAAGATTTATTTGAAAATAATTGATAATGTGCCAGAATAACACAACATTACAATAAAAGTAACAAATTTCCAGTCTGGTGGTGTGATATGAAATATTTATTTCAAAAATCGCATATCGATTTCGTTCACCTGATGGAGCACCATCAATGCAGATTTCGAGTCATGTGGAACTCATGTACTCCGCATAAAAATTTAACAGTAAGATCCATAAAACATATAAATAAGAAGGTGTTTCTAGCGCATATTACAAGTTTAAAACTGATATCTAATTTTTTTAAATAAAAATTTGATATCACACCACCAAGCTCGATTTTTTTTAAAGTTAGAACAGGTGGATAGTTTCAAGTACTTTTGATGTATTTTCTCACATGATGGTTAAGTAGTGAAAGAACATAAATCAAGGTGTAGTAAAGTTAGTGCCTAGAGTCCTCAGATAAGATATGTTCTCTTCTGCAGGAAGGAAGTCAGTACCAAGTCAGCAGTGCACCGTTCTATCTTTCGGCCAACTTTTTTGTATGGGAGTGAAAGCTGAGTGGATGGAGTTTACCTTATTAATGAGATTGGGGTTACAGATATGAAAGTAGCAAGGATGATTGCAGGAAATAATAGATGGCAACAATGGCAGGAGCGTTTCCATATGAGAAAATCAACGAAAATATGGGACTGAACACCATACATTAAACAGTTAAGACTGAGCTGGCTGAGATGGTGAGGTCATGTTACACGCATGGGATAAGCAAATTTACGTAAGTGACTCACGGGATCGGCAGTAGAGGGTAAGAGAGGTACACCAAGGAGAAAGTACTTGGATTCGGGCAAGAATGAAGTAACAGGTTTAACATCAGACGAGTTATCAATGTTAACATTGAAGATGGAAGATTTTTATTAGAGGAAATATTCTCACGACTCAGCGCTGAAAAGCATAATCAAATGATGATGATTTTTTTTTTTACATTGCGTTTTTTATGTTACGGCATTCCTAACGAAGATTCTTCTTATTCAGCTAGACAAGTTCCATCTTTCTCCAGTAAATGACATAATATGAATTCGCCGTCCTTCAGGTCTTGAGAGGCACAGCAGGTACGGACCGTCCGTCGTCTCAACCTCCGCCATAAGACCGTCAGCGGATACGGTATTGAATAGGACGTGGTCAGCGGCCCACTTTCCTGGCCATTGTACCCGGTTTCTTAACCGGGATCGCCGGGATCGCCGGGATCGCCGGGATCGCCGCCTTACACCACTGCAGAGGTGGCAAGACATCACAGGACTGCTTCAAGACAAATCGCAAACAATGTATTGCGTCATAGCGAGAGACATTTACGGACTTTGGAAAAAGTGACCATTTAAATGTGTTGCGCAGTGTACAGCCATTAAGATCGAAGTGGACTTTTGACATTTGGTCCATTACGGAGTCGTGGTTCATTTCAGGCCAAAAGCAGGCGAGCAGGTTGTAGGACAGGGGAGATTTTCAGTGGGGAGTCTCTTGACTACAAGGTGCGGAGCGCAGAGGAGCACACGTTTATTTCTGGAAGAATGTTGGCCAATAAAATATTATTTTTCCATGTACATATGTTAGCAAGCACGTACACGATTAATTTCTGTTTCACTCCAGAGAGTATCGCAAGAAGTTAAGTTTCCAGAGGGAAACAATTTCAAGGGTACCAAAGAACAGCTGCAGTAAGAGCGTTCAAGACAAAGGGTGCTGCAATAGTTATGTTTAAATATACAATCTTGTTCCGGATAGCTAAGAATTTAGTGCGGAACGAGATCAGCCTCTTGAACGATCACATTAAAATGAAACTTATTATATACATAAGGATACTGTGCGCCTCGGTTGCACAGTGGTAGAGTGCCAGACTACAAATCCAAAGGTCCCGGGTTCGATCCCCGCCAGGTCCTGGGATTTTTATCTGTCACTTTCCACTTCTTTCACCTCTGGCAGTATTGCTCATGTGAAAAATACCGAGTAGCACCGTGGTTCGGAACCCACGTTAAACTGTAGGTCCCCCTATAACTGGCTGGGTAAGTCAGTTCGAAGGTCGGAGGAAGGCAACGGCATACCACCTCCAAACAGGACCATGCCAAGTAAAGCACTGTGATGTTCAAACCAATCTTCGGATTGTTGACTGCTTTACCTTTTAAGGATGGTACAGATGATACCTAGATATGACCGATAATTACTGTAACAAATCTGGTATGTATCAATGCTTCACATCGATCACAGCCTGGATCACGTATTAATGAATTATTTATTGTTACTAGTTTAGAAAAAATTGTTGTCATTTTAGAACATAAAAGAACATATTTTAACATTTCCAAAGACTGATATACACATAAGACGTCTTTAGACGTAGTGTATTTATTGTCCGACGCGTTTCGGAGCTAGAGCTCCATTTTCGAGGACTTTATTAATATATTTCGTGTAGCATTTACTTGAGTTTTTCACCTAACGGTAGAATAACTACACAGATATTCGTGTTTGTCGATAAAGTATCTCAGGGTTTCTTAATGAAAGGACGTTAGAATAAATATGCAGTGAAGCAGATTTATTCTAATGTCTTTTCAATAAACAAAATATCAGAGACAATTTTATCCTAAAAAACTAACTACTGTGTCGTTCTTCTACCGTTAGGTGAAATACAGAAGTAGATGCAACACAAAACATATTAATTAGTAAAATACTCGAAAATTGAGTTCTAGCTCCGAAACGCGCCAGAGAATAAATACATTGTCACTGCAGAGGGCTTATTATTATCGCAATACATCCCTAACCTGTAAGGTACAGTCACAGATTACTCACGGCTAAATGTCGATTAGGAATGTAAGGATATATACAGACGACACAGTAACGAATGTGCTAACTGTGTAGAGTTTAGACGGTCGATTTATAGCACTGAAAACGCGATTTTCCAACATAAATTTTCACCTTGAGTTTTTCTAAAACTACTGTGCAGCAAAAAGCAGAAACACGTGTCTCTTTATATTCAATATAGAATGTCCATGCAAAATTCGATTGAAATCCGTGACCCATATCTCAGACCCTCTTCTTGAATGTTCAGTGTGAATACAGGAGATGCGGAAGAATATGTGGCGTGATATTTACATCACGTTTTTTCTTGGTATGTTACCGGTAAGAAGAGAGGGTTGCAGTGAGCGTATGGCATAGGGGTGCTTTCAGCCTGTCTGTGCTTGCCTGATAGCAAGACAGACTAGCTTCCTCACGTTATCAGCAGAACGGGCAAGTTGCTTTACTCCTAGTGAAGCCAAGCTCTGCCACACCCCATCAGGCTAATGGAAACTTACTTGCCTTTCCGTCTTACCTCTGCGCTAGGCTACATAGCCGTTTATTCTGTATGCTTACCTTGTAGTATTGCGAGTAGGGCGCTAAGTTGATGGTTTTATCTGTAGATCAGAAGATGAGGCCTACTAAAATGTTATTCATATATTTTAATTTTAGATTTATCATTTTTTTCATTTTTATTTAGGATATTTGTAGGCCACAAAACTGTGTTTTTTACTTGTATTTTTGACGTTTTCGGACTTATTACTTTAATTTTTTTTATTAATAGTTTCTGCATCACAACTTCGCATTTTTTCGACTAATACAAACTTTTCACTTTCCAGTCCATCAGTTGGTTTTGTCTGACAAATGTTTACTGTAGTATATATAAGCATCTCTGCTTCCTGTAAAGCCAAATAAAATAAGCACTAATCATATTATTGATACTGATGATATAGATGCTTCCTTGCTTGCTCAGAAGTAAATGGTGAATATATATGTATTATCATATTAATGTTTCTGCGCTATCATCATCGGTAACTGTAATTCTAGGATAAGTAGTGCAGGAATTCTGAATTGATTCTAAGTTGCCACAATAGTTCATTTTAAATTCTGCAAATGCAGTTTATCAAACAAGAATTTTATTTTTTAAATATGTTGATGTACTAACTACCAGTCTAAGAAAAGAAGCCATTGATTCATATGATACTTTCTTCGCACTACATTGCATACTGTTAATATTATGTAATTTTTATTTCTGTTGTATTTTTTGCCTTATGTTCCACACTTTACGACATTAGAAGAATGTGTTAGGATTTTCTTAAAAGTATTTTTAGGCGACATATTGGTCTTCAGCCCAGTTGTGAGACTACTGTTAACATACAAATGTAGAAATAAAATTATTTCCCTGATTGTATGTGAGATTAGAAACAATATATTGTTCATTTAAGTAAGTCATTTTACTTTGCAAAACAAATTAACGAAAACTTTTATCGAGTAGGACGTGCGCTGCGATTCCCCAAGTCTTTCCCATCATTCACGAACGAGTTCGGTTTGTTTATTTGGTGTTCCCACTAGTACAATAACTCTTCTGAACTACTATGGAGGTAAAACGTAAAGAGATAGCAGTACAGATTTGGGCTGCTAACATCTATAAGGTCCAATTCGACGGAAACTTACACTCTACATTTTTTCGACGCAAATTGACACTCTACAAAGGGATGGTAAGAGTAACTGTAAGTAGTAAATCCATTAACGCTAGCATCTATCGACCACAACACAGAGTGTCAACTTAGTTTCTGCAGACCTTCCTGTTTGGTTCTTGTTCTCACTGTATGTCGTGTGCAGACAAAAATATTACAGAGCTACTGGTACGGTATTGCTACTGTGAAGGTAATGCTACCTTTTTCTCTCCAGCAATAATGCCTCCCAGTTGTATCGTAAGCTGTAGCTCAAGGCCAGGGCGTGGATATCAACTATGGAACATTCTGTAAGGAGAAAGCAATACGGAAAGTCCCAGGTTTGCATACATTTTCTTCTGTATCAACTAAGCTGTGAGAGGTAAGAAAACTGTTGTATCACATCACTTTCTGAATTTGAGATAATGGTTCATATAAAATTAATTCTTCCCATGCATTGATAGATATACTGGGTACGTAATTTTAGATTAGCGTAATCGGTTTCTTCGAACTACAGCATAATCGCACCACGACAGCAAGAGTACGAACATCAGAAATGCAAAATGAGTTTGTAAATATGTAAACATGATGATGTGAGATGTCTGAACGTGACATTGCTATTGGTAATTTACTCCGTTCTTTTTATTAAATAGTTAGTAACAAAATACGTAGATCTTGACATAATCTTAATATGTATCTTTCATCCTGATCCTCCAGTGACGTATTTCTCATGTTTGGTTCCATAACAAAGTAATGTAAGTTATTTAAAAGTGACCATAAATCCTTCTTACTATTTTTTACAATATTTAATTAATTATTAAATCTTCAGTTGCATAAAAATTTATTGTAATTCCATTCATTTTACTCCTTTCAGTAAATCTGTCCTCAACTGGGCATACTCCATGTATTTTTATCTTGGGCATCCTCCTTCACTTGCTTGTAAACTGTTCCTTTTGTCACATCTGCTAACATACCAAACCTCCTTCCACTCCCTATTTTTCCTTCAATTTTTCCTTCTATTTTTCCTTCTATTATTCTCTGCAGAAAAACTTCCTGCATAATATGTGTCCCACCCACGATGTTTTCCTCTTCGTCGTCATGAAGTTCCATTCATTTTTACCCTGCTCAACACGTCTTTATTTCTCATTCCGTCGGTCCAAATTCACTTTCCCCATTGTATCTCATAGCCACATTTCAAAACTTTCTAAATATTTTTGTTCTTGGTCTGACTGTCCACGTTTCAGAACCATAAGACACCATGTTCTACAAAAACATTTAGCGTACTTCTGGAGATTAATGGAGATGCTCCTGGTTGTCACAAATCTTTCACTCTTTTTTCGATACGTATGTAAATATTAAATTGGAAGTTATCAAGCTTCTCAAGTACTGTAATCATTGAACCCATTGTAGTTGTCTTCGATATTGTGATATATTAATCGTGTCGACATCTTTTGCGATTTTCATCACTTTGGTCTTATCGACGTTCACTTTCATTCCGAATTCTTCCCACCCTTAAACTATTCTCCATCATTACCTGGAGGTCTTCTTCTGTTTTTGGCGCCTTGTTGCTGCACTTGGGTTTGGTGTCACGTAACGTTCTGTCTATAAAACTCAAAGGGAAGATCCGCAGCAAACTTCTGAAGAAGTTCAATAAGTTCCCGAAACCGATCGAAATAAAACATACACCTGTACAAGTGGTTTCGGTCTTTTAACAACAAATTACAATAGATTTTCTGAGGATGGACTAACTCCCCACTTTATATAGCACATATTCATAAAAGTAGAGCGACTTCCTATTGAGCTCGCCTTATCGTCTTATCAGGATGGAATGTTTTAACTCTAGTAATTATTTCTCTTTCTTTTTCTTTAATTCTTTGGTTCCCGATAGAATTTTCCAGTAACACTACTTGTTTTAAGCAGACTGCACCAAATAAATCTGAAGATTACTACTTACTACAGAACGCTGCCGCTATCTTTGTCCTATTATTTACTGGCCTAAGTTATCTACTAACTTATTACCACAGTCTAATATATATATATATATATATATATATATATATATAGAGAGAGAGAGAGAGAGAGAGAGAGAGAGAGAGAGAGAGAGTCACGACACTCACTGTTGTGAAAGTTGTTACCAACTGAAAGTTGGAACAACACTAGCGATGGACAAGCCGCCGAAGGTTGTTGTTGTTGTTGGATTTTTGAAGGGACTAAACAGCAACGGTTATCAGTCCCTTGTTCCGTTCTGAGAGATAAAACATTGTGTTAGGCGTTCCTAGGGAAATGCATTAACAGGTCAAAGAGTAAAAATCACTGGTAAATATGAGGAAAGGATACAAGTAAAAACGAAGAAGAAAACACACCACCATTAAATCGCATGATAAAAACCAGCTGCGCGAATAAAATCTAAAACACGTTCAACCATAGCAGTATCGTCTCCTAGCATAAAAGAAAGCGCAACTGGCAAATTAAAAGATTGTCGCAAGGCAACTAAAAGTGGACAGTCCACCAGAATGTGGGCCATTGTCAAGGGGGCGCCACAGTCACACTGTGGTGCGTCCTCCCGCCGAAGAAGGTGGCCATGCGTCAGCCATGTGTGGCCGATTCGTAGGCGACAGAGAACAACCGATTCCCTACGAGACGATCGCAGTGAGGACTTCCATGCGACCGTAGAGAGCTTCACTGCACGAAGCTTGTTGGGGCGAGCAGAGTTAGCCCACTCGTAATCCCACAGGCTACGGATCTACCGATGGAACTCCAGTCGGAGATCGCTCTCCGGAAGACCAGTAGCCAATGGACTGGAGGAAGTAGCCTGCTTAGCCAGCTGATGCACACGTTCGTTTCCAGGAATGCCAATGTGGCCTGGGGTCCAAACAAAGACCACTGAGCGACCAGACCGAACAAGCCTGGAAACAGAATCCTGTATGGATAGCACCAAAGGGTGTTTCGGGAAACATTTGCCGAGGGCTTGCAAGCCACCAGGGAGCCAGAGAGTCCCCAGGGCACGCTCTAAGATGTTCGAGTGCCCGATAGATGGCAACCAATTCCGCAGTAAACACTCTACTCCCACAGGGCAATGAATGCTGTTCGATATGCTCACCATGGACATATGCATATCCAGTACGGCCGTCGACCACGGAACCATCCGTGAACACGACTTCCGTGCCACAGAACGACTCTAAAAACCCCCGAAACTGGCGACGGAGGCTACAGAGGCTTTCGAGGCATGCGACAAGTCCAGCCGAAGCTGCGGACGTGAAAGAGACCAAGGAGCGGTAAGGCAAGGGCAGTGAAAAGTAGGAGGGATGGGAAGGGACTCAAGAGATGACGGGAGGGAACGGACACGGACCGCGATCGGAAAACCCGACCTCGGCCGTTGTCGTGGAGACGGGAGTGTAGCAGCTGGAAAAAGAAGCCTGCGATTCGGATGGTGCGCTATTGCATGAACATGGGCGGCATAGGAGGATAACAGCTGCTGCCGGCGAAATCGCAGGGGAAGGACTCCGGCTTCAGCCAGTAGGCTTGCCACTGGACTTGTCCGAAAGGCCCCTGTCGCTAAACGGACGCCACTGTGGAGTACTGGGTCCAAGGCCTGCAATGCAGATGGGGCTGCTGAACCATACGCAAAGCTCCCGTAATCTAGTCGCAATTTAATCAGCGCCCTGTAGAGCTGCAAAAGACTCGTACGGGCGGCTCCCCAACTAGTGTGGCTGAGGCAGCGTAGAATACTGAAGTACCGCACGCACTTCTGCTTGAGCTGACTAAGATGGGGCACCTAAGTGAGTCGGATGTCAAAGAGCATGCCTAGAAATCGGGAGTCTCTTCGACACGAAGAAGTTCGTCATATAAATATAGTTCCGGCTCCAAATGGACAGCTCGACGGGGGCAGAAGTGCATAACAAGGGTTTTCGATGGAAGGAGTGATGTTTGTTTATAATTATTTTTGTACGTAATTAACTAAATAGTTTAAAAAGTTGCGTTACGAGTATTAGTAAAATATCATGAAACATATATAATACGGAAATTAACGTAAAAACAGTCAAATTTAATTGATTCAGTGGTATAAAGAACAACTTCGTCATGAAAAAATACCAATACGTGTATATTTGCAGCTTATTACGCTGAAACTAAGTAGAATATAAACATAAGATCAAAATGTTCAAATGTTACAAACTACTTACAAACTAGCTAATACTAAAAAAGGCACAAATATCCATACCCGAGGGGGGATTCGAACCCCCGACCGTAGAGGCCGTGCAGACCGTGACTGGAGCGCCTTAGTCCCCTCGGCCACCGCGGCCGGCATAAATTTATATTATGATCTGTTCTTACTATGACAGGCAGTTTTTTGACGGGTATCAATTTGATGTGGGCTCAAATGATTCGCACATTTTTACACCTCACTCGTCTTTCTTAAACGTGGAAATTCTTTCCGTTTGATGTTCAGCTGTAGCAAAATTTGTGAAAATTTGTTCTTCTTAGTTGGAAAACAGTTTGATTGCTTTTTCGTTTTACTGTCACGTCTGTAACGTTCTTCTTTCAGCTACAGCTATGATGGCTGATATGGTACGTTAAATAATGTATATATTGCATTCTATATACGTTTCATAAGTTCCACCCTCACAGATTTTACTGGGACTGTAGTGAAGAAACCTCGACGTTCTTGAGTAGAAACCGACGTCTTTCTGCGATAGGGAGTCTTGAGGAGTTTCCTAGCCATTTTTATTTTTAGGTTACAAGTTAATCCTCAGTAAACTGTCATGTACTGTTTCGTAGCTTGTCACGGATCTTAAGAAAGACGAACATGAAGCTATTTTTATTACCTACTAGCTTTATTCCCGCTGCTTCGCACGAGTAGACTCGATGGTCTGCATTGGATGTTTCTACTAATAAATTTTCATAGATTTAGCTTGAAAATGCTTTCCTAATAAATTATTTTAATAAAACTTGACACCACGTATTGCACCATCCATGACAGAATTCAAAACATCCCGAAACACATTTTTTTTATAATTCTAACCATGGTTCTAAATCCAAATTTTCGCCTTTCTATCATCGAAATAGTCTTAGAAGCTTCCTTAAAAGATTTTCCCTTATATCACCCGCTTAATGGTTGAATTTCCCAAAATATTGAAACACGTCCTTTTAAAATTTTAATCAAAAATCTAATTCCGAAGTTTTGTATTTCTTACTTGAAAATTGCCTTGATAGCAACATGTTTTCAAAAAACCGTCCATCCCCTATTTCACCCCCTCAGGGATGGGAATATAGAAAAATCTCTTCTGACTACAGTGTAAGATAGTCAACGTCTACATATTTCAAGATTCTATCGTCTGTAAATTTACTTTTCAGCACCGTTTTCTGTCTTTGAGAAACGGATCGAGAACGCGAAATTTCTTTCGTATGCTTTGGCATCTTTCTTGGTACTTTTACTTTTCAAACTGCAATATGCACTTATTTTTCTTTATTCGTACGCTTGTTGCAGAGAAACTACTGAAGAATGCATCATGTTTCGCTGTATATAATCTCATTGCTATTATAGTGTCATCGCTGGTCTTGAACCAAATTTTATATAAGCTGACGATTTTCAACAACTATATCTTCCACCCTCTGTTAGTAAAGCAATATTGTCGGCTAAACCAAAGTAACCTTTGACTTATGAACTTTCCGTCACAGACATACATTAATGCGTGTCTACAGTCTGTCTATTGCAGAGAGCTCAAAGATAATATGGAGATGGTTCTATGTATTATGAAACCGTGCCGCTCGACGTTATTTGTCTCTGTAATCCAGTTGTCAGTATTTTGATCGTAAGCGCAACAATTGTCTTCCCAGTGTTTATGTTGAGATCATTGATGTATTGTCAGTGTAGTTAATCCTCTGTTAATGTATTTCTGGGTGTCCCAGTGTTTTATCTTTGAGTCTTTTTATCTTTGATCATCTGTTGATCGCCGTATTGCTCCACATTTTACGGATTTTCGTTCGCCACACTCACCCACTGCCACACACCGCGACCAAAACACCGTAGTGCACAACCGCGAACCTAAAGGCTTCTCTCATGCATAACCGCCGTTGGTCTGCAGTGAATAATTATGGCTACCAAGAGAAATATCCGGACACACGTCTCACGTTCCATTTTTATATATATGTACTAGCTGAAAACCCGGCGTTGCCCGGGTATTTATCACTTTATTCCTGCCATTGTTCACGTATATATTCATTTGTATAAGGGCTGTATGTCTGTAAAATCTCTTGGATATACAATCAGTAGTAAAGAAGAAATAGATTAAAACTTGGTGCATGATGAACGCTATTGTTTATGTGCTCATATAGAGTGGACTACGTGTCGTACTGTGATACAATTTAGAAGGTACACTCAACTATATGTGTGTATACTGCCTGAAAAATTTCCTGGGGCTACAATTTGTAGTGTAGAAATTATAAATTGTAACGTCATACCGAACTGCGGAGTTTTAGTCCATGAACAGCGGAACGTTACTGTTTATGTGCTCATATCTCATGAACTACATGTCTTACTGTGATACAATTCAGAACGTACATTCATCTGTATGTGTGTATCCTGTCTGTCAAATTTCCTGCGGCTATTATTTGTAGTGTACAAATTATCAATTTTAACGTCATACCGAGAGCCGTAGTTTCACCCGATAAACAGTGGAAAAGTAATAAGCGAGAAACTTTTTTCCTTTCATCATTTTACTATGATTGCCAGCGAGAAAAAGTTTAATAAAGGTTTGAAATTATGTTTAAAGTTTGTTGTAAGTCGCTAAGTACTGTCATTCTCATGCAGTGTATTTCGAAAGTCTCGCCGCATTATATGACGTTTTTTGCGATTTTTATTGGTTATGACGTAATAGCTTTTGAACCGTGTGCCGTACGTGATTCTTAACCATGCATCAATTGTTACCTTATGGTAAGGAATGTGTGTACCACATTTGGTTGAAATCGGTCCAGTGGTTTAGGAGAAAATGAGCAGCATAGTCGCTAAATGCAGCAGTTTACGCGCATTTCATTGTTTATGACGTCATATCTCGTGAACTGTGTATCGTACGTGATTCTTACACTTACGGCGACCGTCCTTATGGATTGAAGCTTACGTGTATAAAATTTCATAAAGATTGGATGAAAACTGTAGATTTGTATGCAACACGTACAAATATACGGACACTCTGCTTTATATATTAGATACTGATTTTTGTGGCACTACGTATGTTCCCTAATGTAAAAAGTATGTTAAAGTCAGTACGAACGATACTATTCGCACTCATCCAACATCATATTTAGAAATGTAGCTTGCCGGCCGCTTGGAGCGCTATTGTCGCAGTGTATAACAAAAAACTGTGAGATTTTCGTGACTGAAAAGGTTACACCACAGTCTAGCATATACATACACAACACTCACTGCTGTGAAAGTTGTTACCAACTGACAGTTGCAACGACACTAGCGCTCTTAGAGGAGGGCAAGCCGCCGAAGGAGGATGATTGTTAACAAATATTTCTGTACGTAATTAACGAAATAGTATAATTTATACGTTATGAGCATTAGTAAACTTTCAAGAGACGTATATAATATGGAAATTAATGTAAAAACAGCTGAATTTAACTGATTCAGTGCTATAAAGAACAACTTCGTCATGAAGAAGTACGAATATGTGTATATTTGCAGCTTATTCCGCTAAACGTAAGTAGAATATAAACATAAGAGAATCATAAATTTCTATTATGGTATGTTCTTACTATAAAACGCAGTTTTTTTACTCGTATCAATTCGGTGTGGAGTCTAATGATACGAACGTTTTTACTCCTCACTCGTCTGTCTGATATGCGCACATTCTTTTGAGTGTAATTACTTTAGCTTAAATAGCCAATGTTTTGATGATTCAATCCGTTTATGATTCTGCTGTAACAACAGTGGTGGAATATAGTTATTCTTTGTTGGAAACCAGAATGATTGCTTTTATCATTTTATTGCCACGTCTGTGACTTTTTTCCTTCAGCTACAGTTGTGATGTCTGATTTGGTACGTTAAATACTGTAGCTATTGCACTGAATATATGTTTCCAATGCTCCATACTCGTCGATTTTACTGGATTTGTAATGACGAAAAGTTATCGTTCCTGAGTAGAAAAGTAATGTTTCTCTTCCAAAGAGCAGGTCTTCAGGTGTTTCCTAGCCGTTTGTCACGTTTAATAGAACGTTAAATTCCTCAGTAAAAATATGTAGGTTACAAGATAATTGTGAATAATCTGTCCTATAATGTGCCTTTTCGTACCTTGTCAGGGATCGTAGAAAACCCAATAAAGACAAACATGAAGCTATTTTTAAACTATTACCTCTTTTTATGGCAATACATACGTTATCCAAAGTAAAAAGTGAGTTAAAATCAATATCACTCATCCAATAGATTTTTTTTATTATTTATTAGCTTATGGGACTTAACTACGGGGTCATCAGCCCCCAAACTTACAAACTACTTATGAACTACTTACGAACTAGGACGGCACAAATATCCATGCCCGAGGGGGGATTCGAACCCCAGACCGTTGTGGCCGTGCAGACCGTGACTGAAGCGCCTCAGTCTCCTTGGCCATTGCGGCCGGCTCTCACCTAAGAGTCGTGAGGCGCATTTTTTCTTGTGTGGGGGAAAAACCGCTGAGGAAGATCAAGAGATGGATACAGTAAGCAGATACAGACAGGTGTAGGTTGTCGTTCTGATGTGTAGTTGAAGAGCCTTGCTCAAGGTAGGGTGTTGTGGAGAACTGCATCAGACCAGTCTCCGGACTGAAGACCACAACAACATGTCCCGTTTCGTAGCTTGTCAAGGATCTTAAGAAAGACGAACGTAAAGCTATTGTTATTACCTATTTTCATGGCACTACGTACGTTCGCTAATATAAAAGGTACATTAAAGTCAGTATGAACGATTCTATTCGCACTCATCTAACATAGTATTCATTGCAGTAGCTTGCCGGACGCTTGGAGCGCTGCTGTCGCAGTGTATAACAAAAATCTGTGGGACGGTCGTGACTGTATATTTACACTGTGGTAATACCCTCTTGTCTGAAACTTTCTTGCTAGACACTGCCGGCGTTGCTGCTTAAGAACTTGCGTTACGTCGCCCTATTTCAGTCACGGGAGCGCAGCTAACGTACAACGCAATTCTCTCGCTGCTCTCGGCCCTGCTGGAAGCCCGTCCACGAGCCTCCCGCTACCCATAAAGCCGGCCAGCTGCTTTCGCGCCCGCACGCCTCCCGGCACGCCACATAACTTCAGCCCGTACAAAGATGAAAGTCGCGCCCGCCTTGTTTACGCAAGCAACGCTGTTGCGTTTGCCTCGTTTCGTATTTCACCGCGACGTATGCGAAGAACTGGTAGCGTGGTTCGATGTGCAGCCTGCAGGTTTAGCAGGCACTGGTCTGTTAATGGCGTGATTTAACGACCGTCGACCTGGTGTATCGGGCAGCGCAAGTGAGATTTATAGGTGATTTTCATCAGTGTCCGCAAGGAGAGGGGGGATGGGGCAAGAGGGGGGCAGGGGGTAGCTCACTCCCCAAATCACGTGACAGCAGTAGTGAATTTAATATTTATCACAGTATTCCGGTAAAACTCTCCGAATAACTACGATTCATTAACGCACTTTTGATGACGAGAGTGAGAATCTCTAGAGGTAAATCATCCTGGGTAAGACATACATGGGGATGGGATAAAATATGAACACGATGCAGTAAACTACACCTTTTTGCATTTTGGCATCTGTGAAGATATAGCCCCTAACCATAAGTGAATTGTTTTTCAATTTTTTCTGTTTATTTCTTACTCTTTCTGGTAGACAGAGAGTACCGCTTATATCTTTGGTTAGGTCAATGAAACTACTGTATGTTTGTCATATGTAACCACACTTTGATTTTTTTTTCTTTTTATGCACAGGTAAATATATTTTGTTTGTTAATTTTTCGGGCATTGATTTTCGGATGCTTGTGTAACAGAAAATGTAATAAGAATTTATGTTGTGTGAATCGTTATCGTAGGCAGCAATATCGATAGGGTTAAGGCGATAGCAGCAATATACAGAGAGCGAGACTATAAGTAGACACTGTGAACTGAGGCGTAGTAGCATGGTGATGATGTTTTGATTCAAGCTATACATTTTAACAATACTGCGAAACGAAAAGTAATATTGAAAGTGTCGAGTAATAACGCAATCGTAATAAACTGCAATCTCCGACGATAGGCATGTTGCTAAATGGATTGTGTCACACTTCGTACTGACAATGCATTGGCGAACTGACTATGTGAATATTGTCACTGAGTAAGAAACGTTATTCTCACCTTGTGAGAGTTGAGACTTCGAAAAGCGGTGATGTTGCAAGTATTTATCATAAACAGCAATTGTCAGCACTCGGTATGTCCTTAAATCGAATGTAATACCCAGTACTGACGATGGGTTTGTGAATGAACAATGTAAACATTGCTGCGATATAAGTATGACTGTTTTTGCCTTTTACTGACGATAGGAGAACTGTGACTTTATTATGTTACACGTTAATATTAAATGAACTACCGAGTGTTCATGCTCTCAGCTGTGATGATGAACTGTATCATTTTGGGAAATGTTTGCAAGAACTTTTACAGTGACTGACGTTACAACCGTGATAATTGTTTATCTACCCAACTCAGACGTTGTGGTTGGAAGAGCCAGTGACAGTGTAGAAAATGCGAGTGCAGTAGACTTGTGTGTGTGCGTATCGTGTAGTAATAGTTGGCACGCAAAAAAAAACTTCCGTGTAATAGACTACAATGCCTACTAACAATTAGTTTCCTGTTAAACGCCATTACGCGATTTTTGCAGTTCAACTAGGGCATTATCTACGCATTTTAACAATGAATGCGACGAGCAGAGCAACAGAGATTAGTAACCACCACATCCTGATGCACTGATGCAATCATGCTGTCACATCATCAACTACCATCAACATAGGTCAGATAAGCTGCAGTGCTACCCACGCTCTCCCTGCAAGAACTATATAAACATTATTTTTAAATTACTTTTGTTATCTTTACTTGAAAGCTCTTAATTTTCTTTTAAAAACAATTTTATTAAATACTAGCAAACCAGACAACGCTTCGCAGTAGCTAATGTTTGTGGTATATATACCCTAATTTCTTCTTCTCCCTATGTCCTTCCTCTCTCCTCTATTTTCCCATCGCATTCTCCGCCCTTCCTTTGTCCATTTCCTCCTCCCCCTATCTTTTTCCATCATCTTCACACTACTCCCTCTTAACCCACACCATACCCATCGCCGGCCGCGGTGGCCGAGGGGACTGAGGCGCTTCAGTCACAGTCTGCACGGCCACTACGGTCGGGGGTTCGAATCCCCCCTCGAGAATGGATATTTGTGCCGTCCTTAGTCTTAGTTAGTTCATAAGTAGTTTGTAAGTTTAGGGACTGATGACCCAGTAGTTAAGTCCCATAGACTATACAAACACTTGTACTTGAACCATACCCATCTACTCCCCCCTCCTCTCTGCATCTATATCATTCCCCCTTCTTAAATCTATTTCATTCTCCCATTCTTTACCTCCTCCTCCCCGTCTCTGATTTCATTTATTGTTATTGCAATCGGGGCCTTGATTCGGAACAGAAGTGAAAATAAATGGTTAAATCTATTAGAAACGGGGTATTAGACAGACCTTTCGAACAGGTTAGTAGCTTTAATGGCCGTACTTTTAATGGCTTTATTGTACGAAAGGTATGATTATAAATTTAGGCATAAAACAACTTTCCTATTTTATGTTAAAAATGACTAGGAAAAGGAAAACAAAACCAATATTTTTACAGCACAGCTTAGCATGTTTTTCTAGCAGTAATCAGAGTACATTTGCTTTTTATAACATGTTTATACCGTTATGACAGTTTTTCAATTGAAAACAAAATAATTGAATAATTTTAGGATGATCATACTTTAATAATAAAAGTTCCATACGAAACTTATCAATTAATTGAAATACAATAACTGGAAAGGAAATAGAAAGTTTTGAATGTCTTTGTGCTGCGTTCATTGTAACGGTTGATGATGAACGATATTTTTTGTCTTTTCGTTCGGAGAGAAAACGAACAGTGCAGATGATTTACCAACTTTCGAACACTCCATGTACAACGGCGAGTCAAGATTTATTCCTCAAAATTCCAATGACTGGCCTTGCGCTTTATTAATCCTCATTGAGAATGCAAGGCGAACGGGAAAATGGACACCTTAAACTGAAACGGCAAGTCGGTTGGAATCAGTGGTATTTTTGGTATCCGCAAAGTAGGCATAAAAAAAACAAGATATGTACCTCATTATGGGGATGGTCACTTCGATAGTTTCTATTCATTACAAATCTTCGAAATTTTTACCACATGTTCGTATGATGATATTCTCGAGTCCGTTTTTAAATTTTAAATTTGAGTTAACCTTGCCTTTTGATGATAATGATTAAAATATTTCTGTTCCATTGTCTTTCATTTTACTTTCTTCTAATAATACTATTTTATGCTTATACCTCCATTTTCAGTTGGATGTTTGTTTGTTGGTACTAATATGGCTTCTCAGGACATCAGGTGAATCTACGGCACTGTCTATATCTGAAAATACAAAAATACTTGTTTAGAATGTGGCTCTGTAGTACATGGTTAGATGCAGAAATAAAAAGTGGTAAGACCAAGAACCAGTAATGTCCTGTTGGTTATGTGTGACCGACATCTGTTCAACAGGAAACCATATGCATTATCCTGACGCAATGACGTGACCTCATTCGAGTAGCGAATGTTGCCTCTGCGTTGTCTATCGCGCACGTGTGTTGATGTCGTCTACATTAATGGCTCCTCACTTTCATTCTCTGTGTCGGTGTGATTCGTTAGTGTGTCTCATTGTCTTGAGCAAGCAGTCGGCGTTTGTGTTGAGCAAAAGGCATCTGGAAGAGCACAGTTTCTCCGTAACTATATCGAATCTGTCCTTTTTTACGATAGCAGATACCCAACGTTAGAAATTAGCTTACGTTCAGCGTACAGAATTATAGATACAGTACAAACAAGAATTATCACGTACTTAATACTGTACATCAGTCCGTTTTGGTGCGGTTCGACCCACACACAGTGACAATAAAACGTCTAAGATCTCCAAAGATATTATTTTTCTATCCTCTGAAGAGTGCTCATTCTGCCCCCCCCACCCCCTACACGCGTTCAACAGCACCCGTATAATAGTTTGTTTGGTGAGAGATATGGAGCAAGACCTTCGGGTTTGGAAACCTAATGGCAACTTTTAGGTAGCCATAAAAATCTTTCATCTCCGAAGCTATTAAACTTTTACGCATTATGTTTAGAGAAATCGTCCTTACTACACTATATTCTTTTTCCTTCCTCTCAGAGTTAGGGACCCCAAACTGACCACTGTCGACGTTTGAAGCTCAGTAAAAAGCACTCGACTTCATATGTATACCATAAATGTAATAACGCTAATTCGTAAATGATGTCTGTTATTTCGGAATTTGTGAACGAACAAATACCACAAATATTATTCTTTATATATGCCTTGCCGTGGACAATTTCAGTGTGAATCCACAAAAGTCGTCAGCCCTCTTGCGTATATACAGGTATAACAATGATCAAGGAATACTACAGTATCTGCGATCTGTTTTCTGTAAAATGTTTTGCCAAGATCGCTTATTCAAACCTTTACTTCGTTTAACCGGTTTCGAAGGTTCTTGCGAACAGCTATTGATAACTAAATAACTTCGGAATATAAAGGTATAATAGTGATCGAGGAACACTACAGTATCAAACAATTCATACATATTGTTGGGCGCGATCTGCTTTTATGTAAAACTAGCAAACCCGGCAAAGGTTCAAATGTTCAAATGTATGTGAGGTCTTATGCGACCAAATTGCTTGGTTATCAGTCGCTAGGCTTCTACACAAATACCTGACTACCTTAAACTGACTTACGCTAAGGACAACACAAACACCCATGCCCGAGGGAGGACTCGACTGTGACTGGCGCGCCGCAGACCGCTCGGCCTCTGCGGCCGGCGGCAACGGTTCGCAGTAGCTAATGTGTATGGGATATGTACCCTAACCTCTTCTCTTCTTCTCCCTATGTCTATCCCTTCCTCCATTCTCCATTTCCCCACCTCCTCCTCCCCCTATCTTTTTCCATCACCTTCACACCATTCCCTCTTATTCCACTCCATATCCATCTCCTCCCTCTCTTCGTCTATATCATCACCCCTTCATTTCTTTCCCCAATTCTCTATCTCGTCCTCCACCCACCCCTCTCTGATCTTATTTATTGTTATTGCAATCGGGACCATGATTGAAAATGCAGGTCAAAATGGATGGGTAAATCAGTTGAAAATTGGTTATGGCCGTACTTTTAATGGTTTTATTGTACGAACAGATATGATTACAAATTTAGGCATAAAAACAACTTTCCTATGTTAAAATGACTGGGAAAAGGAAAACAAAACCGAACATTTTTTCAGCACAACTTAGCATGTTTCTCTCACAACGAGCAGAAGACAAATGCTTTTTATAACATGTTTCTATCTTTTTGAGAGTTTTTGAATTGAAAACAACATAAATGTAGCATGATCATACTTGAAAGATAGAAATTTCAGCCACCCCCATGAACCACAGACATTGCCGATGTGGGGTGGCTTGCGTGCCTCAACGATGCAGATAGCCGTACCGTAGGTGCAACCACAGCGGAGGGGTATCTGTGAAGAGGCCAGACAAACGTGTGGTTCCTGAAGAGGGGCAGCAGCCTTTTCAGTAGTTATAGGGGCAACAGTCTGGATGATTGACTGAGCTGGCCTTGTAACATCAGCTAATGTGACTTTGCCACACAGCTACTGCGAACGGCTGAAAGCAAGGGGAAACTACAGCCGTTACTTTTCCCGAGGACATGCAGCTCTACTGTAAGGAAATATGATGATGGCATCCTCTCGGGTAAAATATTCCGGAGGTAAAATAGTCCCCCATTCGGATCTCCGGGCGGGGACTACTCAGGAGGATGTTGTCATCAGGAAACACAATACTGGCATTCTACGGATCGGAGCGTGGAATGTTAGATCGCTTAATAGGGTAGGTAAATTAGAAAATTTAAAAAGGGAAATGGATAGATTGAAGTTAGATTTAGTGGGGATTAGTGAAGTTCGGTGGCAGGATGATCAGGATTTCTGGTCAGGAGAGTACAGGATTATAAGTAAAAAATCAGTTGGGGGTATCACAGGAGTAGGGCTGATAATGAATAAGAAAATAGGAATGCGGGTAAACTACTATGAGCAGCACAGTGATCGCATTATCATTGTCAAGATAGATACGAAGCCAACACCGACAACAGTAGTACAGGTTTATATGCCAACTAGCTCTGCCGATGATGAGGAGATAGAAGAAATATATGAGGAGCTAAACGAAATTATTCAGACAGTTAAGGGAGAGGAAAACTTAATTGTGATGGAAGACTGGAATTCGGTAGTAGGAAAAGGAAGAGAAGGAAAAATAGTAGGTGAATATGGACTGGGCAGGAGGAATGACAGAAGAAGTCACCTGGTAGAATTTTGCACGGAACATGATTTAATCGTAACAAACACGTGGTTTAAGAATCACAAAAGAAGGTTGTATACGTGGAAGAGGCCAGGAGACACCGGAAGGTATCAGATAGATTTTATAATGGTAAGACATAGATTCCGGAACCAGGTTACAAACTGCAAGACATACCCAGGGGCAGATATAGACTCTGACCATAACTTGTTAGTTATGAACTGTAGGCTGAAGCTGAAAAAACTGCAGAAAGGTAGGAAAATAAGGAGATGGGACAGATAAATTGAAGGAAAGTGAAGTTCTGGAGAATTTCAGAGGGAGATTTAGGCAACAATTGACAGAAACAGGGGGAAATAAAACAGTAGAGGAGGAATGGGAAGCATTGAGAGATGAAATAGTGAAGGCAGCAGAGGAAAAAATAGGTAGAAAGGCAAGACCTACAAAAAATCCTTGGATATCACAGGAAATACTAAATTTAATTGATGAAAGGAGAAAATATAAAAATGCAGTAAATGAAACAGGCAAAATGGAGTACAGACGACTAAAAAATGAGATTGACAGGAAGTGCAAAATGGCTAAGCAGGAGTGGCTAGAAGCCAAATGCAAATCTGTAGAAGAATGTATAACAAGGGGAAAAGTAAATACCGCCTACAGGAAAATAAAAGAGACATTTGGGGACAGGAAAAGCACGTCTATGAATATCAAGAACTCAGATGGGAAACCAGTTCTCAGCAAAGATGGGAAAGCTGAAAGGTGGAAAGAGTACATAGAGCAGCTCTACAAAGGAAATGAACTTAGAGATGATGTTGTAGGAAGGGAAGAGGAAGTAGATCAAGATAAAATAGGAGATACTATACTGAGAGATGAATTTGACAGAGCCTTGAAAGACCTAGATCGGAACAAGGCCCCAGGAGCTACTAAAGTCTCTGGGAGAGCCAGCCATGACAAGACTATTTGAACTGGTGTGTAGGATGTATGAGACAGGCGAAATGCCCTCAGACTTTAAGAAAAATGTAATAATCCCCATTCCAAAGAAATCAGGCGCAGACAGGTGTGAAAATTACAGAACAATCAGTTTGATAAGTCATTGTTGCAAAATTTTAACACGAATTATCTACAGGAGAATGGAAAAGCTGGTAGAATCTGACCTCGGGGAAGATCAGTTGAATTCAGGAGGAACGTAGGAACCCGGGAGGCAATATTCACTTGACGTCTTATCTTAGAAGATAGATTAAGGAAAGGCAAACCTACATTTTTAGCTTTTGTAGATTTGGAGAAAGCATTTGACAATGTTGACTGGAATACACTCTTTCAAATTCTGAAGTCAGCAGGGGTAAAATATAGGGAAAGGAGAGTTATTTACAACTTGTACAAAAACCAGACTGCAGTTATTAGACTCGAAGGGCATGAAAGGGAAGCATTAGTTGGGAAGGGAGTAAGACAGGATTGTAGCCTTTCTCCGATGTTATTCAATTTGTACATCGAGCAGGCGGTGAAGGAAAGCAAGGAAAAATTTGGAATAGGGATTAAAGTTCAGGGGGAAAAAATAAAAACATTGCGTTTTGCTGATGACATTGTAATTCTGTCAGAGACAGAGCAGTTGAATGGAATGGACAGTGTGTTGAAGAGAGCGTATAAAATGATCATTAACAAGAGCAAAACAAAAATAATGGAATGCGGTCTTAGAAAATCAGGCGATGCTGAAGGAATTAGATTAGGTAACGAAACAATGAAGGTGGTAGATGAGTTTTGTTACTTGGGTAGTAAAATAACATGCGATGGTCGCAGTACAACGGATATAAAATGCAGAATGGCAATGGGAAGAAAAGCATTTTTGAAAAAGAGAAATTTGCTAACATCGAATATTAATTTAAGGGTAAAGAAATCTTTTCTGAAGGCATTTGTGTGGATTGTTGCCTTGTACGGGAGTGAAACATGGATGATAAGCAGTGCGGACAGGAAGAGAATAGAGGCTTTTGAAATGTGGTGCTACAGAAGAATGCTGAAGATTAGGTGGGTAGATTGCATAACTAATGAAGAGGTACTGAACAGAATTGGAGAGAAAAGGAATTTTTGGCATACCCTGACTAAAAGAAGGGATCACTTGGTAGGACACATTCTTAGACATCGAGGAATCGTAAATTAGCATTGGAGGGAAGTGTGTGGGGGTAAAAATCGCAGAGGGAGACCAAGAGACGCGTATGGTAAGCAGATTCAAGTGGATGTGGGTTGCCGTTCTTATGAGGAGATGAAAAGGCTTGCTCAGGATAGAGTAGGGTGGAGAGCTGCATCAAACCAGTCTCCGGACTGAAGACCATAACAACAGAAATTTCAGTTAACTGAAATACAATAAGTGGAATGGATATACAACGTTTCGAACGTCTTTGTGTTGACTTCATTGTAAGACTCACCGCTATCGGAAGCACTTCTGAAGATATCCAGCGCAGCTCTGGTCGAAACATCAGGAGCAGAAATATTTCTTCTACCACCACCATACAACCCGGAAGATTGAACAGCAACGGTTTCTGGCCGCACAAAGTCTACCACAGCAGCTGATGACCGCCACTTAGAGATTTGGGCTGGGAAGAATCCAGAGAGGAACGTCATTATGCTGAATAATGATTTTCATGCCGCTACAGGACACCGTGTTTCAACATGCAAATGCACTTGCGACGTCCATGGCGAGATCCGTCTTTGACACCTAGCACCATGGTCATAGTCATATGGCCAACGGTATGCTGAATTCATTCGTCAGAACTGACATCCACAGCTATTCCCAGATATGACTCGCATCCGTCATACACTGACAGTCCTTCTTGGACACGGCTTGGTCAGCCTGCATGTCTTAGACACACCAGAGAGTGCAGAAGTAGTAGTTCCCTGATGTTATGGCGTGGCAGTATATAGGGCCAGCATATGTCACTGGAGCTCGTAGCATGCAATCTAAAGGCTTTTCGACACAGGAATGACATCTACCGACGTATAGCGCAACCATATCGGCCACATTTTGGTGAGAGATTTGTTTTAATGATCCTCGTGCTCATCGTGCAGATCTTGTGAATGGATCCCATAATGATAACGGAATGGCAAGACTAGAATAACCAGTATGTTCTCCAAGCATAAAGATGCCTGAGAATGAAAGGGTTGTTTTTGGATGAGACGACACACAAAACAGAGAGATTTACGGAGAATGGCCGTTAAGGAGTGCGACAGTGTGGACCAACAATCCCTTGATGATGTGTTTGTACGTCACGACGAATACAGACATGCATTACTTTGTCAATTTCTGTTTTAATGAACATTGAGCAAGCTGTGAAGGAATGCAAGGATAAAATTGTAGAGGGATGTCCAGGGAGAGGAATGCGGTTTTCTGATGATATAGTATTTCTGTCAGAGACAGCAAAGGACCTGGAGGAGCAATTAAAAGGAATGGACAGTGATTTGAAAGGAGGATATAAAATGAACGTTGAGTAAAACGAGGATGAAGGAATGTAGAGTCTTAAAATCAGGCGATGCCGAAGGAATTAAATTAGGTAATCAGACGATAAAAGTTGTAGATAAGTTTTGTTATTTGGGTAGCAAGATTACTTTTGATGGCCGAAGTAAAGAAAATATAAAATGCAGAAGGGCTGTGGGAGGATAAGTGTTTTTGAAGAAGCGAAATCTGTTGACATCCAATATTAGTTTACTACTTATTACTTCTCTAACTTAAAATTTTATGTATTCACAGTTGGTTACGTCTGCGGTAAGACGTAGTGGCTCTTAGAGTGCATTTGAAAACAAATCAGATGCCCTGTGCTTATTTAGTAATTTATTTATGCCTTATGCGATTTAACTATCGTCATTTTTAATGGCAAAACTTAGTAAAAAATCATTCCCCATTTAAAGTACTCCGTGTAAATGATTAAAACAGATAGAACATTTATCTCCCACAAATACCAGTACAAAAGTAGGCTCTTGCCGTTGCGGGATGTAGACACCTGATTGTATGTAGTTTAAAGACCTGTGTTAAATGTAATGACAAGTGTCAGTAATTTGGGAACTCATTTTTAATACAGTTTGGTCTTTAGAAATGGCGACAGTCGAAACGCGTAAGGCATCGGTAAATTACTAGGTGTGACCAAGACACGTATATTGTTTTTCTAATGATTCATAATATTTTCTGAAATTACATGTTTCTTTTGTTGCTGATTACTTTGCATGGATTGAACCATAAATTGAATTTCAGTAATTCACGTTTTCCCTTTGGGTTTTCATTCTAGGTATTAAGCCATTTATTCGCAGTCGGAATCACCTTTCATTCGCAGTGGCAACATGTGCTTTAGGAAGGGTTCCATGACATAATTCCATTAAAACTATGGTAAGAAAGCACTGCATTCGTTTCTGTCAGAGGCAGTCATATAAGCCAATAAATTTAATTGAATCGGCCGAGGACAACACCCCTCTATGCAAAATACTAGTTTCTCCACATACGTTTCTATTTCAATTACTGAGTAATTAAAATTTGTTACAAAGAGATGAATTAGTTTTCATATCCGTTTCCAAGACAGAGTCCGAGAGCAGATTCACATTCTGTAGATCAAATTACATCGTTTCATCTTCAAATCAGCGTCATTTCATTTAATATTAATATTTTTGAAACAGCTGCAATTTAAATTTTTTTAATCAGAGAAGCGTCAATCCACTGCAGTCAACATTAACATGATTTGCACACTTAAAGAAAAGGAATTGTGGTCCTATTAACATAATTAATGAATGCCGTGGAGGTGCGACCGAGCGGTCTAAGGCGCCTTTCTTCCAAAAAAATGTTTGTATAGTCTATGGGACTTAACTACGGGGTCATCAGTCCCTAAACTTACAAACTACTTACGATCTAACTAAGACTAAGGACGGCACAAATATCCATGCCCGAGGGGGGATTCGAACCCCCGACCGTAGTGGCCGTGCAGACCGTGACTGGAGCGCCTCAGTCCCCTCGGCCACCGCGGCCGGCGTCTTGCTTCCGACCGCGTGGTTGCTCTCCGTCCGAACTTCGAGTCCTCTCTGGAGCATGGGTGTGAGTGTTCACCTTAGGGTACTTTAACATAGTTTAAGTATTTTTAAGCCTAGGAACTAATAACCAAATAAGTTCACACACATTTACAAACATGACTGAAAACCCAGCGTTGTCTGGGTATTTATTTATTTATTTATTCAAGCTCCTAGTTAGTACTTCTCCAGTCTCTAATCTCTCTGTCCATCTCCTTGTTTCTAAAAACATATTTTTGGGAGAATGTATAAGAAATAAAGCTTTCCTGCATAATGTACAAAATTGTGAGTGCAATATTAAACAAAAAAGGTAGTAATCAAAATACAAATGATATGTAACATTGCCGGCCGCGGTGGCCGAGAGGACTGAGGCACTTCAGTCACGATCTGCACGGCCACTACGGTCGGGGGTTCGTAAGTAGTTCGTAAGTAGTTCATAAGTAGTTTGTAAGTTTAGGGACTGATGACCCCGTAGTTAAGTCCCATAAGCTTTACAAACATTTGAACATTTGACATTCATAGATTCATTTTAATTCAATATTTCTTGTTACTTGTCCAGGATCTGAATAAATTCTTTGATGAACCGACTCCTTAGCAAGCAATGTAAAGTTGACCCTTTGAGAAACATGGAAATGTCAGATTCATTCCGTAGTATTTAATAGATTGCGCTGTGATTTATCAACCGTAATAGAAGCAAGCCCCATTGGAAACTGCAGTCTGTTGAAGTTAAAATGTAGATCTGTCGGAAATAATGGGTACTTATTGGAAGTACATTGTTTCATTCTCTCCCATTCATTGTAGCTCTATAAAGGTCTATTGCTTTCACCTGCAGCCGCGTGAGCGTCACAGTTCAAAGTTGGTTCAAATTTCTGAACAGCACTGTCAACTTTTTGTAAAATTTTTGTAATCATTTTGATTAATGTTTCAACAAATTTGCAGATAATGGTAGAATAGTCTTACCGGATGTGCAGAACCAATAATGGAAGATAATGGAATGCACAGCCAATCACTCGTGTAAACCGCGCTTAAGGACTTAGAAAATTATGCCTATCTGCTGATAACATTTATCTTAGCTTAACTTTATAGATTCGTCATGGGGCAGTCTAAGTTATTACAAATACATGCATTCTTTCTCAATATTTTTACTATGGCTATCATTTGTCTCGTTGTTAAAAGATTATGCTATCACAAAATGTAATATGTTTAAGAATGTGGAATCTAGAGAAGTCTATACCTGCACAATTCGTAGTGAATTAATTTAAAAAAAAAATAAAAAAAGGATATTACCTGCACGTTTTCACTTTTTATTTTATTTATTTATTTTTTATTCAGAAAGACTCGAGGGGTACTCGAACTTGTGCCCATCGTATTCGTAAAGCGTCAGCCTGTCCACTTAGCCAACGAAACATACATATAAAGTGGTTCGTTGTAGTAAATGTAGTGGATTTTTTACCCCTCAACTAATTCTACGTGCTCGAATAACGTTGTCAAAAATATGTAAATGAGACGTGATTTAAGCTGCTATGAATCTCGGCGTATACTGTACCCTAACTATTATATTGCTTCTATTTGACGATGTAAACACCAAGCCGGAGCTCCGAAGACCGCTGAAGTTGGCAACACTCGCACTTCGGAACTATGGCATGCGCAATGCTCTGTTCTTGGACTATAAATTATTCGAGCCGGGTAATTTGTCCACCATTGTACATTTAAATAAACACATCAAGTGTAAACCTGTACGCATGTTAGTTGTAAATAAGCTGGAAAACAGTGATGGGAGACAAAACGATGAACAAGTTTACTTCCTTATCTCTTAAAGCCGGTTTCTGCGACCCGAGGTTACCTACCTTAAATTATTTAGCAGCCTCTAATTTTTGCACGCTTTTGTGGAAACGCTCTGTATACTATGTAAGTGGATGTGCTCTAATACTAGTAACATTGGAGCGTAAGATTACGGTACCCTTTAATATAAACAATTGTTTTTAATTTAAAATGCCATTCGGTAGCTTTTGTGTGATTACGAATAGTGGTGTAAAGAGTACAATTACTTGTCAAGGTTGCGACCTTCCTATCGGTACTCACCAATAAGAATTGGGCAATACATAACTCAGGGTAGTAAAAGGTTTATGGCTCGTTGTCTCTGTTCATAGAGGTGTGTTATGTATGTCAGCTTGTATGCCCTAAACAGCTACCCAACTGTTTAAATAAGATCAATTATTAATCTGTAGATTAGCCAGTCTATCAATCTGCAGATGGTGACACGAAAAATATATTTAAATAAACATAAACTAAAGCTCTAATTAACCAACAAAATGGATTCTAAGATGATGTCTAGAAGAGATTTACTCACTAGTAATTTTTATATAAATGCAGTTTATTATTCTTTTTGGACATAACAATGCGGAGGGGGTCCTATTTTATACATCGGTAAATAACTGAATATTTTCCCAACTATTGTTCATGTGAGGCACAATAAGTATCACACGCACTCGAGAATTTGTCATCTCATGAGTACACGTTTGCTGATTTATCATAGTTCCACAGACCTACTACTGCCCATAGTTTACCAGTTTTCAACCAGAGACTATTTTCTGCAGTCACAGCCTCGTAAATTTTCTAAGTGCACACATGCCCATCTCTTCAAATCACAAGTTCGTAACGCGGCTTCTGACCACCCAGAGTCACAACCTTTCGCCACCGCCTCCAAGTTACGAGTCCCTCCCCAAGCGTCCGAAAAGCGTGCTCCCTTTGCTCCCAAAATTGTATCCTTCCGCGCATCCTAACGCCTCATCTTTAAAATACAATTTCCCTCCCAAAATTTTATGCATTTGAATATCATAGAATTAAATGCTTTGACCACCTCATTACAAATGTTGTTTACACTTAACAAACAAAAACATATTTAACAATACAAAAATCGGTTGAGACTGAAGCTCTTTGCTCAGGTAGCTATTAAGCATGGCGTCTCAGTGTTCAAATATTCCGTCGCCATCGAAATATAGTTACACAATTAATACTTAATTTATCAAGCATTTTTATGCATATACCACAAATACATATAATTGCTTATGTATAGATTATCAGCTGCATATCCACTATTTTTAGTCGGCCATGAAATATTTAAGTGGCAGTCTACAACATAAAACGGACGTTAAAAATAATAGTAAATATAATGTCATCATCATTAAGGGCTGATTATGCCTTTCGGCGTTCAGTCTGGAGCATAGTACCTCTAATAAAATTCCTTCTTGATCCTCTATTCAATGCTAACAAGAAAATACATATATAAATAAATTAAAGCGGTTTGCTGGGTTCATGTTTTGTGTTTCTGTGGAGGAATCTATGTTCTAACACAAGAATATTACTACCCCAATTAAAAGCAGAACAAGAGAGTAAAACAAAGTTTATTGAAAGAATACGGAATTAACGTGGTGCGTCTTTTCAGATAGCTGGCATGGAGCAATGCTGTCCATTTGCTTCTTAAACTGTTATTGATAAACACTACGTATCAATAATTGTACATATAAGTCTTATAGTATTATTATTATTATTATGGTACTGAAATTTCAAATGTTCAAATGTTTGTAGTGCTTAAGGGACTTAACTACGGGGGTCATCAGTCCCTAAGCTTACGAACTACTTATGTACTAGCTAATACTACGGCACAAATATCCACGCCCGAGGGGGATTCGAACCCCCGACCATAGAAACTGGTGCGCCGCAATACGGTCGACCACTGTGGCCTGCTACTGAAATTTATCGGCTTTTTATCTGTAAGGGGTATTGAAACTGTAATTACGGCGTTTCAAATCTCCTGAATCCAGTCATATAATTATATTTGCCGTAACATCGTTCTCTGATTTTAAATGGATTTCTAGAACGATGTGTGTATATTGTATTTTAGTTGCAATCTGGGATAGCCGCCCTCGCTCATCCAAGACCGCCTGTTTCAGAACAGATTAAGGTCCAAACTGTTAGCCGGCCGGCTGGAGAACCCAACAGCCTGACAAAAACCGCCTTTCACATGACAACAATCAGCTTCCCCCTGTATCTGTAATGGTACAATATGGCAAGAAGACGGTAAATGAGATACCAGTAATTAGTCACCTTAATGTGGTTGATTTGGGATGTTAACAAATCCGTGAATTACGATCACCATTTCACCACTGAGCCGTGTCACGGCTTGCATGGTTTGTTTTCCCGCCTCTCCTCCGGTATCTTCCTCCCCCACTAGAGGGCCTCCTGGCTGTGCAACTAGGATAGAGGGCGCGTCCATCGGGACGCGGGGCAGGCGGCGGCTGTGAGAGAGGTTGTTGACGTGTGGAGCCGGAAGGTGGAACACCCATCCTGGGAAGGCAGTGGCAGCGCTTAGGCCGATGCGGTCAGTGGCAGTATGGCCGGCCGGGATTGCTTGTGACTGGAATCTTCAGCGAGATGGCCTGCACTTGTCTGTCTAAACAACAGATATCTTGCCCATGGAATTAGAGTACTGTTATGACGTTCTCCCTGGTCAGTTTGCGGTTCCTGGTATCCTGTGCCTCCACTGAAATTGATTTGTGTAAATTCTCATCCTAAGAGTATTTGTCATCAGAAGTTGCATATGTTATTTATCTTGTTCAGGAATGTTCAATCTTACTAATATTTCGTGTTGTGTGTTTTGAGTTTTAGTAAGGCCATAGTACGGAGCGCCATATGGTCTGACGGCGTGGACTGATGACCCCGTAGTTAAGTCCCATAAGCTGTACAAACATTTGAATTTTATTAATTGCTCCTGCCAGTTAACTAAGATTGTGTGTTGCTAATTCCGAGTTTGCCTTCAAGATTGCTTCACTTAATATTCAGTGTTCCTCGTTACGCCTCTTAGCTGGGCCTGTTGTTCGTTGGTCGCCGGCTGTGTCTCGCAGCCACGCCTTGCATCTAAGTCTTACAAGTTCAAATGGTATTTTTTTATTCATAATTACCTGTTCTCTGTCTTAGGAAAGTTGTACTAGCGTAATTGCTTCGTAAAATTTATCAGGCAACATTGTGTTTGTATTTTCCATTATTGGAATTACAGCCATTTTCGGCTATTTTTTAAAAAGAAATTTTCTGTTAATTGCTTTCAGTCTTAAGAATTTTTAGTAGAGCAACTGATTCTGATTTTGGCACTAACGGCGAATTGGTTCCAGACCTGTTTTAAAAAGAAAAAACATTACCCAAAAAAAAAAAAAAAAAAAAATCAGAAAAGTATACTATCTTGCGATTAATACTTCACACTTGAGGGCCACTGCTGCCCTGTTTTTAAGCGACTTGTTTTTATATTTTAACGATTTGGATTAGTTATTTTTAGTTTAAATTGCTGTTACTTGTTTACGTCAGGTGCCGCTCACTCTGTGGCGCGTGCTGCGACCTAACATCCTATTATGGGTTGTTGTAAACTGGCATCGTCTAATAAAGCTGTATACTCTGGTAGGCACTCAAGGAAGATTTTTTAAGCCTATGGGACTCAATTACGGGGTCATCAGTCCCTAAACTTACAAACTACTTACGAACTAGGACGGCACAAATATCCATGCCCGATGGGGGATTCGAACCCCCGACCGTAGTGGCCGTGCAGACCGTGACTGCAGCGCCTCAGTCCCCTCGGCCACCGCGGCCGGCAATAGTATAAGTGATATGCACACGTACGTGGTTCCAGATTTCCGCGTTTGCATTACTGGCAAGAGCCACACAAGCTTCTCACGATGTCATGATAGATTTATTGGATTCTTATGCATACAAGCAAGCAAGCTTTTGATTATTTTAATTTTATTTCAATTAGATACCAGTTTATAAAAAATACTTCTTAGTTTTGATATTATTCATACTTATATTGCTGATGATATAGAAATAAGCATATGTTTTCTGAAATACCTTGTATGTACTGTTTATATTGTTCATTTGTTGTTTTCACAAAAATACAAATGCAAATAAAAAACCCTATCAGAAAAACTGAAAACTAAAACCAAAACATTCAGTGGCTCAAAACTATGAAAAGATACTGTAAAAATACGAACACGCGCCAGAGCGTGAAGTGGCACCTAGCATCATCGGCCAGAGCGTGAATGGCAGCGAACGTGTTAATCATTGAATTATGTTTGACAATAGGACTTGCACTCATTACAAATGAGCTACACCTTCCGTAGCTGTTCCCTCTCTACGAGGAGCATAACTCAACCACAAGAAAACCAATTACTAACCATCATGATAGAAACAGCTTGCTGCCACCAATATATAGTCACGGCAGTGAAGCACACAACGTTTCGACGGCGGCGCTCACTGTCGTCTTCGGTAGCTCCTTGAGCAGGGAGCGCGGCGTCGTCCGTTACGGCGGTGGCGGTGTCGGTGGCGGCTCCCTTCTCTCAGTTGAGCGACGCCGGGGATTGCTCGCCCGCGGCATTCGACCCGCCTTCCCTTGCCCATTGTGATGGCGCGGACACTCTGGATCTGTCTGCGGCTGCGGCGCCGAATCCCGCTCCACTCAGTGCGACCCGGTGTCTGTGCTGATAGGAATGGAGTCCGGAGCCGTTTGTTCAGACACACTGATGCACATCTCCGGAAAGCTTTTGACACTGTATCTCAAAAGCGTCTTCTAATCAAATTGTGTGCTTACGGAATATTGCCACAGTTGTGTGATTGGATTCTTGATTTCCTGTCACAAATGACACAGTACGTTGTAATCGGCGGTATGTCATCGAGTAAAACAGAAGTGATATCTGGCGTTCCTCAGGGAAGCGTTATAGGACCACAACTTTATTTTTATAAACAATTCAGGAGACAATCTGGTAGCTCACTTAGACTATTGGCGGGTAATGCTGTCATTTATCGGTTAGTAAATCAAAAGCTACTGAAAAATAATTTAGATAAGATATCCGCATGGTGCAAAAATTGGCCATTGACCCTAAAAGAAATCCGTTAAACTTCATTTACACGATAAATCAGTCACACCTAGAGCTAGGAGTAACAATTACGAACAACTTAAATAGGAAAGAACATAGAAAATATTTTAGGGGAAGCGTACCAAAGACTACGTTTCACTGGCAGATCACTTAGAAGATGCAACAGTTCTACTAAAGAAACTGCCAATACTACACTTGTACGGCCTATTATGGAGTATTTCTGCGCAATGTGGGATCCACACCAGGTGGATTTAGAGGAAATTCAGTGAAAAGAAGTTCATTTTGTATTATCCTGATATTGGGGACCGAGTGTCACGTAAATGATGCACAAGTTGGGGTGGAAATCATTAGAATAAAGACGTTATTTGTTGCGGCGAGATCTATTTGCGACATTTCTTTCACCATATTTTCTTCATAATGCGAACATATTCTGTTGGCACCCACCTATATAGGAGACATGATCATCAACGTAAAATAAGAGAAATAAGATAAACACCAGAAAGATTTAGGTGTTTTTCTTTTTTCCTGTGAGCTATTACAGATTGGTACTATAGAGAAATATCGGATAAGTGGTTCTATGAACCCCCTGCCATGCTCTTCAATGTGACTTGCACATTATCCATGTAGATGTCGACAGAGGTACAGGTAGCAAATTTTTCCACGTGGACAGCGCGCCAAGATTTTTAATATGTGAAATTTGTGTCAAGAATTGTAGCCCTTGGTCGCAAGTAATTACTTATTTCAGTTATCGGTTTCAACGAGATAAATCATCATATTCAGATTTTTAAAAAGCGGACATAATATAGGAACTTTGACAACTTTGTACAACAAACATAGCAATCACTGCTATGAAAGTTGTTAGCAACTGACAGTTGCAATGTCACTAGCACAACTAGCGATGCTATGAAAGTTGCTATGAAAGTTGTTAGCAACTGACAGTTGCAATGTCACTAGCACAACTAGCGATGAGCAACCCGCCGAAGGAGTTATATTTGTTTGTAATTACTTACGTCCGTAATTAACAAAATAGTATTATTTTACCAGAAATGAACATATGTTGAATATTCGATACGAGATATCACACAAACTATTTGATTACTTTTACAAAATTAGTTCGGAATAGTGATCTCTTCTATTACCAAACTGCATCAGTTTGAAGACATCTCACTAAATTTTGTCATAATAGTTTTTTTTTCATTCACATTTTAATGAAGAAGCTAACATTATTACACAGTGCTTTAGCAGTTAACTGTTCTCCACAGTATGACAGGAAACAAATTATTGATACATAATATTACCAGCTTTAATAACCATACTAGTTTGGTCCCTTTCAAACCCCAACCCAACTAACCAACAGATTACTGACTGCTGTCTGATATTTGCAAAATGGGCTGTGTTTCATACTGCTTTCAGTACAGATGGGCACAATTCGATAGACTGGAGCTTTTAATGGTAATTCGGAACGTTTAAACATATTGCAGTAAAAGCAACTAGTTTGTGACGAGTTATTGCGTGTTACTAGCTGTGCTGTAAGCTGCTTCAAAGTGAAACCAACGCCAGAAGTGTTACAGGCTTAAGTGATAGGTGCCGCATTCAATAACTTACATAGGTGAAAATATAAAATTGTCACATTTCCGTAATGTAGGGATACATCAAAAAATTTTTATTACAAAATAAAAAATCATAAAGATTAACAATATTAAGTATGTTTGAATCCATAATCGGATTGTTGTGCACCACGACCGTTGATATAATTACTGGGAATAACACAGCGTTCGGTCGCAATAAATCTGTTTATTAATCATAGATCGATTTCGGGTAGTCGTCAATGTCATAGCTACAAAATAAGAAAACAGGATGACATAATCAGTACATAACAGAAAGGTACATTACATCCGTTTTAACATAAAATTGTAAACATTGTTAACGTACCGTAGGTATTTTTAACAAGCTGCCGTTTACGTTCAAGTGATAGAAGAGTACAGTAGAAAACAGTATTACAAAACTACAAACACAAATTGTATGAACAATATATTATCGTAGTTGTTTTAGTCATTTGACGTGTGAACTATGTCGTTTGTTATGAGGACAGCAATTAATTATCTTGGGTCGCCACCATATTTCTCCGAAATATGGAAAATTAAAATATTACTGATCAGCTGTGATGTGATCATAGATATTTTCAAACATATAATAAATATTCCTACTCTATTGCAATGTATCAGTTGTACAAAAAAAATGTACTTAAAATTATTGGTACACTGCGGAATTTAACTATTCTGTTTCCCCTCCAAAATAGTGTAAAAGGAATGTTCTTAAATGAAAGACGATCTGCTAAAAAGGAATTTATTATAATTAAACATGAAAAATTCTATCTTGACACAAAATTACATTTCCTATCATGTAAAACAGATAATGGTATTCAAACAATCTTTTACAAATGTTAAAATATTGAGACACAAACATAACTGGCTGAATCAAAGGTCGTAGGTTTTGCAAAACAGAATGATATTAGATTGGCTACACAGGGGCTTGAAATTATCGTTAGCCCTAAGCTCCTCAGAGTAAATAGGCAGATCTCAAAAGAATAAAATAAGGGACAGAATCCAACAAGTCTGATTCATATAACCCCCCAGCAAGTGCGTCACCTTACCCACACAGATGATTATTGACAGCAGCGTCTCAGGCTCGGAGGCAGCAGGCGGTGGGAGCGGATGAGCTGAAATTTTTATCCGACTGTAATTGCTGCGACCTGTTAAGCAGGATCGACATGTAACTTAACACAGCGTCACTAGCGTCGGCGTCGCTAGGCAGTTGCTTTGCGATTCAATCACGCTAGCAGACTAATCAATATTTTGCATAAGTGACACAAAGGCCACTTGGCACAAATCGGTCAGTCACTTGCGTAATAAGATCTGTAAAAACAATGCCCAACTCGCAAAGACGCTAATTCTCAAATAGAACTTCTAGCAAAACGAAAACTAAACTGCAGCCGCTCACAGCGTAACCACCGTACAATGTAACGTCCGTGAAGTAAACACAAGTTCTACAAGGTCCGGATCTTCGGAATCAAACACAACTCTAACCAGAAGACCGTTTAAGACGATGTCCTCCCCGCGAATGTAAACGGAGTCTTGCGTGTCTCCCTAGGTCCGAACACTTCGGGCGGTGGAACAGGAGTCTTCCGAGTCCGTACACTTCGGACGCTCAAACACGAGTCTTCGTGCGTCCTCGCGCTCTGCCGCAACTCACTGAAAGTGACGGGAGGCCACATCCACGCGCAAAATACGCAACAATCTCTGCTAACGGCTAATCGTCAAACCAATCGGATGGCGAAGCGCCGTTAACAAATTGTTTAGCTGTCATTCTAAAATAATTTGCCGAATCAGGACGCGTTATCTGCGGCTGCCAAGAGGCTCCGCCCACGCCACCAAAGCTTCCTGCGGATTTCACCGTTCGCAGGGTGAGTGCCCTGCAAGGAATTTCAGCTTGCTCCTAGCTACGGTCACACGGCCTAAAAATATTGACGTTGTGCTATATATACAGCCGCTGGAGCCAAACCCCTGGGGTGCCTGACGGTCAGAAAGCTTTCCTCTCAACCTAACCATTCGTCACACTAACTATGTTCAAAGTCTGCTGCCTTCAAGGACGTTTTTTCGATAACGCCTAGGGGCAATACGTCTCCATAAACAACCAAGGGCCCAGAGCACTCTGCTATTAAAATTACTCTCTTGCAGAACGGCCGAATGACTAAAAAGGCAGTCTCCGCTATCGCCCACCGTAAACTGCGGTCCAGCATTGTGTAAAGCGCCCCACTCACTTTAAAAAATTCTGCCGGACGTAGCGTTGGCGCCGAGCAGGTCAAGCCAGCCCCTCTCGTCCTTCCCCGAAGGCGAGTGAAAGTTGGTGGGAGGGGGAGACCTCCAAGAGCTTCTCTGCTCTGCGCGGCCTGACCGTACCCAACACGGAAAACCACTTTTTAGCAGCCAAGCTGCGCCAATAAATATTAAAATTCCGAAATTTTATATAAACATAGATTGTACTACAATCCCAGGAGCCCATCACCCCACATGTGTCCCCAAAGGCACAGAAATCAAAATAAAGAAAGATCTACACAGAAAAATGTTACATACTTCCATGGTTCGCGTAAAGAGAACGATACGGTATCACAAGATTAGTATGAAAAAATAGACTAATTACAGCCCCCGTCTCACAGACGTAGTCATGATGATATATTGATCGTCGTGTATGACGCACAGGTAACAGGAGCTCAGTAGGTTCGTAAATATTACGATTACATTACAAGTACATACACATGAGGTCGGAGTGGACAACACTCCTGAATCCACTATGACAATATATTGTTCCGTACAGTTTCTGTTTGTATTACTGTTAATGTTTATGGTTATCTATATTATACTTAACTTTTTTCCTCTATGTTTACCCTACATTACGAGAATATAACAATTTTATGTAAGTTATCGATTGCGGCACCTACCATGTAAGTGTGTTTTGCATTTTTGTAAGCAGTTCTGTCATTATGCCTTAGAACGATAAAAAAGTCTTTCTTCTTGTGTCTAGTATCATTTATAGTTTTGATTAAATAACTTTTTTCATTTTCATATGAGTTTTACAAACTGTTAGACTTGGTTTCTACTTTTAATTGTGCTCATGTGGCTCGTACTGGCTTTTAAATGGTATGTAGTGACAGATCTTAACCTTTAATTTCTTTCGTGGTCGGTCACTGTTTCTTTTACATTCAATTTTTTCCTGTATTGTTTTCTTTGCATTACAGCACTGATGTAGTTGAAACTCATTTGCAAATATAAAAATACCTAAAATTACGACCACTACTAAAGTTTATTCTGTTAAGCAAGGTATACGTGACAACCAAAATCTGCCCTCTAACCAAGTAGAAGTGTGTGCTGGAAGATTGGCCTTTACTAAGTGAATTGAGTTACACCAATCTTTACGGTAAATTGGAAAAGATTCAAATTAAGTAACCAAACAGCTGACTTTATAGGTTTATTAGGAACGCTTGACCAATATTTCAATATCATTAATCTTATGTTCTTCAGAAGATGACAATGTACATCGCTACTTCAGTTGGTCACATATACCACATTACATCGAGCCCATCAAGTGTTGTGGTGTGGGATATAAAATAACACAGGAAATCGCAAACCACGGCATTACGCTCCTATAAAAAATGTACAGTAAATTACACTGACGTCATCTTCGTGAAAGTGTACTTAAGGTCATAGTCATATGTTAACTACCGGGTGAACGGAATACTGATGATAACCCCGCCCCCATACTACATAAAATGGTGTCATTGATACTACTGGCAGGCAGTCCCGATGCAGGGCCGTAAGATGTGACATTATAAATATACTCACGCTGATATATTTAATACGGTAGGGCCATTACCTCGAGGTGACAATGACCATAGGTAACGTAATATTGTGTCTGACCTTTTTTCCAGTAGAAGTGCAGAAACTCGACGTGGCTGGTACTAAAGTCGTTGAAAATCCCCTACACGAATATCGAGCCATGCTGCCTTTATAGGTGTCCATTAATTGCAAAACTGTTGCTGATACAGGATTATGCGCACGAACTGTCGCTTATATCCCGTAAGTGTAACGTGTGTTTCATGACGGGCAATCTGGGCGACCAAAGTACTCGCTGCAACTGCTCTGAATCTTTTTCAAACCAATAGCGAACAAGTCTGACCCGGTGATATGGTGTATCGAAATCCACAAAAGGCTATCAAGTCCATGAAACACAGCAAACGTTCTCTATAACCGTTTACAGTCAATGATCGGTTCACGTGGACGAGAGGACCCAGTAAGTTCCATGTAAATCCCGCATTACACGTCTGCACCAGCGCCCAAGTTCAAAATGGAACTGCCAACGGTTTCGTTAGCCATATTACACGGCAGTCCTAACGTGTACAAGTCCGCAAGAAAGCCTCAGGGGTACATGCTTGTTTACGTATTGCTTATTTGTCGGTGGGAACCCTTTTTTGTAAACCTGTTATTACTTCATATTTTTCTTTTGAGACGTCTAGGTTAAAGTTTGTTAAGCAATCAATTGTTCTCTTGCAAAGGTAGCAAGAAATTAGATTACGATTACACAGAGTAATGTATCAAACTGTCCGTTTTATGTCATATTGAAAGAAAGAAATGTTTATATTTACGTTTCTCTTCTGCACGTAGCTTGGAATTCCGTTTTGAATATATAAACAAATACTCTAAGCAGTTCGTTTTATGTCAAGCTGGTACAAATTATTGTTATTACGTTACTGTTGTGGAGCAACCATGAAATTACATTACGATTAGATCTATACAGAATTATAGATCAAAGTGTGTTTTATGAAATGTTGGCACACGCAAGTAATTACCTATAAAAAGCTTTCTGAGTTCAAACCACATAGGCTTTGTCACAACAGAATGGATGAGAAAAGGTTAATACAGTTGTAATTAATTACAGTAGCGTTTACTTATAGGTCCCAGAACAGATTTTTCTTATAAACAGCCACGAACGGATGTCATCTGAATTCAGATGTCGGTAGATATGAATTTTTAAACTCCGGCTAGAATATATAGCACAATACACTGAAGCTGTAGGTGTGTTTATAAAGATAAAAGATGCCATAATACCTAGTGGGTTTAAACAGACCCAAAATGCTAAAGAATTTAGATGATGATCGGGGCAAGAAGTAGATAAACTGTGGTCAATAGAGGCTTTCAGCGCACACTCTCCCCGTGCCTCAACGGCAGCAGAGGTGAAGTACCACATAGAAAACTTGGAAAATATTGCGCTTATGTTTCCTAGTCATAGTCATATAATAGTTGAGTTTAACTTGACGGGACTGGCTGTCTCAAATAATGAAGACAGGACTTGAGACAGTGAAGCGAGGGAAATTATTCTGCGTTTAATCCAAAAAATTATGATGAGCAGTTAAAAAGAGAACCGACGTGTGGCGACAATATCAGATGGTATCAAACAGCTCGAGATTTTTCACTCAATTATTGCAGAATACAGTGTCAGGCTGTTACTACATCATTAAATAGAAGTGTAAACAGGAATGTGAAAACGATAGAAATATTTTCAGAAAGAGTAACAGGAGAGAGATTACTTAACAATAATGTAATCTCAGCCACTGAAAGTATTGAGCATTAATAGACAAAGTTCATTAGGTTTAGACAAGTAGTTATTGAATAAAATTGTAAAAGTTAGAAAACTACTATGAAGGCAAATAGAGATTTACTGTAATTTAAATGAAATCAAAGCCTCGCAGACAAAATACACTCTGCAAAAATTGGCGTAAGAAGTGCTATACATGAAGCATTCGATGCAGTCGAAAGAAAACTTTTGTGTACCGACGTAACAGAAAATACATTCTCCCGTTGAAGAATTCTGCTATCGAAACGGAGGATGACACACAAAAGACTGTTAATCCGAAAATACCCTATGTGTGCACCAGACGTACTTCGCTACCATATAAACCATTATCGGCGTGAAAGAATGCAATTCTATACAGAAATTCCAGAAATACGCATTCAAGACCACCAAGCATCGTCTTAGTGTCGGCTTTAGACTCCCACTCGGCTGGATACTGGAGGACCGTGTAAGAAGTCAAGTCATTTAGATGCAATGTCCTACATATTCGGACCTTTAATAGAGTGATATCTGATACGTTAATTACTTTATTTATTATTTGGAAAGAAATTATTATTCAAAGTACGACATTAAATCGCGAGTACGATAATTAGTTTTTCTCGACGCTGAAGCAAGTAACAAATGTTTAAATGTTTGTTGTTGTTGTTGTTATGCTATGGCCATCAGTCCCCCGGTTTAAATGTTTGTATAGCTTATGGGACTTAACTACGGGGTCATCAGTCCATAAACTTACAAACTACTTATGAACTAGCTAATCCTAAGGAAGGCACAAATATCCATGCCCGAGGGGGGATTCGACCCCCGACCGTAGTGGCCGTGTAGATCGTGACTGGAGCGCCTCAGTCCCCTCGGCCACCGCGGCCGGAGAAGCCAGTAACAGTTCTTACATATACACTGAGGATATTTTTGGTTCCAATTCATCAGTTAAAATACCATTGCAGACAGTACTTGGCAACGATTTCAGATGCTTACAAATTATGGTGCAATACGTCGTTATGCGCGAGCGGGGATCCCTATGTTAGCGGCAGGTGACTTTCGAAGCGTGGGCGAGCCGAAACGCAATGTTAGCGTGTGCATTATTGGCAGGTTCGTGGGAGCGCCTAAGGCCAAACAAAAGCGTGTCCCCGGTAGGCGAAAGTTCGCTGACGTTTCGAGAGTAGGGAGGGGGGGGGGAGGTATGTTCCGGTGAGCATCTACATCTACATACATACTCCGCAATTCACCGTAAGGTGCGTGGCGGAGGGTACACTGTACCACTACTAGGCATTTCCTTTCCTATTCCACTACCAAATTGAACGAGGAAAAAAAGAATGCCTATATGCCTCCGTACGAGCCCTAATTTCTCTTATCTTGTCTTTGTGATCTTTACGCGAAATGTAAGTAGGCGGCAGCAAGATCGTACTACACTCAGCTTCAAATTCCGGCCCTCTAAATTTACTTAACAGAAATTCACGAAAAGAAGGTCGTCTTTCTTCCAGCGATCCCCAATTGAGTTGCCTCTATGTCTTCCTTCAAACCGATCTGCTGCGGGTCCCAAATACTTGAGCAATACTCAAGACGTGGTCGTACAAGCGTTTTATACGCGGTCTCCTTTACAGGTGAAGTACATCTTCCCAAAATTCTCCCAATAAACCGAAGTCGGCTGTCTGCCTTACTCACAACTGTCCTTACATGCTCGTTCCATTTCATATCGCTCTGCAATGTTACGCCTAGATATTTGAACGACGCGACCGCATCAAGAAGCTCACTACTGATGCTGTATTCGAACATTATAGGATTGATTTTTCTACTCATGCGCATCACCTTACATTTTTCTACATTGAGAGCTAGCTGCAATTCTTCGCACCAACTAGAAATTTTGTCTAAGTCAACCTGTATGCTATTACAGTCAGTTACAGACGACACCCTCCCATACACCACAGCATCATCAGCAAACAGCCGCAAATTACAACTTACTCTGTCCATCAGATCATTTATATAGATAGAAAATAATAGCGGTCCTATCACACTCCCCTGGAGCACGCCTGACGATACACTCGTCTCTGATGAACACTCGCCGTCGAGAACAACGTACTGCGTTCTATTACTTAGGAAGTCTTCCAGCCAGTCACAAATCTGTGAACCTATTCCATAAGCTCGTATCTTCGTTAGCAGTCTGCAGTGTGGCACCGTGTCGAACGCCTTTTTGAAGTCGAGAAAAACACAATCCGCCTGTTGCCCTTCGTCCATGGCTCGCAAGATGTCATGTGAGAAAAGGGCAAGCTGAGTTTCACATGAACGATGTTTCCTTAACCCGTGCTGATTCATGGAAAGAAGCTTTTCCGTTTCAAGGAAATTTACTATATTCGAACTGAGAATATGCTCCAAAATTCTACATGAAACCGATGTCAACGATATTGGCCTGTAATTGTATGGGTCAGTTCTCTTTCCTTTCTTATACACTGGAGTCACCCGCGCTTTTTTCCAATCACTAGGAACTTTGCGCTGAATTAAAGATTCGCTGTAAATGCAAGCTAAGTAGGGGGCCAATGCCGCGGAATAGTCTTTGTAAAACCGAACTTGTATTCCATCCGGGCCAGCAGACTTTTTCGTATTTAGCTCTCTCAGCTGCTTCTCTACACCGGAAATACCTATTGCTATGTCCCCCATTTCGGAATTAGTACCTTGATCAAATGATGGTATATTTGTGCGGTCCTCCTGCGTGAAAGATTTCTTAAAGGTTAAATTTAGAACTTCAGCTTTCCGTTTGCTTTCTTCTATTACTGCCCCGGAATGATCAACTAGTGACTGGACAGTGGGCTTTGACCCGCTTATCGATTATACGTAGGACCTGAATTTTTTCGTGTTCTCGGAAAGATCTTTTGCTAAGGTATGGCTGTGATAATTATTGTATGCTTCACGCATCGATCTTTTTATAGACGCACGAATCCCTACTAACTTTTGCCTGTCATCATTTGCGTGTTCTTTTTTGAATCGAGAGTGCAACAGCCTTTGCTTTTTCAGCAGCTTTCTAACATTATTATTATACCACGGTGGATCTTTTCCATCCTTAATCGTCTTTAATGGCACATATTTCTCTAACCCTTCACTAACAATGCATTTAAATTTAGTCCACAATTGCTTTACATCCATAGTCCCAGAATTGAACGATGCCCATTCATTTTCTAAGTGCGATCGTAACATTTGCTTGTCGGCTTTTCCCAACAAAAACAGGCTCCTAGCCTTCTTGACTGGTTTATGAACTTTGATCACCATCGACGCTATGACGATATCGTGATCACTAATTCCTGTCTCTACACAGACATCGTTAATAAGGTCAGGCCTGTTTGTGGCTATAAGGTCTAGAATATTTCCATTGCGCGTGGGTTGCCGGTTTAACTGCTCAAGACAGCGGCAGCAGTGAAAAATTCCAGCCCTTGGTCTGGCGGCGACAGGTAGTGTCGAAGGCAAGCGAGCACTCTCTGGGCGCGATTTGCGGATTTTAGAGTGTGGACCAAGAGAGAGAGAGAGAGAGAGAGAGAGAGAGAGAGAGAGAGAGAGAGAGAGAGAGAGAGAGAAGACTCTTTTTCAGTGATTTACTAAAAGGAGCAGCTCCGTGGGAAGCAAATCTGAAATTACCTCTTATTAATAGTAATCAGATTGTGTGATATTCGCTGTGTTGGTCAGCCACTTTTTGCCTGACAAGAATACACACAGACTGAGATAGTTAACGCCTGTGGGCGAATTGCAATGGCATCGCAGTGGGTTGATTTGTGCAATCAGTGTACCACGCCAGTAGTGAGACCAGGAATAGTTAGGTGTTCTCAACATCATTGAGACGTAGGAAATATTTCGATCGACAGAAGTTGATCCAGTCAGACAAGTTAGGTTTGTTTCCAGCGACGGCGCACCAGCCTGCAGCCATTTCAGCAAACGGTAGTGTGTGCATTGCTTCTGCTTAGATCACGCACTTAGTGCGACAGCCTCGAGTGTATCTGCAGCTTTGTTTGTTAATTTAAAGTCAAGTTAGGTGCGATGTTTCAGCCATTTTTGCCGAGTGCAGTTTTCTTTATCTTAAAATTATATTCTTCCAATTAACAACTTGCTTTCTATCCAGACAAATCTGGATTCTTTTGAAATTTAAATTCATCTAATACGCAACTTTTTGGTTAAATAAATTAAGTACACAGAAATCATGTTTACTTTCAGTAGTTAGTGACGACAAATTTGTATCCCGTTTGTCCTTAATATGAATGTTCAGATATATGTTTCTCTTACAGGTGATGTATCTGTGTTGGATTAAGTAATGTTGCAGAAACATATCTTAATCCGGCGATGGACATCTCTCTGACTTCTACGCGACTTGCTGTTAGGTACTTCCACGCAAGAGCCACAGGTGCACTGTCACATAGCTAGCGCGACAAAATCGGTTGGAAGTTTGTGCAAAATTACACCACAGCAAAGTTACGCGCATTAGAACCGCAATCGGTACGGTGAATGATACTATAAATCTCTTGAGCGATACTAGCTATCTACACCAGACCAGCCAGTTGTCTGAGAATCCGAGGATGATTTCTGACGTAGGGGGCAGGAATTATTGGTGCTGACATGAGCAACGATTTGCTCTCTGTCGCTGTCAGCAGGGCCTTCTCCTAGAGCCCCCTATGGCGGACAAACAGACTGGACACCGGCCTTCTATCTTGACCTTCCCACTATTAAGGGTCGTCTTCAGCCGCCTAACATTGTAACTCCCGCTTGTCCATGCCTCTCAGGATAATCAGTGAGTGGCTCGAAGACTACTTATATAATAGAACCCTGTACGTTGTCCATGGTGGCGAGTGTTCAATGGAGGCTAGGGTATCGTCAGGAGTGCCCTAGGAAAGTGTGACTGGATCGCTATTATTTTCTATCTATATAAATAACCTGACAGACAGGGTGAGTTGGATCCTGCCTCCTTGCTGATACGCTGTGGTGTAGACGAAGGTGTCGTCATTGAATGACTGTGACATCATGGAAGATGATGTGGACCAAATTTCTGGGTGGTATGTGGAATGGAAGCTAGCTCTAAATGTAGAAAAATGTAAGGTGATGCAGATGAGTAGGAGAAACAATCCCGTAATGTTCTAATACAGCAGCTTGACAGAGTCACGTCAGTTAAATAACTAGACGTAACTCTATGCAGAAATGGAACGAGCATATATTGAAAGTCGTGAGGAAGGCAGATAGTTGACTTTGGTTTATTGGGAGGATTTTGGAAAGATGTGATTCGTCTCTAAAGGAGACAGCATATAAAACACTTATACGACCCAATCTTGTATAGTGCTCAGGTATCTGGGATCCCACCAAATCGGTTTAACCCTTTCAGACCTGGTGTCCATTGTAATGGACACCGACTTTGTATTAATTTTAGAGCGCTATGCGGATGCGCTGTGCTTTGAGACCGACTAGCCTCTTTCTGGACATCTGTTTCCTTTAGTTTCCTGCTTCTTGCTGTCATTTGACACCTGAAAGGCGTGCTACAGTGAAAAACAGTGAACATGGCAGACCCGTTGCGGAGTTCGTCAGGCTTGATATCATTCGTTGTAATTATTTTATGTATTGCTTTATTAATTTTCCACAAATTACACTTTGCGATGTATAATCAATATGGAGTGGAGCTCCGTGGGAAGCAAATCTGAAATTACCTCTTATTAATAGTAATCAGATTGTGTGATATTCGCTGTGTTGGTCAGCCACTGTTGATCTCTTATTTCACATCCTTAACTGCCTTCTAGACAGTCTGTTCAATTTATTTGGCATTTTTGGAAACAAGTAAAAAAAATTTTAATTTTGCTCAAATATACTATAGATAGGGTCTTACGAACATTAAACATTGCAAGGATATGTTTTATTCTATATTTAAAATAATTCCGTACTGAAAGGGTTAAAGGAATACATATAAGCAGTTCAGAGCCAGGCGGTTAGGTCTGTTACTCCTAGGTTCGTCCAACGCCCGAGTGTTACTAAAATGCTTTGGGAACTCAAATGAGAATCGCTGAAAGAAACAAGACGTTCTTTTCGAGAAACACTGTTGACGAAATTTAGAATGCCGGAATTTCAAACGTATTTCATAACGATTCTACTGCCGCCAACCTACATTTCGCGTGAAGACAACAAAGATAAGATCTGAGAGATTTATTGTTATTATTATTATTATTATTATTTATTTATCAGTGCCGTCACGGGTTGGCTGGCAGCAGCTTAGTGCACCGATATTCATATGTTCAAACGTTTGTAAATCTATCGGACTCAGCTGCTGGGTGATTAGTTCGTAAGGTGCGAACGACCGCGCACACCGCAAACGGCGCCCCAGCGCGCACGGCAAATCCGCAGCGACGCCGCCTCTCCTCTGCCAGAAAGTTAAATGAGAAGTGCGAAAACAAACTCAGGATTTAAAATAGACATTTAAACGATAATTTTAGAACAAAATAATTGGAATTAAAACTGCTATGGTGGCTAAAAAGACACTAAAGGTACACAGAAAACGGCGACGATGGCGGAGACACTGGTAAAACACACGGCAACACACTACCTGTTCGGCAGTTACTAAAATCTTAAATTCATCCGAAGGAAGCAACAGTACCACAACACTTGACTCTGAAACCCAGCAGGGAATAGGGGAGTGAGGGGAGGCGTGGAGGGTGGGAAAGGGAGGGGAGGGGGAAGGGAGAGGGGAGGCGGGACCTTTTCAGCGTTTTCAATTCCACGTGTAGTTCTCAACGCTGTGGACGAATAGCCAATCTTAAATAAAGCATTGATCAGGTGTTTCAATTCCTGTTCGCAGATATTCTTTGCTCTGTCCGCCAACGCTCTTCTTATGCCCCGCTTTTGTTGTGGGTGGTGGTTTGAATCCCGGTGCAAATGACGGTCTCTGTGTGTGTGGACTTCCGATAAATGTATGGCCCAATCTGCCAGTCCCATTTCTGAAAAGTGACAGGTCAAGAAAATTCAGTTTTCCGTCTGCCTCCTTCTTCATGGGAAACTGAATTCTAGAATGAATCCCGTTATTCACAACAAACGTATCGTCTACATAGCGGAACAAAACAGCAGGTATTTTGTTTGCTGTTTTCAGAGCTATTTGCTATAACCGGGATTAACCCTTTCACTCCGGCGCCGTGATTGTTGCTCCGTGCGTTGTGGACGAGCGCCAGTCGCGCCCGGTAGTGCCCGCTGTACGGCACATTTTCCGCACTCCCCACGGCGCTACTCTGTCCTGCTTTCACACTCAGTGTTATCGCAATTATTGTACTATATATTTATTAGGGAAATTTAATTTGGAACAGAAACAGTTTTCTTCTTCTTTCAGATAATTCGCATAATTTTTTCGTAAATTCTGAAAGATCAAAGTTTTGGATTCAGCTCTGGTGGGGAGTGGACTTTATTATTATAAACGCATATTTTGCTTGTTAAATAATATTTATTTACAATTGCTATACGTTACATTTCAGTAACATTACATTACGAGAATATCATTTCATAGTGTTACATTTCAAAAATTCTTTTGTGTGTAATAAATTTGAAGCAGGCAAAGGCCCAAAGCGTCGTATTGTATTCCTTACTACACGTTTTAGTCTGTTTCCGCTTCTTCTGCGCTCTACAGAAAACGCAAGTTCTGAAGCTGCTCCACTCATCAGGTAGGTGAGGCCCTGCTGTCAGTCTCGACGGACATTCTGATCTTTTTCCTCCGCTCTATCTTCTTTTTACGCCGGCCGCGGTGGCCGAGGGGACTGAGGCGTGTCAGTCAAGGTCTGCACGGCCACTACGGTCGGGGGTTCTAATCCCCCCTCGGGCATCGATATTTGTGCCGTCTTTAGTGTTAGCTAGTTCATAAGTAGTTTGTAAGTTTAGGGACTGATGACTCCGTAGTTAAGTCCCATAAGCTATACAAATATTTCATTTCTTCTTTTTACCACTTTATATTTGCCAGTATTTCCCGTATGACTCCCATTTGAAAGTTGGCATAGCTAATGTTTCTTACAAATTTCTTATACAGGCAGTATGCGTTGAAAAGCGACATGTCCACGATGTGAATGAACATCTTGCGATACCATTTAGTAGATTTTCTTATGCTTGTGTTCGCAAAGAATGAGGAAAGCCGGAAACTGTGCGGTGAAAGTTAACTGACAAAGCGGGATCCGTAAAGGCGACTTATGGAAACCAGCGTATTATTAGAGTCTGTTTGAAGTAAGTATTTTTTTTTCTGCTCTCCCTCCCCTCCCAATACAAGGAATGCGTTGATGAAAATCAGTAAAAGAATTGCTACGTGCGCAGTTCCTGCGTGGTGTAGGGGTTGCGTATTGAATTCGTAATATGAAAGCCGCGAGTTCGAATCCGATAACCGACAAATTTCTTTTTTATCAGTATTTTCTAGCTTTTTGTTAGTTCATGGTTTTAGTTTTCGACATGTAGTGCTAGGAGGTATGTTTTAATATGCCTACGGCCCTCCCCCTTTGGTGTGTATTGTTGGCTATTCACAATCCTATAATTGATTACGGGATGTAACATGCAGTGGGGGTGATTGGGGGGGGGGGGGCAATTGACTCGTTGTAGATATTTATTTTTAGTCTGTTTCTGTAGTTTCAGTAGAGATAGTGTCGGTGTTTTTCCGATTTTCTGTGTTACTGTTTTCCTAAAAGTATGTACAGGACGACGTATAGCACAGAAAAATGTTATAAGATCGACAGGAACACACTTAAAATGCATTATATGGGAGCGGAAAGTGATAATATTGTACACTATAGTCCCGAAAACTCGGTCTAATGTGGCCCGAAGGTTGGCCGAGTTTATGAAAATGCCAGATCATCGGGAACGGTGTTAAAAAAAGAATAGATTTTTTGTTATAAAATACTTTCTGTTGTTACTTTAGAATAAAATACAAATGATGCAATACAGTAACTCAGAATAAATTTAAGAAAATATCTAAGAAATACAAGGCATACAGCCTTGAACAATGAAAAGTATGGACAATAGTGATTTACTTCATAAAACATATTCCACAGAAATTCCCATCACGCCTAAGCTGATTTTAAAAGGCACTATGAAAAAAATGCACACCCATAATTTTGATCACGACTGTTTTTAATATGATGACGCCTCTACATACTGCAGTAGTGAAACGTGACGAAATATAGTGTAGGTGGCACAATAAAATATGATGTCTAGGCCCATTTATAGTCTGTAAAAGCTACGCGCTACAATTTCAATTCTATCTTGCATTCCACGAGCAGTGAATAATTCCAGAGGGTGTGCATGGGGTGGACGGGTCACCTGGAGTGTCGGGTTAACGAGTGCCGTCTAAGGCGCTTCGCTGCGGAGCGCGCGGTTGCTCGCCGTCGGAGGTTCGAGTCCTCCCTGGGACATGGGTGTGTGTGTCTGTCCTTAGGTTAGTTTATCTTAGTTTAAGTAGTTTGTAAGCTACGGACTGATGACCACGCAGTTTGGTCCGATAGATTTACAAACATTTAACATTTGATTTACCGAGTGCCGAATTTTCGGGACTCTACTGTACTAATTTAAGCGATGGATATGCAGGGAGAAAAATCTGAAATAGCATCACTTTCTTTGAGATAGTTATCATGAAACACCTCTCTTCATTATTAATCAAATGTGAACTGTGGTAGTTAGCAGAACAACGTAAAAATTAATATGATATTAACATTCGGCAGACATAGACACTGCTTCACGAGACTTATTTGCTTACAAATTTATTAGGCCTAAATAAACATAGACGAATGGCATTTGCTTTAACCACATACTGATTAATAAGCTAGGAGATGTGCTTCGGTCTCATGTGTCGAACTGATGCCTTATTTCAGTCGTTAAGTGGCTGCATTTCTGCCTGGGTCGCTACCTATAATGCACGTCCCGCTCGCAGTTGGTAAAAACATGGCGGACACCGGAAGGTTGGCCACTTTCTCCCTGTACAGTCTCTCTCTCATTCACCATCTAGATCTGCTAGGAGCGGGTTCAGTTGCTTTTCATGTTAATCGTAGCCACGAGTATGTTGCATATGTGGAACTGTTGCAACATACTTGTTGTTCAGTGTACTTATAATAGGTGGAATTTCGTATAGAGCGAGTGTTGCTCATTGGTTACTTGTTATTAATGTAATATATTTTGTTTCAGACAGTAACCTATTACAATTGATACTCCCTTGTTATAATACATCTACATCTACATCTACATACATGCTCCGCAATTCACCGTAAGGTGCGTGGCGGAGGGTACACTGTACCACCACTAGGCATTTCCTTTCCTATTCCACACCCAAATTGAACGTGGAAAAAAAGAATGCCTATATGCCTCCGTACGAGCCCTAATTTCTCTTATCTTGTCTTCGTGATCTTTACGCGAAATGTAAGTAGGCGGCAGCAAGATCGTACTACACTCAGCTTCAAATTCCGGCCCTCTAAATTTACTTAAAAGAAATTCACGAAAAGAACGTCGTCTCTCTTCCAGCGATCCCCAATTGAGTTGCCAGAGCATTTCCGTGACACTCGCGCATTGGTACCTACCGATAACAAATCTAGCTGCTCGCCTCTGAACCGCCTCTATGTCTTCCTTCAAACCGATCTGCTGCGGGTCCCAAATACTTGAGCAATACTCAAGACGTGGTCGTACAAGCGTTTTATACGCGGTCTCCTTTACAGCTGAAGTACATCTTCCCAAAATTCTCCCAATAAACCGAAGTCGGATGTCTGCTTTACTCACAACTGTCCTTACATGCTCGTTCCATTTCATATCGCTCTGCAATGTTACGCCTAGATATTTGAACGACGCGACAGCATCAAGAAGCTCACTACTAATGCTGTATTCAGACATTATGAAATTGTTATTCCTACTCATGCGCATCACCTTACATTTTTCTACATTGAGAGCTAGCTGTCATTCTTCGCACCAACTAGAAATTTTGTCTAAGTCAACCTGTATGCTATTACAGTCAGTTACAGACGACACCCCCCCATACACCACAGCATCATCAGCAAACAGCCGCAAATTACAACTTACTCTGTCAATCAGATCATTTATATAGATAGAAAATAATAGCGGTCCTATCACACTCCCCTGGGCACGCCTGACGATACACTCGTCTCTGATGAACACTCGCCGTCGAGAACAACCTACTGCGTTCTATTACTTAGGAAGTCTTCCAGCCAGTCATAAATCTGTGAACCTATTCCATAAGCTCGTATCTTCTTAAGTGTTAACCTGTCCCGAATCCATGGCACCGAGCCTGCATATTGTTAATAACTGTGTTAAAGATGGGCTTAGGGACATGGGAAACTAAAGGAATGGTGTTACAGCCTTCCGCACGTGATGAAAAAGTAATTATGAGTTTTTGCGGAAAAAGAGGGGGTTGTTATACCATCCATTTCCTTCAGGGCTGTGTAAGCAATGAAGTACCTCGCGTGTACTGCTTTCACAGTAAAAATAAGTTTAGTGACACGTAATTTTTGGTATGCATAAATTTCTCACGCGCTTTTTTCCTTAGTGAGACCTTGTGTACATCAAGGCAACAAGGATCCAAGCAGTAAAAATTTTCCCTAGGGAAGCAGTTTCGACATCGTAGATGAAACATTATAAGCCCTTGATATCAGTTGCCATTAATATGGCTTTTTACCGTAAAATTACTTTGTATTTCTTGAGCTGTACTCTGTCATTCCCTGCTTCACACCTACACACAGCCGTTGGTGTTCTAGCCCTGTAAACTTTTTGAGTAGTTTAGGAACACAAGATAGCTCATTTCTTCAAACAGGAGGACAGAGGAAGACAGCAGTATTACGGTTGTCGCTGAAATCTCATTCTGCATTAGCATCTCATTTAGAAGCGCGGCCTTCCGCTAGCAGACTACGCCGTGATGTGACGCGAAAATAAGCTGGGGCCGCCAAATCTTGTTCGCCGTGACGGGAACACCTTCCTTCTGCGTCCCAGACGTGTACCTGATTTCTTATTTTAAAGCAGATGTGAGCAGCTACAATCTACCCAATCTATAGCCTCCCTGACTGCTGTTCCGAGAATGTTTCAGTAATCTCCGAATACAGCATAGCCCGCTTCCGTAATGTCTTTACAGTATCTTTATTTTTCATTTTTATTTCTTTATTTATTTATTTTTATTTTTTTACTCTAAAGAGTGAAAGAAACTGTTATACACAATGTGTATACAAACACAGAGGTATCTGAACACTCAGAGGACTGTAACGAAGTGTGTTGGGAATTATTCCCCCTCTGCTTGCATTATTGAACCTCCCAATACCACTATTGCATGATAATAGTTACATATGTAATTAGTCTGTTAACATTTTCTTTTCCGAAACTTTTGTTATTCTTTTTTTATAACGTAACTATCTGAAGTCATTGGCGTCGCAGAAGTCTGCTGTAACTATATTTATTGTGTTTCATTTTACACCCCCCGTTTCCTGCAATTTACATTAATATCTGTAGCATATTTTTGACGCCATTACTTAACTGTTTCCCAATTATTATTACTTTACTTCACGCACCAGTTGTCAATAATAAAGTATATATGGCAACACGACATGTTTCGGGACGACATTATCCCATTATCAAGTTATGTAAAACAAGAAGCCGTAGAATAATAAAGGCAATATATACAAATGACTGTACCACAAATATTACAATGAAACTAACCTCCTACCTACCATAAAACGTATCAGCTGCTAGGAAGTTTCGTTACACACAATAGCTGTGTATGTACATTGTCAAAAATAAAACTTTGCGCAGAACCACATGTTTCTCAGATGGCAGTAAGTTGTGCACTAACGGACATTTCACAATCATTACACTTTATTTGATATATTATACGGAGAAAGCGGGGGTATACCAAATAAAGTGTAATGATTGTGAAGTATATAGGACAAACGGGAAGGAATTTTAAGGTGCGGTTTAAAGAGCACAGTAGCAGAGAGAATGACTCATCACAGTGGCAAAACACCTGAAAATTGAACTTTTGTTTGGGCTACATAAATGAGAGTCATGCACTATGAAGACAAAGGTTGGTTATTATCAAATCTCGAAGGAATTGAGATCTTTTGTGCGTTGAGAGATGATTCCAACAGCATGATCAACGAAAAGACAGGTCTAAAAAAAAGTGCAAATGTTCGTAAATCTATCGGACCAAACTGTGTGGTCGTCAGTCCGTAGCTTACAAACTACTTAAACCTAGGTAAACTAACCTAAGGACAACACACACATCCATGCCCCAGGGAAGACTCGAACCTCCACGACGAGCAACCGCGCACTCCGCAGCGAGACGCTTTAGACCGCTCGACTACTCCACCGCGGCAAACGACAGGTCTAAAGCCATTACTGGGCACATTTTAGCAACCTCCTTCTTGAGAAACACTGATGTGTGTACATGTATTAAATATCGACTTCTTGCTTTTAACTTCACCGAAAAATTTATAGCGTAGTTCCCTTACAAAACCTTTAATTTAGTGACTGATTTTATGAATAAATGGTAGGTATCTTGACTAGAATATCTTTGGCCACCAATGATAGCGGTTAAGCATATAGACGATCTTTGAAGTTGGATCAGCTGTCCGTTAGTGCACAACTTGTTGCCATCTGAGAAACATGTGGTGCTGCGCAAAGTTTTATTTTTGACAATGTACATACATAGCTATTGTATTTAACGATGCTTCCTAGCAGCAGATACGTTTTATGGTAGTTTCATTGAAATATTTCTGGTACAGTCGTTTGTATATAGAGCCCTTATTATTCTACGCTTCCTTGTTTTACAGAACTTGATAATGGGATAATGTTGACCCGAAACATGTCGTATTGACATATATATTTTATTACTGACAACTGGTGCGCGAAGTACAGTAACAACATCTATAGCGTCAGCCGAGAACCATCTCGATGTATATCGAGAACCATTGACTCAAGGATGCAAAATATATATATATATATATATATATATATATATATATATATATGTGTGTGTGTGTGTGTGTGTGTGTGTGTGTGTGTGTGTGTGTGTATGTGTGTGTGTAGGGGGTTAAAAGAGGGGTGAGTTGTATCGTCAGCCATTGCGCCTGATGAGAAGGCAGCCTGCATAATCGGCTTTCAGACGGCCTTGCCTTATCATGTTTATGCAAGTGGCACTGCTTATCGTTGATTAACTAGTTCATGCAAGAGGCATACTGTTAAAGGTCAAGTATTAGGCTAATTATCATTTCTGTCAAGGCTAAATAAATTATTTTCTCATAATATTAAAGTAGGTATGATTGTTTCACAATTAATGTCAGGAGAGTTTTGCCCTCATTAGTTTCTATATAATTACGATTTATTACGAAATGTTTGTTTGAAAACCTATTTAGATAATTAAATTGAGGCAATATTATTTTTAAAAGAGATTTGTACATCAATTTATTCAGTATTATTTACGCAACCTTTTACTGTAGCCAGTTGTATGTAATTGTTTACTTTTCCATTATAATTTACTTAATTTACATAATTAATAATACGTAATTTTCAGTATCACTTTTGGATGATATAAATAGGATGCTTTCGCGCCATGTAAATGAGTCTGGTGTCATCTTTCATCTGAGGCACAATCCATAATTACGTATAAGTGTGTATAATTACGTATAAGTTCTCCCGTGTTAGTCACGTGGAAAGTGTTTCTACCGGTATTTTTTATGGATTATTACTAATTGTGCCGCATTAAAATGTACACCTAAGACTTTTGTTTTCCACATACGAACTGTGAAAATTTGTATTAGTGACGTGTGGAATGTGTGTACTGAGTTGTGGTAACTATTGTTAATGAGACGTAGTATTCTGGCCATAAATGGGGACAACTGGGCACTAATGAATCATTAAAGTGTAAATGAGCTGCAGTTCTACGTGTCCCCTACATTATTTGTAGCAGACTAATTTTGTCCCATGAAATTTTAGCCAGCGTTTAACGAGAGCGCCGATCTAGGAGAACGTCAAGATTGTTGTTGTTGTTGTTGTTATCAGTCCCTTGTTCCGTTCTGAGATATAAAACATTGTGTTAGGCGTTCCTAAGGAAATGCATTAACAGGTCAAAGAGTAAAAATCACCGGTAAAAATGAGGAAAGGATACAAGTAAAAACGAAGAAGAAAGCACACCACCATTATATCACATGATAAAAACCAGCTGCGCGAATAAAATCTAAAACACGTTCAACCATAGCAGTATCGTCTTCTAGCATAAAAGAAAGCGCAACTGGCAGATTAAAAGATTGTCGCAAGGCAACTAAAAGTGGACAGTCCACCAGAATGTGGACCACTGTCAAGGGGGCGCCACAGTCACACTGTGGTGCGTCCTCCCGCCGAAGAAGGTGGCCATGCGTCAGACATTTGTGGCCGATTCGTAGGCGACAGAGAACAACCGATTCCCTACGAGACGACCGCAGTGAGGCCTTCCATGCGACCGTAGGTAGGTTCATTGCACGAAGCTTGTTGGGGTCAGCAGAGTTAGCCCACTCGTAATCCCACAGGCTACGGATCTTCCGATGGCACTCCAGTCGGAGATCGCTCTCTGGAAGACCAATAGCCAATGGACTGGAGGAAGTTACAGGACGACGCTGAGTTCGGCAACGCGTCTACAAGACAACAGGTGTCTGACACAGGCGTAGACCGGTAACCGCTGCTATAATGGCAGGTTATCACTATATAAGTGAGTTTGAACGTGGTGTTATGGTCAGCGTACAAGAGATAGCATATCCGAGGTAGCGATGGTGTTGAGATTTTCCCATACGACCTCTTCACGAGTGCACGGTGAATATCGGATATCGGATATTCCCCCTGCCTTGCCTGGCTTGCCTGGGCCCGTGAACTTCGACATTGGACTTCTGATTTTAATCTATTTGTCAGGTCCAGAACACTATCCATTACAATCAGTGTAATCCATGTAATAATTTTTTTTGTAGGTATTTCTTGCCCAATAATCAGCTATACAGATGGCCATGTCATTAGCTAGCTATAAATCGAGGGGAGTACAGCATGTGCTGAGGTTTGGGTACGTCAATAAGTGGTCATCCATCTGGATATTCCCACAGTCGCACAGAGGTTCCCCATCGAGGTATCCCCATCTGTAAAGGTTGAACTTGCAATTTGAGACCCTGTTCCTCAACCTGTTGAGAGCCTTCCAGGTTGTAACGGATTTGTTACCTCCAGCTGATAGTTGTTCTTTCTGGGCCAAGATAGGTGTTGTCCCCTTCCATAGCTGAACACTCCTTTCTTCGACAGTGACGTCAATTAGCTCTTATGTCCAAACGAAGCTCCTTGAGCGAAGCCACATGGGCTGTTGTTGGTGCCCATATAGGGAGTGACGATTGTCATTTGTTTCTTCCTCTCCTCCGCCTTATGCTAGGGAGAGCTATCCCTCTGAGAGGGTAGATTTTCTCTGTCGGCGTGCCTCTCAAACACTCCGACGATGCGGGACGACTCATTTACGGCCACGTCGATTTGTTACACGTGGGCATATTCAGCTGCCGACAGACTAAGTACCATGGCGGTCGTTCGAAGCACTTGTGAGTCAGCACCCCAGTATGTGTTCGTTAGTTTACGAATGATGTTGTTCCTAGTGCTGACCTTAATGTATAAACAGGTTTAAATGACAGAGTCCTATCCAACTTCACCCCTAGGTATTTGGGATCGCAACAGTGCTCCAGTTCTTGGATTTTCCAGATTACATGGAGTTTTGTTTTATCTTCCTTATTCCTCAGATGGAAACGGAATACTTGCGTCTCAGGTGACTTGGGTTTGAAATGGTTTTGGTGATATTAATTACCAATTAATTAAAGAGTTCTCGTATACTTCTCCTACACTTCCTCGAAGGTGCTTACTTGGGCGGCCACAGTCGTGTCATCAGCATATATGAAGTGCCTGACATCAGGGTGCGTTGGTTGGTCATGGTATATATATTGAACAACACCAGAGCTAATACACTGCCCTGAGCCATTGATAACTAACATGTGGAAACATGATGCCTGGTCTGACGAGTCTCGTTTCTAATTTCATTCAGAGGATGGACGTGTGCGGATATGGCGACCATGAATCCATGGACTCTGCATGTGAGCAGGAGCTGTTCAAGCTAGTAGAGCCTCTATAATTGAGTGGGGCGTGTGCAGTTAGAATGTAGGTGACCTTTGAAACGTCTGGCAGGTGACACGTACGTTCCCATCCTGGCTGATGACCTGCTTCCACCAATCACCACTGTGCATTCCGACGGACTTGGGAAATTCCGGCTGGCACACGCCCAGAATGGATGCTCAGTGGCTCCAAGAACCGAGTTTCAGAGTTTAAACACCTCCGCTCACCATCAAACTCTTCACACATGAACATTATAGAGTATCCCAATAAGAACAAAACACGTCTAGATCGCTAAAATTATATTTATTGATTACGACATTTCGGCATCTACCATTATCAAATCTGTAAGATGAAAGGAACGAGTGTTCGTTGTACAACCGAGTTTCACAGAACGTTTTGAATACAAAAAAATATATAACGGTTTTATAAGGATACAGTTCTACACTCACCTAAAAACCTCCGAACTTCCACAGTAAAGTTCAGCGTCAATAATAAAATATCTACCTAGTAGTGACATCAACTGTAGTCTTCATGTATATATATATATATATATATATATATATATATATATATATATATATATATATATATATATATATTCTTTGTACAAGATAGTAAAGGTATATTAAATATAAAAATTTGTGGTAATGTTCTACGCAGGCTCTAACACGTAGCCCTAGCGTAGAACATTGCCATCAATTTTACATTTAATATATCTTTACTATCACGTAAAAAAAAAAAAAAAAAAGACAGATAAATTTTAAATTTAAAAGTCTACCCAACCAAATAGTTTGATTAAAAAAAACTCGTGCTAAATTAATTAAAATTATTTGCTACCTTCATTACCTTTAAAAGTGGTAGTATAAAAATGTTTTTATTACGTAGTCATTAATAAAATAAATTTGGAAACCAACAGATTCGTTTGTATTATATATTTATCAGTTTGCTGAAAAGTAATGGTTTTAAAAAGCAGTACTTGAAAATCGAATTACGCACAAATAATGAGCAAAGCATAGCACACTTAAAATAAATTTTTTAAAACAATCCAATAAAATGTGGTATCATCTATTAAATCTATATCTATAAATGTGAATGTCTGTTCGGTGTACGCTTATCACGTCTGAACCACAACACATAAAGACCTAAAAATTTGTACAGTTACTAATGTCTACCCGGGGAAGGCTTTAGGCACGGTTTTATGGCGATCAGATAGCTATTTATATATATACATTAATGTGAATGTCTGTTCGGTGTACGCGTGTAACGCTCTGAACAACAAGACGCAGAGACTTAAATATTTGTAGAGTTACTAATTGATACCTGAGGAAGGTTTCAGGCACGGATTTATAGCGATCTGATAGATATTTAGTAATTTATAACGAAAAATGCGGAACAATAATAATATTACTCTTTAAAAATTATATTTACTCTTTGAAAATGGTTTTATTGGTTGCATTGTTGCTTGAGGGTTGATAATGATAAAGGGGTGGAGTATATTGGGATGGAAAGTTATCGGTGTATATAAAATTCTACGTGTGTGTGTGTGTTAATATTTCGTTCTGCAGCGAGAACTACAGTACGGAAACGAATGGTCTGTATGTAATTGTTGTCCGAAGTCTCCCGTTGTACACCATAGCAGGTCCATGACGAGAGCTATAAGGGGGTGGAAATTATTGTGGTTGAAAGTCGTCAAATTATTAAAAAAATTCGAAGGTCAGCGGTGACGTTTGCGACTCTATAGCAAGGAGGTTACATACTGCGAAACGTGATGCCACAGACCATATCTTTGGTCTATTCGTGCTACAATATCTTCAGCTCTTTCTCTGTAAGGATAAGCATACGAATAAGGAAATATAAGAATAAATAAATAAAGCAGTAAAAAAGAAATTTCTTTTAATACATACAGCACTTATACAAATGAATACATACCTGCAAAATTATACTATTGTACAACATATAACTCAATAAATATGAGATCGTACGCATTTTATATGTCATTTGTGTTTTGATTAATATCTTTTTTTGTTTGGATACTTATAATTTTGTCCATTATGCGAGACAGCCTTATTTCTTATCTATTCTGCGATAAATATAGCATGTTTTTAGAAAAAAGGAGATGGACAGAGAGAGAGAGAGAGACAGGGGCAGTACTAAGTCAAAGCAGGAGTAAATAAATAAATACCCGAGCAAATCCGGGTTTTCAACTAGTAATCTATAAGGCAAAATCACTCTATATTGAAATTTTAATATTTTGGTTGTTGGCGCCATTTTATTGGATTTTCGGCAGATGCCGAAACGACGTAATCAATAAATATAATTTTAGCGATCTAGACGGTTTTTATTCCTATTGAAAAAAATGAAGATCGCAGATTTGTTCAGCAAATTCGTTTCCCTTAAACAAAAATTATAGAGTGTATCTGTGATGCCTTACAACCAGCTGTTCAGAAGAGCTCTCCACCTTGTCGCACTCATACGGACAGCCTTCCAGCAGTACTTCAGACATGGGTCGAGACCACAGAAGGTCGTGTTACGATAGCTCTGGCTGCTCGACGGCTCCCTACGCGATATAAAGTACGCGTTCCATTTTCTTTGCACTTCAGTGCATTTGTGGCGTTACGGAAGATAGCAAAATCGTGTGCGGAAGTGTGTTGAGAGGTAAGTATCTGTGACAAAGAAGCAAACGATTTTCTCTTCCGTATGTCTCAATATCACAAATAGTGTCGAGTGAAGTCACTCGATGTGAATACACTGTGGACTCCTTAAGGCCAACACCCAGTAGATACCGCTTTTGATTACGCCGAAGCACATTCTGGTTGTTTCGAAAGACTTGCACAATTACTCGTAACTAATTGCAATTTCTATTATACGAGACTAGTGAACTAAAATTTCTGTGCAAGCAGCAAATTCAATTCATACGCATGAAATAAACACATTCACAGCATAAATTGAAGTGTCTGCGAGAATTGCAGTTTGTAAGTGTGCTGAGTGAGTTGATAAATGAAAAACCAAGTGATTCTGTACAGTGATATTGTGGTTCACGCTACCAACACGCTCCTGCATTGGTCTCAATGCCTCCGGACTTGGAAATATTCGTGGAAAGTCTATTATGTGCGCCACTTTGCTCGGTGATGACTCCCGATCCAATGTATTATTCATAGAATAACATACCTTAAAAATTAAAATGCCTTTTGGATACGTTATTTTTAAGAAACACGCAGCGTACGTGCTTTTTCAAAGATAAACACCACGTTAAAACATGCTGCTGCACTTGTGCGCTACAAAAGAAAAATATCTGTGAATCTGTGGAACCAAACTGCAAAGATCATCAGTCCCTTCATAATTTCCACATAGCTTTTGACACCGTACCTCACAAACGGCTTTTAATTAAATTGCGTGGTTATGGTATATCGTCGCAAATTTGCGACTGGATAGGAGATTTTCTGTCAGAGAGGACACAGTTCGTAGTAACCGATGGTAAAGCATCGACTATAACAGAGGTGATATCGGGCGTTCCACAGGGTAGTGTTATTTGTCATCTAAGCAGCTGTCTTAGATGTTTGTAGATGACGCCTTCATTTACCGTCTAGTAAAATCATCTGAAGATCAAAACCATCTGCAGAACAATCTAAATAAGATATCACTATGGTGCAAAAATTGGCAGTTGACTCTAAATAATAAGAAGTGTGAAGTCGTACAAAACGAAATCCGTTAAACTTTGTATACAAGATAAATAAATCGAATGTGAAGGACGTAAACTCCACAAAATACCTAGGAATTACTATTACTTCAGACTTAAACTGAAAAGACGCAGATAATGTCGTGGGAAAGGCGAGACTGCGTTTTATTGGCAGAACCCTTAAAAGATGCTTGTCCGTACATTCTAGGAATATTGCTGCCTAGTGTGGGATCCGTATCACGTGGGTTTGACGGAGGACATCGAAAGAATCCAAAGAAGGGCATCTCGTTTTGTATTGTCACGATACAGGGGAGACAGCGTTACGGAAATGATACAGAATCTGGGATGGGAATCATTGCAACAACGGCGCTTATCGCTGCGGCGTGGGCTACTTACGAAACTCCAATCGCCGACATTCTCTTCCAATTGTGAAATTATATTGTTGACTCCCACTTACATAGGTAGAAATGATCATCAGAATAAAATACGAGAAATAAGAGCTCGAACGGAGAGATTCAGTTGTTCTTTCTTCCCGCGCACTATTCGAGAATGGAATGGAAGCTAAATAATATAACGGTGGTTCGATGAACTCTCTGCCAGGCACTTAAATGTGATTTGCAGAGTATCCCATGTAGATGTAGAAAGGAAATACAGTAAACAAATCGTTTTTCAGTCTCTTTATGTTTATCGAAATATTGTAGGAAGCCGCACTGCTGAATAAATAAAGTAAAATATCACTTAATATAGTGCTAACTGTGAATAATTTATTTTAGAAATTATAAATTCCAATAACACGTACTATTTTTTTAATAAATAAATCAAAATCGTCAGACGGCTCTCAGTTAATCTTCGATATTTCTATGAAGTTCCACCAATTCCGGCGCTATGAACACAAGCTTCATAATGTTGGTAATTACACTCTACGGTGGATTTTGTATTACCTATTAATATAAGTATAAACGCTTGCCTCCATTTTTCAGAGTAGTTCGTTAACCCTGAATAACTATTTAACCAAAAAGTATTACTGAACATGGCAAGTGCGAAACGAAACGAAACTGTACACACACGGATAATAACTAAAGAAATGAGTCACAGGCACATTGACACACATCGCTGCTAAGCAACCAGGCAGCCATATTGCATCCACGAATCGCATGCCATACACCAGAGTGCCCAGGATTTCCATGTGATCAGCTATCGACGAGCGACTGCTGCAATTTGCCATACACGTGCCATCTACGAAGCGCTCGGTTGCTCAAGCGATGGATTGCTGCGATCCGTCGCTCGTTTTCGGGGCCCTTTACTTTTTTTACGCATTGCTTGGCGCACCGTATAATGGTCTTCTCTCGGGGCCGAACCTGACAGGGTGCCACTCTGACATCTGAATGGTCACCATGCGGGCAATTGCACTATACGATCACCCCGCCTTACTCAGTCCACCGATGAGAACACTTGATTTGGTGTATAGCCTGTTCAACGCTTCTACGAAACGTTATGGTTGCTTCCTGCTATACTGGCTACGCTGTCTGATTCACGGCAGTTGATTGGTACCTATTTCACCACAATAGGGAGGCATGAAGCTCTAAATCGAAAAAGGTAGCGCCAATTCAGCAACGGTCGCCGTTTTTGGGCCCTGCGGCTGTTCTTCTCTCATAGCTGCTGCTACATCACGAGCTTATAATCACTTTACGATGGAAGTGAACGTGCAAATGACATCGTAATGGTCAAACTATATACTGATATAGTTACGGTCTTCAGTCCGGAGACTGGTCTGATGCAGCTCTCCACCCATCTCTATCCTGAGCAAGCCTTTTCATCTACTCATAAGAACGGAAACCCACATCCATCTGAATCTGCTTACTATACGTGTCTCTTGGTCTCCCTCTGCGATTTTTACTCCACACACTTCCCTCCAATGCTAAATTTACGATTCCTCGATGTCTAAGAATGTGTCCTACCAAGCGATCCCCTCTTTTAGTCTAGGTATGCCAAAAATTCCTTTTCTCACCAAATCTGTTCAGTATCTCTTCATTAGTTACGCGATCTACCCACCTAATCTTCAGCATTCTTCTGTAGCACCACATTTCAAAAGGCTCTATTCTCGTCCTGTCCGCACTGTTTATCATCCATGATTCACTCCCGTGCAAGGAAACACTCCATACAAATGCCTTCAGAAAAGACTTCCTTACACTTAAATTAATATTCGATGTTAGCAAATTTCCATTTTTCAAAAATGCTTTTCTTCCCATTGCCATTCTGCATTTTATATCCTCTGTACTGCGACAGTCATACGTTATTTTACTACCCAAGTAACAAAACCCATCTACCACCTTCATTGTTAAGTTACCTAATCTAATTCCTTCAGCATCGCCCGGTTTTTAAGACTGCATTCCATTATCTCTGTTTTGCTCTTCTTAATGTTCATTTTACACGCTCTGTTCAACACACTGTCCATTCCATTCAACTGCTCTTCCAGGTCCTTTGCAGTCTCTGTCAGAATTACAATGCCATCAGCAAAACGCAATGTTTTTATTTCTTCACCCTGAACTTTAATCCCTATTCCAAATTTTTCCTTGCTTTTCTTCACCGCCTGCTCGATGTACAAATTGAATAACATCGGAGAAAGGCTACAGCCCTGTCTTACTGACTTCCCAAATAATGCTTCCCTTTCATGCCCTTTCATGCCCTTTCATGCCCTTATGTCTTATAACTGCGGTCTGGCTTTTGTACAAGTTGTAAGTAACTCTCCTTTCCCTGTATTTTACCCCTGATGACTTTCAAAATTTGAAAGAGTGTATTCCAATCAACATTGTCAAAAGCTTTCTGCAAATCTACAAAAGGTAAAAATGTAGGTTTGCCTTTCTTTAATCTATTTTCTAAGATAACTCGTAAATATACAATATTGCATCAGTATTGCGTGAAAAAATGCTAGAGCTACAGATACAAGGAAGTCGACGGAATTTGTAGCCCGTCTGCTAGTGCAAGTTCGTAAACACAGGCTTTTATTTGCTTGCTGACAAGAAAGAAAATATAATACATTTCTGTTCAAATGAATAGTCAATACTTCCTTACATATTGCCAAACATTTTTTGGCAATCATCTGTTGTTATCTTGAAAGAAAATGCTTTTCGATCATTCTTACAGGACACTAGATTTATGGAAACTACGTGTGTGAAAGTTCGGAATGGTGTAGATATGTTAACGTTTACATTATATATACCCGGCGTTGGCCGGGTATTTATTTATTTATTCCTACCCTGAGTTAGATCTTCTCCTATCCCTTCTCTCCCTGTCCATCTCCTTTTTTTTTCTAAAGACATGTGATATTTATCGGAAAACATATATGAAATAAGGCTCTTTTGATGTAGAATATTATAAGTGCAGTATCCAAACAAACAAAGATAGTAATCAAAATACAAATGACATAAAATTCGTACGGTCTCGTATTTAGTGAGCTATGTGTCGTACAGTTATATAATTTTTCATGCATATATTCACTTGTATAAGGTCTGTATATCAGTAAATTCTGTTGCGAACACTATTAGAAGTAAGGAAGTAATAGATTAAAAATTGGTGCGTGATACGGAGGTTTTCTATGAATGTTACTGTCTGTGTGCTTATATTTCATTATCTGCGTGTCGTACTGTAATACAATTTCGAGGGTGCATTCAGATATATGTGTGTATACTGTCTGTAAAATTTCCTGCGGCTTCAATTTCTAGTGTAGAAATTATAAATTGTAACGTCATACTGAATACCGTAGGTTTACTCCGTGAACAGCGGAAAAGTAGTGAGCGAGAAACTTTTTTTCCTTTCATAATTTTGCTGTCGTTTTCAGCGAGAAAAAGAATACAATAAAGATTTGAAATTACCTCTAAAGTTTGTTGCAAGTCGCTAAGTTCTCATTTTAACGCAGTGCATGAATAAAGTCTCATCGCATTGTGTGGCAGTTTCTTGTAACTTCTGTGACGTCGTATCTCCTGAGCCGTGTGTCTGTGATTCTTAACCTGCAGCAACTGTTACCTCACAGTGAGGAATATGTGTATAAAATTTTGTTGAAATCAGTTCAGTGGTTTAGAGGAAATGTGCAACATTGTTGCGCGATGTATCAGTTTTTCTCGCATCTCGTTGTTTATTACGTCATACGTCGTGAACTGTGTGTTGTGCGAGATCCTTGTACTTATGGCGACCGTCCTCATGGATTGAAGCTTACGTGTGCAAAATTTCATACAGATTGGAACAAAACTGTAGATTTGCTTACAATTTGTATACATAAACAAACACACGGACTCACTGCTTTATATATAAAGATAATCAATAAAAAAGAATGAATTGAAAAATCAAATAATTATTCTAATGTTTTGGCACCTGACTTAACATCATGTTTACAATATTCATAATTACGTACTCATTTTGAAATAATCGTGCTCGTATTCTTTCACCTGTATTGTAATAACTTTTTTTGCCGTCCAAGTCGAATATGCTACTTCGAAAGAATTTACGTATCCCACCTAGAATTGTATGGGAAGCATCCTTGTGATATGAACCATTAGCTCATTGTAGAAAATGAAATCGTGCCTTGATGTAATAATAAGAGTATTACTGAAGTGTGGTGTGTTAGCTCTCAAAGTTTGATAAGCAATTGTATGCAAACACACCCTGCGACATTCCGTATTGCTTTGTTGCATTGTTTACATACACAATCTGGTATTGTGCTATAACTAAGGGCACAACACTGCAGCATTTTTCCTGAAAGGGTAATAAGAATGAGAAAATGTTCGTATTACCGTACCGGTACGTGCAAACAATTTTGCTAAATTCTCATTAGAAAACAATCAGATTAAATGAAAATTCCCATATGTCATGATGTGTTATTTGATAGCACTGTTACGTATGTGACGAGTACAAAAAAATTAAAAGCAGTCGGAGGGACCGAATCCACGCCTACCCTTCCATGTGGTATGGAAGCAAAAGCGCAACTAATTATGCTATAACATATGTTGAGCCACGCCACCTATTCACAGTAGTATTTCTTAATGTAATCTTGGGTTTATAAAAGTGTTACTTAGTGAGACAGTTATTGGTTTACTATACAAAAAGATGTAGGTAATTATTTCACATCGGTTAGACGTGAGTTAACTAGAGTTTCCTTCAGAGATAGAAGTACGAATGATATCGCTCAGTGCGTCAAAGTAATTTAAACAAGAAGCTGCACTGTGTGGCTTGAATTCTGTACCATGAACAGTTTTTTTAAATGTGATGACTTCAATAAGAAGACAAAGCCATGGCTGCATGTATAAATTATTTATTTTCTGAATATTACTAATAAAATACTTACTACAAAATGAAAGACGTCTGATTTAAAAACTGATACAGAAATTTGCGTATCACGTATTATATTACCTTGGTTATCTGATGCTTGCATACTTGAAGTTAAAATTAGACAAATTCTTGCGTCCATGATGAAGCATACCAATTTACCATTACAAGCATTACTAACTGATTGACATTTGTAGCTTGCAAGATTCGTCTGCGCTGGAAATGACATCACCTGTATATCTGGAACTATGTTCCACTGACACATTATTTCATGTTTTCATAGGTCACTATGTTGATTAAATGCTTCACCTTTGGTAGCCAGAATGTATGATATGTCAGTCTTGTTCTGGCTACCATTGGTGAAGCATTTAATCAACAACTGTGGAAAATAAATGTTTGTTAAGCTTAAGGGACTTAACTACGGGGTCATCAGTCCCTTAACTTACAAACTACTTATGAACTACCTACAACTAAGGACGGCACAAATATCCACGCCAGAGGGGGGATTCGAACCCCCGACCGTAGTGGCCGTGCAGACCGTGACTGAGCGCCTCAGTCCCCTCGGCCACCGCGGCCGGCAACAACTGTGGAGATCACAGTATATTGCTATACTGTGTTCCCCATAATATATATTCTTTGCCATTCACACTCCTTCACAGGTAATTGAAGTGGTCACGAAATAATGAGTTAGTGGTACATAGTTCCATATATATATATATATATATATATATATATATATATATATATATATATATATAGGTAGCTTAGTAGCTACAAATATCGATCAGTTAGTAAAGCTTGTAATGATCAATTGGTAAGGAGCAAGACTCCGAATTCAGGAGTACAAATGCTTCATCATCGACACAAGAATTTACCTAATTTTAACTTCAAGTCTTAACATCAAATGACCAAGGTGTTATGACAATGGTATATCAAACAACATGTGATATGTACAATGCCGTATCAGTTATTAATTCATATGTCTTGAATTTTGTTATAAATATTTTATTAGCTACATGAAGTAATGTTTGATCATTTGATAATTGCAACATCGCGTGCCGATGCTGGTAATGACTTACAGTAAATGAGTAATTGATACATGCGATCTTGGCTTTGTCTTCTTATTGAAGTTATCATAGTTAAAAAATATTTTAAGATCGCTCTCCTTACCGACAAAGTCGGCTACTAACATAGTTTGTTGAAATATTTATTTAATAGAAAACGAACTTTATGACACAGAACTTTCGTATAGAGAAATAAACCTTAAATTAGTACATTTCTGCAATATACGTAATGGCTAGGTTGACCCAGGAATGGCTGCCGAGTAGCACGTGACGTGCAACTGACCAATGGTAAGACGCGATTCTCGGCAATCCACACATAAAAGGCTGCCATTACTTTCCAAATGCAGGGCTTTAGGGAGGTGACCTCACGAACGCACTCTGGTGGCCGTTCTACACATTAATGAGCCCAGTTAATCGAATCATTTACTCACACGTCAGAGGTACGCGTGTATATCGAAATGGGATAGTATTGATTCACTCGATCTGGATGAATAATAGTTCTTTTATCAGGCAGTATAATTAGTGTGTGTAGCCTACCTTCCACCTCCACCAGTGTCAATGCCTGATTGTAGTGAGGGTAGAACGAAGAAAACAAATCATACAGCACGTTCGAATTCGCCATTCTTCAGGGCCACGGTATGTGTAAAGTGTTCTGGATAGCCCTAGGCCTAGTTTCAACTGTATACATTTCAGAAGAATGGCAAAACTGTAGCTATCTTATAGCACAGCGTCAAAATATTAAATATTGTACTCTTTCTGGGACCCATCCAAATTGAGCAGCCGGCCGCGGTGGCCGAGGGGACTGAGGCGCTCCAGTCACGGTCTGCACGGCCACTACGATCGGGGGTTCGAATTCCCCCTCGGGCATGGGTATTTGTTCCGTCCTTAGTGTTAGATAGTTCATAAGTAGTTTGTAAGTTTAGGGACTGATGACCCCGTAGATAAGTCCCTTAGACTATACAAACATTTGAACAAATTGAGCAGATCAGTAGGTTTTGGTACATTACGTGTGGTATTTGGAATTTACACGTAAAAAGGCAGCATTTATTCATGGGAGGTTCGATAGGAAATTGTGGGGACGGGTGATATTTTCTATTCATTACAAATCGTCGAAATTTTTACAATATGTTCTTAAGATGATATACTCAAAATACTTTTTAATTTTTTTCGATATTTTTATCCGTTACTTAGACTCATAGGTTAAATAAAACTGATCGTCTGATCGTACATTTGCACAAAATCCGATTTTCGCCGTTTTTGCGACTTTGGTCGCATTTAATTAAATAAAGAAAATTGTTCAAATATTTACTTCTTACAGGATTTGTTTTATGCAAGCAACCACAACTGTTGTTTCAGGAGCCAGACACAAAGATTTACATATGTTGTGTGGTGGTCTTCAGTCCGCAGATTGCTTTAATGCAGCTCTCCACACTACCCTGACCTGTGCAAGCCTCTTCATTTGAGAATATGAACGGCAACCTACATCCCTTTCAATTTGCATTCTGTATTCGTCCCTCGTTTTCCCCACACACTTCCTTCTAAATCTAAGTTGACGATTTCTTGATATCTCAGAACATGTCCCAACAACCTATGACAGACAGGATATGCCAGAAACTCTTTTTCTCCCCAATTCTGTTGAGCACCTCCTCAGTACTTACTACCCATCTAATATTCATCTGTAGCACCGCATTTCGCAATCTTATATTATCTTTTTCTTTGAACACCTTATCGTCGACGTTTCACTCCCATACAATGTTACCTCCAGACAAATGCTTCCAGAAAGGACTAGCTAACGTTTAAACTAATATTGGATGTCAACAAATTCGATTCTTTAGAAACGCTTTTCTTCCCTTAGCCATTCTGCATTTTATATCTTCTTTACTTCGGTCATCAGGAGTTATCTTGTAACTCATCTACCACTTTTTCGTCTAATTACCTAATCTAATTCTTTCAGCATCTCCTGATTTTCTGGCACCACATTCCATTAGCCTCGTTTTACTTTTGTTAATATTCATCTTATATCTTCCTTTCAAGACACTGTCCATTCCATTTAAATTGCTCTTTCAGGTCCTTTACTGTCTCTTATAGAAATATAATTTTCAAAATGAAATGCCAAGATCGCACATTAATAATCTATTCACCGATGACCGGTTTCGGTGTACTGTGTCAGCATCAACTGGTTACATACGTATTACAAGCTGTTAAAAACTTTGGTATGAAATAACAAGTGCAACATTGCACTTCGTCACTAAGTAAAAAATTCCCAAGTTAAAAACATGACAGCTTACAAAATCTTACAGAATTGCTGTCTGGTTTTTGTACAAGTTTAATATAACTCTTCTCTCCCTATATTTTACCAGTGCTATCTTCAGAATCTGAAAGCGTGTTAATAAATATATTGATCCGATCGTAACCAAATTCACAGAATCTGTCGCTGAGCTAACCTGAAGATTTTCTGTAGATTTAATCAAAATTTTTCCAGCCTTCTTGAATTCTATAGGGAACATATTCACTTACATGCACACATCAATTTTGATAGATATAGATTCAACTGTATTCAATGCAAATAAATTCGGAGACTCTGTATGGAAAAGCAGTAGTGTGAAGGAACACACGTCGTATGATTCGGGCAGATTTATTTTTACGTTTTAGCGCACTATTGCATTTTACGTGTACTGAGCAAAAATTCCCTCCAGCACCCCATCGACACTAGCTTTAACGCTTCTTTTGTTCACAGAGGCAAAATAGACGTTACTTTTGCGACTTTACGCCGGAGAGAAAAGCAAAGTTAATTCCATTGTGTTACTGAAGTTGGAATCATACTTTTATTTTTATTTTTTTATCCAGTGGAAATATCGCACGTCTATAATGGAATTTGTCATTCCACTTAATCGGCTGCTTTTATTAGAGGAGATGAAAAGCCATCTCTCGCTTCGAAGCGACATTGTAACGCCGCCGTTTGTGAGCCTGCAAAGACGCATTCATGGCATAGAACGCCGCGAGGAAAAATTTAAAATCAAATCTCGGCGTCAATATCTTCGCCGAAATTGGCTCTGGTGGACATGAGAGAACGGAATTGCTTTTTTTTCATTTTTTTAACAAATAGAACTGTAATTGTAGCAGAAATAAAGGAGAACGTCACCGAGTTCTGTAGTGAATCAAAAGCATGGAAAACTCAAAATAACTTTCAAGCAATCCACGCAGTACCGTTTACTGCTGCAGAATTCTGCTCAATTGTTTTCTTTTTTCAAATTCCCATTACATAATCTGTAATGTATCTATTACAAATATAATCTGTATTCAACGCATACGAGTTATTTATAAACGAGGCAGAAAAGGCTTACTCTGGGTAAATGTGTTAATTTATTTCATTTGCACAAAGTATTTTACGGGTTAATGTAATGATTTCGAAAATAATAACGGGTTTCCTTGAACTTATTGAGGCTTTTGCGAATCACACACCAGACGTTGAATAAATGCCTGCTTTGATGCAGTACCGATGTAGTGATTCCTATGTCATTTCCTTTCGGCGGCGGTGGAGTAGCCGCGCGGTCTAAGGCGCCTCGCTGCGGACCGCGCGGTTGCTCGCTGTCGGAGGGAATGGGTGCGTGTTGTCCTTAGGTTATTTTAACTTAGTTTAAGAAGTTTTTAACGCTAGGGACTAATAACCAAGTCAGTTAAGTCCCTTTCGACTAATAATCTTCCATTATTCGTCCTTCCTCAATTCGTATGTTGTTTGAAAAGCAACGAGTAATACTCACCTTTGATGTTGACGTTCTTTTTGTACAAATTTTTTGTTTAGTTTCACATTATGATGAAACAATATTTCTCCCTACTACGCAAATATTATTTTGATTTCTGTTAATTCACGAATGTCAAGTTAATGTTTGAGAACTATCCACCAACACTCAGCATTGATGATAAAGTTCCTTTGTAAGGATATTTTTATCCACTTTCACATCCCGATGAAACAACATTTATTCTCTCTTTTATGAACTGCCATCACCATTGTATATATAAACGTAACTGAAAATCCGGCGTTGCCTTGGTGTTTATTTATTCCTGCCATTTTCAGGCAGATTTGTATAATGGCTGTATGTCTGTGAAATCTCTTGAGAATACAGTTAGTGGTAAAGATGTAATAGATTCAAACTTGGTGCGCGAAGGAACGGTTTTCTATGAACGTTGCTGTTTAAGTCCTCATATCTCATAAATTACATGTCTGAATGTGAAACAATTTAGAAGCTACATTCAACTATATATGTGTATACTGTCTGTAAGCTTTCCTGTCGCTACAATTTGTATTGTTGAAATTATAAATTGTAACGTCATACCGATAGCCGTAGTTTTATTCCATAAACAGCGGAAAAGTAGTAAGCGAGAAACTTTTTTCCTTTCATCATTTTACTATGGTTGCCAGCGAGAAGAAGTTTAATAAAGGTTTGAAATTATGTTTAAAGTTTGTTGCAAGTCGCTAATACTGTCATTCTCATACAGTGTATTTCGAAAGTCTCGCCGCATTATATGGCATTTTTGCGATTTCTATTGGTTATGACGTAATATCTTTTGAGCCATGTGCGGTATGTCATTCTTAACCATGCAGCAATCGGTCCAATGGTTTAGGAGAAAATGAGCAGCATTGTCGAAAAATGCAGAAGTTTTCGCGCATCTCATTGTTTATGACGTCATATCTCGTGAACTATATATCGTACGTGATTCTTACACTTACGGCGACCGTCCTCATGGATTGAAGCTTACGTGTACAAAATTTCATAAAGATTGGAACAAAACTGTAGATTTGTATGCAACACGTACAAACATATGACACACTCTGCTTTATGTATTAGATACAAGCTGTAACTTGAGGAAATGCTGAACAACTTTCCTGGTCGTGTTATTTACGAGAATAGCCAACGGTGTCTACGTCCACGTAGATATTCCGCAGCCTCGGCGAAGTGGCTGAGCGCATTGAGGCACTATGATCCGATGCGCGACGCCGTTCCCCGTCGGGAGTTAAAATCCCCCCTCGGGCATGGATGTTTGTGCTGTCTTTAGCATAAGTTAGTTCCTAAGAAGATTGTAAGTTTAGCGACTGATGACCCCGTAGTTAAGTTCGGCCGGCCGCCGTGGCCGAGGGGACTGAGGCGCTCCAGTCACGGTCTGCACGGCCACTACGGTCGGGGGTTCGAATCCCCCCTCGGGCATGGATATTTGTGCCGTCCTTAGTATTAGCTAGTTCGTAAGTAGTTTGTAAGCTTAGAGACTGATGACCCCGTAGTTAAGTCCCATAAGTTCTACAAACATTTGAACATTTTTTAGTTAAGTTCGTCTGTGAAGCTTATGGGACTTAACTGCGGGGTCTTCAGCCCCTCAACTTACAACCTACTTATGAACTGCCTTATACTAAAGACGACATAAACATCCATGCCCGAGGGACGATTCGAACCCCCGGGGGGGGGGGGACGGCCTCGCGCATCGAAGCATAGCGCCTTAATGCGCTCTGCCACTCCGCCACGGCCCGTAGTTAAGTCCCATAAGCTTAACGAACATTTGATTTTCATATTGCGCAATGCACCATAAGGTGCGAGGCGGAAGGTACTTCGCATTCATTTCGACTCCCAGATAGAGCGACGGGAAGACGTCTGTATGCCTCTGTATGGACCGTATATCTTTATTGTATCTTTGTGGTCTCTTCGCGAAATGTAACTTGGTGACAGTAGTATCGTTCTGTCGTCAGCTTAAAATTCCGGTTTTCCGAATTTCCTCAATTGAATTTCTCGCCGCGGTGGAGTGGTCGAGCGGACTGAGACGCAATGCTCCGTCGGGGGTTTGAATCCCCTTCGGTCATGGATGTTAGTGCTGTCTTTAGTATAATGTAGTTTGTAAGTTTAGGAACTGATGACCCCGCAGTTAAGTCCCAAAAGCTTGACAAACATATGAACTTTTGATTTGGAATTTCTAGAAAATGACGTCACTGTCCCTCCAGTGATTTCCATTTGAGTTTACGAAGCATCTCTGTAATACCCTCGCGTTGATCGAACCTTCCTGTAAGATACCTAGCAGATCGCCTCTGAATTGTTTCTATGTCTTCCTTTAAAGAGATCTGATGGCGGTCCTAAAAACATCAACAGTACTCAAGAAGGGGTGGTACAACCGTTCTATATGAGATCTCCTTTGCAGATGACTCCCGTGTTCCCAAAATTTTCCCAAGCATCCGAAGTCTAGGACCCACTTTCCCCACTAGTGTCCTTATATGCTCATTCTATTTCATATCACACTGTTACGTCACGCCTAGCTACTTAAACTATGCAACTGTGTTAAACAGCTCACCTCAAATATTGGATTGTTTTTCCTACTTACCTACATCACATTTTGCTACATTTAGAACTAGGTAACATTTCTCACTCAAACGTGACATTTTGTCTAAGACATTTGGCATCCTACGGTAATCACAGCATTCTCACATCATTTCTCTAGGTACAAAACAACAGCGGTCCTATCACTCTCTCCAGACACACTGTTAACGGTACCATCGTCTCTGATGACCTCCTAGGTGGAGCCATTCACGTATATTTGTAACCTCTTCCATATGCTCGTATCTTCGTTACCAGTCTCCAATACAGCACTGAGTCAAATGCCTTTACGAAATCAAGAAATATGCAGTCTGCTTGTTGTCCGCACGATATCATGTGAGAAAAAAGCAAGCGGTGCACATGGTTAACATATCTAAACCTGTATCGCCACGCATGGGGCATCGCCCAATGTCATAACAAAATTCGATGCTAACAAGGGAACCTACACATCGCACTCCCCTCAGATATAGTTATAAGTTGGCACAGTGTATAGGCCGTGAAAAACTGAACGCAGATCAATCGAGAAAACTGGAAGAAGTTATATGGAACTATGAAACAATGAGCAAAATATAAAAACTGAACGGCCCGTGCGAAAGACAAGCAACGTCGAGCACAATGAGAACAGAGGATTTTTGTGGTCCTGTGGGTAGGGTCAGGAGATGCATAGCGACAGTTCCGTAGTTCAAGCCATCCCTCGAACGAAAATTTTGTTTTATTTTTGCAAAATTATGATCTTTTCGTCCGTTCATTGACATCTCTGTTCGTAGTAATCAGTTTAATGTCTGTGTTTTGCGACCGCACCGCAAAACCGTGTGATTAGCAGACGAATGGAACTGTTAGATTCCTTAAAGTTCGGAAAACATTCATTGACCTTGTTATTGAAGTCGCGAGCTGTATTTGCTGGATTCATATTGCAACCGAATACAGAAAGGAAGGAAGCTTAGGGTTTAACGTCCCATCGACAGCGTGGTCATTAGAGACGGAGCTTACGCTCAGATTTTCGGGGGAAGATGTGGGAGAAAATCGGCCGTGCCCTTTGAAAGGAACCATCCCGGCATTTGCCTGGAGTGATTTAGGGAAATCACGGAAAACCTAAATCTGGATGGCCGGAGGTGGATTTGAACCACCATCCTTCCGAATGCGAGTCCAGTGTCTTACCACTGCGCCACCTCGCTTGGTCACCGAATACAACTCGCGTATTTAATACGCTTTCGTCCAAAGTAACGAACAGTCAACTGCCAGCTAGAAAGCCTCTGCCGCACACTACGTCGTGTGTTTACATGTTTGTTTAGGAGTAGCGGAGAAGTTACCTCGCATCGGACGGACGGATAGATAATTTTCTGAAAATGAAAAAATTAAAGCTCGAACCAAGGACATCAGTACCACGGCGCACAGTGGGACGGAATTCCCAAAACGTGGCCCAAACCCTAAGCAGACGTTTAATTCACACAAAACTCATCATACGGTGGTTTGTGAGGTCGCTGATTACGAATTTCATGGTAAAAATTGTCTAAACAAAATGGCGAAGCTAATATAGCAACGTGACCCATGAAAATCCATAATAATTTATTAATAACAGCTTATATATAGTATTTATACAGTAATAATTAATACACAGCCAACGTGATTTGTTTATTACAACGAAATAATAGAATATTTGTCGTAAATATATCGGGGAAAAATTCTTCGATGCTACACACATTGTGGTTCAATAATATAATGATATCATCTTCAAAGTCGGTGACAGGACACAAATAATAAATTTAATAGTATAATCAACGATAGACGTAATAATTGTAGGTAATAAAGACAATAGTTCTTTACATTGAAAACGTAATATGATTGAATATTTTCTTCTGATGCATACGAAATGTTGGCCGCACGAGCAGTTGTAAATATTCATTATACTAGAGAAATGGCAGATTTTGGCGGCTGATTCTTGTCAATTCCATCAGATAATTAATCGGCCTATAATCTGTAAGTTGAATTTACGCGTTATATTGCGGTATATACTACTTTTGCTCTAGTTGAAAATGCAAGTTCGCCAAAGCAAGGTCGTTTTGCACAGGTAGGGGAAAAAATATAAATAAGATAACCATGAAATTTTTATCGTTTTAGTGTACGAACATTTTGTACATACCTGTAGCAACCGTTTCGATCTTTCAGAACTCAAATTCTTCAATTCATTACCAAAATATTCACTCACAAACCGAGAGTAAATATGCCTTGCTTTCACAGCGTTACGTGTGCTGTCGACGAAGGTCACTTTTGAACTGACGTAACTCGATAGATACCTCCTTCTGGAATGAGATGCACCAATCCTTCCCCTACCCAACCTATCGATCAAAATTCCGAGAATCGAAAATTCGTTTTCGGGGTTTTGGCCACGGTTTGGGGATTCCGTCCCACTATGCGGCGCTCCTGTGCTAACAATTTGCTCAACGTTGCTTATCTTTCGCATGGACTGCTCAGTTTTTATATTATCATAGTTCCACACAACTTCCTCCTGTTTTCTCGACTGCTCTGTGTTCAGTTTTTCACGGCCTATCCACTGCGCCAACTTATAACTAAATGTGAGGGGGGGGGGGGGATGGTGCGATGGTGAGGTTCCCTTGTAAGGAGTCTCGCTCATCTTGTATATTAAAAGAATCTACCAATGCTTAAGTCAGTCGGCCAGCCCAAACTACCCAGTCTATTTCCTTCAATTTTTCTTTTAAACGAAAGGTATTCATACACATGTTTGTCATCAGGTATCAGATTTTACAAAACTCTCGCTTCCTTTTTCTATACTCAAACGCGATTTCCTTTTGTATATTTCTTATGGGGATGTCCTTGCTGTAATCTAAAGTCAGTCAGTCAGGCCGTTCTATCCGACCGATTTCCTTCATTTCCTTCAAATTCGCAGATTTGTCATCAAGTATCAGAATTAACTTAAGTCACTCCATCATTTATTTTTATTTAAACGCGATATCCTTCTGTCATTGCATTGAATATTTTAATCGGTTTGATTTACAATATCTTCGGTTCTAATTAAGGCAGGCAGTTCTTTTTGACCTAACAACACTCAGTGGATCAAGATCTTTCATTTGCGCTTTTGATTCTGCAGAAAGCTATGCGTGAACATACGGCTACCATTTTTGCTAACTTTTTTGTCATTCCACTAACGGTGCGAAGAATTCGCACGGGTCCTCTAGTATCTTTTTAACTCTAACTCTTTCAGATCAAGGAAGCCTCGACGAAGCACTCGAACACCTATGAATGGGGTTCCCAAAGGTGCTCAGATAATATAACCGAAATGGTGATGCAGCCTAATCAAAAATGATTTAGAAAGAGCTTGGCCCGAAAAATCTAAGGATCGGAAGGACAGATGCACATTCCATACGGAAACGGCATGTCTTACGTTGGACAGACTCTCATAAAGGTCGAGGATTTACTCATGCCACATCAGAACACACTCGACTAGAACAACCAAGTACAGCAACTGTTTGCAAAATATTGTCACGAACGTAATAATGAAATTAAATACAATGAGACACGTGTGGAGATGTGCATGCCAAGTTTCGAATACAGAATAAATACGGAGTATCGAAATAAAGTTGGCATAAAGCGTAATGAATACGGACGGAGATATCAATTTAAATAACTATTGGGTTCCGGCACTCATTTTATTTAGTCTTGAGGGCCGTCACGTAAGTAATAGCAGATATATATATATATATATATATATATATATATATATATATATATATATATATATATATGTGTGTGTGTGTGTGTGTGTGTGTGTGTGTGTGTGTGTGTGTGTGTGTGTGTGTGTTTGTGTGTGCGTGTTGTCTTTAGGTTAAGTACTTTGTAAGCCATGGGACAGTAGTTAAGTCCCATAACTTTACAAACATTTTATATTTTTTAAACTGCGTCTAGTGGAATATCAGTGCGAGTCGTAGGATGGTCGGGGTAGAACTGGGCTATGAATAGCAGCGGAAGTGCGGTAACAGTGGATGCAAGGCAGTAGACTACGTAGCGAGTGCGCGTGCGTAAAACTCGTAACATCTGTACTAGAAGGCTGGGCCAGTAGTAGAAAAATTCTGCCGAGATGCAAATAACATCTATAAGCTGACTATTACTAGATCAGGTGTAGAAAACCAGAAAGGTACTCAACTTTATTTGTAGTTAAGTATCACTATGTAGTCAGAATCATTGAAGTTTCGAACACGTTCCTGTAGATGTATGAAATTGTCCACACCTATTTCTCATTCTTCGAATACAGTTACTGGTCAGTCAATTAAAATCGTAAAAGATGATGAAATAACATCATACCCCAAATTTTAGTTTAGGTACCTAGTATCCAATATAGGCAAATTTACGTAGGTATGTATACAATTACAGGTAACATAATAAATACCATAATCATTCCTTAGCATGTAAGTCATCTATTTAAAATCATAAGAAAAGAGGATCAGATCTAATAAAACCGCTACAACTTTGGACAGATTTGAAAGCCACCGCTTAGTAGCAAACTCACACGTAATGATAGCAATATTGATATCCGATGTTTACACAGAGACATTAGACAAGATGAAAAGGAGAGTTGACACAGCTCTCATCACCCATGACGATTTGTGAACACGAGGAAGCACTGCTACATAACTCCTGGTGACCAGAGTCCCCAGATCTCAATGTTATTCAAAGTTTGTGGCCTGTTTTTGAAGGTGCATGATTGCTATCCACTACCATCGTTACCTGAACAAATAAGTTTTCAGTAAGAATGGTATAAAAACTTACAGGATTTCTATTTATCCGTTCCGAATAGACTGTAATCTATTGTAAAAGCCAATTGGTTTTTGTGATGTTTCCATATTATTCAGTTAAAGCAAATTGTAGTTATAAAAACTGCAAGTTACTCTTTGCGTATAAGTTGTTGTCTTCAGTCCGAAGACTGGTTAGATCCAGATCTCCACATTACCCTATCACGTGCAAGCCTCTTCATCTCTGATTGAGAACAGCAACCCCCAACCATTTGAATCTTCTTACCGTATTCGTATGTTGTTGGTCTTGCACTGCGAATTATACCCCTCCTCCCTCTTTCTACACATACACTTTCCTCCAGTGCGAACTTGACAATTCTCTCAGGTTTCAGGATGTGTCCTACCAATCGATTCCTTCTTTTTGTGAAGATAGTCCAGACATTTCTTTTTTCCCAGATTAAATTGAGTTCCACCTCTGTAGCTACTTGACATCCCCATCTAGTCTTCAGCAATCTTCTGTAGTAATAAGCTTCAAAAGTTTGTAGCCACTTCTTACCTGAATTATTTATCGTCCTCATTTCATTCCCATACAAGGCTACACTTCAAACTACGCCCTTCAGATAAAGGTTTTCATGTACAAACTATTACATATAATTTCCGCTCCAGACCTTACATTCAGCTTTTGATCTCAAGAGGGCGATGAAACGACATTTTAATCGATATAGTACGTAACTCAAAAATAGTTACACTTCAGAGTTTCTCATATATATTACTGCATTTGCTCGCTACGTAATCTAACATCGGGTGCTCTATCAGTTAATAAATCGTCAGCGTGTGGTCAGCGGAAAGTGGATAGAATGATGATGAGAATCGCGCTCCTTCGAAATAGCGAACGGTAATAGCATTTTTCTTTGTGAGGAGCACAAATGATCCCATCTCTCTTTTCATTCTGCCCAGGCAAGTACACTACTTATATAATCCGTTCCTTTGACAGAAATGAAAAGACATCTTGTTTAGCATCAGGTTTCCAGAGAATCATTATATTCAGTCCATTAGAAAGCTTTTAGGTTGCATTTACTGCCGTCTCTTTTATGATCTGTCATTATCCGTTGTGTGGGGCTTAGCGTTATCGTTTCTTGCGCTTAACATATAAACGATGGAATCGAAAACTACGTAACGAATGGAACTCATTATGATGAGATTCTAGGGCACCTCTAGTTAGTGTGAGAGGGACATATATTTTCCAGAAAGTTGTAAATGACCAGACAAATAAAGATGAGAATCCAATCAGGCAGTAAACGGTTGATACACTTGTGTACAAGGAGATTTGTTGATAAACGTATAAAGCCCTACCGAAGAAGAGCGCCTGCTGAAACAATTTTCAGCTGAGGCTAAACATAAACTGATGTAACGCGTATAAAAAGACGAAAAGGCTCGATACTTTTTTGAAGTCTATTTATAAAAACCTTATATCTTGAGAAGATCGCTGTATCATACAAATGTATTGATGTTTCACCAATATAAGTGACCATCTTCACATCCGAACAGTAGAACACAGTAATTACTGCATTGAATTAAATTTAGACAGAAAAATATTTTATAACTTGTCCAAACATTCTTCGAGCAATGCCTCTGCTCTTGTCGACAGAATTCCGAAGTTTTCGTGATGGTTTAAAGTGTGCTGCTATTCTACGTAAACACACAACAGAGATAAAACATACATCTTTAAAATATTAATCTAGAGACGTTCTAAAGCCACATTGGCGAAAAGACTAGTACTTATTCTGTAGATAATAGGCTTACTGAAAGTCACCCACTCTAGCATGGAGTATTTCAGAAAATTTTCATTGACAGCAATACTGTCGACAATTGTTTTCGCTCTTGGCTTTATTGCCGACGTGCTGTTGTTTAACAAGTGGCTGTGCTTCAGATTTATTATGCACATCTTCATTTATTCAGTTAACATTAGTAGTGAAGAAAGTGAACAAATTCTTGTTTAAATGAAAATTAGGCTTCTTTGATTGTGCAGGCCCTGCATTACCTGTGAATCTGATACGCAATTCTCTTCATATTCTTTTTTTAAATTATCTACAAAAGGAATAAAGATAAGATGGCTGTATGATTAATTTATTGACGACCGGTTGCGATGTGCTATGCCATCAGCTTCTGGTCGTACGTATTTTGCAATTCTTTTTTCTTAATCTGAGATTCCTTACAAAACTATAAAAACAATGAATTAGTTTTAATTTCGTTTTTAATGCTTTACTTATTCTTGTAAACATATTTTAATAGGTACTGTAATAATTGATTTCCAGGATGATGTGAGGTTACGCACAAGTCTCTGGGTGTCAGAAGAGACTAGAGGAAAGAAGAAGTGATGCAAAATTTGTGAAAAAGGTAGAGACAATAAAAAACAGTAGTTTGCTAATTTTTGATAAAAGATAACATTCTCGAATGTAAGTAATCCTTCAACGTCAGGAGAAGCTCAACTTGTTCTGTGCTTCAACCTGAAGTAACTGCATCTGATGTTCGTTTGTTTCCTTTTGTAGCTATTATTACCCCTCTGTCTCTAGACTTCGAGGTGTTGTCAAGCAGCATGATAAAAAAAAGGCGAAAAGGGCCATTCTTAAGAACATTAATGGACATAGAAAAGCTCCACCCTGAATATTTCAATGGAAACTTCAAGCACACGGTAAATTTCAATATTTATCACCCTCAAGGGCTCAGCATTAATTTGGTGAATCTGGGTTCCTGAGCCGTGGACTGTGTCGCGCCAACAGTCCGCTACACCGTAAGCTCTGCGCGTGCTTCAATAACCATCGTCCGGCGCGACGGTGGAACGTTGTACGTTTCAAAGTCCGGGGATCTTGGCTTAATCTCCAGGGTCGCGAGAACGGTACAAACCTGTATAAAAAAAAATTAAAAAAAAATTAAAAAAAAAAATAAATAAATAAATAAAAACCTCAATCTCAAGATAAGCTACGAGCCGAGGAGATGCTTGGCTGTTGAGGTTGAACAGTCGTTAGCGAGCAACTTCTGAGGAACCGGCCGCACCTCAGTTGTATAAGGCTTACCCGGGGCAATTGGCTATGCCTGGGTGGACTTTTATTTCCCTAGATGATCGTGGGACCACCATAAAAAGCGCTCGAAACTTTGGCGGACCTAAGCTGCCGAATATTATTCCCGTTCGTTTCCTTCTCTTGCCATGTTATGGGAGGAAGTCAAGGTGAGACATATGCTCACGCACTGACGGGTAATCCTTTGCATCAACTAAGCCTTTGTTTTTTGTCGAGCATCTGGAGGACAAGTACGGACAGGTGGAGGGTATGTCCAAGGTGCGATCTGGGTCAGTCTTGATAACGACGTCATCCCCAGCACAGTCGCGGGCGTTGCTCGCCTGAGAGAAGCAGGGTCATATTCCCGTTACGGTAACACCACTTAACAGCCTTAATATGGTCCAGGGTATAATATTCCACAGGGATCTGTTGCTGCAATCTGATGATGATCTGCGGGCGAACCTTGAGCGGCGCGGTGTGCATTTCATCCGGCGCATCTATAGGGGTCCGAAGGACAACAGGGTCGCCACCAGTGGCTTCATCTTCGCTTTTGAAGACGACACGTTACCTGAAAAAGTCATGGTGATGATCTACCGTTGTGACGTCAAACCCTACGTTCCTCGCCCTACATGCTGCTTTAAGTGCTGAAGGTTTGTGCACATGTCCTCCCGATGTGAGGCCGACCTCACTTGTCTTGGAGTGTAGGCGTGTATCACATCCAGACATTCCTTGTGCCCCTCCTCCGGTCTGCGTTAACTGTGGCCAGCACCATCCCTCCTGATCAGCAGATTGTACAGTTGTCCATAAGGAGAGGAAAATTCCGCAGAATAAAACCCTGGGCAGACTGACCTACTTAGAGGCAAGCCGAAAATACATCAAGCTGCATCCTGTGAGCATGGCTACATCTTATGCCAAAGCAGCTTTGTCATCGCCGACCCTGACATCCATGGCGCCATCTGCAAAGCACAGGCCCAATTATCTACACCTGCCCCCTTGACGGCTGGGGGCAGTTCCTCTTGTATTGCTCCCAAACCATCTACCATGGGAGCAATACCATCCCAACCATAGTAGGCAGGGAAGCAACGGTCTTCTCTGACTCCTCGCGAGGAAGGGGATCTCTTGAATCCCAACCTTCCTCGATTTCCTCCGGCCGAAACGCGGCTGCCAGTGAGCGGAAAATAGGGCCAACGAAAGCTGGTCGTAGAGCTTCGAGATCCTCCTCAGTTCAAGGGACTGAGGCTGCGAAGTCCTGCGAAAGCCAACAGAACAGCAAAAATAGAAAAAGTTATTAAGAAAAAGGAAGTCTCAGTGGTTCTCGAAATGCCGGCACAGACCTCTTCCTCCGAGGACGAGGTGAAGATTCTAGCGTCCCCTGAGGACCTAGATCTCGAGGAACCATCCGAAACGATGGACATAGATCGACCAGCTTCGAAAACAGTACCAGCGAGTGATCACGAGGTATCCAAGCACTTCATATTGCTTCATGTCTTACCAGATATCAAACAGCGTCATCCTCCAATGGAACTGCGGCGGTTTTTTCACCCACTTGGCTGAGCTGCGACAGCTTTTGAGCGTAACACCTGCTTTCTGCATTGCCCTCCAGGAAACCTGGTTTCCAGCAATGCGGCCCCTGCCCTCCGGGGCTACAGTGGATATTATTGTAATCGCTGTGTGTATAACAGGGGCTCAGGTGGTGTGCGTGTGCACTTCTTTCGCAACTCCCCCCACCTTTCTTTCTATTCGGCGACTTCAACGCCCATAACCATTTGTGGGGTGGTGCTACACTTTCTGGACAAGGCAGAGTCGTCGTGACCTTCCTATCTCAACTCGACCTCTGCCTCTTAAATACTGGGGCCCCCACATACACTTTAGTGTGACGTATGGCACGTTCTCGGCTATTGATTTATCGATCTGCAGCCACAGCTTTCCACTACCTGTCCACTGGAGAGCCCACGATGACTTGTATGGCAATTTACCTTTTTTCCATCACTTCAACAGCATCAGTCCCCAGGATGCATTCCCGGGTGGGCTAACTGGGAAGATTACACGTCTACTGCTATTGTTAGACCTCCCAGACACGAGATCATCGATGTGGTGGTCGAGGGTGTCACTCACTGTTCCACAGGTTGCCCATGGCGGAAGACAATGCCATGGTGGTCGCCAGAAATAGCTGATCCTATTAAAGATCTTTACAGTGCTACAAGTGTCGCCCCTCTCAAGAGCACCTCATCGCTTTTAAACGGCTTCGCGCTCCTGCTCGCCAGCTAATCAGAAGACAGAAACAGGAGAAGTACGTCTCTACTATTGGGGCGGGTACCTCATCCTCACAGGTCTCGAGTTAAATCAGGCGGCTATAGGGATTCCATACACCAACAAGTATCCTTGGGATCAGCACGACCAGAGTTCTCTGTACGGACCTGGCCACACTTGCAGAGATGTTTGCCGAACATTATGCTCGTGCCTTTGCAAATTACCGACGGCCTTTCGTACATTGAAGGAGCGGGTGTAATGCCAACCCTTTACCACCCACCGCTCTGAATCTTATAACACTCCTTACGCTGAGTGGTTGCTCCTCAGTGCTCTTACACAATGTCCTGCCACCGTGCCTGGGTCTGAAAGCATCCAAAGCAAATTGCTGAAGCGCCTCTCAGCAGACAGTCAAGGTAATCTTCTTGCGGTCTATAACCACATTTGGTGTTATTGTGTTTTCCCGTCACAATGGCGCTAGAGTATCATCATCCCAGTGCTTATACCCGGAAAACATCCTCTTTCCCTGGATAGCTATAGGCTCATTAACCTGACTAACGTTCCATGCAAATTGTTGGAGCGGATGGTAAGTCGGAGCTTACTAGCACCATACCAGGGCGGTTTCCGACAGGGTCGCTCTACCACCGACAATCTGGTGTACCTCGAGTCTGCAATCCGCACAGCCTTTTCCAGACGCCACCACCTTGTTCCCGTCTTCTTTCAAGGGACTGATAACCGTTGTCGTTTAGTCCCTTTAAAAGTCAAACCACCCATCCATCCTTCTTTGATCTGCACGAAGCGTATGACACCACCTGGCGACGACACATCCTCAACATGAGTGGGGTCTCCGGGGCTCCCTATCTATTTTTATCCAGAATATTTTAGCTGCCTGTACCTTTCGTGTTCAAATTGGTGCCTCCATGAGCACCTCTCATATCAGGAAAATGGAGCTCTGTTTAAGCGTTCCTTTATTTTTAGTGGCCATCGACGGTTTAGCGACAGCAGTTGGATCGTCAGTATCCCTTTATCTTTATGCTGACGACTTTTGTATCTCTGTGTTTTGTTTCTAAAAGATACCGAACGTTGTTCATTTTTCTTTGATAATAAACATCAGGAAGTTACGAGTATATACATTAAGACTAAAACACAGTAAGTAACTGATTACACTGTTAAGTGACTGTAATACAATGAATCTGTTACGATGAAGAATCAAGCTACCGTCGGGTCACGTTACACTGTAGGCAGCATCCCCTCCCAACCTAACGCATGCGCAAATGCTGCTCTTCCCCTCATCTATTCAAACAGTTACGTATTTGTTGCAACGAAGAGTATAAGTGTCATTTACCCTTAAAATCACGGTACATTTGCAAAAACTTCCAAAGTAAATGTGGAAAGTAACAATACAAAATTCATTGTTTCCGCATCTCTTAAAACGAACATTAGGTTCTAAAAAAAATCCTTACAGTCGGTCTCGAACACACTACCTTCGACAGTGCAAAACGTTGTCGCTAACCTCACGGCTATTCTTGCTACATGGAGAGTAGTGACTTCATTATTAACGATGATCGTATCTTCTGAAGACTTTTACAGTTGATGCGTCTTTAATTTATAGTTGCAAGGTATTTTACCAAATAGGACGTGTTTTTGATGAATCTTCAATGCGCCAAAAACAAATATGAAGGGCGGATGTTGACTTCATGTAGGATTTACGCATGCGCAAAGAGGGTGCTCAGAAGCATCATTGTCTTGCTTCGGGACCATTCGTGCGTAACCTCCAGGGCTCCGGTAGCCAGAAGCTGGTGTCTTTACCAACTCCAACGCCAATGTTAAAAACGGCGTTTCCCCTCGTTCCTCCCTGCCACGGGAGTGCCCATATGCTACCTCCAGCGCGTTCATAATTTGAACCTCAGCCGCGTATGCGCATTGCAACGCTACGCCCATTGCCGCGTATATTAAGCGACCGCGCTGCGAATTATATATGTGCTGTCTCCTCGACGTAAAACGTTCCTCATGCGATAAGAAAACACTCTGAATGTACATATGAAATTATCTGATACGAGCTCGAAACGAAGAATGATAGTTTAAAAACTATTTTTATTTTATTTATGTTTTATTTATTTTTTTATTTTTTTCTTTTATTTTTTTTTTCTTTGGCGAAGAAGTTTTTTCTGGGTGTTTACTGAAGCAGTGAACATATAGGAAGCACCGCCATTGGTATTTCTAATAGTAAGGAGTTGATACGTAATCTATCTCAATAGTCAGTCCCCGAGGACACGTTCCTGTGTATCCTTCGAAAAAACACGTACTGAAGCATGCCAACAGACAACTGCGCCATATAATCAGCAAACTCAAGTAATATAGTGGGAGTCCAGTGATCGAAATTGACAAAATGCTTAATCAAATAAAAAAAATTGTTCTATATTTGAAAATTGCTCACATATCCAGAAACCTCTTTACTACGTTTTTATTACTTTTTTTCTACTAATATACTTTTTTAAATCAAGTACCTCGATGAAATCACTCACCTGTAGAAAAGTATGTTCAACAACTTGATATTTTCCGATATGAGTTGAATAATAAGCATGTGTTACAAGTCCAAAATTGGCTCGAGACGGTCCCCTAGGAATTGAAGCATACCGCACTCCATACGAAGACCCATGCTGGATAATTAAACGAAGGGGCTATTTCCGTGCCAGAGAAATACACCGCAGAACACAATATACTGGCTAAGACTACTTCTTGACATGCGAGATCCATCGAATCACAGGTCCGCACCACACTGCTCTCCACCTCATTGGCATGGCGCATTCCTCCGACCGTAACGCGCTCCTCCATTGTTCAAGGACCCATTCCTGGAGACTGGCGACAAAAGCAAGGAAGCAGCTGTGCTCGAGAACATTGTGGTAATAATGGCACCCATGTTCCTCGCCGGCTTCCAAAACCCAGTGTTTAACTGAGCCGTGATTTATTGCGCTCTTGCCCTTTTGACTATTTCTCTCAGTTGTGTCTGGTCACGGTAACTGAGGTTGCCTGTACGGCCGGTAGTTTGTTTCCTCTATATTAAAGAAAACGAAGGAGATACTCCAGAATTCGTATCAAGAACAGCTGCGAGCATGCGTAATTTAGGATACACATGGTGTATTGAAGCAACTTAAATGACTTAACAGAAGTAAGTCTCCCGGTCCCGATTGTACACCAATTAGGTTCCTTACAGAGTAGGCTGATGCAATAGCCTCTTACATAGTTGTCTTATATAACCGCTCGCACAGCGAATGTTCCGAGTGCAAAGGGTGGAAAGTTGCACAGGTCATTCCAATATTCAAAAAAGGCAATAGGAGAGTTCCGAAGAAATAGAAGCACATATCATTGACTTAGAACGTATACCTTCCTCAAATTTTATGAACTACTTCGAAGAGAACGCTCTATTGACACATAGTCATAACTTATTCAAAAAGTAACACAGCTAGCTCTTTACTCATATGAAGTACTGAGTGCTATCGACAAGGCATGTCAAATAGATTCCGTATTTTTATATTCCCGGAAGCTTTTGACACTGTACCTCACAAGTGTCTTCTAATCAAACTGCATGCTTATGGAATATCGCAACAGTTGTGCCGTTGGATTCGTTATATCCTATCAGAGAGGACACAGTACGTTGGAATTAACGACAGTTCATCGAGTAGAACAGAAGGGCCTGTATTGTTCCTTATTTTGATAAGCGATTTAGGAGACAGTCTGAGTAGTTCTCTTAAATTATTCGCGAATGATGCTGTCATTTATCGAAGTCACCAGAAGATCAAAAGCAACTGAAAAAGTATTTATTTATCTGCATGCTGTGAAAATTGGCAATTGATCCCTAATAACCATGACTGTGTAATCCGTATGACCACTTAAAGAAATCCGTTATATTCAGTTTCACGATAAATCAGTCAAATCTACAGGCCGAGAATTCATCTAGATACCTAGGAATAACAATTACGAAAAACTTATATTCGAAAGAACACAGAAAATATTGTAGGAAAGGCGAACCAAAGACTACATGTCATTGCCTGAACACATAGAAGATGCAGAAGTTCTTCTAAAGAAACCGCCTAGACTTCACTTGTGCGTCCTGTTTTGGAATATTGCTGTGCCTGACGGAAGATGTAGAGAAAGTTCAGACAAGATTTGCGAAAGGTAGTTTTGATCAATGCTTCGGGCACTCAACTGTGAGTCTCTGAAGGGGAGACGACGTTCTTTTCGAGAAGCATTGTTGAAGAGGGCCGGAATTTGAGGCGGAATGCAGAAAGATTCCAATGCCGCCAACCTACCTTTCGCGTAAGGAACACAACGATAGGATTAGAGAGATGCGTGCGGATGCATACAAGTATTCGTTTTCCCTTGCTCTAAATGGAAATGACAAGCATGTAACTAGTAGTGGTACTCCGCCTCTGGCCCTCGTAGAAGGCAATCAAACGGCTATACGATGCAGGGATGTTGTTTTACTACTTTCAGCGCAACCATATCATACTGGTATTGCTCATGAGTAGTTGGATACAATTTTGTGCGAGTTGAGTGGTATCTATGGAAAACCTAAGGAGCTTTGTCTTGATGCAATACACACATCCAACGTCAGTGTTCAGGGAACGTTGGAAACAAGGTGATGCAATACCTTTTTCATCAACATCTACATAGATAATCTGAAAATCACACTTAAGTGCCTGGCACAGGATTCATTAACCACTTTCACAACCTTTCTCTACCGTTCCATTCTCTAACAGCATGGGAAGAAAGCACACCTACATCGTTCCGTTTTCGATCTAATTTCTCTTTTTTCTTGGTATGGTCACGCCTCCCTATGTAGATGGGTGCTAGCAAAATATTTTCACATTCAGAAGTACAAGTCGGTGATTGCAATTTCGCACATAGATTTCGCCGCAACGAATAACGTCGTTCTTTTAATTATTTCCACTTGAAATCATGGAAAATTTAATGACGCTCTCCCCCGTGTAACGTGATAAAACAAAACGAGCTGCCCTTCTCTAAACATTCTCAGTGTCTTCCGTTAGTCCCACCTGGTGAGTGTCCGACACTGGGCAGCAGTACACGCCAGAAGAGGATGCACATTTGTGATGTAGGCAGCCTCTTTGGTGTAGCTGGTGCATCTTCGAAGCGTTCATCCAATGTAACGTAACTATTTGTTCCCCTTCCCCACAATATTTTCTGTGTGTTCTCTCCAGTTTAATTTGTTCGTAATTGTGATTCCTAGGTATTTGGTAGAATTTACGACCTTAAGTTCTGACTGATTTATAGTGTAATTGAAGTTCAATGGATTTCTTTCAGTGCTTATGTGTATTATTTGGCACGTTGCTTTAATCAGTGTTAACTGCCAATTTTCTAACCAAGTAGAAATTTTGTCTAAATCACTTTGCAGTTGTTTTTGATCCTCTGTTGACTTTACTAACCGATAAACGACAGCATCAACCGCGAACAGTCTAAGGGAGCTATTCTGATTGTATATCAGAGGTATATCAAAGGTATTAAACATATGGAGAGGCATTGAATTAAAATTTATTCTATGGCCGGGATTTGAACCCGGGACCTCCTACTTACTAGGTAGGTGCTTTAGACCACTCAGCTAACACAGCGTTGTAGCCAAAGCAACTACATGGTCTTAAAGCACGTCTCCCTTCACACCATATACTTTAATTCTGCCTCATCTTCCCTGTGATAGTCCTTGTAGTTGGTTTGGCTACAACTCTGTGTTAGCTGAGTGGTCTAAAGCACCTACCTAGTAAGTAGGAAGTCCCGGGTTCGAATCCCGACCACAGCATAAATTTAATTCAATGCCTCTCCTTGTGTCTAATACCTCTGGTATAACGAGACATTGGTGTCTCAAGGAATTGTATTATTTGTCTTCTATATCGTTTATAAACACAAGGAATAGTAGGAACCTATAAGTCTTCCCTGCGGAACGCCAGATATCACTTCTGTTTTACTCGATGACTTACCGTCAATTACTACGAACTGTGTCCTTTCTGATAGGAAATCGTGAATGCAATGTGTGTATCTGCAAAAACACCAGATAAAACGTGCCTGACAGCTTATAGGGGAGATGTCCGGCTGAGGTAGCAGTAAGAGAAAAGACAAAACTTGAAAAGGAACCGGAGGGCCTTACCTGCAAGTAGAGCACCACTTTGCAGAGGCCGGTGCCCATGAACCAGGTCTCGGTGACGTCCCACAGCACGGTCGGCGGCAGGCAGAAGAGGATGACCATGAAGTCGGCGACGGCGAGGTTGACGATGAAGTAGTTGGTGACGGTTCGCATCGCGTGGTTGCGGTACACCGCCAGGCAGACCAGGGCGTTGCCCACCAACCCCGCCACGAACACCAGCGAGTGCATCGCGATCAGGATCCACTCGTAGTCCTTGGGGTACACGTGCTGGTACACCATGTTCCAGTAGTCGATGTCCGGAATACAGTAGTCGTTGGTGCAGTTCTGCCCCTCGGTAGAGTTGCCGTCATCGTCCAGAGAAAGGTCCGGGGTGGAGCCGTTGACCACAAGCGCTGTCGCCGTGACATTAGACGACGAAGATAACGTCCACCATGCGAGGTACAGTGCTGAAGACGTTACGGCCTCAGAGGTATTGCTCTCGTTCAAAGAGCGTTCCCACTGGCTGTAGTACCCTGTTTCGTTCTCCGTCATTTTTTTTCCAGATATATTTGGGCGTCAACAATTCCAAGTCTCTATTGGACTTTATGTTCTCCAGAAAACACAAATAAAAAACTAATTCACCGGTGGTTTGTTACACAATTTACTAGTATACTCTTGCTGATATGAACGTAGCTCGTACTTGAGAGTGCTGTGGGGCGAAGATGTTTTGCAAAAGGTAATTACTTTTCACATTAGAAGTCTCCAGTATCTGAATTTCTTAATTTTATTGAGCTCGTCACTTGTAGTGGGCATACGCATCTGGAAGACATTACATCGAATATGCACCGAATTTTACATACTGCGAGGTACGCTGAATGGAATAACATAGTCTACCTCAAAGTACAGCAACATTTCATGGCAAGCTATGGAGTAATTTCCATCATTTGCCGCGAAGAACTGACAAAGTCACTCACGTTATTTCCTCTTGCGACCATGCTGTACAATATCATTTCTCCAACCCAAGTGAAACATTGGGAGGTATTTATTTACATCATAATGATAAGTCGTATCGTCAATATTTTTCTTCTGTAGCATTCTAGTAAGGGACATATAGAACTTTAGTTACTGTTGTATAACTACAACTGTTCACTTGTTATCTTCGATAGTGAGTATTGTTTAAACTTTTTCTTTATTATCTTCAATCAAATATCGTAAGTTATCAACATTCAGAATAACCTAACTTTAATTTTATTGTTCAATGTAATGATTAACACGCGGGGATACCAGAGTGCGGTACACGAAGGAATGGTTGGTAAACACATCACTGAACCTAAGCGTTTTGACTGAGTTCGTCAAGACGTTTTCATGCCGTGATGTTTCCGCTTCGGTTCTCAGACTGCACCTGCAAGCAAACAAAAAAGATATGTTAAATTATTACCACAGAACACATAGAAACATATATTTCACTAGTTTGCAAAAATTCTTATGTTGGTAGCGTAAGGGTAAGTCATTGTATGAGATTCGTTAGAATGAAATGAATGTATGATAGGGTGATATCCAATTATATTAAGTAAAATGGATCAAGAATGCTAAACCAGCTGAACGAATAAGTTGCGATTAAACAAAATTCATGTCAGACCATGACACGTATACTAATTTTTCGCTTTACGCTATCAGTCGTCTAAACCACCGGGTGTTCTGAGCACCTCTAACATTTCCCAATCATTTCATTTTATTAAATCTTATTCAGAGTCATGGTAAGCCATGTTCCCACATCAACTTAACACTCGTATTTGTGTTAGTCCCATGCAGTCAATAGAATAACTTTTGGGAGAAGTATTGAGAAATTAAATATGTGAGAGGTCAAAGACAAAGTTTTTGTGTGACCGGAAGGTGCTCTGATAGATAATGATTAAGAATATTGTTGATGAAAATTTGGAAATCCGTATATTTAGTCAAGAACAGAAATAGTTAGATAAAACACAGTTACTAAAATTTAGGTCCAGAATAATTTGTTAGATCAGGTTCTGACACGGCGTTGGCCTTGTACGGGCTCAGACTCGGTCTGTCTCGGGTTTTCTCGGTCCTTTTCGGAATTCATTTACTATAGCATACAGCAATATTACCTCAGCACGAGGTTCTTCAGTTTAGCTCAATAGTTCAAATGTTTCAAGTACAAACGTAGCTAACATTTCTAGCTGTTGCACAGAAAGAGATTGCCAAAGTCGTCTTTCCTAACAATCCTTCAAAGATGAGTGTGTGACAAAGATATGTATCCTCTATTCAGTCGCATCATGGGTGTCCGAATTTGTTATGAGACGACAGTACAACAAAATGAAGAATTAACTCAAATATATAGAACTAAAGAGAAAAGAATACGGTTGACAGATGGGATTCTTTGTTTCCCATATCAAGAAGAACTTTGTACTAAATTTTCAACCATTAGGCACGTAAAGACATTAGTGGTACGAATTTTATGAACTCATCAGCTAGAACTCTTTTCGATGGAAGAACTGAAGGAAGAGTGTAGAAATTTTATATCAGTTTTAGATCAAGGGGCAGGTGGAGAAAAACATTTTACTGTTTCCACCATTGTTGAACTTTTGAAGGAAAGAGGAGAACAGGAAAGAAAATTAAAATATCCAGAATAGATTGTGGACATCGCATTGATTGTGGATCTGATTGCAAACTATCCAAAATTCTATCAAAAAGTGAAGTTAGTTTTGTAACAGTTTTAGTACATTTCCAATTTTAAATCTGTTTAAAGCTGTTTTTGAGGCAGTTTGTAGTTTCAGTTTAAAGCGCCGTAATGAGTGTTCAAATAAAACTGTCTGCAGTGTAACTCCCTTTTAATAGACAACCTGTGTAGTTTACATTGTTCCCTTAATAGTTCCTACCTCTCCATAAAGAGTTTCTAAAGTGATTACATATTTCGATCACCATAAGACTGTGAAAGAATTTTTTTTTTCAAATGTCTAACCGCAGTATAACAAACCATGAATTTGTTTGCATTATTCTCTGTGTAGACATTTTGTACCGTACAAAAACTGTTTAATTTGGTCAGCACCCGGAAATTTCTTGAATAATATTTTTTGTGATAGGTTTATTGAATTATAAAATAAGAAACTAAATCACAAGCAGTGCGATTGAATTTCCATCTACAAGGGTGTCCAAAATTATAAAAAAAGTAAATAAATAAAAAAAATAAAAATAAAGGAGGAAGTTTACAGGTTACAAAACTGGAAAAGGAAGCAAGTCATGTCATGCGTGGAAAGAAGAAACATCACCTGTGTCTAAGATTTCGAACGTTATAGTCGGTAAATATGAGCTGCGAACCCACAACACTTCCCAACAACCACACATGTGATCGCAAATTATCGCCGCGATACCTGACAGCGATTAAACGCTCCTGATTCATCCATACAGTTTGATGATGAGGTGTCCGAGTTGTCAACATACTGGTATCTTTGCAGGGTGTTCAAATGTTTGTATAGCTTATGGGGCTTAACTACGGGGTCAACAGTCCCTAAACTTACAAACTACTTATGAACTAACTAATACTAAGGACGGCACAAATATCCATGCCCGAGGGGGAATTCGAACCCCCGACAGTAGTGGCTTTGCAGGGTGTTGTGGTCCCCAAATTATTTTCCAAGGTCCTTACAGATGGGAATACGTTGAGATTCACTGTCCATGAAACATGGAAACAAAGGAATATTGTCAAACAGTTCGACTGACCAGTTGCCAAATACTCAGCTCCACACGAAACGTTCGGTCATGCGAAGACGAGTCAGGGGAACGCATACGGCAGGTTTCCGACAATAAAGACCACGCTGTCGGAGCCGTCCGAACACTGTTTATAATCCCTCCAGTTAATGCGGCGAGGTCGTATGCCATTCGCTGTTCAATACTACGGCGGTATTGACGCGCTCTTACAAAGAGATAACGGTCATCTCTTTCTGGTCGCACACGTAGTCTGCCCAACGATTGCCTTCGGGATGCTATAAAGTGACGTCATGGCAGAGCGACAGACGGTAGATTGACCTGTTTTTATTCCTCCTGTGCCACACCGCAGACAGTCTAGTAAGCGTCTTCTCCGTAGCACACTGCTCCACTTGTGAATCTGTACACAGCTGTCGTAGACGTGAGACTACACCGCAAATACTGCCCTCTTTTATAGGTGTCATGACGTAATCTTTGTCATTAGAGGTCCTAAAAATACAAGCACATGCACATCCGTCATTTTGTTTCCCAACAAATGCTTAACACAGCAAGTAGCTTAGCCTATGCGAGCTGTGTTGTTTTGTACAAGTTTCTGAAATATTTTAGAAGTGTCCTGCTTACAATCTTAGAAAGTGCTCTTTTGAACTTGCATTCCGCTTGTGTTTACATCGATGTGTCGATTACGCACAAAATCTCGCGTTTTATTTAATTTCTGTCTTTCATTACTAAGAGAATAAAGGCGCAACAAACATATATTTCTGTGATCAAATCTCGTAGTATGTTTTATTCTGCCAAAACCGATCATTTACATAAAAGTTTTAAGCGATGTTGCCTTGTATTTGAATAATGACTTTCATTAAGCAAGGTTTGTTGTCGTCTTGCAATTTTTGTTGTCTTCTGTAACAAATACAGCACATCGAATTTTTGTACGCACATTGTAGAATACACTTCTGCCGTTATTGAGAAAGCTTCAGAATGGACTCCAAAGACTACAGCAAAAAATAATATTAGTTTACAGGATAGAAGTGTACTTTCGGTCGTTGAGAGGTATAGGTCTAATGTTAACAACAATCGGTGAAAGCTATTTGGAAACCCAATCTCATAAAATGAAGGCAATAATTATTTGTGTTGACAATGAAATAAATAAATAATGGACAAAACAGGGACATAGAGAGCAGTGAGTCACAGTGGGCAATTAATTATGTATAATCTATAACTGTCCGGATTCCTCACAGCTTTATTCATTGGGACTACACTTCCTGAGCATGTAGAGAGTGGTGAAAAGATAATGACGGAATGTTGCTGGGGCACTGAAATTGTGACTCTTTGGTTTTGACATCATCATCTGTAATGGTGCATTCTGTAAGAAATTGCACTTCTTCGCTTTGCAGAACCTAAATATTCTTCATGTTAGTGATTATAATCTGTGTCTTCACAGTGAGGAAGAATTTAACATGGATGGGGAGCCTGATGAAAATGACTTTGTTACTGTGCAAGAGGCAACGAAAGGAAAAGAAATGCCATTTCGTATCTTTGTAGCGTAGATTAATAAAATTAATAAAAATGAAAACACTGCAATTCTGACCTACTTGCAAAAGTCATAATAGTTTGATAGAAATTTTTCACTTCCTACAGACGCAGAAACAGGTGAAATTAGCGTTAAAGATGTAATTCATAAATTACCAAAGCCTTGAACAGTCGGTGGTACGAAATTAACTGCAGAATGTTTGTATTCCCCACTGACATTGAAGCCTACAATGTCCTTTGATCGTAGTATGTACATATTCAAACTGTTTAGAAAAAAAATTAACTTTTCCGGGATGTATGAGGAATGTTTTTACTATTGCTCACTGTGACCCACACTAACGCTCAGAGTGCCCCGTGATGGCGGCAAAGTGGGTATTTTTACATGAATTTGCTTTCATTAATTTTATTTGTAAAGTTTTCAATAGAAGAAAACATATAAACCAATATACATACTAGATGATTTGGGCTTCCTGCCTAATCCTAAAAGATACCCAAATTACATCACAAACAAATTCTTTTTAAAAAGAAGTGCCCACTGTGCCCAGTTTCCCGTACTGTTCTTTGAAATAGCACAGTACGAAAACTTTGAATTACCATAAGTAGCATTCAGAGTTCGCTGCCACCACTGTAAGTTAAATTTTATCTAGCACATTTAATATATTCTTTTTCGTTTTAATGTTTGTAATACATTCTGCGATTTCCTTAATAACGTTTGTGCATGGTGTTTTTCTTAAAAATCATGAGATAACTGAGGAAAACTGGAGTAGTGATTTAAGTGAAAATTGAAATATTTCGTGGGCATTCGATGCTAGTCATGTTCACTAATTGTCTAAAGGTTTCTCTTTAAGGCCTAGGTATTTCTCCCATCATTATAAAATTTAACTGCGAACTAGTTTTAAAATTTTCATATCCAAATTAAGAGTTGTAAATTGACAAAATGATTATTAAATTGATCAGCATAATGTCTAGTTTTGCACATACCGATATAATCGCTTCTATGTGGAAAGCTTATTAACTAAAATATTAATTAATGATTAAAAATAAAAGTTTTGTAGAGATTTTTAACTGCCTAAGAAAGGGTGAGAAATGGGATGTGAAACTGGTCAACATGAGTCATTGACAAGGATAGCTGATAAAAAAAAATTTACTCATCGGGGTAGGTGGGAAAGTAATGGGAAACGGTACCAGTTCACATCTTAATATATTGTATTTCTTGTATTCTGACAAAACGTATCAGTAAAAAAGAAATGTTGGAGAAAAATAATGATTTGTGAAATGATAGAAAACTAAGATATAGCATAGAGAAACACTTGACATGTGTTTGCATTGCGCTCGAAGTCACACAAAGAACATATTCTCATATAACAAAGTATTTCATATTTTTTTCGAAACTGATATTGTATCAGGAAGGTAACATTTTTATAGTTTTTTTCTGTGTGCGACTACAAATTTTATGAAAAATATTCCGCCATTTGACTGTAAATTATTGTTCATTTTGTCACTCTTTGTAGGCATTCTCTACTACAAGATCAAATGTTTAGAAAATCTAACATTACTAAATGATATGTCAATGTAAAAACACAATATCTCTATTATAAATTTGTTTTGGTAAAATGTCAGTTGACATATGGATGTAATGAAATGTCATAGTGACTATGGTTTTTGGGCGTACACAAATACAGCTGTATCTATGCATGATACGTGTTCTAGGACCAGTCGTGTGGTATCTCGACGTTGATATGTCATTTAAGTATATTGGATATAGTCAAGATATGATCTTGCACTTGATAATAGATATAAATTTAAAATATCACTGCTATATTTTTAGACAGTTCAGCTTTAATGGGTATTATACTGACTCCCTCCCTCTCTCTCTCTCTCTCTCTCTCTCTCTCTCTCTCTATCCTCTGTCTGTGTCCCTTTAAGGGAATCCAGTCACAAAGCCTCCAAATAATACAAAGCCTACTCACTAGGAGTAAACTCTTGTCGCCGCTCTCGTTGAAACAGCAGCCGCTTGAGGTGCCACATAACAATCACACATGCGCGAAACTTGGCTGAAGTGCGTTCTGCTACAGAGCGTTGTAATGCACATTGTGCATCCCAGAAGAGTGTAACTTACTGTTTTTACGTGAAAATCTACAACTGTTTAAGTGTTTGTGGGAAATGATATATTGTTGTGTGCCATTTTGCAACCAGGGCTCCCGAAATAAAGCTCCTGGAGTTAGTTTTCACGCATTCCAGAGTAACGAATCCACGAGACAACTATGGATAAAAACAACGTATGTGCATTTCTAAGTGATCAGTGCTGGTATAATTTATTTTATTATTGCCTAAATATTTCATTTTTATCTCTTACGTAGGTGATACAAAGGATAAGTTTTGGCAGCACAGTGAGCATTCTGTGGTATGCAGTAACCATTTTCTTACCTCAGACTATAAATCCGGCCTGAAGATAAAGAAATTGAATCCTGAAGCAGTTCCCAGTGTTTTCGAAATGTATCCGCCAAGCAAACGAATTAAGATTCAGATAAAAGAACCGAGAAGAGGAATTGAAAGATGTGAAACAGAAGATCGACAAAATCGCTACAGACAACTGAAATGTAAGCGAAGAAGTCTGCCAAGAAAGCCATATTTCAGAACCTCATAATAAAGCTGCCATAGTACAAACAAAGTTAAATAGGCGAAGTATATTATTTAGAAATAGAAGGCTGAAAACTGCAAAGATTTCGTCAGCGTGCTAAACAACAGGTACGAGAATTAAGAAAAGAACAGAAAAAACTGAAAACAAATAGGGAATTGAATTGTTACTAATTACAATCTTAATAAAATTCAAAGCGCAAAAGTAGATGGAAACATCAAAACAGCATTCTTATTGGGGCAATTACGGGTTTTCTCCCAGAAAAAACCTCGGTGGACTGATTCGACAATTAGATATTGTGTTCTGTGGTAAAGCAAGTCGCCGTCAGGTTATGAATTTGTGAGAAATGCCCATATATTAAGGTTGCCATCAAAATCTACTTTAAAGAGATATGTTGGCAGTGATAATAACAAGAAACAATCGATGTTATCATTGTTAAATAAAGACAGTAACACGAACTTCAATATTTGTTCTCGTCATCAGTGACCAAAATGAACCGTTGTGATATATGGACATATTTTTAAGTCTTATTTCCTATTCGGTTCCATAAGAATCTGCTCATCAGAGGTAAGCTCTTAGTGAGTAGGCTTTGTATTATTTGGAGTCTAAGGTCTGTGTCCCTTTAAGAGAAGAAAGAAGATAGCGCGTGCTGGAATCCAGTCACAAAGCTTGACAAAAATCCCCTGGAAATAGAAAGCACGTGGGTCACACGGCTAACAATTGCCACAAGAAATCATGCGTACCTGATGGGTGAGAACACGACTTCCGGATTTAAATATTAATGTGAATACTGTGACAGTATTCATTTGTAGCTATTTGCTGGTTCTTTCATATTCTATTCGGTAAGATACCTTTTGCTATATTGGGAAGAGCATACGTAATATGTGGGTGAATAAAATATAGATCATATTTCCATTTAATATCTGATTGGCTCTTACTAGTAGTCTCAGTCCTCCGAAACTCTCCAGCATTTTTATTTAATATTCCGCAGCTTATTTAAATATGACTGTTTGTAGAATGTAATTGTTTTGTGTTGAATTATTTTTCTGTTATTTAAAAACTTAATTAAGAATTAGTTTCATAAAAAGATGGCACTCTAGAATGTTCGGATGGCGCCGAAATGTAGCCACTGGCGCGGTGTATTACTCCTGCTGCAGCCAGTCGACCAAAGTGCCTCAGACGTATGACACCTATGTCAGTAGAGCTAAAAGCTTCAAGCGGAGGCATGTAGAGCGTATAATGTAATGTAAAATTGTTAAGCCCCAGTGGAGTAGCCATCGGTGGTTTTAGTTCTCCCTGGGGCATGGGTGAGTGTGTTGTCTGTAGGTTAGTGTACCTTAGTTTAAGCAGTTTGTAAGCTACGGACTGATGACCACGCAGTTTGGTCCGATAGATTTAGAAACAAACAAACAAAATTGTTAAATACTCGTGAAGTTCTATGAGACAGTTGTGGGAACAGTGAATTGCGAGTATAAATAAAAGAGGAAAATGTTACTGACATTCCAAAAAAAAAAAAAAAAAAAAAAAAAAAAGTTCAAATGTTTGTTAAGCTTATGGGACTTAACTACGGGGTCATCAATTCCTGAACTTACAAACTACTTACGAACTAATAGCTGTTGTATCTTCCGGGTTATGTGGTCGTGGTCCACGAAACATATCTGTTCCTGACGTTTCGTCCAGAGCTGCGCTGGACATCTTCAGAGGTACTGGTAGCGGTGAGTCTTGCCGACTTACGAACTACCTTATACTAAGGACGGCACAAATATCCATGCCCGAGGGGGGATTCGAACCCTCGACCGTAGTGGCCGTGCAGACCGTGACTGGAGCGCCTCAGTCCCCGCGGCCACCGCGGCCGGCACTGGCATTCCGAAAGTTCATGTGATATACATCATTGTACTAAAACCTAGCCACATTACACTACTATTCAGCCTCGCATAAAGAAACAACGGATCTACGAGCAGAGAGCTACTTCTGCGCAGAAGACAACAGCACCGAAAGAAGATATACCCTGACGAGGTATGGAAACAATACGGCCCCTCACGTCCTATGCTGTTTTCTATCACAAATTCACAAATAGAAACATAGGACGAGTGTCTTGGTAACAGGACCGACGGTAGAAAAAAACGATCTGCTTACCGGTCTTAGTTTCTTGACTTACAAGGAAAATAACTGGGCTCGAACAAACAGATCTATATGAACGTTTGGTCACCGGACCCTTTTACATACAGCTCAATGTACTGGTGGGTGTCGTTTTTCTGCAAAACTCAATCATGCTCTAAATAGCACTGCAGATGTGTTTGTATATGCTATAGTCAATGTAGAAATCTTAACCATAAATGTAATTAGTAATAAAATATTTCGAGCAATAACGATTATTGCAAAACGCACAGTGAAGAGGTGCAAGTTGATCGCATGGCATATTCGCACTATCTATAATAACAGTGTCCAAGCATTGGTCTACATACTCTCGCAGGTAACTGATTGTAAATGACAGATTCATATTCATGACTAGCTTATATGTCCATGCTTCGTAACGGTCGTTAAATAGGGACTTGTGTATACAATGGTTTTTAGGGTTCCGGACCTAGGTTAGCAAAAAACAGAATCTTTGTTGGATCTCTCTGTCAATAAACTCAGTTCTCCTAATCAAGATATCATATTTAAATAGAAGTCATTATCGAAAACGACGAATGGCCATAAAGTTTTTCATACAGAAAGTAAAATTAATTTAAGTATGTACTCCAGAACGATTTAAATTCAATTTTAGGTTGGGTTCATAAATGGTCTCTATAAGAACGCAGTCCCAGTATCTCGACGTCTGTACCAGAATCCTAGTGCGTTCATACTCCATCGCGTGATTCTCCGACAGACAATGTTCAGCGACCGCCGACTTGCTCGGATTCATCAGTCCTGTGTGCCTCTGGTGTTCAAAGCATCGATTCTCGACGGCAAGTCATATATTGGACAGACGATGCGTACCGTCGAGGATGGGTGCCTTGAACACCAGGGGCACACACGACTGATGTATCCGAGCAAGTTGGCGGTCGCTGAACATTTTCTATCGGATAATCACACAATGGACTACGCACTGGGATTCTGGTACAGACGTCGAGATACTAAGACTGCGTCCTTAGAGGCCATTGAAATTCGCACTAGTGACGACCTCATAAACCGTGACTGTGGCTATAATCTTAGCAAAGCTTGGGAATTAGCGATTGGGTTAATTAGGAGTAAATGTAGCAAACGTAACGTATTGACGACCACGGCGGACAGAGCCCTCACATCGACGTCCTCTTAGACGCCGTCGCAATCGGTTCTACTGCGCGGCCGCGGTGGAGTAGCCGAGCGGTCTAAATCGTCTCGCTGCGGAGCGCGCGATTGCTCGCCGTGGAGGTTCGAGTCCACCCTGGGGCATGGGTGTGTGTGTTGTCCTTACGTTAGTTTACCTAGGTTTAAGTAGTTTGTTTCCACTGCGCGGCCGCGGTGGAGTAGCCGAGCGGTCTAAAGCGTCTCGCTGCGGAGCGCGCGGTTGCTCGCCGTGGAGGTTCGAGTCCTCCCTGGGGCATGGGTGTGTGTGTTGTCCTTAGGTTACTTTACCTAGGTTTAAGTAGTTTTTGTTTAATATATTATTATTATTAAATCAATTTATTATAATATCAAACAATACAACCCATTACCTAAGACTAAAATGGGCAATAGTATAATACATAAATTTCTTACGGCTAAATGGTGACATTACATTGCATGTTCCTGCAGAAACCACTGGACATCTTGCTGGCTGTTGATGTTTATACTGGGTGATGTGTATGATGTTGTGTCTTATGCTACTGCTGTGGTGTTACACGTGTGCCAGCATTACAAACCTGCTTGCGGTGCCCATCTCACCGAGCGAATCCCAGTGAGCATGCCCCTGGCACTGGGCGGTCAATTCCTTTTGTCACCACAGCCCCCCCCCCCCCGGGAAAAATTTTTCCCCTGTGTGTCTTATTCTACTATTTAAGAAAAACAACTCGGTGTTTGCCACATCTAACCCCCGAATCCAGGGGATGGCGGGTTCTTCCATTTCTGGAGACCAGTCCATTCCCCGGCGTCATGGCAGATGTGGCTGTCTCAATCGGGTATTGGGTCAGATCCGGTTATTGATTCAGGATAAAGTCCCGAAGCACTTTGCGCGAGACTTTATTGGCGATTTCGTCGAGTACTCGGAACGTGTCTGGGGTTCTTATGAGCTCAAAGGTGTTATTACTAGGCAGAGTCCTTCTGAGATCCGCAGCCACGTCGTCATACGTAGGACACTCATAAATGATGTGTTCTGGCGTGCCTATCTCGGCACCACAGGCATAAGTTGGCGTAGCCTGTCTCCTAAACCGACATAGATATGTCGGATAGGGTCCACGCCCGGTGAGGAAGTGCAGCATCCCCCTAGATGGTTTGAAATGTTTCATGTAGTTTGTAAGCTACGGACTCATGACCACGCAGTTTGGTCCGATAGATTTACAAACATATCAACATCCACTGCGCGACTGCGGCGCGGGGCGCGGACCACGGAGGGGGCGCTCTGCGGGCGAAGGGTATTTAAATCGCCCGCCACCGGTCTAGAACCCAGTTCCCTTCGAGCCGCCGTAGCCGACGCGTTTCCAGGAGCTCAGTCCGTCAGTTCACCTGTTGATGGCGGCATGTATGATCGCCGAAGTACTGCGCCCGATGGACACTGTAGACCGACAGTACACCCGTGAATATTTTGATTGAAGTACATATGTTGTTTAGAAATACGCACAAGTTACCTGTGAAAATCCCATGCAAATTAGTGAAGTAGTTCTGGAGATAAGAGTTATTTAATGGTTGAACAAACAGACATGACGGTTGCTAAAAACATTTAAAATTACGATATCCCTTTTTTCCATGATACGAATTTCATAAATTTTTGCCTACATGTTGACCCAAAGTTTTCTCAAGTTTCCTGTGAAAACCCCATGAACATTCGTTCAGTAGTTTTGAAAATTGAAGTCAACAGCGACAAGTCTAAATTTACATATTTATTATTAGTATAGAAGATAAACAATCTGTCATGAAATTTTTTGCTTCACGAAAAAGGGTTCTTCGTAACTTCATCTCAACCAATCGTAATACATTAGGAGGACTGATTACCAATCGGCGACTCTTCACTACAAAATGACGTCACAAACCGCAACGTCAGAGGCACACTGCACCGTCCCTACTGGTTCCGACTGGCGTGCCCAAGAAGGTTAAAACAAGGGGAGCCCGCGTTACTATCCAAACCTTAGCTGGCGATTGAAGCCAGTCCGCCATCTTGCGGAGCCAAGGAAATGTTTTCATATTGTAGTACTGTCTGGTTTTTGCTTTGTTACCGTTCATATATTAACATGACTATCATTTTACGTACATAATTCATACAATACAAAGAAATCAGAAAATAACAGCAACTAGTCACCTTTCTTACATATTTATTTACCGCGACCGATTTCGAACTGCCTGGCAGTTCATCATCAGGCGGTGTACATGTTTTATATGTTGTTCATGACATTGTGGAACTCGTTTGGTTGTGGTGAGATAGAAAATTATGTGTGAGCTTTGTCTTTGGCACTAAATTAAAATATTTGCAAATTTAAATCGCGCCTGATGATGAACTGCCAGGCAGTTCGAAACCAGTCGAAGAAAATAAATATGTAAGAAAGGTGACTAGTTGCTGTTATTTTCTGATTTCTTTAATCAAGACAGTCGCAGGTTCCACACTTCCAGAATGGATACAAGTTTAATTTCATACAGTATACTTTTGGGGAAAAATATAGACTTTCCAGATAGCTGAACTGTGATTTATTAATGCAAAATCTCATTAGTTAAGTATGAACTAATTTTGGGATTATACCCAAATCCTTTACAAGAACTTAAATTGTCAGGTGTAGTAGTTCACACGAAATGCAGAACAAGGTTTTTCCAATATTTAAAGAACCACGGTGTATCATTTTCGTAATTTCAGTGTCGGAGAGACGATTTTTATTTTGAATGCATTCGAAAATTCTTTCTACAGAATCCATGTCATTATTCATACTAAAATTCTGTACCACCAGGTTTTTGAAGTTTCAAGGGAACCTACATCTGATGAAAGTTTACTTAACCAAGATTTCGACTTCAACTAAGGAAGCTTCCATTAGAAGAAAAATTTTAGTTACCTATAAATAAAATCAAAACAATTATAAAGGATTTAATACAAATAAATAATCCCTGAGATGGGTTTTCGTCTCGAATATGTCAAAGACATTATTGATAAATCTAAAGCATTGAATTAAAATTCGTGATGCGGTTGGGAATCGAGCCCGGCCCTCTATGCTTACTAGGCAGACGTCTTACCGTTAGACCACCACAACACAAACGATTAATGCGCCTTGGAATAGTCTAAGTACGATTTACCTCCACATCACAAACTTTAATTCACCTTCTTTGTTCCAAAGATAATTGTTCCAATATGTCCATTGCCGAGGTGCAATTCCGCTGCATGGAGAGTCTTTGTAGTAGTGGCAATTGTCTTTGGAACACAGTACAATAGCAAGTACAATAGCAAGTACTGATTTAACAATAAATTTTTTCTTTGTAAAATATCAGATAATTTTCTTCTATTGTTCGCAGATCCGTAGGTAATGCAGGTAACTTTTTTTTCATTTTAAATAAAATACCACTTTCACTTCAGAATTCAATAAATTAACAGCCGTCAACACAAATGTTACTGGCTCCACAACACGGCGGCAATGGCTTAACTTCTGTTGCGTCTGTGTCATCTCCTACTATTCTAACCTCCTTGGGCGTACCGACATGTCACTGTGCAATGCGGCATGGCACACGCAGAGGCCTCTACAGGACGACTGCAGAGTTTTGCAGATGCCAGACTATCACTAGTGCAATAAGGTACCTTTACGTTACCTTTCACACGATTTTGGTACATTTGTGTTTGTTAGAGCCCAAGTACTTTCCTTGTTATAAAAAAAATTCTGATATTATACGATGAAATTTGTTACACATCTGATAACTGCACGGAGAATTTCCTATGTGAACTCCACAAGTTGCTACTTTTCGCAAGAGGCGAAAAAGATCGTAGTTCTGTTTGAAGAGTACCTAATCGTAGAGGCGTTTTCCGGACGGTATGTTGCCTGAGACGGTGAGATTGAGAGCTACTGTCGGTACGAGGCTAATAGCCTCGCGCTGCGCTGCATTTGCCGTTCTTCCATTCCAAGCACGCCCACAGGTCACGCCGGCAATTCCGGTCTAGCGCGGCCATTTATCCTGCTAACTGCGAGTCCTCTAAGGCTATTCAACAGGACATAACCAATGGATTCCTCGTTACCGCCGCGAGAAACAGCGTGGGCTATAATGGTCGCCAGAAAAAATACTGCTGGTCTTTACGTAACGTCCTTTCGTAGCTGAACTTAATAGGATAAACGAAGTGCACAAACTGCATCGTCGTGATTTTTCCATGACATAGCTGGTTTTCAATAATTGTTTCATCATCATAATTTGTATCTCTAAGGTAGTAGCTCAGTTTTCCGTCTACAATGACCAAACAATGCTAGAATATAATTTTTTTTTCAAGATTCTATTTTTACGCGGTGTCCAGAAAAGAGCTCCCTGATTTCAAAATTAAATATCTCGAAAACAAAGATCGATAGAGGAATGCAGTCAACGGTATGTTTATTGTGAAAGCTGGAAGAAGTTTATACAGCAGTTAAAAATAAATTTACAAAAGCTGCTAACAGATGGCGCTGTACGCTGTACAGCTCATATCAGCATACATAAGTGAAATAATCGTATGAAAACACTCATTGCAAACAATCACATCACAATGTTTTCAAAATGTTCACCATTGCCACTACAGAGGTGGCACAAACGAAGAATGAAATTCGCCATTTCGTAGTGTCTCAACCGAAACTGATTCACATGCCACAGAGATCGCCGATTCAAGCTCGCCCAGAGTGGCGGGGTGCTTCGGGTAGACTACGTCTTTCACTGTGCCCCAGAAAAAAAGTCACAGGGAGTCAAATCCGGCGAATATCGAGGCCAATCCATGCCTGCACCAGTAAATTTGGGGTAGTCCAAAGCAATGACTCGATTCCCGAAGTATTCCTCAAGAAAGCGAAACACTTGTTCGGTCCGATGTGGTCGGGCTCCATCTTCAAAAAAATGTTCAAATGTTTGTAAATCTTATGGGACTTAACTACGGGGTTATCATTCCCTAAACTTACAAACTACTTATGAACTACTTACGAACTAGGACGGCACAAATATCCATGCCCGAGGGGGGAGTCGAACCCCCGACCGTAGTGGCCTTGCAGACCGTGACTGAAGCGCTTCAGTCCCCCGGCCACCGCGGCCGGCGCTCCATCTTCCATAAACCATTCAGTACCTGGTCGATCCCCTAACGCTTGCTGTGTGGCGACAAATTGTTCCAAAATTGCAACGCAACGTGCACCAGTGACCGTTTCTCGAATGAAAAATGGGCCAATAATGCCTATGCTGCATACTGCAGCCCACACAGTAACTTTAGGAGAATACAGGCGTTTCGCTTCACACCAATATGGCTTTTCGGAACCCCAAAATCGCCAATTCTGCTTATTCACGTATCCATTCAGGTGGAAGTGTGATTCATCTGTAACCAGATGCAGCCAACATCAAATCCTTCACTATCAATCAATGTGAGCATCTGATTAGCAAAGGCAACCCTTTGTTGCACAGCTCGTACGGGTATGGCCTGGTGCGTTTGTATTTTGAATGGAAACTCTTTCTCAGTATTTTCTGCGTGCTTCAAACCAGACAGAGATGCAATTCTACGGACGGATGACATTAGATTTCGCTGCATAATTACAGAAACTGTGTCGATATTTTCAGGCGTAACTGCGGTTTGCTTGCGGCCAACATGCCCCACTAAATCATCAGTAATGCTGCCTGTTTGTTGAAATTTTACAAAGAGCGTACGAATGGTCTCCGCATCGGGTCCTTTTGGAACATTAAATCGTGCTTGAAACCTTCGCCTTGTTGCCGTAGTCCTTTCTAACCTATGGTACTCAATGTTGTTCAGTGGAGTACATGGTTTTAATCTCTTCCTTCGGTACGCTAACCTCCTTTCATGTTTCAATAGTGGAACTGATCGCTCTGGGCTTCGGATCACTAATTATGTACCGTTTACTGCATTCCTCTATCAATCTTTGTTTTAGAGATATTTAATTTTGAAATCAGGGAGTCCTTTTATGGTCACCCTGTAGCATAAAGTGTGCAGTTATCCGCCGGAGTAGAATTCAAATTTCTGTCCACTAGTTACGATTAATGTTTTCATTTATTTCCAAAACTCTAGTATACCATTCTGTAATTATTCCTAACAACATGGTGATTTCCCTAAATCACTCCATGCAAATGCCGGGATGGTTCCTTTGTAAAGGGCACGGCCGATTATCCTCCACATCCTTACCCAAAATTCCGAGCGTTAGCTCCGTCTCTAATGACCTTACTGTCGACGGGACGTTAAATACCAAGCTTCATTCCTTCCTTCCAACATCCGACGATAAATTTCATCATAGATGACGATAAGAGAGATTTAAAAAGTCTGCACTCAATTAAAGTAATTATTTTTTAAATAATCATGGAATAACTTCGATTTTAATGTCTAATTCATGCAATGTCAGTGTAGATGACAAATTTTATTTTTTTGGTAACCGGTTTCGACCACTTACATGGCAATCTTCAAACCATAACGATCATACAGTTCTCATTATGGTCGACATGGTCGATTTGAGAATGTCCGCAACTGCACTATGTTATTTTAAATGTGTTTATTTCAGTCAACAGTTGCAATAAAATTGTTTAATGACATGTTTCGCAATTAGTAATCAGCCAGACGAGTTGCGGACGCAACTATAAGATCTGAAGATGATCCAAGTGATCGAAATATGTTGTCGTCTTGGAAACGTCCCCATCTGTTGACTCATGGATCGAGACGTGTCTGCACGATCCGCTTAGGTTCTGGTAGTTTTATGCTATTAAAATACATTGAATGCCCTTACTGCTCTAGAGTATTTCATGTATTTGAATATCACCGTAGTTCCCATTTTTTAGAATGACTTAATATGAAACCCTCGTTTCGATATTGATGTACTGGACTTTATTTTCACCAGTGGATACATTCTATTACAGTGATACCATTGTACAACGCAATTGTTTCTTTTCTATGATTTATCTGCTTTTATTTAAGATATCTTGCTCTTATTGAACAATTATAAACTGGTTTGTTAAATTTCAATGCAATGTTAGGGCTAGATCTGTTTAAAGTTTTGTATCTATGTAGGGCCCTGAAGATGGTACAATTGATGTATCGAAACTAGTCACCTAAATAAAATTATAACGTGAATGGCTGTTGGCATTTTTTTTTTTTTTTTTTTTTTTTTTTTTTTTTTGCAAGAACAGAATTGATATCTGGTGTTCCCCAGGTTATAGGGGCCCTACCTACTGTTCCTTATTTTATAACGATTTAGAAAACAATCTGAGTAGCTCTATTAGACTGTTCACAGATTATGCTGTCACTTATCCGTTAGTAAAGTCACCAGAAAATCAAAAGCAACTGCAAATGATTTATATATCAGCATGGTACAAAAATGACAGTTAATAATAATTTAGTAGTAATCCATATCACCACTAAAAGAAACCCGTTAAACTTCATTTATACAATAAATCAGTCAAAACTATAGGATGTAAATTCAACTAAATACCTAGGAGTGACTATTACAAACAACTTAAATTGAAGAAACACATAGATAATATTGTAGGGAAAGCGAATCAAAGACTACGTTTCGTTGGCAGAACACTTAGAAGATGTAAAAGTTCTACTAAAGAAATTGTCTACACCACACTATTTTGGTGTGCATTTGTGGAATCCCCCACCAAATTCAGAGAAGGGCAGCTCGTTTTGTATTATTGCGCTATAGGCGAGAGAGTGTGATGGAAATGATGCACGAGTTGGGGTGGAAATCATTAAAAGAAAGGCGTTATTTGTTTGCGACGAGATCTATTCGCGAAATTTCTTTCATCAAGATTTTTTTTTTTCCGAATGCGAACATAGTTCTTAGCACACACCTGGATAGGCAGACATGATCATCATTAAAAAAAAATAATAATAATAAAAATAAAAATAAAATGTGTTCCTTTCTCCCGAACGGAACTGTATAGCAACATCATTAAACGCGGTTCGATGAACCCTCTGCCATTCACTTCAATGTGACTTTGAGAGTATTTACGTAGGTGCAGGTGTTTCTTTACATTGAAAGTAAATCGCCTCATTACTGCTGTCATTATGTGGCTCATACATAGATAATTATTCAGTATTTTGTCCATTTCACAGTCAAACTTAGTTTTTAAAAGGTCGGCAAACAGAAGCACTTATTATTTCTTCTCTCTATCTTTTTTTTTTTTTTTTTTTTTTTTACCCGTTTGTGGTATTTAGTGCCTTCCTTTAGATATATGTTGGTATCCTGATGTATATAGTCTGAACTGTGCTATACAATCTCTTCGTATGGCAACAAAAATTAAAACTTTGTTGTCTTATTTTGCACTTAGTCCCACAGGAAACGGAAAGTAAAACTCCACGCCTGTATCGTCACTCGTAAATGCTACTAGAATTTTGTGCTATTCTATACGTCATTCAACAGCGTGAATTCGCAGGGTGAACAATGCGGGTGGTGTAATGTGAAACTCTAGGAATAGCCAAGGTATAGCTATTCGTTAGTCACTTGTAGACAAACTTTTTACTGAGGTCTCGTAACAGCCGCAATATAGTTTCAGAATTGCATATTGCCGACTATTGCTGTTTATTATATTTACAACTTTACCGGTTTCGATTTTGAATCATCATCAAAATAGTAAATTAAATAGACATGGATATGAGACAGAAAATGTATCAAGGTAATCAGTCGGTTTAATTTACTTTTCTGATGATAGTTCATAACCGAAACCGGTAAAGTTGTAAACATTATAAACAGCTGATGGTTAGCAATATGCATGTTTTAAAACTCAGAGAGGCATCTACAGTTAAAGTTTCGTTAATTTTTTCCCATAACATTTCAGCATCAGTGATTTATATTCTGTTCTAATTCGTTGTCACTGAAAGCAGTGACTCTCATCCTGAAGCTTTCTGAAACTGTGACGTCAATTAAGGAAACCCTTTAATTTTAACTGTGAATTAGATGCGGTAGTGTCCAAGAGTTCCTTTTTCCAGGGAAGTACCGTTTTGGACGGTACAGTATTCTTCCGTTTCCACTCCTGGCGCGAGCTCCTAAATGAACTCTACTGTGAGATATGACTTCTTGGTGAAAACAGTTCGCACTGTTGGCCGCAGGAGAACGAGTGCCGAATTTCGCAACCGCTGAAGCGCCGCTGCACGACCCTGTGTGGGTCTAGAGTAATTGAGTGTGCGACGAGCCAACGTACCGCAATGAAGACACGCTCTTGGAATTTGCCTTCCTCGACTCGTATCACACGTTTTTTATTTTCCTTTTCGGCAGTAAAAGAAGCGGGGCTCCCAAAACGATGCCAGAAATTACGTACGTTTGCTGTACCTTTTTCTACCGCCCGCTCACAGCAGCGAGCAGTTAAGGTACGTTAGCTTCTGTTCTTCCGAGGGATGCAGCGTAGAACGTTTTTCCTTCCACTCTCTCTTTATAAGACCGCTCGCTTACACTGTGAGGAATAAAGTCGCACTGTTGTTAGCACCTTAGTTGAGGATGCGTAGCTGTTGTGCCGTATAATGTCTGACAAAAAAATCACGAAACTCATGCATACTGTACAATGTGGGACAAAAAGATTACCTGACCAGAATAATTTACAGTCCAAGAACAGACCATTGCGCATGCCCTAGTTCCGAAGTGCGAGTGTTGCCAACTTTAGCGGTCTTCGGAGCTTCAGCTTGGGATTTACATCGTCAAATAGAGGCAATATAATAGGCTGCAGAATATGTCGAGATTCATAGCAGCTTACATCTACACCTACATCTACATAGATACTCTGCAAATCACATTTAAGTGCCTGGCAGAGGGTTCAACAACCACTTACATAACTTTTCTCTACCGTTCCATTCTCTAACAGCGAGCGGGAAGAAAGAACACCTAAATCGTTCCGTTTTCGATTTGATTTCTCTTATTTTATTGGGATGGTCATGTCTCCCTAAGTAGGTGGGTGCTAGCAAAATATTTTCACATTCATAAGTAAAAGTCGGTAATTGAAACTTCGCAAACAGATCACGCCACAATGAAAAACATCTGTCTTTTAATGATTTCCATTCCAATTCGTGCAACATTTCCGTGACGCTCCCCCCCCCCCGTAACGTGGTAAAACAAAACGAGCTGCCCTTTTCTGAACCCTCTCAATATCTTCCGTCAGTCCCACCTGGTGAGGGTCCCACAATGGACAACAGTATTCCAGGAGAGGACGCACAAGTGTGATGTAGGCAGTCTCTTTGGTGGAGCTGGTGCATCTTCGAAGCGTTCTGCCAATGAAACGTAATCTTTGGTTGGCCGTCCCCACAATATTTTCTATGTTTTCTCTCCAGTCTAAGTTGTTCGTAATTGTAACTCCTAGGTATTCGGTAGAATTTACGACCTTAAGGTTTTACGGATTTATCGCGTAATTGAAGTTCAGCGGATTTCTTTTAGTGGTCACGTGTATTACTTCACACTTTTCTTTTAGAATCAATTGCCAATTTTCGCACCATGTAGAAATTTTGTCTTAATCGCTTTTCAACTGTTTTTGATCCTCTGTTGATTTCACTAACCGATAAACGACAGCATCATCAGCGAACAGTCTAAGGGAGCTATTCAGATTGTCTCCTAAATCGTTTATAAACCCAAGGAAGAGTAGGGGACCTATAACACTTCCATGGGGAACGCCAGATAACACTTCTGTTTTACTCGATGACTTACCGTCAATTACAACGAACTGTGTCCTTTCTGATAGGAAATACTGAATCCAATCGTACAATTGGAGAGATATTCCATAAGCACTAAATTTCATTAAAAGCTGCTTATGGAGTACAGTGTCAAAAGCCTTCTAGAAATCTAGAAATATGAAATCGATTTGAGATCCCTGTCGATGGCACTTATCATATCTTGTGAATAAAGGGCAAGCTGTGTTTCGCAAGAGCGATACTTTGTGGATTAGTGTTGACTATTGGTTCTTAGGTCGTTCTCTTCGAGGAAGTTCAAAATGTTCGAACAAAGCATATGTTCCAAAATCCTACTGCAAATCGACGTCAATGAGATTGGGGATCACTCCTATTGGAGTAACTTGGGCAACTTTCCAGTCTTTGAGTACGGATCTTTGGCTGAGTGATCGGTAGTAAATTATAGCAAAGTACGGAGCTATTGCATCAGCATACTCTGAGAGGAATCTAGTTGTATACAATCTGGCCCGGAAGATTTGTTTTTGTTTAGTGACTTAAGTTGTTTTATTACTCCATGAACATCTACTTCTAAGTTAACTCAAGTATCAATTATTTTGGATGACGTTATTCGAGCATGTAGACGCGATTGAGGTATAAAGAACAAGCAGTGACGAAAGAGGGAGGGGGGGGGGGGGAAGATATCTCTAAAGCCTCGTTCTGATGCCTACAAATCCTGGAAGCAATTTTTCTTAGACTGTTCTGTTCCTTTTGTCATGGGGGAGGGCCTCCAAATATCAAAAGGTACTTTTTTATAGTAATACACGTATTGAAAGTATACAGGGGGCCTCATTTTGTTTTGCCGCCGCCCGGGGCCTCCGATAGCCTTAGTGCGCCACTGACTCCGCGTGGGTAGATTTACTACATAAACCGCCTATTGCATACGGTTCCTTGACTGAGTGGACAGGCGGACGGTTTACAAAGGTTCGCGAGGTCGAGTACCACTCCAGTCAACCTGTTTTCTTCACATAATTTACTCGTCTTAGGGAGCGAACGAACTTTATAAATGGAAGGATAGATCCAAGATGGAATTTTTTTTCTTCTGTTGGACACTCTATGGTGTCATCATCAGGTCTCGTTAACAAAAGTCTGGTATGTGTACGGGTTGATAAAATAGATGGCTGGTCAAAATTAATACAGTAAAATACATATAAAATAATAGCTACCGTAGTGCACATGTCTGGTCGATCACCTAGCACCAGCCATCTATGTTATTTATAACTACCCACCAGCACACGATTTTATATAGGCTATAAATATTAACCAGTACGGTTAACATTACAAAAAAAAAAAAGTCTTGATCGCAAAAATTAACAGTTTTTATTGACCGGTTTCGACCTGATGCAGGTCATCTTCGGAACAAAATGTAGCCAGCAAGGATTAATGGAAATAATTACAAAACGTCTAAGTACAACTTTAGATGTAACATAAAATATATACAGAGTAATGTTAGGGCATTTATCCATGTTGCCAGTGCTGGACTCGGCTGGGATGGGCTGTCCTGCTGCCAGCAGGTACCTGTTGACTATTGGTCATAAGGCCTCTGGTTAAATAGTATATGAATTTGGCGCAAAGTCAGCAGCAGCCAATGGGAAAGGCTTTACAAAGAGTAGGTTCTGAGTAGGTTCAGACTATATATTATTTCATAATTGTTGCAACATATCCTGGTACACTATCTTGTTGATGGTTCGTTCTTGAAAAACAAAGGTGCCGTACATTTTCTTCTTGCTCAACGGACAACCTTAGTGCTATCACGAGCATATTGCAATGTTTCATGTCGATTTTCACTGCCCCAGATCCTACAGTTATGAGTGTTAACCTTGCCACTTAAGTGAAATGTTGACGCGACCAAGAAATGTTCATCATCATCCACTCGGTCTAACAATCCACACAGAAGTTCTTCCGGGCAATTTTATCAGTGTCTTAATTGACTGTAAAAGCGACAATCTGTACGGTTTCAAATGCAAACGTTTTCTCAACACACGCCAAACTGTTGTATGTGGGAATTGCAGTTCACGAGATGCACGCTGGTTCGAATTCGTAGGGCTGTTGACAAAACTCTGTCTCACTTGCTCAACGACTTCGTCAGATGTACTTGGACGACTTGGTACTTTCTTGTGTCTTACTGAGCACCCTGTTTCTACAAAACATTTATGCCATTCATAAATTGTAGACCTACTACGAGGATTTTTATCATACTTGGTACGAAATTTACGCTGACCTGTTGTCGCCGACTGATTCTTCAAACCAACACACATCTTTAATGTAACTGCCGATATCGCTTGTTGCGGCACGATTCTGTACTAGCGAACTACGCGAGTCAAAACTTGGTGTGTTTTCGTTTGCAATAACAGTAACACCATCTCTGTACCTCTTTTCAATAAATAAATATAATTTTTCTAAGTTGTAAAGTCGCTTTTGAGACACCCTGTAAGCAGATTTTTGTCAGTAAGACCAGATGATGACACCATGCAGTGTCGAAACCGGTCGTCTTGAATAAATACAAAACGATATTGCGAACTTGCCATCTATCCTTCCATCTAAAATAATTTTTGACCTGTGCAGGTAATATTTGAATCGTAAATTATAGGCTTTTCTACATTCCACATTCTTAAACATATTCCATTCTGTAATAGCCTAATCATTAAACAACGACGCAAATGACAGTCATAATAAAAATATAGAAAATCGATGTATGTATTAGTAATTACTTGGACTGCCACATGAATTTATATTGTTAAGCTAAGATAAATATCAGCTGATAGGCATAATTTCCTAAGTCTTTACGCGCGGTTTACGCGAGTGAGTGGCTGTGCATTCCATTATCTCTTGTTTCTAGTTTCATTTTCGTTCTTCAACTCCGGTCGGACTATTCGAACGCTATGCATTGATAAAGTGTCGGCCTTCCTGCTTAAGTGATGTGCATCGGATCGGATGCCATAAAAGCCTTTACTTTCTTATTTTATTTATTTGGTTTTTTTTATCGCGGTATAAATGTTTCTTGCTTTAGTTACTTTTAGTTATTAAATTATATTGGTTTTACTTTTTTCATTATTCTCTTTAGTAAATAACTAATTACAGTTTGTCAATTTGATATCTAAAAATGATCTTCCATGGAAGTTAATATTTATTTGACCGTCCATAACAAAACATAAATATCCTTGGAGGCTATTTTTCATCTGACCTCCAATGAAAATCTTCCTTGGAAAGTAATATTTATTTGCCCCGCCAAGACAAAAAACAATAAAAATAAATAAACATCCTTGGACGGTATTATTCATCTGATCTTTCATAAAAAAAATTAAAAAAATCTTTCTTGGACGTTGATATTAGTGTGACCTCCCATTAAAATAATATTAATATAAGAAGGCCACGTATATCTTCATTATTTTGTCCACATGTCATTGCCATCAAGAACAGTCCGGATCCTTCGAGGCATGGTATCTACATGCCTGTGGAAAAAGGCCCCATCCATGGCAATTCTCTCCCATGAAGAATAAATCCCATAAGGCATTCGCAGTTCTTGGAGGAGGGTCTGGCCAATTATCCCGCACAGTCTTCTTGAGTTTGGCCCATACGTTCTCTATGGGATTGATATCAGGTGACTTTGGGGGCATGGTAGTCACTGAATAATATTCTCTCTCCTTTGGAACCAGCTCTGAATCCTAATTCTAGTGTGCGATGGATGATTATCATGTTAGTAAATGAGACTCTTTAGGAGTACCAAAGTAGACCTCCAGAAATGATTACATTATCAAGGAAATGTTCATAGCATGCTGAATTGAACTGGTATTGCATTCGTTCTAAGGTTCTTGCACCCACATAAGACATCCAGCCCAACTGACGCACCCGTTGCTAGCAGGTGTAGCAACGAAGCCGTCGTCCTATCGTTGCCTATCTGTGCGGAAACAAGAACAGGATATCTGCTTGTAGACTCAATTATATACTCATCGGTGAAAATGATTTTCCTCCAATCGACATTTTCCCAGGCTAACAACTGCCAGTCTGTACGTGGTATCGTCTGAGAGCAGTTTTCGACGAGCCCGGGAAATGTGAAGGTCTCTCTAGTTCCCGATTTTGGCAGACTGGGCTGCTCCGACCAATTCTTCTCTTCGAGTAGAGACTCAATGGCCGTCCAGGTATTACGTCTCCTTACCTCACTATTATCTATGATTCGTCTAATCCATCTCCTTGTTGTAGAAACATCTACACCATAACGTCCTACCCCAGATGCACTAACAACGCTTTCAAAGAGAGCAATTATGCTCTCGCGAACATTTTTATCAGCCATTTTGAAGTAGGCCTATGACATATCCTAATCAACTGATATGTTTCGCTTAGCTGAAAACTACAAGACATCACGTGGTGATCGAAGAAATTAGAAACAAAATATATCTATTTTCAATGTTATTACTATGAACACGTGTCTGTCTGTTTAAAGATTTTATTTCTGTAAAATATAATCTTCTAAAAACGTATAAAAGCCTAGAATCGCACAATTTTTAGCGAATTGGTATTTAAAATATTACCTGTAAGAGGTCCAAAAAATGAAAAATAAATAAATAAATTGGCTCTAGTGGGATTCAAATGCGCGTCAGTTGCGTTCACAAACCGTTAGTCTATCCACTCACCGATAAAAACACAGGTGACAAACGGTTCGTAGTAGTAAATGTAGCCACTTGGAATTCTTAAATGATAGCTGTGTGCAATGACTATCGACATACACTATATCTTACATATTGTTTTGATTCTATTTGAATATGTAAACAGCAAGTTGAAGCTGAGCAGAGCGCAACACTAGCGCATATCAGCTTGGGCATGCGCAAAACTCTGTTCTTGGACTTCAAATTATTCGGACAGGTAATCTTTTTCTCACCCATCGTACGTACGAGTTCTTTTCAGAAAATTAGGGAACGTTCCTGATTTAGTACCAATTGAGTACAAGATGGAAATGCGGTTGGCATCCTGGCACACGACTCTGTTGAATGTCTGTCGATAGTTCCATTATTGCACGTTAGTTATTTATTGTTCATTGCTGTATTCAGCAGAACGTTCCGGCGTACAGTTGGGGAATTTCCAGATGGTATACAGGAGGAAGTGGTTTGCATTAAATTTTCCGTGAAACTAAAGCCGTGCGCGGACTGACTGCGTGGTGTAAGGCGTCATGGTATGGACTAAGCGGCCGTTCCCGTCGGAGTTTGCAGTCCTGTGTGTGTGTCGTGTTCTTAGTGTAAGCTTAAACAAGGGATTGATGACCATAACAGTTTGGTCCAACAGTTTACAAACAGTTGAACGTTTTATGCATTTACAGAGACATACACAATGAGATCAAATGTACCCGGACACGCCCAAAAATACGTTTTTCATATTATTTGCATTGTGCTGCGATCTACTGCCAGGTACTCCATATCAGCCAGCTCAGTACTCATTAGACATAGTAGGAGAGTAGAATGGGGCGCTCCGCGGAACTTACGGACTTGGAACGTGCTCAGAAGATTGGGAGTCATTTGTGTCAGAAGTCGGTGTGGTGTCGCACAAGTACAAAGTGCGCGCCACCTACTTTCGCAGCGCGCCGCAATGCACGAACGGCGCGGCGTTCTTACGACGACAGCCTCGAGCGCCCTCTGCTACAACGCCGCTCGTGGCCACCGCTGAAGACATCAGGCACTTGGGACTGAGATAGCAACCACTTAGGACCTTCGTAATCAGATAGGCACCAGTGATGACTTGGCTATCGTATAGGCACTAGGAAGCAGTACTAGGCAGGCCTCTGGCTCAACTATGTATCTGCAGTACTGAGCAATGTAAAAGTTAAGTATTGTATAAATTCTGTGCAATATATATCTCGTTCTAATTTACTCTAGTGTTTCTAGTTTCTGGCTGCTCCCCTCCGTACCTGCACCAGCGTGCTATCTTTATTCCTGTGTCGGTCTCATTCCACTTGGCCACCGACACCTACGACGGAAACGAGACACAAAAGTGGCGAAGAGGCTGGGACACAAAGGCGGCGACGAGGAGCGATAGAAGAACCTTGGACCAGCCCACTTGCAGCAGCCAGACAGCAGAAGTCGGAGCACGCAGAAATTGCTCCCGCCCACCCACCCTTATTATAAGAATTTGGGGGGAAGATATTTTGTTCCGTGTTTTGTGGATTTTTTTGTTGCAGAGCGTCCTCTTTCCTATTGCATTTGTGATTTGTTATAATTTACTTGTATGCGCGATGCTTAGTCGGTCAGCATGGCCACTACCCCGAACCCCAACTTAATGAAAATTATTCAGTTACAGACGGCGCAAATGACGCAACTTTTCGAAGCAGTGACCCAGCTGACAGCGCAAGCAGCTAAGCAACAACAACAGCCGCCGCATCAGCAGCCCAGACCTGCCGCTGCAACGCTTCCTACGTTTCGCCAGTACAACGAACGTGAGGAAGAATGGAGCGACTATTTCGCACAGTTTCAAGAACTCGTCGCGGCTCATCAATTAACAGGTCAGACAGTTAAACATTTCTTTCTCGCCGTAGTTGGCACCAAGACTTTCGTGTTACTGCAGAAACTTTTCCCGCAAGCATCTCCTCATGATGTAGACTTTGAACAAATAGTAGATGCACTGAACACTCATTATGAGAGAAAAGTTCTCGTAGCTGCGGCACGGTACCGATTTTTCAGACTTAAAAAATTACCTGAGCATTCACACCAGGAATGGATAACGGAATTGAAGGGCTTAACCCACCAATGTAAATTTACTTGCTCTTGTGGACTTTCTTATAGTGACGTGATGTTAAGAGATGCGATTACGCAGAACATTCAGGACCCCAGAATTAGGGCAGCAATTCTAAAACTGATCCTTCATTAGACAGTGTACTGCAGCTTATAGAAGCGCATGATACTTTTGACTTAGCAGATGTAGAAATGCAAAGCCTCAGTGTTAATTCAGTGCGCCATAACGGATGCTTTCCTAGCCGTAGTTCTCAGTCTAGCCCTAGTGATTCTTATTTTTATACCCGCCGTGCTGAACAGACAGTGAACAGTAGCCAGTGTAAAAGCGCGACACAAAGGTCGCATCGTCGTGTTAGAAACAGTAATGTGAATAACGGGCGCCAACGCTCATTTCAGAAAAATGTTCGTAAGTCTTGCCCTCAGTGTGTATCTCGCCATAAGCGTACGCAATGCCCTAGGCGCAACGCAACCTGTTATCAATGTGGCAAATCAGGACACGTACAAACAGTGTGTATGCAAAACAAAAATTCAAAGAACGGTACCGTTAGAAACAGTGCTTTGTCGAGTGCACGAACAGTTCATGCTGTCAATGTCATAGACGCTGTGGAATTGAACAGTGCTTTGATTGGTTCTCAATTGCAAGAAAGTTCTTCTGCGCCTACTGCAAAACTAAGAAGTGAGCCACGCCGCAAGCGCCGTCGAGCGCGTAAAACTGTGCAACGGAAAAGGGTTCGGGACAAGCAAAATGACTATGTACAGTGCAATCCTGTAGTGAACCTAGTGCCTTCTACAAATTCTCCTTGTAAAAGTTCCCAGTACTGTGTAGATAGTGACAGTAGACTTGTTGTAGCTACTCAAAAGTTTAGTGCAGTAGTTAGTGAGCCTCGCAATGTGCGGCCGCCGATCCGGCGATAGTGCCATCTAGTGACAGTGTTGTTAATCCCCTGCGTGCCAAGTCTGCGCCACTTCCTTCACTACGCAGCCCGCGCACGCGCAAGCGCATCAAACAAGGCGTAGCAGACGTTGCCCACATTCGCGCACCTGTCGTGCGCCAGAAACACAAACTTTTTGTGACTCTCTTCATAGAAAATAAGACTGTGCAATTTCAGCTTGATACTGGTTCTGCTGTCACATTAATTAATAAAGACACTTATGAACTTCTGGGTTCGCCAAAATTGTAGCCGTGTCAACAAGTGCTAACAGCTTATACCGGTCAAAATATTCCCGTGCTCGGAACTTGTAGTCTGCCCGCCTATTTCCAAGGTGTCCCAAAAACAGTTTCTTTTGTAGTTCTTCACGCCAAATCTACACAGAACATTTTTGGACTAGATGCTTTTGACTTGTTTGGTTTATCGATTGACAGAGATGTGCTTCAAATTTCGTCAGTAGTGCCTCAGGATAAAATCAGTTCATTGTGTGACAAATATAGTGACTTGTTTTCGCCGGAACTAGGTTGTGCAAAAGACTTTGTGGCACATGTAACTTTAAAAGAATCTGCAGTTCCAAAATTTCGTAAAGCTAGACCAGTGCCTATCGCAATGCGTGATACAGTTGCCGAAGAACTTAACCGTTGGCAAGATAGTGGGGTGATTTCCCCTGTTTCTGCGAGTCAGTGGGCCTCGCCTTTAGTAATTATACCCAAGCCGTCAGGAAAACTTCGTCTCTGTTCGGACTTTAAATCAACAGTGAACAGTCAAACAATTGTAGACACATATCCCCTGCCCAGACCTGACGAACTAATGGACAAATTAGGACAGTCTCGCTTCTTTTCAAAGATTGATTTAGCAGAGGCATACTTACAGATTCCACATGATGACGAGTCGAAAAAATTTTTCGTCTTCTTTTCAAAGATTGATTTAGCAGAGGCATACTTACAGATTCCACATGATGAGGAGTCGAAAAAATTTTTCGTCATTAATACTCACATGGGCCGTTTTCAATTTCAACGCCTACCCTTTGGCAGTTCTTCCGCTCCCGCTATTTTTCAGCGTTTTTTGGAACAGCTGACAGTTTCTGTACCGTGTTGCTCGAACTATTTAGATGATATTGTGGTATCCGGACGTACAGTTGAAGAACATTTAGCAAACCTGGAGTGCCTTTTCAAAGTGTTGACTGCAGCAGGTCTACGTTGCAATATAGCAAAGTGTTCGTTTTTCCAAACTGAAATAGAGTACCTAGGCCATTTGATTAATGCCCAAGGAATTCATCCCTTACAGTCCCATCTTAGAGCAATCAAAGACTTGCCTCCTCCTAAGAATGTGCATGAATTGCAAGCGGTAATGGGAAAGCTTAACTATTATTTTAGATTTATTCCCAATGCCTCTCAGATTGCAGCTCCACTGCATCACTTACGTAGGAAGAATGGTCCTTTTGTATGGTCTAAAGATTGTCAGGTTGCCTTTGACAAACTAAAGTCTGCACTACTCATTGATGCATGTTTGATTTCCTTTCACCCACAGAAGCCTGTAGTGTTAGCAGTTGAAGCCTCGTCGTACGGTCTAGGTGCAGTTTTGTCGCATCGTATTGGATCTCACGATCGACCTATTGCCTTTGCGTCCAAGCTACTGACGCCAACGCAACAGAATTACAGTCAGATAGAAAAGGAGGCCTTAGCAATCATTTACGGCGTCCCAAAGTTTCATCATTATCTCTATGGCAGGAGATTCTATTTGTTGACAGACCACAAGCCTCTCACGTCGTTGTACTCACCAACAAAGCCAATCCCGCCACGAACGGCACAGAAGCTTCAGAGATGGTCCTTGATATTGTCAAATTATCAGTATGAGATTTTGTACCGACCTACCTCTAAACACGCCAATGCGGACACACTATCCCGACTTCCGGTTGGCCAGGATGTGTCGTTCGATTCTTCAGAAATGGCATGTTGTCAGATGGACTGCAGAGATGCTTCCGCTGTCGCAGATTTCCCTTTGAACTATCGTCGGGTTGCACAGGAAACAGCTGCGGATGCAGACCTAAGTGTGGTAGCACGTTTTGTTCGCTAAGGGTGGCCTGCCAGGGCCAAAGACATTGATCGGCCTCTGGTTAGACGTTATTTTGTACAACGTCATGCATTATCTTTAAGTCAGGGTGTTCTGTTGTTACATACGGACAACGACCAAACAAGAGTGATTGTTCCTCGTTCCCTGCAACGTGAAGTGTTACGCCTCCTGCATCAAAGACATTGGGGTATTGTTAGGACAAAGCAACTGGCCAGACGTCATTGTTCCTGGGTTGGTATGGACGCTCAGATAGAGCGCATGACGTCACAGTGTACGGTTTGTGCGGAGCATCAGGCGGCTCCTCCGCAACGTTTCTCAGACTGGCCACGCCCCAAGGGACCATGGCAACGTTTACACATTGACTTTGCCGGACCTTTCTGGAATACGCGCTAGTTAATTGTTGTAGACGCTTTCAGCAAGTTTCCTTTCGTGATTGCCATGAACTCAACGACTGCGTCTAGTACAATCAGTGCCTTAACATCAGTGTTTTGCATCGAAGGTTTGCCTGAAACTATCGTCAGTGACAATGGACCTCAGTTTGTTAGTGCGGAATTTCAACAGTTTTGTCGTGTGAATGGCATTCAGCATATCACCACCGCACCTTTTCACCCTCAGTCCAATGGTGAAGCAGAACGTTTCGTTCGAACATTCAAGTCTCACATGGAAAAGATGAAAGGTCAGCACTCCAGGCAGCAAGCTCTTCAAATTTTCCTGTCTACGTATAGGTGCATGCCACGTGACGGCCCTTCTCCTGCCGAGCTGCTACACGGCCGCCGTCACCGCACTCTCCTTCACCTGCTGCAGCCTCCCACGCACCGAGTCGGTTCGTATGGCGCTTCGCGTTTTCAGGTTTCTACGCCGGTGCTGTACACGGTGTTTGCTGGCAACAAGACAAGATGGACGCCGGGCACCATTCAGCGCGTGCTCAGTCGCAATATGTATGTTGTACGTTCTTCCAAAGGGTCGGAGCTGCGGCGCCACGCAAACCAATTGCGCCTGCACAGGCCGCGCGATCCTGTCTCCGGTTTTTTGATTCCAGACCCAGTTCACCGCCAGGGAGCACAGCCACATCGTTCGTACCCGGACTACGAGATCCCTATGGACGTCGACGCACCTCCGACGAAGTCGTCGCCGCCGCTGTGCCGCTGCAGATGACAGCGTCACCGAGAGGAACTCAGGGACCGTGCGTGCCCCCGCCGCCTGGGCCACGCACCTCAGAAGAAGATGACCTGCTCCCGCTGGGCGGAGGTGTGCGCCCTTCCCCTCGTTTTGGCGGGTTTTCCGGGGGATCACAAGGTGGATACCGGGGCGCGGACGACGTCTCGATCCCAGCCTCTGCTACGACGCCCGTCCCACAAGTAACGCCCCCGCCCAGGCTCTCCTCCCAGTGCCGTCGCCGTGGCCCTCAGCCCTACGCCACGACGGCGCGGCGGTTTGGGGGGGGGGAGGGGTGTGGTGTCGCACAAGTACAAAGTGCGCGCCACCTACTTTCGCCGCGCGCCGCCATGCACGCACAGCCACGAGCGCCCTCTGCTACAACGCCGCTCGTGGCCACCGCTGAAGACATCGGGCACTTGGGACTGAGATAGCAACCAGTTAGGACCTTCGTAATCAGATAGGCACCAGTGGAGACTTGGCTATCGTATATGCACTAGGAAGCAGTACTAGGCAGGCCTCTAGCTCAACTATGTATCTGCAGTACTGAGCAATGTAAAAGTTAAGTATTGTATAAATTCTGTGCAATATATATCTCGTTCTAATTTACTCTAGTGTTTCTAGTTTCTGGCTGCTCCCCTCCGTACCTGCACCAGCGTGCTATCTTTATTCCTGTGTTGGTCTCATTCTACTCGGCCACCGACACCTACGACGGAAACCAGACACAAAAGCGGCGACGAGGCTGGGACACAAAAAATTCCACACTCTTAAACGTTCCTAGTATAAGTCTATTTACCAAGAGCTGGGACGAAACATAAACAGTATCACGTGAGCGACTACGCTCGTTTCAAGCGAAATCACGTTATACGTAGGGGGTGCAAAATCCTTGGCGCTTTGCAGCTGGCGGCATTGGCTGGCTGCTGATCGGACGTCACAGCGGACCGTGAGAAACCTGGGCAACAAGGTAACGAAATAAAGCGTAAAAAGAACACAGACGGCATTGAAGATTCAAAGCCAGTCACAATAATGTTAAAAGTACGATGAAACTGAGTTCTTTCTGTTGAAGGAGATTTATTTTTATTCAGGTTGTTAACAAAACGCTCCATTCAAAGAAAATTTCAGTAATAATAAGGTTAATGGACAACGAAACAAGGTTCACTCTGTCGAACTTGAGCTGTTTTCATTGAGGTTTATAACAAACCGCTCCTCTATCTCCTCTATAATGCAGTCTAGTTTCGGCATTTGAATTTCAACTTTTTCTACCGCATGGTGGACGCACTTGTTCCAATCTTCTGCAGTATCTGTTATTACTGCTTCTTCTAGCAGTTCTTTAACTTTCGGCAGTATGTATGTTTTGTTTTTCGCTGCAACATAGCGTTTGATTCTGGCCCACACTACCTCGAAGGCGTTAATTCACAGTGGTATGGGGGAATTGTAAGAACAGTTTTCCCTGCATTCTTCGCCATTTCATCTATCGTGTATTCCTTGTGTGCTGTTCTGTGATTTTTAACTATATCTAAAAGTTCTTTCTTCAACACAATGTGTTGAAAATAGATACTTTTAGATTTTAGCCATTCTCATATTTCGTGCTTATTGGAATTACCAATGAGAACATTTTCTTTTCTACGATAATGGTACGGCGCGTTATCAAGAACAATAACTGCGTTTTCCTGAAGCCGAGGAAGAACATCTTGAAACCACTTCTCGAAGGTTTCGGGGCACATCTGCTCATGATAACCTCCACTTTTTTTGGATTCGAAAGTCAACAAACATCCTTCAACAAACACTGTTTTGCTGCCAATGTGTGCGATAATCAGAGTCGGCCGCGGTGGCCGAGGGGACTGAGGCGCTCCAGTCACGGTCTGCACGGCCACTACGGTCGGGGGTTCGAATCCCCCCTCGGGCATGGATATTTGTGCCGTCCTTAGTTGTAGGTAGTTCATAAGTAGTTTGTAAGTTTAGGAACTGATGACCCCGTAGTTAAGTCTCATAAGCTATACAAACATTTGAACATTTTTTTCACACATGTTCACATGTTTGTAGAGTCTATGGGACTTAACTACGAGGTCATCAGTCCCTAAACTTACAAACTACTTATGACTTACCTACAACTAAGGACGGCACAAATATCCATGCCCGAGGTGGGATTCGAATCCCCGACCGTAGTGGCCGTGCAGACCGTGACTGGAGCGCCTTAGTCCCCTCGGCCACCGCGGGCGGTATTTTTTTCGATAATTAGTCGTTTCCCTTTACCTGATGGGCCCTTGCTTCCAGTGGATAATCCAGACAGAAACGCTTGTTTTGAGGACTTTATGGTGTCATATTCCCGGACGTTACTTCGGGTATGAACTTAAGACATCCCGCTGTACAGCGCGCACTAACGAGTTCACACCTGCTATGGAGAGGGCCACGGTGGCTGCGCGGCTCCTGCCTTGTACACCCCTCGACGACAGCGTTGTGTTCACGCGCCTTGCCGTGTTTACAGTACGTCTCTCGTTTCGGTGAATTGAGCATAGGTTCACTCTTTCTGATGTGGTAGTGAAGAGGAAATGTAAAGGTGCACGTACAGCCGAATGCGTACAGCCCCACCTCGTCTGTTGACTAACGCCGACAATTGAAAAGTGTCGTACAATGTAATAGGCAGGCAGCTATCCAGACCCTCACTGGAAGTCCAAACTGCATCACGATTCACTCAAAATACTGTAACAGACGAGAGGTGAGAAGACTTGTCTTCATGGTCGGACGGCCGCCCATAAACTACACATAACTCAGATCAATGCCATTGCATCGCATTGCTTGATGTAAGGAGAGTAAACATAGGACGATTGAACAGTGGAAAAACGGTGACTGGAGTGACGAATCACGGTACACAATGTGGCGATCCGATGGCAGGGTGTGAGTGTGAGGAATTCCCGGTGAACGTCATCTGCCATCTTGTGTCATACTAACATTAAAATTCGGAGGCGGTGATGTTGTGCTGTGGTCGGGCTTTTCATGGAGGGGCTTTCACCGCTTTTTTTTTTTTTTTTTTTTTTTTTTTTTTTTTTTTTTTTTTTTTTTTTTTTTTTTTTTTTACGTGGCACCATCACAGCACAGACCTACATCGATGTTTTAATCACCTTCTTGCTTCCCACTGTTGAAGAGCAATTCGCGGATAACGATTGCATCTTTCAACACCATCGAGCACCTGTTCATAACGCACGGACAATAACAATAACATGGGAGAGCTTTACATTCTGTATTAGAATATTAGGAGACTGTTTCTCCTAGTCACCACCTTACATCTCTACATTTATCGCTAGTTGCCATTCCTCACACCACCTAGAAATTTGGTGCAAGTCATCCTGCATTCTACTTCCGTCATTCAATGACGACACCTTCCTGTACACCTCAGCATCGTCAGCAAACAGCCGCAGGTGGCAACTCTGTCTGTCAGATCATTTATATAGATAATATTCAAAGGTTTGTTAAGCTTACGGGACTTAACTGCGAGTTCATCAAACCCTAAACTTACTACTTATAAACTAAGTTATACTAAAGACAGCACAAACAATCATACCCGAGGGAGGATTCGAACCCGACGGGTAACAACCTCGCGCATCGGAGCATAACGCAAAATGCGCCCGGCCACTTCGCCACGGCATAGAAAATAATAGCGGTTCTACCACACTTCCTGGTGATACCCTAGTACTCTGATTAACACTCGCCAAGGAGGACAACGTACTGGGTTCTATTACTTAACTACTCATCGAGCCTTTCATTTATTTGCGTACCTATTCCATATACTCGTACCTTCGTTAGCAGTTTGCGAACGGTTCTGTGTCAAACGCCTTTCGAAATTCGAGAAACATTCAGTCTACATGTTGCCCCTTCATCCGTAGCTCACAAGATGTCACGAAAGAAAAGGACATGCTGTGCTGAAGCATGGACAGAAGGTTTTCCGTCTCAAGGAAATTTACTGCGAATTGAGAATGCGTTAACAATTCTACAGCAAACAGACGTCAGTGATTTAGGTATGTAATTACTTGGGTCTGTTCTGTTGCCTTTCTTATACACTGGGGTTACCTGCGCTTTTTACCTGTCGCTTGAAACTTTGCACTGGATCAAAGTTTCGAAATAAATGAAAGCTAAGTAAGAGACAATGTCACAAAGTACTCTTTGTACAACCGGATTAGAATCCCATACGGACTTCGCGACTTGTATGTTTTCAACTCTCTCAGCTGCTTGCCTGCAACGGCTCTGCCTATAACTATGTCCTTCACACGGGAGTTTGTGCCTTCAACAAATGAAGGTATGTTTCCATGGGCCTCATGCGTGAATTATTTCTCAATTGTTAAATTTAAAACTTCGGCCTTTATTTTGCTGTCTTCTATCACCACCACAAAACGATCAGCGAATGACTGGATAGAGGCCTTTGATCTGCTTACCGATTTTTCATAGGACCAGAAATATTTCGAGTACTCAGTAAGATCCTTTGCTACCGTGTGATAGTTATAGTATGCTTCATGAGTCGATATTTTCATTCTCTACTAACGTTTGCCTGATTTAATTTTCTTGACTTGTTTCTGAACCTAGAGAACTGCCTTTCGTTTTTCAGCATTTTTAAGTATTATTATTAAACCACGATGGCTCTTTCCCATCCTCCATCCACTTCGTCTTCAGATATTTCTCCCGCACTTTATTAGCAATAACAGTAACAAAGGAGAGCTTTCATTAATGTAGAATGCAAACAATTCGGAGACACAATTTACGAGGCGCGTCCAGAAAGTAAGTTCCGTTTGGTAATAAAATGAAATTGTACACAGATACAGAAGAAATTTTTATTGCACAAAATTCTACAACTCGTAAACTACTTTTCCACATAACTGCCGAAATTTTGTAGGCACTTTTCATAGCGTACCACAAGTATTTGCATGCATCCTTCACAGAAGGTTGCGCCGCGGTGGAGTATCCGAGCGGTCTAAAGCGTTTCGCTGCGGAGCGCACGGTTGCTTGCCGTGGAGATTCGAGTCCTTCCTGGGGCATGGGTGTGTGTGTGTTGTCCTTAGGTTAGTTTACCTAGGTGTAAGTAGTTTGTAAGCTACGGACTGATGACCACGCAGTTTGGTCCCATAGATGTACAAACATTTGAACATTTGAACAGAAGGTTGCCGCCTGTGTATTCAACCATGTGATAACTGCTCTTTATCATCGTTGAAGTGTTTACCACCAAGGACAGATTTTAGGTGTAAGAAGAGATGAAAGTCACTAGGAGAGAGGTCCGAGCTGTATGGAAGATGATCAAACAGGTCCCATTGAAATTTTCGTAAGAATTATTTGCTCACATTCGGTGTGTGAGGTCAGGCATTATCGTGAACAAAAATCTTTTGACAGTAATGCTTTTCTTACACCTAAAATCTAACCTTGGTGGACAACACTTCAACGATGATGATGAGCTGAAAGAACATGTTACCACATGGTTGAACACAGGCGGCAACATTCTATGAAAAAGGCACACACAACCTTGTACCACGCTATGACAATTGCCTACAAAATTTCGGAAGCTATGTAGAAAAGTAGTTTAACAGTTGTACATTTTTGTACAATCAATATTTTTTCTGTATCTGTACCCCTTGGTTTTATATAACCAAACGAAACTTTCTGGACGCGCCTCGTATATTGATACGTTGTTCATTTTCGCAGTAGTTGCAGCCAAGGAAATAGCTCAGTCCATTTGCTGAATTTGTACTCCTTTCGTATTGAACATTCAGCTCATCTAAGCGCTACATGTTTCGTTAGCCCATCCGATGATGGAGCTATATGTCAGCAGAGTGCGAAATGCATACAGATGACTGCAATCAATTGAGAGCTGTACGCCGCGAAAATTGGTCCTACAAGCTCATACAGTACACGCTCTCACACTGTGCATACATAACGGAAGGCTGACTAGAATGACATATCATTTGGAGTTTAGCTCATTATTGCTTCATAAACCGTGATATTAAATTTGTATCAGGTCTTCAAATTTACTTACCTGACTTCGTATTTTTAAGTTAATATAGACAATACATACTTGAAATTCTTGAAAAAAAAAAGTGTGTGATACACCATGTTACACATACGTATTTGAGGGTAAAATGTCATAGGAGTAAGAAAAATTAATAAACTGAGATAAAGTTAGATATCTGATATATTTAGTAAAGTTTTAATTATGAATAACGGAACATCAATTCCTGAATCAATTCTTCGATAATATTAAGTTTACCAGTTCAATGTCACTAAAAGTTAAGATTTAAAATATACTAATGTTTATCCATTGCCCTGGTAGAATAGCCGTGCGAACTAAGGCGCCAAGCTGCGGTGCGCGCGGCCTTTCGGCGTCGGAGGTTCGACTCCTCCCTCGGGTATGGGTGTTTGTGTTGTCCTTAGCATAAGTTACTTTAAGTTAGTGTAACTAGATTTTTAGCCTAGGTACTGATGACCAACTTAGTTAAGTCTCTTAGATTTACAAACATTGTTAAGCCATTAAAGAAAAATTGTTAGTTTAATTTTTCAAGGAAATAATTCTCAATAATCATATCTATTTGCAGATTATAACGTTTTTTGAGTTTTCTGTTGCATAGCCAATTCCAGCACTTCCGCTGTGTGCCCACAGATTATAATGCTGACACCTCAAGCAGTGTTCTCTAGGATTTGCATATGAGTATTGTTCAGTGTAGTAGAAGTACTGCCATTGTTAGGAAGTATCACTTCGTTTCCTTATAAAGTTTCTTTTCCAGAGTTAATATTTCTCTTTTTTAATAATCACAATTATTCTTTCACACATGTACCTTCGATCTGTAGTACATAGGGCTGCTGGAAACCTACGAATGATGTACGTTTAAGAAATTTCTTTGTGATGTGAAAAGGATTCAAATATCTCTCTTTACATATAAAGAGTTAAAACCCGTAGTGTAATAATCACAATCGTTGGTAAATCTCAGTGGGTGAACGGCATATTCCAAGTATTTAGACGCAAGAAGCAACAGTGATTACTCCAACAAACTGTAACTAGCATGCAATACAACATTATTATAAATCTGAAGACAGATAATTATTCAGATGTCTGATTGTGATATCACACCTTTCTAAATAATAAAGGAATCTTTTTTCATTCCACGAATTGAGCGATATAGCTCACGAAATGTGTAGCAGTATACGTGGTGTGTAACACTGTAAAAATTTATTCCTTCTGAAGAAGGCACCAATACTGATATCGAAATCTTGGTGGGGATCAATAAAATATTACCTGCAACTGATTGGCTGGGTGGTTGTTAATCGGATAAGTAGAAATCGGTGAAACAAATTTACTGAAAATAGCTTAAAGATTAATTTAGATATCCTTAAAGAATGTCGATCCCAAATTGAGTTTTAAGCCATATCAAACGTGGACAATAACACTCGCCGCCATTGTCCAGCTGAGTGTGAAATTCCTACTAGTTTTGGCTGCAAAGGGCGTAGTCAATTTCAGTAAAGAGGTTCCATGCGTTCAATGTTCCGTAAGAGGTCCACAATTTAAACTGAAGGTATTAAAATCTATTCTGTAGCACAGGTAATACTAGTTAACAATCTGAACATACGACACAAATAAATGCTAGACGAACGTTTTAAGAAATGGACTCGTATTCTGTTACACAAACCTTTACTGAGTAAGATAAATGCATTCAACCCAACATGCAGGAAAAAAGTAGGCAAGCGATTTGCAATAAGTATAGTCAACGAAATGATTCACAAGAAAATAAAGTTAACAAAATCATTCGACTGGTTACTTAATACACACAATTTTAGGTGCTAGAGAGTACCTAGCATGGTAAGGCATCGACTACAACAGAGGTGATATCGGGCGTTCCACAGGGTAGTGTTATTGGTCCTCTTCTGTTCCTTATTTACATAAACGATTTAGGGGAAAATATAAGTAGGTCCCTTAGGTTGTTTGCAGATGACGCCGTCAATTACCGTCTAGTGAAATCATCTGAAGATCAAAACCAACTGCAGAACGATCTGAATAAGATATCACTATGGTGTAGAAATTGGCAATTGACTCTAAATAATGAGAAGTGTGAAGTCGTCCACGTGAGTACGAAAAGAAATCCGTTAAACTTCGTTTACAAGATAAATCAATCAAAAGAGAAGGCCGTAAACGCCACAGAATACCTGGGAATTACTATTACTTCAGACATAACTGGAAAGAACTCGTAGATAATGCCGTGGGAAAGGCGAACCAGATTCTGCGTTTTATTGGCAAAACCCTTAAAGGCTGCAACAGAACTACAAAAGAAACTGCATACACTATGCTTGTCCTTCCATTTTTGGAGTATTGCAGCCCATTGTGGGATCCTTATCAGTTGGGTCTGACGGAGTACATCGAGAGAGTCCAAAGAAGGGCAGCTCGTTTCGTATTGTCACGATACAGGGGAGACAGCGTTACGGAAATGATACCGGATCTGGGATGGGAATCATTACAACGACGCTTATCGCTGCGGCGTGGGCTACTTACGAAACTCCAATCGCCAACATTCACCTCCCAATGCGAAAATATATTTTTGACTCCCACTTATATAGGTAGAAATGACCGTCGGAATAAAATACACGAAATCACAGCTGGAACGGAGAGATTTATGTGTCCTTTTTTCCCGCGCGCTATTCGAGAATGGAATGGAATGGTGGTTCGATGAACCCTCTGCCAGGCACTTAAATGTGATTTGCAGAGTATCCCATGTAGATGTAGATGTAGATGTGGAAATGTACAATCTTGTTCCGGATAGCTAAGAACTTAGTAAGCAACGAGATCAGCCTCTTGAACGATAGACAACCTTTGAACATGTTGAAAACGTCCAAACTATAAATATATTCCCACCATAATTTTGAGTATCAAAGCTAAAATAAACCGTGACGCACGCAAAGTACTACACGCAAATAGGCTTTGCCGAATCCTTGCACTGGTGGGGTATGAAATCAAAAGAGCCTCACAGCGGACACAAGATTCTTCCAGACACTCAAATGCGGAGGTCAGCTATTTGCCCAAACGTCACCTTAACCCTTTCGTAGCCAGCGAGAGAGATATTTTCTCTTACAAATTTATTTATCTGAATTCAAATAGATATCAAAGTGCCACATCTGTTACGTGTTAATATTAAGGATGTAAATCAAAATTTTATAAAAGTAATTAAAGTTATACACACAAGGGTATGATCTCTCCTACATCATAAGACGTGTAATAGCGGCAAATTTCAGCGAACATATTCCAGACAGTGTCAGGTCAGGATTTTCACTCAGGATTCCATCACAAAATACTTTCTTCACAGAACATAAAAAAATCAAAGTGCGGGTTTCTTTTAACAACACTGTCCATTTTATTCTTTGCAACTAACGCCACTTTTCCTTGGCCTTGACTGAGGTATTCCTGGAATTCCTCAATAATTGAACGTATTGTGGTAGAGACGTTGCCTCTAATTTTGTAATTGTTGAGGACAACTTAGAGACATTCACATTATTACATTTAAATGATGTTTGTGCGTCTCTCATGCAAACAGCATCATCTGTCTGGAAAAAATTACTGTCTAAAATAAGAATATTTATTTTAGAGAAAGACATTACAGTATTAATTTTTTTACAGTTAAGTGCGTGTCATTTTTATTTCATACCGATTTAATGGCATCGAAATTGTCAGCGCAAAACATTTCAGCCTCCGACCAAGCGTTCCGCCTAGTAAGGATGGACTGGGAGGGTAATGGGAACTCAGGTAGACGCTATCTGTACGCACCTACGATTTCAGGGGCTTTTGGAAGTACCTTCATAAAATAAGGTATACTTTTAAAATGACATATATTCTTATAGGTTTCAGAATATATAAATTGAGATATCCATGGATATTACATTACATTTTTAGTTCAGGGTATCAAATTATTGATATTGTCATAATTATATCTTACCATTATTCATAGTTTAAGTGCAATAGCTCTTACTAGTGAATGCAGATAGTAAGGATTGGCAGCAGTGATAGAAGCGACGAAGTATACACTGTTGCCGTCTACCACAATCAACTAAGACGAACTAGGGCGGTTGTACTCACTACGAAGTATTACAAAAATAACAATATTACTAATATTACTCTTTTTTCAGTAATTACTAATTGCTAGAAAATATATAAAACGTGATATCACGCAATTTAGTGTAATTTAAGCACCAAAACCATTCAGTTTGCAGTATAAACGTCTAAAACATACTTTGATATTGAATAAACTCCGAAATATGCATCTATCCCTTAAATGGCCAAAAACATGCAAACATGCATAGAATAGGTAAACAGATTTGTGACTGGCTGGAAGACTTCCTGAGTAATAGAACGCAGTACGTTGTTCTCGACGGCGAGTGTTCATCAGAGACGAGTGTATCGTCAGGCGTGCCCCAGGGGAGTGTGATAGGATCGCTATTCTAGCTATATAAATGATCTGATGGACAGAGTAACTTGTAATTTGTGGCTGTTTGCTGATGATGGTGTGCTGTATGGGAGGGTGTCGTCTTTAATTGACTGTAATAGCATATACGTTGACTTAGACCAAATATGTAGTTGGTGCGAAGAATGGCAGCTATCTCTCAATGTAGAAAAATGTAAGGTGATGCGCATGAATAGGAAAAATAATCCCATAATGTTCGAATACCGCATTAACAGTGAGCTTCTTGATGCAGTCGCGTCGTTCAAATATCTTGGCGTAACATTGCAGAGCGATATGAAATGGAACGAACATCTAAGGACAATTGTAAGGCGGACAGCCGACTTCGGTTTATTGGGAGAATTTTGGGAAGATGAACGTTATCTGTAAAGGAGACGCGTATAAAACGCTTGTACTACCACGTCTTGAGTATTGTTCAAGTGTTTGGGACCCGCAGCAGATCATTTTAAAGGAAGACATGGAAGCAATTCAGAGGCGAGCAGCTAGGTTTGTTACTGGTAGGTTCGACCAATGTGCGAGTATCACGGAAATGCTCCGAGAACTCAATTTGGGATCGCTGGAGGAAAGACGAAGCTCTTTTCGTAAATTTCTGTTGAGGAAATTTAGAGGGCCGGAATTTGAAACTGATTGTAGTACGATCTTCCTGCCGCCTACTTACATTTCATGTAGTGACCACAAAGACAAGAGAAATTAGGGTGGATTGCGAAGTATGTATGTATATGTAGATGTAGATGTAGAACACGCATCTGCATAAAACTCGTCTTTATTTATAACTACCTGAAACCCTGGCGTTGCCCGGGATGTTAAATGTCTGCCAGGCTGCATGTGAAACTGCAGTAGGTGTAGATGGAAAGCACATATTATAAAAATCAGGTTCCGGGATACCGATTCTGAGTTTCTGGATATACACCAATTTCAAACCAAAGATTTATTGATACCACATATTCTTCTATTTCTTTTTAAATTATAAAGTAAATAATTTTATCATTTCAGTATACTTGAATTTCGTCAAGAAATAATTTGACTGTGTAAATAATAAATAAATGAAAATGTTTCATAAACAAATATTTATAGGATTTTTAATATTTAGTACAATTTAAGTACATTTTTACAGTCATCAGAGGTGGAGAAAAGATACCATATTCACTTAAAAACATACCGTTTTCACGAAAACATCATGAAAGTGTGTAGTCAGAAAAGAAGTAATTAACACTCGTATCTCAAAGCTTGATGGTACACAATATTCTTCGTTTGTCTGTCTGGAGTGTAAACAAACAAATTATCTGGCGTGCCGACTCTGGAACAAGCCACCTACAACTGGTCGTATGAGAAACATGGCGTGTCCGTATTAATGGCCCTGTGCCTTGTTGATAGTCATAGCAAATGCAAGGCGAATGGGAAACTGCAATCACTTGAAATCGAAGGGCAGGTTTGTGGGATGTAATGGGTATTTGTTGGGTGTACTCTGTTTCATTATTTTCCTTTCCTTGTAGCTCTATGGAAGTAAACAGCTTTCGCTTCCAGTGGAGCAATTTTCCATGAACGTTACTGTCTACGTGCTCATATCTCATGAACTACGTGTCGGAATGTGATAGAATTTAGAAGCTACATTCAACTACATATGTGTATACTGTCTGTAAAATTTCCTGTCGCTACAATTTTTAGTGTTCAAATTATAAATTGTAACGTCATACCCAGAACCGTAGTTTTACTCCATAAACAGCGCAAAAGTAGTAAGCAAGAAACTTTTTTCCTTTCATCATTTTACTATGGTTGCCACGAAGAAAAAGTTTAATAAAGTTTTGACATTATGTTTAAAGTTTGTGTAAGTCGCTAAGTACTGTCATTCTCATACAGTGTATTTTGAAAGTCTCGCCGCATTATATGGCATTTTTTGCGATTTCTTTTGGTTATGACGTGATATCTTGCCGTATGTGATTCTCAACCATGCTGCAATTGTTACCTCACGTTAAGAAATGTGTGTACCAAATTTGGTTGAAATCGGTCCAATGGTTTAGGAGAAAATGAGCAGCATTGTCGTAAAATGCAGTAGTTTCTCACGCATCTCATTGTTTATGACGTCATATCTCGTGAACTCTATATCGTAAGTAATTCTTACACTTACGGCGACCGTCCTCATGGATTGAAGCTTACTTGTATAAAATTTTAGAAAGATTGGAACAAAAGTGTAGATTTGTAAACAACACGTACAAACATACGGACACTCTGCTTAATATATTAGACAAAGGAAAACCTTCAACATATATTTTCTCGGCTTAAATACATCGCCTTGAACTAGATGGAACAGAAGATTTCAAATGGAATAGGGTGGCGAAGGTGTATCGTTGCAACGACAGTGACCTTTTGTGGAAGTCGCTAGACTCCACCGCTGTCCGGAAGCCGAATCACACCACTGCGGAGGGGCAGAGTTTCCGTGTGTGTGTGTGTGTGTGTGTGTGTGTGTGTGTGTGCGCGCGCGCGCAGGAAGCCGGCACAGGGCGCCAACACCAGCAGCCGGAGACACTTGTTCGGTGCAGTCGGGCAAACAGCGGCGCCTTGATTTTCGCGGTCTGCACCCTCCGCTCCTCCCCTTGGAAAACGAGACCGCGGAGTGCAGAGCTGTGTGGGCGCAAAACTCGGCCGTGGCTTGGCTTTGCTCCAGACACGCCGGCTGGGCACTCGTTATTCCCGGCACATCCAACAGCCGAGGCCGGACAGCGATTCGGCACATGCACCTCACCCTCACCCTGGGACACATATGTTTTCCCGTATTCGGTGACCTTACAGACACATTTTATACACGGTGTCCCATTTATCTTGACCACTCTAAATGACTGTTGTCCAAATACAAATTACAAAATGTTTCAAGCACATGTTCATATCTCTGTAAAAGAAAAAAAAAGAAAAAGCTACAAAGAGGGAAATCACGCTCATTACCACTACAATCGCTAGAACCGCCGTTGCGGTCATTTCGACCCTCATATTAGAATTTTTTTAGTCTCGTTATCATGATTTCAAATATGAATTTCTACGATTACAAAACATTAACTGTGGGATCTAGCAATAAAATGAAGCTAATTACATAATTTTCACAAATATTTTTCATTTTTATTGCAAATACAGACAGGTGACATAGTTTATAAGTTCACATTATCATAAAATATATTTTTGTAACACTTTATTTGGTGGAATTAGAGTCGTGAGTGACTTTGCCAAACTGACGCACCACGACACATTTGTAAAACACTGTCTTACTTTTTATTCACAGTATTTTGACACGTTGACGTTTAGTAACAGGAACTACAGACCACTTTCTTTGTTATGTCCTTTGAGCAAGAACCACTCACTAGACATTTCCACTCTTTGCAAAAATGAAACGTCTTATTCGTGCATTTCTTCATTTGTCATTGCCTCCTCATTTTATTTGCTTCCACAGGCTCTACAAATTCTGCTTCTGTTCCCGCAACCTTCGATTTTGAGCCCAAGTACCCCATAAAAAAGCTGCTCTGCTAGCTTCAGGATGTAGTTTCGGCGAGTTGTCACTTTCTTGAAAATGATCTAGGAATTGATAGCTACAAAGTCAAGGATACATGAATGCAGCGGTGGAGTAGCCGAGCGGTCTAAAGCGTCTCGCTGCGGAGCGCGTGGATGCTCGCCGTGGAGGTTCGAGTCCTCCCTGGGGCATGGGTATATGTGTTGTCCTTAGGTTAGTTTACCTAGGTTTAAGTAGTTTGTAAGCTACGGACTGATGACCACGCAGTTTGGTCCGATAGATTTACAAACATTTGATTTTTGATACATTAATTGGCCATCTTCTCTTATAAGCTCGAACAGTGTATTTTCTTGCCATTTGGTCCACAACATGAACACATATTTTGTATTGTTTTAGAAATCTACTGTTTCGGGAATTCTTTAGCCACTAGCTTATGAGTGCTATATAAAAAGGCATTCTTGTTTCGTTTACCTTGATACACCGAAAGTGTGCCATCACTATTTCAAGAAAGCCGAGTTGTAAGGACGAGCTTTCATAGTCTTCACAGGATTAGCAATTTCTCTCCTGAATCCTCTAATTGTCCCAACAATGCTACTACAATTACTTTTCAACTAATTATCCGGTTTTGCATCGGTAAGCGGCGGTGATGTGCGAGCCATGATTACCGTGCTGTGACACGCTGACAAATGACAACACTACTGCAGGCTCCGTGGGAAACAGTGGACGTAAATAAGGTACTGGAGTTTCATTGTTGTGCATATTACTGAAGTTCAGAGAATAATAACAGCGGCTTTAATCTCACAAAATTAGGAAACAGGATACGCAAAACACATTTAAAGACGATAATCAATACAGCGGTCATTGTGACCGCACTGGCAGTTTGAGGTATACTCATTAACAATGACGTATCTAATTGTCAAAAAACTAATGTGTTTAGTGTGAATCATTCTAACTGGTAACCAGGTAAAGTCACTGAAGCTCGGAGCAATACTACAAAAACTACATTCACAATAACGTTTTGAATATGTATAGTGGTACTTTAAACCGCTGTGTCGGTTCTAGTGTTAATGAATCAGCATAATTGCCTTCTTTGCGGCTTTTTTCTTTTTTACGAAGATCTGAACAGTGGTACGACTTTTTAAAAAAGCACCTTATAATTTTATTCCGTAATTCATTTCCTCTCCTAAAGATCTATTCAAAAATGTATCACATTGAAATATGTTATTAATTACTTAACACAACATTGACTTTGAGCCTAGGATCACAAACTCGTCCACTTGCTGGAGTAGTCAGAAAACAAAGTGGTGACCCTGGACACCGATACACTTCTGCACTCGTTGAATGAAAGATTTATTTACCGCTTCTAGTGTTGCCTGTTGAACAGAATTACAAACATGTACGATACGTTCCCGCATATCCTCTGGAGTTGTTGGAATATCGCGACAGACATCCCCAAAGATAAACTATATCATCATCCGCAATAAAGCCTAACTCAGCTTTCGATGTTATCTATGAGGTTGTATACAAGGGCTGGAACTTTAATAGTGGAAACACTACGCAATGGAATCTACGATTGTCGCTGATAGCACATGTTGTTGACATACCTACCTTCCTCCGAAAAAAGTCAAATGTTTGTAAATCTATCGGACCAAACTGCGTGGTCATCAGTCCGTAGCTTACAAACTACTTAAACTAAGGTAAACTAACCTAAGGACAAACTCTATCACACACACACACAAACACACACATATGCCCCAGGGAGGACTCGAACCTCCGACGGCGAGCAACTACGCTCTCCGCAGCGAGGCCGTCCTCCGAAGAAATGGATTCGCCCGTCCCACGTCACCGGCGCGTGCACAAACTGGGGAAGCACAGTTACTTGTTAGCGAGCGGTGCAATGTAACGGTGTCACCATATATTCGAAACAGGAATAACGGAGTTGGATCAAGATTGAATGTGTCAAAGGTCGGACAGCACGATAGTGCCATCAAGGTCTTCAAGAGGATTTAAATCAGAAGACCTTGAAGCAAAGTAACTGTTCCTCCTCGAGCAATCCATCTGGCAAGGCATTATGTGCTGGGCATCAATCGTGTTCATACCACACAAATATTCTGGTTCTTAGCGTCACTTCATCCAAAAGAGGAGGGAGAAACCGTCTGAGGAAGTTGGCATAGACTGTGCTGTTTAGACTACAATTGATGAAATAAAGGCCAATAATTGTAGTACCACTCAACCCACACCAGACATCAGCCCTCAATTGAGACCGATGTTCCACCTTTCTAATCCATCGTGGGTTGTCGATGGACCAATAATACATGTTCATCGTATTTACCTGTCCTTTGTTTGAGAAGGAACATTCACCGGTAAATAGAACATTGGAGGAAAGGTTTGGCTTGGCGAGGATTTGGTTCTGTACTCGCTGACAGAACTGTACACGATTCTGGAAATCATTCCCATGCAATTCTTCATGTAGGGGTACACGGTAAGGATGGAACCGGTGACTAGTAAGAATGTTCACTAGTTCTAGGAATGCCAAGCTTGTGATTGAGCTGTCGTGTGCTCAAGTGTGGATTCATAGCAACGGAAGTGAGAACAGTAACTTCGGCAGTTTCGTCTGTGCCAGTGTTATGACGATTGCTTTGTCGTGGGTTGAAACTTCCGTTTCCGGAAGCTTCAGAACAAGCCTAGAGAACATCGTTCGGGGAGGTGGATTCTTGGCAGTATGCCGCACTCTGTACAATTCCTTTAATGCGTAGCATTTCACCTACTTTCAACAACAATAAAAGAGACGTTATGTCGATGCATTTTTTAGGAAAGACAGCCTTTCTACATGTCTACTATACACAACAGTTTTTAAAGGACTAAACTACTGTACTATACGTACCCATATTGCTGTCAAATGTTGAAATGTTTGTATAGCTTATGGGACTTAACTACGTGGTCATCAGTCCCTAAACTTACAAACTACTTATGAACTAGGTCGGCACAAATATCCATGCCCGAGGGGGGATTCGAATCCCCGACAGCAGTGGCCGTGAAGACCGTGACTGGTGACTGGCGCGTCGCAGTCCCCTCGACCACTTTTACCTAAAATGACACTAACCGCACGGTAGACTGTTTTTATTTTGGCGAAAAGACGGAACGTGTTTGCGGTATGACCTCACCATTAACTCCCGTTGTTCACCAGAAAAACGTATATGGTAAACTTTTAAAAAGCATCTGAAGATGCGACTTTATGTTGTGAAAACGGTAGTGCGGGCCTCCACGACTACAAAAAAAGGCTTGCAAGTGGGCCAAGGGCTTTCATTCAGACAATTACAATTTTAACTGTGTAAAAGTGCCTTAACAATGTATAAAGACAACACGCAAACCCATTCCCAAGGGCGGACACTAACGTCCAACGTGGAGCAACCGCGCGCTCCGCAGCAAGGCGCTTTAGGGCGCAGACCGTGACTGGAGCGCCTCAGTCCCCTCGGCCACCGCGGCCGGCCCGACACGGTCCCCTTTAGATAACATGAATAGACAGGGGCCGTTTGAAACATAGTGCAAAACAATCTATTTTCTTCTTTAAAAACTGAAAACCTTAAAGAACTGCAGAGAGATAAATCGAAAGCTAAATCGTAAGCGACGTTTACTGCAGATTGCTCGCTCCAGAACGGAGGCAAATCCGGCCCTCACAATAAACGAAATACGGCGTAGACTGTGCCGACAGTCAGGCAGCGCTAGCCGCGATGCAGTCACCTTCCGTTTACCGAGCTCCTGCCTGTCAACGAACGTATTCCAATCTATCAAAGCATATCCTCCGCATTAAATAAACGCCTATCCTGCCTGAAGTTGAGGCAAAGGAGAGTGTACTGAACTTGTACGTACGATACGGGGGCTTCTCCAAATCTGAAATGTAATGATGTATACAGGATGATCATTTTAAATGATCACACACAAAATCTCGAAACAGCACATCGGATAAAAAATCGTAACAATTCAAATTTGTTTGTCTCCGAGGGTGACCCCCAATGATGTCATACTCAATCCCCTCTCCCAGTGGTTCCCAAACTGCGGGTGACGACCGATTAGTGGGTCGTATTTTCTATCCAGATCGATAGTCCGAGGTCTTTTAAATATCAGAGTAAAACATCTTAGACAAAAATATATGAAATGTATTTTATAAGTATTACTAGCTTAAACCCGCGGCTCCGCTAGCGTGTTGGTTGATTATGATAGATAAGCTGTCTTTCAGTAGTGTGCTATGAGACTGGTTTTGAAGATGAAATGAAATAAATACCTTCTTTAGAAACAAACATTTTTAATCACTTGCGCGAAACGTCAAATTGATTTTTTAAAGAGATGTATCAGGAGAAATTTATTTTTACTGCTTTATTTATTTATTCTTATATTTCCTCATTCGTATGCTTATCCTTACAGAGAAAGAGCTGAAGACATTGTAACACGCATAGACCAAAGATATGGTCACTGGCAACACGTTTCGTTGTACGTAACCACCTTTCTATAGAGTCGCAAACGTCGTCGCTGGCCTTCAGTCCGATTTTTTTTATAATTTGACGACTTTCAACCACCATATCTTCCACCCCCTTATAGCTATCAGCATGGAACTGCTATGGTGTACAACGGGAGACTTCGGACAACAATTACACACAGACCGTTCGTTTGCGTTCTGTAGTTTTCGCTGCAGAGCGAAATATTAACATCATACAAACGTAGAATTTTATATACACCGATAACTTTTCATCCCAATATACTCCACCCTTTTATCATTATCAACCCTCAAGCAACAATGCAACCAATAAAACCATTTTCAAAGAGTAAATATAATTTTCAAAGAGTATTTATTGTTCCGCATTTCGCGTTATATTCTTCAAATTACTAAATATCTATCAGAACGCTATAATAAAACCTTCGTCAGGTATAAATTAGTAACTGTACAAATATTTAAGTCTCTGCGTCTTGTCGTTCGGACGTGATAAGCGTACACCGAACAGACAATCACATTTATAGATATAGATTATTATTGTTGTGGTGTGAAGTCAGCGACACACGTCAGACGGAAGAGAACGATCGTGGAGAAGGCAGCGGATGACGTCCGACAGCCTATAACACGCCGGCGCCGCGCCTCTTGGAGGGAGTAACCGTAGACGCGCGCCCTCTACAAGCTGCTGTATCTAGGCCGACATGCGTCTGAACGACCCCGTCAGAACTCGGCTACGAACTGGGCAGCTAAGAGGTCTTAGCGCAGCTAGCATCGTACAGAAGACGACGCTGCGAGAAACGAGAAGAGAGAAGAACAGACAGAAGTTGAGTATCGTATTCTTCAGTCCATAAAACTTGTGTTATTGATCTGAATAGTTGTTGTATCAAGCATCCTGCACTGTACCTTTCCTGACAACTAGACCGGGACGAGAACTCAACAAAGGATGATACAAGAAATGGTGACGAGTATACAACAATTATTTTCTTGGTATTACTTTTCACAGTCATAAAGAAACTAACAATTACGTCCTACCATTTCATTATTTAAAATTTTAATAGTTACTGATTAGTGTTTTAAGTTGGAAGATTTTACAAACTGATTTTTTACATTAGATGCAGTAAAACTTCTGTGTTTATCTTAAGGTATTACTTAAAGTTAATTGTTGTCTTAGTAGTTATCTTCCAAGAATTCCTCATGAATTAAAAAAAAAGTCAAAACACTCAGCATATGAAGAAGGCTCTGATGGAACTCATTTTTGACTGGATCAGAAAAGGGAGATATCATGTATTTGAATATAGCTTTGAAGGAATTAATGTAATTCCCAACTACTAATGCATGCAATTTGTAGGACTTTCTACTCCTTCTTTTTTTTTCTTCTCTCTCTCTCTCTCTCTCTCTCTCTGTCTCTGTGTGTGTGTGTGTGTGTGTGTGTGTGTGTGTGTGTGTGTGTGTGTGTTCATTTTTCAACAAATATACAGGATAAAAAGTATTTAAACCGACAACCACTTGGAGGTTGTAGGGGACATCAAAACAAATATTTTCCCTGATGTAATTTTTTTCCTATGAGGTTTATTTAACCCAGTTTCGCTCTTCAGTTGTTGGAGGCCGTATTACGCTCTTCAGTTTTGGGCAACTGCTGTCCATCAGTGTAGTAGTGCATTGTATCTGTTTGAAATGCAGCGGTACACCTGGAGCGAGTGTACTGATATGGTTGGTGCGTACTACGCAGCGCACCACAACGGACAAGCTGCACAGCGAGTTTATCAACAATATCCTAATCGCCGTATCCCGCATAATACTTCCTTTGCTGCTGTGCACCAACGTCTGCGTGAGATCAGGTCATTTAGCAGATTGCTTGAACAGGGATGCCGTCGCACAGTAAGAACGATGCAATTTGAGAAAGCTGTCTTGCAGCATGTGGAGCGGGATCCTTCAATCAGCACTCATGCAATTACACGTAACATTGAGACGAATGTACGAAAAGTCCTTCGAGAGCAATTGTTACGTGCCCATAACCTGGATCCAGTTGATTATCCACTCAGAGCACAGTTTTCGCAGTGGTACCTGGCATAGTGTGTAATGCATCCTACATTTGTATCCCTTGTTTTGTTTACCAATGAAGCAACGTTCTGGCGTGATGGAGTCTTCCAGATGCATAATTCGCATGTTTGGAGAGGTTAACCCACATGCCACAGTCAGTAGCGCACATCAAGTGCGGTTCTTCGTTAATGTGTGGGTCGGTGTTGTTGCGGACTGTTTAATTGGGCCGTATCTGCTACCTAGGCCATTAAATGGCACGTACTATTACAATTTTCTCGCATGTGGTTCCAACCTGACAGAGCGCTGGCACATTTCATTGCTCGTGTTCGTCGATTTCTGGACCGACGGTATGCATAAACGTGGATTGGCAGAGGTGGTCCTGTACTATGGCCTGCTCGATCCCCACGTATGTCCCATCTATTTTTATTTTATTTATTTATTTATTTATTTATTTATTTTTAGAGAGAAATGCGCAACCTTGTTTCAGCAACTCCTATTGCATCAAAAGAGGATCTGGTTGCATGGCTAGTAACAGGAACAGTTCATGATGATCCTGGGGTTTTTAGCCGCGGCGGAGCGGCCGAGCGCATTGAGGCGCTGTGCTACGATGCGCGAGGCCGTTCCCCGTCGGGAGTTCAAAAAAATGTTCAAATGTTTGTTAAGCTTATGGGATTTAACTACGGGGTCATCAGTCCCTAAACTTACAAACTACTTATTATCTACTTACGAACTAGGACGGCACAAATATCCATGCCCGAGGGGGGATTCGAACGCCCGACCGTAGTGGCCGTGCAGACCGTGACTGGAGCGCCTCAGTCTCCTCGTCCACCGCGGCCGGCTGTAATGGTACAATGACTTCATTAAATTACATATAATTTCCTTCCTATGATATTGATATCTCTATTATTCACTGTAGAAATGTTACTTGAGGTAATAAAACGTTTTGAATGGAAATGGCGCACCTTGTTGCCCTGTTTTTGATTGCCTATTGTACCAAGCATGGTTTCGTCCGATTACAAGGTAATCGCGATTAAGTAAATGCCATGTAAACCTGAAGTAAAGAGTTGAAACACCCAAATATCGTACTGTATTACACATAAATTAGAATTGTAACCAGTGTCTGAATAAAATTTGTTGCCATATGTATATGGTATCTCACCTGATCCCGTAATTGATTAGAACTGTGTAGAACAAGTGTTATAACTCTTTAAATAAATAGATACAAGTGTGTTCTTTTCGAAAAATATTCAAATGCTTGTAAAACATAAGGGACTTAACGCTGGGGTCATCAGTCCCTAAACTTACAAACTACTTATGAACTACCTTTTACTAGAGACGACACAAACATCCATGCCCGAGGGGGGGGGGATTCGAACCCCCGACGGGGAACGGCCACGCGCATTGTAGCATAGCGCCTCAATGCGCTCGGCCGCTCCGCCGCGGCATGTTCTTTTCAAGGAGATAGGTTGAGGTAACAAGTTATCACTTAAAACAAAGTTTGTTGAGATTTAATGTTATATTCATATAATGTGAATATTAACTTCTGTTGTTTTGAATACATTAAAAATATTGTTGGTTTATGAAACGAACCTAATTTTTCTGACATCGTAGATAACTTCAGAGTTAATAATGTATTTCTAATTTAAGACAGTGCTCAGCTTTTAAGTATTCGACACAGTGTTCGTTAAGACATCACTCTGTCGCCATAGCTTCCATTATAAGTAACGTATTTTTCCCCCTTTTTTGGCTGTTTACCATTGTCAACCAGTGTTTTACATGATCTTAAGTGGTTGCTGCGGGCAAACCAAAGCTACCCTAATCGCTGTAGTGTCCATCCAAAATGAAAGCTGCACGCCTCACTCGCCTCCCATACAGTTCCATCAATTTGAATAATTGTGCCACGTATGATGTATCCTTGTGTTACAACGCCGGTTATACGTCATTGTGTTTGATACTTCAAATACTCGCTGTATGTCGGAGTTGAATAAAAAAACTCATCAAAGCCGTAGATAGTATACCCAATGGTAGGCTTATCACGCAACTGAAAAATCTGCACTACCCCAGAACGTGTATTGCTTCCTTTGCATTTGAGGTATCATAGCGTGTGGAACAACAGAAGCTACTACCATTTCCCCTCCGCCCTCCCCTCCCTGCGCATTGCTTGAGTTACTACGATGTTGTGTCACATTCACTTCCGTTTCCACTAAACGCTCATATATACAACTGCTACGGTTTTCTTTTCTCAGCACCGAGCGAGGTAGCGCAGCGGTAACACATGATTAGCGTTCGGGAGGACGGTGTTGCAAACCCACCTCCAATATCCAGATTTAGATTTATCGTGATATCCCTTTGAAAGGGCACGGCCAATATCCTACCCCATCATTACCCAAACTTTAGCCTGAGTTTCTTCTCTAATAACCACGCTGTCGGCAGGGCGTTTTACTTTCACTATTCAGCAGCTGCTGGAGAAGTGCCACGGACAAAGAGATCCACTCTCACCTTGTTTATCGACCTGATGCAGGCTATTAACTTAGCTGAAACAGGCTTCCGTAAATTGGCTGCCCTCATAAGCTCGCCATTATCGGCTCATTCTACGAGAAGAGGTTTAAGAAGCAAATCTGCGGAGGCCTCCCAGGAACAGGATTGTTTACTGTCCCGTGTACGTTTTGTTACTTGTTTGTGAATTTAGTCCAAAGGATTTAAAGTAAAAAAAGGTATATAAAACTTCATGGCAACTATGACTGTTTTAAACGGTTAAATTGTTGATGTACGGTTAATCTAATAAGATAATGTGAAACTATTTGGTGTCAAGATCATAACAGTTCTGATATGTTATACGATAGGACACTGCTTACATATTTCAGAGTGTCACAAAAGATATCGCGGAACGAATACATACTGAATATTTTTAACTATACATAGTAACATACATTTCTGAAGAAACCACTCAGTTTACCTTACCCTCACTCGCCTCTCGTCCGTATCCAATATTCACAAGTCCCCCTCCTCCATCGTCACGCCCTCTCATACTCACCATTTCAAATTTCCTTACGAGGGTCGAACATTACTATTGTATCTGCGGTATAGTAGATGAAACTTAGGCGTCATCTCATATAGACTGGTGTGTTCTTTCGGAGAAGCAACGGTATTTCATACTCTTCTTCGTTGTCACATATAGTTAGTTGTTTGAAGAGGGTACGTTTGCCATTTATATAGTCTTATGTTCACCTCTTATTCACTTTAGTGATTTCTTTCAATCTGGAAATTTAACATACTAAAATCTGCTGAAATGATACACGTATGGGACCATATGAAAAGAGATATATTGTTTTTAAAGCATTTTTTTTTTTTTTTTTTTTTTTTTTTTTGGAACAGCGAGCTTAAAATTTTTTAATAATTAAAATAAGACGGTCAAGGTCGCAATTTGTTGCGTTTATTACTGGCAACCGGTTTCGGTTCTACCTTTTGACGCCTGCTCCGGCCACCGCCACCGTCCGTCAACAAGTTGCCAAAGGCCTGAAGATGGTTCTGTAGGACCGAAACCAGTTGCCAGTAATAAACGCAACAACTTGCGATCTAGACTTGATTCAGTGAGTGTTAATTACTTTCTCGATGAATAATAAATATTTTAGGACGTAATATATAGACGAATTGCAATAACAATACCATGTAACGTGTGTGTTGCTGAGTAGAGAGTAGCTGTTAAGATGTATCTTAAATGGCAAATGAGGATCTATCATCCCACTACCAACTTGACTGAATTTTCCCTTCCCTTGATAACATCAAATGAAGCTGTTCCAACGTCGACTTTACTTCCTCTTAGGAGAAACGCACTGTTCATAATCTGAACGATCAATTGGGCTCTTGGGTTTAATTTTTCTTTGTAAACTTCAACTTTCAACCATACCAACAGACAAGAAGTAACGTCCAGAGACTTTGCTGTCCATGTTTCACTGTCGTACAATGCTACACTCCAGACAAATGCTTTCGGAAAGGCCTTCCTAACATTTAAATTAATATTGAATGTTAACAAGTTTCGCTTTTCTCCCCATAGCCATTCTGCATTTTATATCTTCTTTACTTCGGCCATCAGAAATTATCTTGCTATCCAAATAACTAAATTCATCTACTACTTTTATTGTCTCATTACCTAATCTAATTCCTTCAGAATCCCCTGATTTTCTGACATTACATTCCATTACCTTCATTTTACTCTTGTTAATGTTCATCTTATATCTTCCTTTCAAGACACTGTCCATTCTATTCAATTGATCTTCCAGATCCTTTGCAGTCTCTGACAAAATTACTATCACCATCAACCGCAATGTTTTTATTTCTTCTCCCTGAACTTTAATTCCCTCTCCAAATTTTTCCTTCCATTCCTTTACTGCTTGCTGAAGGTACAGATTGAACAACAGTGGGGAAAGGCTACAACCCTGTCTTACTCTCTTCCCAACCTCTACGTCCCTTTCTTGCCCTTCGACTCTAATAACCGCTGTCTGGTTTTTGTATAGCTTGAATATAACTCTTCGTTCCATATATTTTACCCCTCCTACCTTCAGAATTTGGAAGAGCGTATTCCAATCGACATTGTCAAAAGCTTTCTCCAAATCTACAAACGCCAAAAACGTAGGTTTGCCCTTCCTTAACATATCTTCTAAGATAAGTCGTAATGTGAGTATTGCCTTCCGTGTTCCTACATTTCTCCTAAATCCAAACTGATCTTCCCCGAGGTCAGATTCCACAAGTTTTTCCATTCGTCTTTAAATAATTCGTGTTAGTATATTGCAACTATGACTTATTAAACTGATAGTTCTGTAATTTTCACACTTGTTTGCACTTGCTTTCTTTGGAATGGGAATTACGATATTCTTCTTGAAGTCGGAGGGTCCCCTGTCTCATACATCTTGCATAGCAGGTTGAACATTTTTTCATGATAGGCTCTCCTAACAAAATCAGCAGATCAGACGGAATATTATCTACTCAAGGGTAATTGTTTCGTGTGTTCGCATCTTAATTGGTCCACTTTAGGTGAAAATAACGGTTTAACTATTCATCTCACACGAAAATTGAATAACCGAATTTGTAGAGGAGAAAATTCTCTACAACATTACTCTGATATGTTTTTTTTTTTTTTTTTTTTTTTTTTTTTTTCATATCTCGTAGCGTTTCAAAGATATTTGCAAAAATAACGGTGATTTTGGGATGTATGTCTGTATGTATGACTGTCTGTCTGTCCGTCTCTCTGTCCGTAACGTGTTCCCTGTTTTTAAGAAGAACCGTTCACCGATCAGCACCAATTTTACAGACATAATTGTAGGCCGACCGAAACCAGAACCCCCCTTTTTCAAATTTTTCGGACAAGAAATACGTTAGTAATACCAACAACAAAAAAGCCATTTGTAATGTAATTTTAATTGCAAAGATACTGTTCACCCGACGCGGAAATTGAATAACCAAATTTGTAGAGGAGAAAATTCTCTACAACTTTGTTCCCCTTATGTTTTTTTTTCATATCTCGTATCGTTTGAGAGATATTTGCAAAAATAACGGACATTTGAATTAACGAAAACCAGCCGTTCATAGATATCACGTGACATTCCTCGCCCAGAACTCTCTCTGGCATACTCCATCTTGCGTTGCGTATTTGATGATTTTCTTATTGTAACTTACACGTTGTCATTTCAAAGCATTGACACACTTATAAATTAACAAAAACACATCGTTCTTCGTACGCTAAATGATAATCTAGTGTCTACATATGCCATATTAACATCAGTTAACAACTGCCATCATTAGTACGAGATAAAAAACGCAACGTCTCATTGGTAGTCGTAGTGTAGTGGGCAATGCGTTGGACTGTGATGCTGACAGTCAGTGGTTCGTAACCCATACTACCAATTTTTTTCCCTAAAAGGGTTAAATAGTGCTATGTTCTTCAATGTTTAGAATTGTGCATATGTAAGAATGATCCCTCTAAAATGCGTGTTTGTTCTATTTCGTGAACATGCCGTGAAATACGTGACAACGAATTGAACAATGGTCTTCTGAAGTATATGCACGTGAACTGGGAGGATACTGTAATAATGAACATTCCGCAAAAAGTGCTGATACAGATAGTTTCGTATTTAAAGGAAGTCCCAGATTTCTGTGGAAAGTGTAGTTCCTTAATCAAACAGAAGGGAAGTGTATACATTGCAACAAATTACCTTGTTTATTTTTTTCTAAGCGTTTATTTGTGGAATATATTGAAAGTCATTAATTAGAATGAATGCATCTACGGCAAATGTACGCTGTGTTCCATCCAGGGTATAGTCACTCGTCCGAACGCCAAATGTACTCTACGTTCGTTTCAGCCTATAGTCATTCGTAACCAGTACAGGCGAAGAAAATAAACTACCAAGGCAAGACAGGTGATAAAATTTTAACGGAAATATATAATGAAAATGTGGGAGAGGTACAGTATTAAAATGATAGTTCAAAGAGGTAAAAGTTCAAAAATGAGCATGGTTTTCAAAGCTAAACTCAAACATCATATAATTTTGGCTTGTTAAAATACGGTCAGAAAGAATATTACGTGTTGGGTGCATAGGTGTTACCACAATAGTAGAGTCGTAGTTTTATCACAATAATTTTTATTATTTATATTATTATTTTGGTCCAAAATGTTTGCAAAACGTATAAAACTACAAATCTAAAGTGGGCCGTAAAACACGTCAGTTCGATTTTTTTTATATGACTAACAACTGGTGCGAGAATTGGCTATATAGCTATCATACATTTAATGATAAAAATAACAGTCCAATTCGCAAAATTATTTTTACAATTTATTAATATAGGTGACCGGTTTCGATCTAGGTTTATATCATCTTCAGACCTCGCTATAGATGATCAGGTGCCTGAACTGAATTTTGCAAACTGGACTGTTATTTTTATCATCAAATAATAAGTTCGCTGTTTCTTCCAAGGCGCCAACGGCCGTACCACGTTGGGTGTACCGCTTCTCGTTCGATCACCGAAGTTAAGCAAAGTTGGGCCTTTTCAGCATTTAGATGGGAGTTTTGTATCCCATCCTCGTCGCCACTTTTGTGTCCCAACTTCGTCGCCGCTTTTGTGTCCCAGCCTCGTCGTAGGTGTCGGTGGCCGAGTGGAATGAGACCGACACAGGAATAAAGATAGCACGCTGGTGCAGGTACGGAGGGGAGCAGCCAGAAACTATAAACACTAGAGTAAATTAGAAAGAGATATATATTGCACAGAATGTAACAATACTTAACTTTTACATAGTACTGCAGAATGTTGATACATAGTTGTTAGAGGCCTGCCTAGTGACTGTACGATAGCAAAATCTTCACTGGTGCCTATCTGATTACGAAGGTCCTAACTCGTTGCTATCTCAGTCTCAAGAGACCGGTGTCTTTCCGTGGTGGCCACGAGCGGGGTTGCAGCAGAGGGCGCTCGTGGCTGTCGTCGTGAGAACGCCGCGCCGTGCGTGCATGGCGGCGCGCGGCGAAAGTAGGTGGCGCGCACTTTGCACTTGTGCGGCGTGCCGGCCGCGGTGGCCGAGGGGACTAAGGCGCTCCAGTCACGGTCCGCACGGCCACTACGGTCGGGGGTTCGAATCCCCCCTCAGGCATGGATATTTGTGCCGTCCTAGTTCGTAAGTAGTTGATAGGTAGTTTGTAAGTTTAGGGACTGATAGCCCCGTAGTTAAGTTCCATAGACTTTACAAACATTTGAACATTTTTTTTTGTTTCTTCCAAATAAGAAAACAATGTTTTCCAAACTGATTATCATACATTTGCCAGTCAAGGCCGAGACCGTAACATGCTATTCAGGTGTAGTGCTCTGAGTTGGCATGAAGGAGTGGAGGTGGGGTGTTCGTGAGGGCTAATTGGGGGGGGGGGGATGTGTTTCGGGAAGAATCCTGGTGTCGAGGGCTCGCGACAATTGCTGCCCAGCCAGCTGATGAATAACAGCCGCGGACAGCGATCGCCTCCGTGTAACGGCGGCGCGCTCGGCTCTCTTGGGCACGAAAATGGCGCCCTGGACGCGCACCCCTCGCAGAACAGGCAATTCCCAGCGGCGAGCGCAGTGGCCTCGGGGCAATTCCGACGCTTTAATGGAATTAGCAAGTCGCCGCGGCGCCGACCCGGCTCTGCCCAGCTAGCAATTGCCGCCGCGCATGCGCAGACGCCGCCGCCGCTGACCGGCTGCGTTATTGGCCGCGTCGCTCGAATTAAGAGCTCGGGCACTGAGGCCGCCCGGCCCCGACACTCTATTAACTTTTCTCCCGCCAGTGACGAGGCCGGCCGACGCGATAAATTCACGCGGCCGTGCGTTAGCGACCGTACGACCGTAAAACGGGCCAGTCTCTAATGCTGTCACGCTGCCTGGCCTTCGTGTCCATAATCCGCCCGAGGTCAGCGTCCAGCCATTAGTTGGGGGCAGTGCTTACATTAAATTTAGCAACTGCGACGTACGTGGGGCTTCGTTATTAAACTGCGCATTTAGAGGCCTGTTGACAAGGGCTTTCAACGATGTGTTCGCTTGTGAGCTAGTAGAAGTCGTCACTGATTGTCTTCATGATTATCTTCCTACAGTATTCGGCGCTGCTAAGCAAGGGCTTTCCTCTGCCGGAACACTTTTGAAGTGTGGTACTTCGATGAACGATTTGTTTAGTGTTTTATCCATGATGTAGGGGAGAGTAGTACACAGTGAAAAATTACCCTTTTGATTGTTTCGTATAAAATACTACTCATAAAACAAATTTTCTTTATTTACTTGAAAGAACAAAACTTTGTCAATATTTCTGAACAAAAAATAATAATTTAGCTATTAATTAGTAAGTGAAATAATTTCAAAAGGCAAAGGTCCGAGGTTCGAGTCCCGGTACCGGCACACAGTTTTAATATTTCAGGAAGTTTCATATCAGAGCACACTCCGCTGCAGAGTGAAAGTTTCTTTCTGGAAACATCCCTTAGGCTGTCGCTAAGCCAAGTCTCCACCATATCCTTTCTTCCAGGAGTACTAGTCTTGCATGGTTCGTAGGAGAGCTTCTGTGAAGTTTGGAAATTAGGAGGCGAGGTACTGGCGGAAGTAAAGTTGTGAGGCGGCATCGTGAGTCGTGTCGGGATAGCACAGTCGGTAGTGCGCTTGCCCGCGAAAGGCAAAGGTCCCAGGTTCGAGTCCCGGTTCCGGCACACAATTTTAATCTGCCAGGAAGCTTCAACCTCCGCAAATAATTCACTGTGTACCACGTATAGTACACAGTGAAACAGCAGCCATTTTTTATATTTATTACTTGCTGAGTGACTTATAAAACATAAATATCTTTGTTAAAGTAAAAAGATTAACATATACTAAATTTTGTTCGGTGAATATTAAGTCCACTAAAATTTATTGGAAAACGAATATACCGGTGGTTGGAAAGTCTCTTAGTAGCTATAGGCAACGCAGGTGGCAAAATCATTGCAATGTCCTGATGTGAAACACAGACTATATCTTCTGCAACTGGGAATACAAAACCAGTATTTTCTTTTTGGTTTTCCGAAGGTATGAAACTGCATACTCAGTACTACAAACTACTGACTTCAAGGCTTTAGCTACAATATATACATTGTTTTATCCAAAAGTCAACACAGTGTCAGCCGACCAGTTGCATAAAAATGGTTTAAATGTGTAAACCTTTACCTGGGTTTCGGCAAAAGTAATTTTGCCTTCTTCAGAAGTATACATAAAGCTCACATTAAAAAAGTTGTTAAATAGAATGTGGCTGACTCCATGTCAATAGATTAAAAAGTAAAATTTAAAAACATTGTTTTGGAATTTCACCAAAATGTAGTGATCAAACATAACGTCTCACTTCAAGTTAAAAAGATCTAATGATACAATTGTCTGTTTCACTGGATGGCCTTCATCTTTGCCACTTTCTTCGTCACTTTCACTTGAAGCTGTTTTACTTACACACCACTTATTTTATTGATTGTTGACTACCTTCCAGCTCTGTTAAGTATCAGCCTTCGAATTCCGGACCACTTGCAGTTTTCAACGTGACAATATATTAACTGCCTCACATGGCAGAGACTACGTTTTATCATAATCTCAACTGTGCATATGCAATATCTTTACCGTTGTGCTTATCAGTCCATTAACTGGATACCTTACACTTAGTGCGTCTTGTATAAACATTGAGAAAATTTGTACAGGATGCTTGCAAATGTACCGAGATATTTCTAATACGAGGGAGTAGCTAGGGCCTACATGAGATGTTTATAATGTTTAAATGTTTGTAAATGGGATTTAATTGCGGGACCATCAGTCCCCAAACTTACAAACTACTTATGAACTCATTTATACTAAGGACAAGACAAACATCCATGCCCGAGGGAGGATTCGAACCTCCAACGCGGGAGGCCGCACGATCCGCAACGTGGCGCTCCAGACCGCTCGGCTACTCCCGCGTAGCTACTTGAGATGTAACATCGAGATGAACAAGAAGTATGTACCCACAGTTTTGTATAGAAATTTTTTTTTGATATTACGTTTCGTAAATGCAGTTCTTTTGTAAAAAATTTATATTTAATAGATCAGATGATCACGTCTGACACGTCGAAATTGATCATCCGAATGAATAAAACGATCTTGGCTGGAAACCAATGTTATTATGGAAGAAATATATAGCATATCACAGTTATTTAATAGTAATATCATATACTCCGATATTGTCGTTCAAAAATACATCCTGAGTTAATTGGTAACCTCTAAAGAGGTTGCACTAAGTCTTATTTCCACCAGTGTATGAAGATAGCGTCCGTTTGTAATTCTTAGAAATTTACATTTTTGTTCCGACCGTGATGAAAATTTGTACATTTGACCTTCAAAACAATATAAAAACATTTCATAAAATTCAATACACAAACCAAATATGAAACTTAAAAGTTTAAATCCTGGGTGCAGATATGTAGAGAACCGCAAAGCTGTTAAGACGTTTTTATTTAAACACAACAAGTTTCACATCGGTATAGATGCATCTTCAGGTGACATTAGCAAAATGATTACATGATATGTAGAAAACAGCGTCCAGTTTTCAGGAGGCCTTGCTAAAATACTCTCGCAATAGGGTGTGGTCGTAATTTGATAAATGACATCCCCGATTTGTCCATTACGAAGAAACCAGCAATGTGAGTCAGGAAACAAACGGCATCTCCAGGACCAGGATGTGCTGCGACCGCGGTACATAACTAGTTAAGTATGGGTATGCACATGTTATGTACCGCGGCCACAGCACTTCCTAGTCCTGGAGATGCCGTCTGTTTCCTGACTCACATTGCTGGTTTCTTCGTAATGGACAAATCGGGGATGTCATTTATCAAATTACGACCACACCCTATTGCGAGAGTATTTTAGCAAGGTCTCCTGAAAACTGGACACTGTTTTCAAAATATCATGTAATAATCATTTTGCTGATGTCACCTGAAGATGGATCTATACCGATGTGAAACTGGTTGTGTCTAAAATAAAGAAATTTTAACAGCTTTGCGGTTCTCTACACATCTGCACCCAGGATTTTATATTATTGAAGTTAACTTAATTTTTAGATTTTGTGGTGTTTGTGTATTGAATTATATCAAAATGTATTTAAGATGTGGTTGCTCTTTTCAGAAAATTATTTGTAATATAAAAATAACTGCCATTAATTTTCTGGGAAGCGCAGCCACAGGGCTAAGAAGATATTGAATGAAATTATAACACACAGTACTCCCCAACAAATAAACACGTTTTGACAGCTTTGCCGTGCTATTTTAACACACCAGCACCCAGGACGTCTTGTATTACTTAACTTAATTTTAAGTTTTGGGAAGTTGTCTTTGTTGTAATTTCATAAATAATAACTGTTACCAAAAGATTTCGTACAGTGAATTGTGGAGGGTGCAGTAACTTCGATACCGTTTCACCGATCACGACGTCTTGTATTACTTAACTTAATTTTAAATTTTGGGAAGTTGTCTGTGTTGTAATTTCATAAATAAGAACTGTTACCAAAAGATTTCGTACAGTGAATTGTGGAGGGTGCAATAACTTCGATATCGTTTCACCGATCACGACGAAAGTTGTCAGTATGCGATTAGGAGCAGATTGACTGAGAAAGGCAGAGGAGAAGCTGGGCAGTGAGAAATGGTATGGGCGGGGGTTGGGAGGGAGGAATTGGGACAATAGACTGGGAGAAGGATGGACCTAAAGTGGGGGGGGGGGGAGGAAATGAAAAGAGTAGGAGATGATGAGAGAGGCAGGCAGGAGCAGGATATTGATACACTGAACAGTCTGTAAATACCTGGGTAACGCCGGGTAATTAATGCTACTTGACAAAATAATGGGCTTTCTGTTCTTTCAAAAGCCAGACCTACCTTGTTATAATGCAACATGTCGTCCTGGAAACTCGAAAGTTAATTTTTTATGTAACGTCTGGTAAGACAGATGGCTATAAAATTATTTAATTTGTAATTTTATAGTGAAATATAATTGCTGATGACTGATATCAGTCATATGCGAAACTCACATTTTTGTGGGGCATGAAATCCTTTTACAGTCAATGTGTAGTGTCGGATATACACGAACATTTTGTATCAATTAGTGGCAGATACGCACCAGCAAACGAAGGGAATGGGAATGGTTTCACCGACTACGGTGGACTGCTTCGGCTACGGATTCAGTGTATAGTGACGATGCAAGGAGATAAGGGTTTCAGAACAATGAAATCGTAGCACGTAAGTCGACTCTGCTATGGGATTTATTCTAATCCTCGGCCTTTCTTTGCGGGAGGGAGAATGCACCCGGCCGTCCACTTTCACTAATCGGCTTTGTGGCTTTGCCTTTGCCCCCAACAACGCCACTCGACGTGAAACGAAATCCGCTATGCGGAATAACACGACAGCCAACCTTAAAATTACACTGGAACCCTGCGACTCGAAGCGCAACACGCGTGATGCGAGAGAAAACCGAGATCACACCATGCGATGAAATTCTTGTTGTTAACGCCGGATTAAATACCGAAAGTTCAGTGTGGTGTCTCTACCGCGAATCTTCTCTTTAACTGTCTGTACCTCACTCTGCTTCCCGAAGTCCCTTCTATCTCTACTTCCGTTTTTTCACTTGCTAAAGTGGACGTTCTTATTTTGCTTATTGAGTACTTGACTGCACAGTTGTTTCGCAATTTCCTTCCTATAGAAAACACTGCTGAATGTGGAACATACTAATTTATATGTGGTCTCACCCAGCTTTATAAATACCGGGTGATCAAAAAGTCAGTACAAATTATTAAGTTTTCAAATTTATTAGCACGGAATAATGTATATGGAGAGGTAAAAATTGACACACATGCTTGGAATGACATGGGGTTTTATTAGAACAAAAAAAAAAGTTCAAAAAATGCCCGACAGATAGCGCTTCATCTGACCAGAAAAGCAATAACTAGCATAACAAATTAAGACAAAGCAAAGATTATGTTCTCTACAAGAAATACTAAATTTGTTCACCATTATTCCGTGATTTATTAAGTTTTCAAATTTATACTGACTTTTTGATCACCCGGTATATGAAATTACTTTAAAGGTGATGCTACTTACGACAGTTGTTAAAGCAAGATTGCTTCCCGAAATTCCTTCACGAAAGAAGACGAACCAAGTACTTCAGAATTCGTATCAAGAACACCTGCCAACATGCGTATTTTAGAAGTAGATATTCCTGGTGTATTAAGGCCAATTAAATCACTTAACAAAAGTAAGTCTTCTGCTACCGATCGTATACGAATTACGTTCCTTTCAGAGCACGCTGATGCAATAGCCCCATACCTATGATAGACAACACTCGCTCAGCGAAAGATCCGTACCAAAAGACTGGAAATTTGCACACGTCAATCCAATATTCAATAAAGGCAATAGATCCACAAAATTACAGGCCTATGTCATTAACGTTGGTTTGCAGCAGGGTATGAAAACATACTTTCCTCAAATATTATAAATTACCTCCAAGAGAACGATCTATTTACCCATAGACAACACGGATTTAGCAAGTATGGTTCTTGTGGATCTTTACTCATTCTTTACTCACATAATGTGGTAAGTGCTAATGACAAGGTATATCAAATATATCCCGCATTTCAAGATATTCTGAAGGCTTTTCACACTGCACCTCACAAGCGCCCTCTAATCAAATTGCGAGCTTATGGAAGATCGTCTCAGTTTTGTGACTGGATAAGTGATTTCCTGTCAGAAGAAGACAATACGTTGTAATTGACAGTAAATCATAGAGTAGAACAGAAGTGATATCTGTTGTTCTCAGTGGAAGTATTATTGCAAATGTTCAAATGTTTGTATGACTACAGGGTCATCAGTCCCTAAACTTACAAACTACTTATGAACTAACTAAGACTAAGGACCGCACAAATATCCATGCCCAAGGGGGGATTCGAACCCCCGACCGTAGTGGCCGTGCAGACCGTGACTGGAGCGCCTCAGTCTCCTCGGCCACCGCGGCCGGAGAAGTATTATTGGCCCCATACAGTTCCTTATATTTATAAACGATGTAGGAGACACTCTTAATAGCTCTATTTGACTGTTTGGAGAAGATGGTGTCATTTAACAGTAAAGTCACAATATGATCAAAAGCAAATCCTAAATCATTTAGTTAAGATGTCTGCATAGTGAAAAAATTGGCAATACACCCCTTATTGCCGGCCGCGGTGGCCGAGGCGACTGAGGCGCTCCAGTCACGGTCTGCACGGCCACTACGGTCGGGGGTTCGAATCCCCCCCTCGGGCATGGATATTTGTGCCGTCCTTAGTATTAGTTAGTTCAGAAGTAGTTTGTAAGTTTAGGGACTGATGACCCCGCAGTTAAGTCTCATAAGCTATACAAACATTTGAACATTTAGACCCTTATTAATGTTAAGTGTGAAGTCTTCCATATGACCACTAGAAGAAATCTGTTGAACTTCAGTTACACGATAAATAAGTCAAATCTACAGGTCGTCAATTCAACTAAATACCTAAGAATAACAATTACGAGTCATTGCAAAATTTGGTGGTATATATCTCAGTAAATTAGCTTACTACGCCTATTTTCGTTCATTGCTTTCATATGGTATCATATTCTGGGGCAATTCAACATTGAGAAAAAATTCACAAAAGCGTGTAATCAGAATAATTGCTGGAGCCCACTCAAGAGCATCCTGCAGACATTTATTTAGGGATCTAGGGATCCTCACTGTAGCTTCACAATATATACACTCATGAAATTTCTTATTAACAATCCGACCCATTTCAAAAGTAATAGCAGTGTGCATAGCTACAACACTAAGAGAAAGTATGATATTGCCGGCCGCGGTGGCCGAGGGGACTGAGGCGCTCCAGTCACGGTCTGCACGGCCACTACGCTCGGGGCTCGAATCCCCCCTCGGGCATGGATATTTGTGCCGTCCTTAGTATTATCTAGTTCATAAGTAGTTTGTAAGTTTAGGGACTGATGACCCCGTAGTTAAGTCCCATAGACTCTACAAACATTTGAACATTTTTTTGAAAGTACGATATTCACTATTCAAGGTTAAATCTAACTTTGTCTCAGAAAGGGGTGAATTATGCTGCCACAAAAGTCTTTGGTCACTTACCAAGTAGCATCAAAAGTCTGATAGATATCCAACTAGTATTTAAAAAGGAATTAAAGGAATTTCTGATGGCAACTCCTTCTACGATGTAGATGAATTTTTATATAAAACTTAAAAAAATAAAAAATAAAAATAATTAAAAAAATCCTTAAAATATTGATTGTCCAGTACAGACAACATTTACTAAACTGACACGTTCCACATCATTACGAAATGTCGTACATATGATCTATGGAACAAGTATTAATCTAATATAATCTAATCTGAAATTCGAAAGAACACATAGAAAATGTTTTAGGGAAGGCGAACAGAAGGCTACATTTCATGCGCACAACACTAAGAAGATGCAACAGTTCTACTAAGGAAATTGTCTACACTAAACATGTGCATCCTATTTTGGAGTATTTCTGCGTATGTGGGATCCACACCAAGTGGGACTAGAGGACGATTTAGGAAAAGTTCACGGGAAGCCTGTTTCGTATTATCGCGATATGCGGGACAGTGTGTCACGTAAATGATGTACGAGTTGGGGTCGAAATCTTTCAAAGGAAGGCGTTATTCGATGCGGCGAGATCTATTTGCGAAATTTCTTTCACCAACTTTCTCTTCCGAATGCGAACATATGTTGTTAGCACCCACCTACATATGATAAGATTTAGGTGTTGCTTTTCTCGCGAGCTATTAGAGAATGGACCTGTAGAGAAATATGGGAGCGGTTCGATGAACACTCAGCTATGAACTTCATTGTAACATTCAGAGTATACATGTAGATGCAGAGTTTAAATTAATAAAGGCCGATGTTGTGCATCAATAGCAGGTAAAAATCTAGTTAAGATTTCATTTCATTGACTGCAAAAAAAAAAATTTAAGTTAACGCTAACGACTTTGATTCGTATGATCTAGAGAGAAAGGCTCGTAAGTTACCCGCCCAGTGAGAAAAGCTCCTAGTTCCTGGATCGAAAAAACATGCTAAATCAAATTGGAATATACTTTGTCGAGAGACACAAAAATGTTTCTCTCACAGTAGCCATAGTCTTAGCATGGTGTCCGTCAGATGCACAGTCATGACAGCAGGCAGCAATTAAATATCTACAAAGCCCTTTCTACATGGGAAGTGAGAACTTACGAGATTACCCATGATGCACCGGTCTCGCCGGCCGGATGCAGTGTAGACGCGTCCCCTTGCACAAGATGCACGCATACGATCGTTAGTAGACGGAATGGGATGGATCCTATTCTCACACGTGTGGAAGCGGTTCGCGCATGCGCAGATGACCGAATGGGGAACCTAGCAGACAAACGAAGCGAAGTCGCGAATTTGTTTGAGAATGTATACTTGTCTCCTGCTCAGAGGAACGCAGTTTTTGACTCAGTCGTAGGTTTTTTAGCAGGTGACACTATAGAGGAATTGCATTAAAATTTCATATAACATGTGTACAATTTTATTGAATACAGAGATATAGCTGTTAATATGAAAACCAAATAAACTTAGAGCAAATGTAAATGAAGACATTTTCACTGATTTAGCCGTCGGTTCTTGGTAGTACGACAACACACTGATTTCAAAGTAGAATTTTGTGTATGTTCTACAAGTTCATTTCCCCTTACTTACCCGGTTTTCGGCTTACTAGGACACAATCAGCCTTTACAGCACGTCGAAAACCGATTGTTTAAATAAAAATCAATATGATGATATACCGAGAACCGACGAAAGAATCAGTCAAAAAATCCAAATTTGCATGTGCTTTAAATTTGTTGTACATACCAAGAGCTGTATCTCGGTACCCAATAAAAACTGGACACACGTTATATGAAATTTAAACTGCAAATCGTCTTTATTACCATCTTTTAAAATATTTGCTATTTTTCCTGAAATATTCTGTAGTTAGTAGATGAAATATTTCTTTTCGGTGAGCATTATTTGAAGCTTTATCACAGTTAAAGATCTATGTATAGACAACTAAGCTTGTTCATCATATACACAGGTGCCTCAAACCGCAGGTGCTGGAAGTATGTAGTCGCATTTTATAATGAGGACGTTAACACATTTGAGCGACGTAGTTACCATGAACTGCACGAAAACAGTTTGACAGTGGCAGCCTACGACACAAATAAATGTTTTAATAATCATAAAATAACTTACAGTTTCGAAAAGTGATCTTAACTCGGCTATTCATTTGCTGTAATTTGAAAACAAACCAAGTAGACACGTGAAGCAGACGATTCGACAAATGCGTACCGTTAGAACGTATCTTTGTAGTTCGACGGTCTATCGCAAGGGGCGCTGCAGATGACAACGACTTTCTTTTGCGTGTTGCACGTCTCGTACAGAAAAGGGCTTAAGAAATAAATTTTCTAAGCTGCACTAGGGTTGGCGGTTATCGCGGAAACAGCCTGTTATCGGTTATATCGGTTCTTTTCATCACCAGTTTAACCGCACTGTAAAAACTGCTCAAGATAACCGGTTTTTTAAATAACCGGTTTTCTGTTTTTTATTGCTTTTATTTCCAGCAAAGTTCGACCTAAACTTAATTGGCAGCCGAAACTGAAACCGTAATCGAATTTTCGGTTCTTCTAGTTTCGGCCGAAAACGAAACTTAGGAGGTTTAGTTAAAATTTAGGTAAATTTACGTTATAGGACAAATCACTAGTCTTTCCATATTTTGCAAAATCGCCTCCCAATACTACGCCTTCTTGAGAGTGTGTATGCCTACCCAGGAGCCCGTAGAAGATGATATAGGAAGCATAGAGATTTACTGGCGTAGTATTTCCATTCGGCAGTTGCAAATACTGAGCCAACCACTCCTTAAGTTGGACTTGTGAGCCAGCCTATATGAATAGCTAGTTATATAAGTTACAGTCAGTAACTTCAATCAGTGCTGCAGAAGTAATTTGAAAAATAAAATCACAGTTCCCACTAACAGTATGATTGTTGTCAGTGTAAATTTACGCAAATTGAACTAGAAAAGCTGTATAAGACATGTCCAAAGAATGTTCAAATGAGTGTGAGTTCTTATGAGACCTAACAGCTTAGGTCATAGGTCCCTAGACTTAAAAACTACTAAATCTAACTTAAAGTAATTTACGCTAAGGACAACATACACACCCATGACCGAGGGAGGAGGGAGGACTCGAACCTCCGACTGGAGCAGCCGCGCAGTCCGTAACATGGAGCCTCAGACCGCACCGCTACCTCGCGAGGCACGACATGATTAATGTTACCTAAACCATATCACTTTCAAGCAATCACATTAATAAAACTTGTTAGCATAGGAATATAATACATTTAAAGTTTTAACCAACGTGTTGAGGAGCTAAAACACTCTGTTCTTTAATATCCAATAGTAAAAGCAGTCAAGAAAACTCATTTATTAAAATGGCCACTTTCGGCACATTTAGTCAGTCTTCATCAGATTATTATTAAAAACACACACACACACACATTTTGAATCACTGCTACAGGAAGTAGTCGTACCGGTTTTTTTACCCGGTTCTTGGCAATACCTAAACAAAACCGGTTACAACCGACACCAAATAAATACCGAAAAAACGGTTATTCAAAACTAAAATACCGGTATTGGTTTTAACCGGTCGGTTTTTCCCATCCCTAAGCTGCACCTACGCTCTGGAGAGAAATAGATCCCTCCTCTGAAGCACATATGTGGATTGACGGCTGCCAATCCTGATCCTTGCCGTTTTCAAGTATTTGTATTTTTCGGCTTACTATTTCAGGGTGGCCAATGTCCTACTGTAAACAAATTCCGTCGTTCCGCCGCCTCTTACGACACAGATGGCGCGCCAATTTAGTGACCTGACCTTCTGTCTAGGCGAGAAGAAAGCCAGGGTCATTCAGTGAACGCGTCCCAAGAGAGGGGCAGTGCGGCACAGAATAACGTGCGTCCATCGACAGCCAGTTCTGTGAAGCCGGCTCTTCGATGTACCTGGAAAAACCCATATTCTCGGCATCCGCGGAATTCTCTTTGATGTACTCCTGTTTCCTGATCGTCGCCTGGCCGGCGCCACCACTGGAGTGGAGAGTGTGGGAGAGCTCGCCGAACAAAAAGTTAGCAGAAAAAACTGTGCACAGAATTCTGAAGAGAGATAAAATGTTCGCCTCTAATGAAATTACCACCCTGCACCAAGGTAACTTTAATTAAACTAGCATCTCTCGGTGTAGCTCAGGTGGTGGCATTCTGGTCTCACAACCATATAGTCGGTGGTTCAAGTCACGCTGTGACAGATTTTTTTTTTTTTCCTTTTCAAATTAAGTTATATAAAACATGTTGGTATGTCTAATTCCACGCGTAGTGTCAGTTTTCCTTTATGTTTATATAGACGAACTGAACATCTTGTCACCTGAAACGTTGGTTTAGTAGGTTAGCTGCTTGGGAAGTAGTTAGTAGCTATGGATATAGCTACGCAGCTACGCAGCTGTTCACAAACTTAAAAAGCCTACCTTCGTCAAATAAAAGTGAAGCCAATACCGTAAAAAAAATGTAACTTACGATTTTTGATTGAAAACATCATTATTAAGGACCTTTTATAAAATATAGAAAATTACGAATAAAAAAAAAGTGCTTTTTTTTTCTCTTAAATTACTGTTAGATATTAAAATATAAAAACGGCAGGACTCGAACCATCGACCCTATGGTTACAAGGCGAGAATGCTATCACCGGACTACACTAATAAATGCTGCAACTCATTTAATTAGTGTTACTTACTCGTACTTGAAAAATTCAAAGTCGATCTTCTCGAGAAATTTTGAGAGTTGCGTCGAACGGCTTTGTATGATAGTTAATTAAATTCTGAACTTCACGTAACATAAATATAGGGAAATTCTAAAATCCGATACCCATGTGGTCTTGTTAGTCCAGAATCATAGTCATAGATGAATGTAAGTGTTGAGACTTTTGGTTGTTTTCTCTGGATTTTGAAACTGAAAACAAAAATTATGCATAGAGAGCACTTCAATTAACATTTTCGTCTTTTGCTTCGACTGTGCACAACCAGAAATTATATGCCAGCACAACGACAGAAATAATTTTATCCGTAACTCAGCTCCCCCACACAAAACTGCACAAAATACAGTGCACCGCGTTACTGGTAGACACGCTCCACGGCAGACATAGCAGATAACGAGGCAAGCGGTACGTGGCAAGTGGCCAGTTAGCGGATTCGAGCGCTAATAAAGCCAGGTTATGCATTGCATATTCTCGCGCCGTTTTAGGTATGCGGAATACGCTTCCGGTAAATTGTAGCAGTAATGTACTAATCGCACCGAACTCTGCCGATTCTCGTTACGAATCTCTCGTTCATTACATGCATTAACGGAAAGTTGCATTCCGTAATTAGTCTAAAACTGTATTCGGATTAGAACTGTACGTGTATAAATACTGAAATATGAGACAATAGTCATGTCTGATTCATGACTACTATAATTTTTAGTCAAGAATTTCTTTCACTGCCGCTTGATTGGCAGGTAGCGGTGCATTGTCTACGGAAATTAACCTGCGTCGTGGAAACATGTTCTCTCGGGTGCTCGACAGAGTCCACGCCCTATTGTACTACCCATCTGTGTCAGTACGCTATCGGCTCAGCCTTCCTCAATACTATTTCTATGCTTTCCTTGCGTACACACTTGACGTAATGAATGCTGCAGTCATGCAGATGAATTACGATTTGTCCATAGTGTTCAGATGAGTAAAAACTGGGACTTCCGCGCGGGAATGGCCACGCCGTCTAGAGCGCCATCTTACCACAGTGTAACATACACAGTCGCGACACTCACTACTGTGAAAGTTTTACCAATGATGCTAGCGCTCCTAGTGGTGGACAAGGAGCCGTAAGAGTAATGTTCGTTGAATGAATTGCTGTTAGTTAGTCTCGCTAAAATTCGAGAACGGCTGAACCCATTCGGCTAATTTTAGTCTTTAAATATTCGTGTAAGTCCAGGGAAGGTTTAAACGGTGATAAAATATGGAAAAATTGTCCAGAAAAGAGGAAAATCGAGAAAAACTGAGCAGCTTTTCCAGTGAGATATCAATATCCAGTTACGATAGAATTTTGTACATTTCATGTTTGAAGCAAGAGGAAGGTTCGCATTAAATAAAAATTTGGAAAAGTCGCTCGGAAAGTAGGAAAATCTAGGAGAAACCTAAAGCGATTTTTATATTAATAAAAATCAATTGACACATGGTTGTAAGAGCATCACTTGAGTACAGCTTGACAGGACAAGGTTTGTATGAAATAATTTTTTTGGAAAATGTACCGGAAAATTGGAAAATTTGAGAAAAAGTGAAAGTGCGTCTTCAATGTGTTTTTGATTGAATTCAGCACTATAAATGACTATTCGCACGACAGAGAGGCGTAATTCTTCTTTTGTTTTGTTCATTATGGTCTTGGAATTGTTTTCACTAAAAAAAATAGACACTTAAAAAGGAAAGTCGCAAAATTCGAATCAATTTCCTTTTTCAATGTGTTTCTGAATGTACTTAACACTATACGTTGAGAACCGTTCATCCGATTGCGATAAAATTTCGATCATTTGACGTTCATCGAAAGATGAATGTTCCTATGAACTAAAAACTTGGGAAAGTTACCCGGAAAATTTGAAAATTCAGAAAAAAATGGAAATGGATTTTTCTATGAAATATCGAGACCATTAATCTGATTGCAATAAAATTTTACACATTCGACGTTCATAGCGGGAGAAGGTTTCAATGAAGTAAAAGTTTGGAATAGTTGGCCAGAAAATAGGAAAATTTGTGGAAAACTGAAAGAACTCTTTTCTTTAGGATATCAATATCATTCGTACGATTGCGATAAAAGTTTGCACATTTGACTTTCGAAGCAAGAGTACATACATATTAGCAATTGCAAAGCATTGCCTGGTCGATGACCCGGTAAAAGTCGTATCACCTCTTAATACAAAATCATATGTATTTTCGCCCTAGTAGCTTTATAAAGACACCATTAGATAGTCTAAGTACCGGCTTGATAGTGGGCGGAAAGAGTGGACAAATCACGCGCACATGTCCAGGATAATGTTCATGTCACATTCGTGGAAGTTCATGGAAGGTTTAAACGGTGATATAATACGGAAAAATTGCGAGTAAAATTTAGATTTAAAACATATAAAACAATGTCTTGGTTGTTGTCTTGGTTGCGTTCAGAAATATACTTTGAAAGAGTAAAGTTCGCTTTACATTATGTGAACCCGTATATGAACTATCAAAGATAAAAATGAATTGTTCGTTAGTCTCGCTAAAACTCGAGAACGGTTGAACCGATTTGGCTATAAATCATTATATAAACCACTTGATCTATTGTGATGAAATCTGGTGTTGATATAGTTTTTCCATATTTTATAACCGTTTAAACCTTCCCTGAACTTCCACGAATGTGACATGAACATTATCCTGTAGATGTGTGCGTGGTGTGCCGATTCTTTCCGCCCACTGTCTGTTGATGCATTTAGAAAGTTACATATGATTTAAATTAATATGTTTTATATTAAGAGATAAGTGATACGAAGATCACCGGGTCTTCTAGTCGTGAAATAAAAGTAAAAACAGCTGAATTTCCCTGTTTCAGTAATATAAACAACAACTCATTTATGAGGAAATACTAACGAAAACGTGTATATTTTGCAACCTACTCCGATGATACCACGAGAGGAAAAAACGGAGGAGAAACAGTAATTCTTGTTGTGGTCTGTTGTTATGTGACAGACACTTTATTTGACGCGTAAAAACTCGATGTGAAGTCTAAAGATTCGGACATTTTTCCACTTCACTCGTCTTTGTTATAAGCGCATAAACTTTTGACTGTAATTACTTTTGCTTATAAAACGTAAGACTTGAACGTCTGGAGTTCACATGTACCAACAATTGTGAAATAGGTTTCTGCCTTATTGGGAAACTGAATTTTTTGCTTTCGAAGTTTTATTGTCACGTTTGTGAGGATGGTCCTTCAGTTAAAACCGTAGTGGCTGATCTGGTACATAAAATAATGTAGGTGTTGCATTCAATATATGTTTCTATCGTTCAACTCTTATTGATTTGAGTTGAATATTAGTGAAGACATCTTGAGGTTCCTCAGTCGCGCAGATCATCGTTTCACACCTTCCATGGTTCTTGGGGAAGGCGGCCAACCATCCCTGATTCTGCGGGACTGTCCCCAATTCTGCCGCACCGTCCCGCATCGGAAGACTTAACAAAAGTGTCCCGCAAAACGCAAAATTTGTCCCGCATGTTGGTAATTTTCATATTTCACCGACTGCAGATTTTTCCCACGTATCTTAAGCGTAAGTTCGTATCCTGAATCGGATTTATGAGTGTGATTATCTGCAGTAACTGTCGTTGTCTAGTGTACATAAAAACAGAAATAAATACACCACTAGCTCTTAGCCCGGGGCACCACTCTTAGTTCTCGGTAGCTGGTAGAGATAGTAATAGGTTCCAGACGAAAAATTCCGGGTCATGGAGAAGTTCAACCGGCGATAGCTTAGGTTGTAAGTTAGTCGCCACCTAGACTCCACATTGTTGATTTGTTTCTGCGTGCTTCCCCGATTTCGTAAGCTACTGATTTTTCTTCCTTCAATACTGCTCAAGTTCTCGTAGAATAGTACTGTTGGGCCAATTTTATGGGCTTACAGTTGGCAGAGTAAAATTTCCGCGATGTCTTGCATGTGCTACGACTGTCTGACTGGGAAAAACATTATGGTCACGTTTTCGTCTGAAAATAAACAGGAAGACAGTGAAAATTACCTTCGAGGTGCCTACTATTGTGTCCTACATTTGTAGTGCCCGTGTTACAAATCGAGGCACAAATTTCTCACATTCGCACCAGGAAACTATACTCAGCTAATGAAGGAGATATTTAAGAAACTGATAAGCAGCTGATGATTTTAACATGCATTTTATGAAATGTTTTTCAGCTGTTGACTTGCACCTCACCTAAACATTGAATATACGGATATTAATACGCACACAGTCGTTCATGTAAGCTATACCAAGCAACAGTTTTCGCTTCCAGTGTCCTATTTGCTTGCATCACGGTTGTGGAAGTTTCACAGAACGCGTTATCAGTCTACATTTTACATATTTTGTTAATAGTTTACGATACCTATGGAGGGCATGGTATAAATTTGTATAGGAATGGCTTGTGAAAGACAGTGAGCTAGTGAATTCCCTTTCTGACCCTGAGATAATGAATTCCCTTTCTGACCCAGCTTTTAAATGTTCAAATGTTTGTAAAATTATTAAAACCAACAAGTACACCCAAGCCCGATGAGAAGGGTTACTACCTCCAACTGGAGCGGCCGCACAATCAGTAACATCACAGTCTAACTAGAAAATAGCTGCACATTTGTCTTTATTAGCTTTCCCAAGAATAAGACGGCCAACTTCTTCGGATCCCAATGCGGGACGTTTCGAGGATGTGGATGAGGGGGAAAAAAAAAACAACTGAGAACACCCCATTGGAACTTTTGCACCGCACGTCTGAAGGAGTTATATACTTCTGTAAATAAGGGAACTCCTTTTACAAGTGGAAGGAAGGAAGCTTGGAGTTTAACATCCCCTCGACGGCGTGGTCATTAGAGACGGAGCTAACGTTCGGAGTGTTTGGGTAAGGATGTGGAAGGAAATCGGCCAAGCCCTTTCAAAGGAACCATCCCGGTATTTGCCTGGAGTGATTTAGGGAAATCACGGAAAACCTAAATCTGGATGGCCGGAGGTGGATTTGAACCACCGTCCGTCCAAGAATTTAATAGAAAAGTAAAATATTCGAAGAAGTACAAATGTGGGTCCTGCGAGACATAATATAGGCGGGACACGGGACATTGATTTCAAAATTGTTACTGCCACAAGGACTTGTAAAAGGCACCGAGCGAGGTGGCGCAGTGGTAATACACTGGACTCGTATTCGGAAGGACGGTGGTTCAAATCCACCTCCGGCCATCCAGATTTAGGTTTTCCGTGATTTCGCTAAATCACTCCAGGCAAATGCCGGGTTGGTTCCTTTGAAAGGGCTTGGCCGATTTCCTTCCACATCCTTACCCAAACACTCCGAGCGTTAGCTCCGTCTCTAATGACCACGCTGTCGACGGGACGTTAAACTCCAAGCTTCCTTCCTTCCACTTGTAAAAGGAGTTCCCTTATTTACAGAAGTATATAACTCCTTCAGCGGTGGCCGAGGAGACTGAGGCGCTTCAGTCACGGTCTGCACGGCCACTACTGTCGGGGGTTCGAATCCCCCCTCGGGCATGGATATTTGTGCCGTCCTTAGTTGTAGGTAGTTCATAAGTAGTTTGTAAGTTTAGGGACTGATGACCCCGTAGTTAAGTCCCATAAGCTATACAAACATTTGAACATTTGAGACGTGCGGTGCAAAAGCTCCAATGGGGTGTTCTCAGTTGGTATTTTTTCCCCCTCATCCACATCCTCGAGACGTCCCGCATTGGGATCCGAAGAAGTTGGCCGTCTTATTCTTGGGAAAGCTAATAAAGACTAATGTGCAGCTATTTTCTAGTTATTACCGATTTTTATAGCACTGCTTACCTTCGCAGTTGTATAAAGTATGTTAAACTCAATTTAAACGATACTATACACACTCACCCCATATAGTATTCAGAAACGTACCTTTCCAGCCGCTAGGAGCGCTGCTGTCGTGACGTATACCAAAATCAGTGGGAGCGTCGTGACTGTATACGTTAGACTGTGATGTTACTGATTGTGCGGCCGCTCCAGTTGGAGGTTGTAGCCCCTCCCTTCGGGGTTGGGTGTACTTGTTGGTTTTAATAATTTTACAAACATTTGAACATTTAAATGCTGGGTCAGAAAGGGACTTCATTATCTCAGGGTTAGAAAGGGAATTCACTAGCTCATTGTCTTTCACAAGCCATTCCTAAACAAATTTATACTATGCCCTCCATAGGTATCATAACCTATTAACAAAATATGTAAAATGTAGACTAATAACGCGTTCTGTGAAACTTCCACTATCGCGATGCAAGCAAGTAGGACTTTGAAGCGAAAACTTTGGAGTGGTGTAGCTTACATGAACGGCTGTGTGCGTTTTAACATCCGTATATTCAATGTTTAGGTGAGGTGCAAGTCAACAGCTCAACACTTTATAAAATGCACTTTAAAATCATCAGCTGCTTATCAGTTCCTTAAAGATCTCCTAGTTTCCATCGTAGAGCATTTTGGATAAAAATTTATTAAAACTGATTAGGAAAATGCATTGCATAAAGTTAAATCTGATAACAAAAGAAAATTTCACTAAAAAGTGAAACTATCATATTTAACTATCCCATTCGTCAAGCACGTTTTTAATGAAATCGACTTCTGCTGTTAGGAGTCACATTCAATATTACTTAATCTATTTTCCTAATCTGTTTTAATACTTTGGTTGATTGTCTACCACAGAAACTCGTCGAATTTCAAGGAATTAACCATTAGCTCCACTCCCATGAACCACAGACATTGCCGAGGTGGGGTGGTTTGCGTGCCTCAACGATACATATAGCCGTACCGTAGGTGCAACCACAGCCGAGGGGTATCTGTGGAGAGGCCAGACAAACGTGTGGTTCCTGAAGAGGGGCAGCAGCCTTTTCAGTAGGGGCAACAGTCTGGATGATTGACTGAGCTGGCCTTGTAACATCAGCTAATGTGGCTTTGCCACACAGCTACTGCGAACGGCTGAAAGCAAGGGGAAACTACAGCCGTTACCTTTCCCGAGGACATGCAGCTCTACTGTATGAACATATGATGATGTCATCCTCTCGGGTAAAATATTCCGGAGGTAAAATAGTCCCCCATTCGGATCTCCGGGCGGGGACTACTCAGGAGGATGTTATCATCAGGAAAGACAATACTGGCATTCTACGGGTCGGAGCGTGGAATGTTAGATCCCTTAATCGAGTAGGAAAAGTAGAAAATTTAAAAAGGGAAATGGATAGGTTGAAGTTAGATATAGTGGGGATTAGTGAAGTTCGGTGGCAGGATGAACAGGATTTCTGGTCAGGTGAGTACAGGATTATAAATACAAAATCAATTGGGGGTATCACAGGTGTAGGATTGATAATGAATAAGAAAATAGGAATGCGGGTAAACTACTATGACCAGCACAGTGATCGCATTATCATTGTCAAGATAGATACGAAGCCAACACCGACAACAGTAGTACAGGTTTATATGCCAACTAGCTCTGCCGATGATGAGGAAATCGAAGAAATATATGAGGAGCTAAAGGAAATTATTCAGACAATTAAGGGAGAGGAAAACTTAATTGTGATGGGAGACTGGAATTCGGTAGTAGGACAAGGAAGAGAAGGAAAGATAGTAGATGAATATGGTCTGGGCAAAAGGAATCAAAGAGGAAGCACCCTGGTAGAATTTTGCACAGAACATAATTTAGTTATAACAAACACCTGGTTCAAGAATCACAAAAGAAGGTTGTATACGTGGAAGAGACCAGGAGACACCGGGCGATACCAGATAGATTTTATTATGGTAAGACATAGATTTCGGAACCAGGTTTTACAGTGTAAGACGTACCCAGGGGCAGATATAGACTCTGACCATAACTTGTTGGTTATGAACTGTACAACTGAAACTGAAGAAACTACAAAAAGATAGGAAAAAAAGGAGATGGGAGCTGGATAAATTGAAGGAACCTGAGGTTCTTAAAAATTTCAAGAGGGAGCTTTAGGCAGCAATTGACAGAAACAGAGGAAAATAAGACAGTAGAGGAGGAATGGGTAAAATTGAGAGATGAAATAGTGAAAGTAGCAGAGGACAAAATAGGTAGGAAGGCAAGACCTACAAAAAATCCTTGGATATCACAGGAGGTACTAAATTTAATCGATGAAAGGAGAAAATATAAAAATGCAGTAAATGAAACAGGCAAAATGGAGTACAGACGACTAAGAAATGAGATAGACAGGAAGTGCAAAATGGCTAAGCAAGAGTGGCTAGAAGCCAAATGCAAATCTGTAGAAGAATGTGTAAGAAGGGGAAAAGTAGATACCGCCTACAGGAAAATAAAAGAGACATTTGGAGACAAGAAAAGCAACTCTACGAATATCAAGAAGTCAGATGGGAAACCAGTTCTCAGCAAAGAAGGGAAAGCTGAAAGGTGGAAAGAGTATATATAGGGGCTCTACAAAGGAAATGAACTTCGAGACAATATTGTAGGAAGGAAAGAAGATGCAGATTAAATGGGTGATACTGTACTGAGAGAAGAATTTGACAGATCCCTGAAAGACCTAAGTCGAAACAAGGCCCCTGGAGTAGATGATATTCCCTCAGAGCTACTGAAGTCTCTCTGGTGTGTAAGATGTATGAGACAGGCGAAGTACCCTCAGACTTTAAGAAAAATGTTATAATCCCCATTCCAAAGAAAGCAGGTGCAGACAGGTGTGAAAAATACAGAACCATCAGTTTAATAAGTCATGGTTGCAAAATATTAACACGAATTATATACAGAAGGATGGAAAAGCTGGCAGGAGCCGACCTCGGGGAAGATCAGTTTGGGTTCAGGAGAAATGTAGGAACACTGGAGGCAATACTCACTTTACGGCTTATCCTAGAAGGTAGATTAAGAAAAGGCAAACCTACATTTCTAGCTTTTTTAGATCTGGAGAAGGCTTTTGACAATGTTGATTGGAATAAACTCTTTCAAGTTCTGAAGCAAGCAGGAGTGAAATATAGGGAGCGTAAGGTTATTTCCAACTTGTACAAAAGCCAGACAGCGGTTGTCAGAGTTGAAGGGCATGAAAGGGATGCAGTGGTTGGAAAGGAAGTCAGACAGGGTTGTAGTCTTTCTCCATTGTTATTCAATTTGTACATTGAGCAAGCCATAAAGGAAAGCAAGGAGAAATTTGGTGAAGGAATTAAAGTTCAGGGGGAAGAATTAAAAACATTGCGTTTTGCCGACGACATAGTAATTCTGTCAGATACAGCAAAGGACCTGGAAGAGCAATTGAACGGAATGGACAGCGTGCTGAAAGGAGCATATAAGATGAACATTAGCAAGAGCAAAACTAGGGTAATGGAGTGCAGTGTAAGAAAATCAGGTGATGCTGAAGGAATTAGATTGGGAAACGAAGCAATAAAGGAGGTAGATGAGTTTTGTTACTTGGGCAGTAAAATAAAAAATGATGGTCGCAGTACAGAGGATATAAAATGCAGAATGGCAGTGGGTAGAAAAGCGTTCTTGAAAAAGAGAAATTTGTTAACATCGAATATTGATTTAAGCCTAAGGAAGTCCTTCCTGAAGGCATTTGTATGAAGTGTTGCCTTGTATGGGAGTGAGGCATGTACGATAAACAGTGCGGACTGGAAGAGGATTGAGGCTTTTGAAATATGGTGCTTCAGAAGAATGCTGAAGATTAGGTGGGTGGATCGCGTAACTAATGAGGAGGTACTGAACAGAATTGGGGAGAAAAGAAATTTCTGGCGTACCTTGACTAAAAGAAGGGATAGATTGGTAGGACACATTCTTAGACATCAAGGAATTGTGAATTTAGCATTGGAAGGAAGTGTGTGGGGTAAAAATCGCAGAGGTAGACCAAGAGATGGATATAGTAAGCAGATTCAGACATATGTAGGTTGCCGTTCTTATGTGGAGATGAAGAGGCTTGCTCAGGATAGGGTATTGTGGAGAGCTGCATCAAACCAGTCTCCGGACTGAAGACCACAACAACAACTACAACCAATAGCTGATGGTTTTTGGATGCATTTTACATCCCTATGTTCGTCCATTTTAGTTGTTAGAAAGCCCTGATTGGAGTGTTTGACAATTTGATTGATTAATATAGTCTACTACATCGACTTACGTGTGCTTGAAAGTCAGTCCCGTGTTGTCTTCAATCCGCAGACTGTTTTGATGCTACTCTCCATGCTACCCTGTCCTGTGCTAGCCTCTTCATCCGAGAATACGAATGGCAACCTTCTTTCTTTTGAATCTGCTTACTGTGTTCGTCCCTCGATCTTCCTCTACGATTTTACACTACACACTTCCTTTTAATGCTAAGTTGACGATTCCTTGATGTCTCAGAATGTGTCCCACCAATCTGTCCCTTCTCTTAGTCAGGATATACCAGAAACTCCTTTTCTCCCCAATTCTGTTGAGGGCACCTCCTCATTTGTTATGTGACCTACCCATCTAATCTTCATCTGTAGCACCACATTTCAAAAGCGTCTATCATCATTTTGTCTGAACTCCTTCCCTTCCACGTTTCACTCCCGTACAGTGCTACACTCCAGACAAATGATTTCCTAAAAGAAACTGAACCACTGTTTCAGCAGTCTGGTCTCTCGTAATCTGATGTGGCTAAAACAGGCAATGCTCCTTCTGTGCATTGTGTCCACAATTGATTCATTTTCCAGATAGACCATTTCATTATGCATCAGTCTCCAGTGTCCATCTACCTGATGTTTTTTATTGATGATTGTTCTGATGATCCTAGTTTTTGCAATTCATTCGTTTTTGCTTTGGTATTGAACTTAAACAGAGTTTCACTTGCGTAAGTTGCTTCAGGCTTAACTACTGAACCATAATGTTTGAATTTATCGTTCATTGAGAAACATTTCTTCTTATATGTTGACCACGTGACTTGTCGTGCCTGCCTCGATCTTGTTGTTCTGTGTTGTATAGAGGCTTTCTCATTTACATTCCAAGTTATAATTTTCCCAAGATACTTGAACTTTTTTATAACCTTAATTTGTTTGTTATTGTTTATCAGACTGAATGGGGCTTGAACTTCGAAGGTCGGCATAATTTCCGTCTTATCAAATGACATTTGTCATCCCACTTATGCTGAAATGTTTTCTAGTTGCTTAATTTGGACTTCAGTCTCTTGAACATAATTTGCCAGTAGTAAAAGATCGTCTACAAATGCTAGGCAGTTTAGTTTTATATTTCTACCAATATTGATGTTCAGTTGGCTTTTGTTTCTCCATTCTCGCATGACCTTCTCTAGTAAACAATTAAAATAGGTGTGACACCATACCCCTGCCGAAGTCCCGTTTTGATTGTAAACGGTTCTGACAATTCTCCTCGAAATTTAATTTTTGTTTAAATATTCTTGAGAGCAATTCCAATAAGATTGAACAGTTTTCTGTCAAAGACCAAATTCTTGAAGGATTTTTAGTAATGACTACCACTGAATACTGTCATAAGCTTTCTTTGAAGTCAACGAAAGTGATGACTAGATCGTGCTCTTTTATGCTTCATAATCCACTTAAGACTGATGATCTGATCTGGAAAACTTCTGCCTGTCCGAAATCCTCGGTACTCCCCAAGTTTTTGGTCCAGTTGTTCCTGTATTCTTGAGTGAATAATTGTGGAAAAGATCTTATATGTGACATCAACAAGAGATACCCCTCTACAGTATCACTGTTGCGGTCTGACCTATCTCCTTTCTTGTGTTCAGGAGTGGATTATTGATAAATGAATTGCTGTTTGTTAGTCTCGCTAAAACTCGAAAACAACTGAACCGATTTGGCTCATTTTAGTCTTGAAATATTCGTGCAAGTCCAGGGAAGGTTTAAACGGTGATACAATATGGAATAGTTGCCCAGAAAAAGAGAATCGGGAAAAACTGAAACAGCTTTTTCCAGTGAGCTATCAATACCGTTCGTCCAATTGCGATAAAATGTTATACATTTCACGTTGAAAGGGAGAGGAAGATTCGCAGCAAATACAAATTTGGAAAAGTCGCCTGGAAAGTAGGAAAATTTAAGAAAAAACGAAAGCGATTTTTTTTCTATGAATAAAAATCAATTGCCACATGGTTGTAAGAGCCTAACTTGAGTACGGCTTGATAGGATATGGTTTGTATGGAACAATTTTTTTTGGAAAATGTACCGGAAACTTGGAAAATTTGAGAAAAACTGAATGTTTGTCTTTCAATTTGCTTTTGATTGCATTCAGCACTATGACTAGGGAAAGTTTTCAGTAAAAGAAAAAGAAAATAGGATCACTTACAAAGATCGAAAAATTCGAACGAAGTTCCTTTCCAATGTGTTTATAAATGTACTTAACACTATAAATTGAGAACCGTTCATCAGATTGCGATAAAATTTTAATTATTTGAAGTTCAACGAAATATGAACATTCTTATGAACTAAAAATTTAGGAAACTTTCGGAAAATTTGAAAATTCTCGAGAAACTGTAAGAGCTTTTTTCAATGGGATATCAATATCATTCGTCTGATTGCGATAAAGTTTACATATTTGACGTTCAAAGCAAGAGTAACGTTCTTATGAAATAGAAATTTGGAAATGTATCCCCGAAAATTGGAACATTCTATAAAATCTCAGAACCATTCATCTGTTTACGAATGAGACATGAACATTATCCTGCACATGTGTGCTTTCCGCCAGCTATCGAACCGATACTTAAACTATCTGATGATGCCTTTATAAAGCTACTGGATTTAAATTAATACGGTTTATTTTAAGAGGTAAGTGATACGAAGTTCACCGGGACGTCTAGTATATATATTACAACAGCATCATATGCAAATAGTTGTAACAAGTCAATTCCGCGCTCATCTGCCAGGCAGGAAGTCACACGTGAAATAGTCGGATGCTGAGTGTTGAGTGTGCGTTAGACTTTGAGTAAAGGCAGTCTGGCAGATTTGTCGGCGTGATGCAGCCGGCAGCAGCTAATTTATTGGTTTATCCCAGGCCAGCGGTGACGTCAGGGACGAGTGGCAGTTGCACAAACGCGAACTACTGTCCTAATAAGCAAACATGCATCTCCAACCATGCTGAGTACAGAGTGACCCACAGTGATAAATGAAGGGTAATTGAAAGACGAACTCAATGTGTAGAAAGGACATACAGTGCAATATGTTAGGATATAATTGCTGTCACAAACGGTTTATTCTGTAGCGACATTGAAGTATATTGTTCCTGTGAGTTGATGTGGGTAGATGTTATACCTGAGTACCAGAATAAATTAATAACTGTTACTTTTTACTGACCCCCTGACTCAGACGATTACATTGTAGGAATGATCAAAGAAAGCTTGGATCAATTTAAAAAACGTACCCAAATCATATTATTTTAATTGATAGCAACTATAACTTACCCTCGATATGTTGGCAAAAATACATTTTCAAAACCGGAGGAAAGCATAAAACATCGTCCGAAATGATACTGAACGCATCATCCGAAAATTATATCGAAGAGTTAGTTCATGAACCCACTAGAAAGGTAAATGGTTGTGAAAACATACTAGAGCTCTTGGCAACAAATAACCCAGAGGTAATAAAGAGCATAAAACAGACGCAATATGACAAACTTACCAATTTTTTTTTTATCTTGAAAAGTATACATCACACCGAAGTAAACACTCGAATCGCATTTCCTGTTAAGACTTACCGATAGATTTATTTACACGTTTAATATCTTTAATAGTGAACTCATAGAGACATTTCGTATGAGTTGTTAGACCAATTATTACATTTATTACATAAATTTAATTAAATGTATCTCATTTTTTATTCGCTGTTATTTACAATGACCAGTCCTCTGGATGCTAAAACAAGGCGCATTTTTATTATTATTTTTAGTTTTGTTTTGTTTTACACTGCATAATTTCTTTTTGTATCTAGTTAAGTTTAACAACATAAAGGTCAACTAACTTATAAAATAACGCTATTAATAACAATCAGAGGAAAATTAATTACATAATATATATCCATTTAAGAAGTAGAAGTAAAGAATAAGGGCAAGTACAGAAGTCTACGTTGAAAAATACAGTGAAAGAAAAACATGAATTTATATTTAATAGAAGAAAATGATAGTAGAAATTATTAGAAGATGGGGTGCGGCACCTTATGATGCTTGAGGGTCAAGACCTGGCATTCTCAACAAGTCGTCAACCCTCTACCATCGTTAGTATTATCTGTATGTTATACTAATTCAGATTATAATGTTCTTCTGTTTTATTATAATCTATTAACAGGTTTATAGCGCCGTTTTGCCGGTGACAGAAAGCGACACTTCGCTGACACTTTCGTATTTGTCCTTATTACTATAGTTACACTAATTATTGTCTATTAAATGATGATCACTGTCCGCGTCCGTGTCGGTGTTTTGTGTTGGGGTCCGTGTTGTTGTCCCTGTCGTGTTCTCAATTTCGGTTCCTTTCTTAGTACACTCTATGCACTGTGTTTGCTCACTGCATACGTTGTTGTCTTCTGAATAGTTCGGAAATGTGGAAATTGTAAATCTATCGGACCAAACTGCGTGGTCATCAGTCCGTAGCTTACAAACTACTGAAACTAAGGTAAACTAACCTACGTACAACACACACACACACACACACACACACACACACACACACACACACACACACATCCATGCCCCAGGGAGGACTTAAACCTCCGACGGCGAGCAACCTGTATGGTTCCTTTCGTTTGTATTCGTCATATGTCGTATGCGAGGTTTTATCTGTTGGTATATTGAGTGTCCCATCGGTCCTCTTGTCTTATGGCCTCGTATATTTGTTGTTCTGTGTGAGCATTTAGTGCTGGTGATGTGTCTCTGAGGTGATTGTAGGTCCCTCAAACAGGACAACGTGTTCGGGATATCCCCTCTCCCCACGTGTGCAGTATGGTGTCTCTCAGAGGCTGACGCGGTGTCAGTGCGTAGGATAAGGGCCGTGTCCTGTCAAAAAAGTGTACCATGCCGCGGCTGGAACGACACGGTTTATTCTTAGTCTCTCCATTATGTCGAGGAGAAAGAATGGACCGTCCGCCCCTTCTCACTTAAATGGATCGCCAAAGGAATAAACGGACTCTTCTCCTGAATAAGATTCACCAAACTGCTGAAACTGTAACATAACATAATAACATGACTCTTCCACCGTCCTCTATACTTAAAAATCCCTCATCCATCCCATCCTTGTGTAGCCCATCCAGCCTGGATCTCCGCCCCCCCCCCACCTCTTAAATCCTTCTACAAATCCCTGGAGATACTAGAGCGCTATTGCCTCACTTTTGGTATCCTCCTTATTCCCCCCACCCCCACATGGATCCTCTGCGGCCTCTTTCCCCCGCCTTGTCCTCTTTATTGAATATCTCCGCCTCCGTTACCTATCCCGCAAGTTAGCCCCTCTTAATCCTCTAGTCCATTCCATCCTCTCAGCAAACGGTTCGCTGCTGAAGTCCACCACTGTATCCCCCCCACCCCCGCTCTACACCAGTCCATTGTCCGGATCCTTTCCCAAGGCAACTTCCGTACCCTCCCCCTCCTGGATGATGCTCCCCGACCTAACATCTACCGTTCCTACCAGCTGTGATCCTTCCCCTTTTTCGCTCTTCCCATCCTCTCCCTGAGGGTGTGACCATCCCTCCCTTACTCCCCTCCTGCTCCTTCTCATCATTCCACCCAGCTGTCCCTCCAGCTCCTCCCCTCTCCTCCTTCCCCCTGGGATATACCTCCCCCACTGGCCATGTGGCCCCTCCCCACTTTCTCCCCCTCTCATCACCTCATCCCCCACATCTCACCTTAAGTATTTATGTGGAATCTTTTAATGTGTGTGTGTTTTATTTACCAACAGTGAATGGTCAACCCGCCGTAACCGACACCATTCGAAGAAACATAGAATTAAAATTTAAGCTATGGGATATGGGTTGGTCGCTGTTGGCAAATAAAACTATGCTCTAAAAGACGCCGTATTTTACGAAGCACACACACGGAACGTGAGGCGTCGGCATTGGGTTGGCCATGACTGTACGTGAAAATAGTTTTTTAAAAAACGCATTACGAGCATTCAACAACAGCGAACGGCCAACCCGTAGCCGCCGCGCAGTGTTAGTTTAATCGTCTGTGTTTCTCATGTGCCTTCGCAACTCCAGCAGTTTGTTTTAATCATCATCGTCATTTCAGTGTTTCACTCCATTTCCAGCACTTTATGTTTCTCCAATTAAAATTGCCATGTTTCATTTGTAATTTATTTCCCACTTTATCACCTTTTAAAACTTTTATGTTCTTCCGTATCACTTTTTAAATTCTATAGGCTGAAGCGATCTGCGAGCCCTCCCATCCCTCCCCGTATGAGGGAATGAACTGACAATGAAGAAAAAAAAAGTAAGATCATGCAAAGAAACGGAGCTGGGACAAAAGTCATCGATATAACTTAAGGGGACATAGCCAGTTGAAGTGCTTATCTCTCAATAGTGGAAGGCGTGCGCAACCCAACAGATACTATAAGGGAGGATATTTGGCCGTTTCTTAACAACATACTCTTCACGGAAGTGTTGTATTCCTTGGAGAACAAAGAGAAAATTTCACAACGGTAATGTGTAATGAAAATTTTCCTACTCGTCTGAATTACACTACATTTTTTCTATATTTAGAGCACGCTGACATTAATCACAACAATCACAAATTTCGTCTACGTCATCTTGAATCCTTCTAGAGTCATTCACTGACCACACCTTCCCGTAAACTGCAGCATAAAAAAAGCTGTAGATTGATACTCACCAACTCCGTCAGATTATCTATACCAAGTTTCTAAAAGCAGGTACAAAGCAATTATTTAAGTAGACCAACATGAAGTCGCTAACGCATATTTACGAGGGTCATTTACGTCTAGTGGAGAGCTCACCACATTATACGGTTCTCTGAATACTAATGTGAGGACATTGTTATTAATTGGTAATATAACCTCATTGTGCAATGCAGATCTGATTCTCATTCAATAGCTATATGGAGAAGTTCTTCTCTTATTTGACCTTAATTCTTGTCGTATTTGCCTTCAGAGCGCCTAAACTCGCAGAAGGAGGCGAAGTTCGCAAGAGCGCTAATTAAGAAGAGATCTTCGGCAACTATTTGGGAACAGCAGAGAAGGTAAACTGTAATTTCACAAAGCTGAACTAAGCTGTGGGTGACTGAATCACGGAACAGAACTTACTAAGTGGTGTATATAAAGTCCGAGACTTTTAATTATTTATTTCACAAGAACCAAACATTGTACAGATATAAATTTTGAAAAGATATCCTGAAAGGCTTTTTTTTTTTTTTTTTTTTTTTTTTTTTTTTTTTTTTTTTTTTTTTTTTTCATGTATACCACCACAACTTATGCTAATTTTCCGGTAGCGTCAGTAGGAAACATGGCGAGTTCAGCTGCGGGATGAGCTTTGTGTGTGTTGGAGTTCGACACAAACAAGTGTGCTATTATCCAGTAACTTCCGGGTGTGTGGCCGGATCCCGTCGTCATTCTGACACGATATTTCGGCCTGTAAACGTCCGGCCATCTTCAGGTGAGTAGCGAGTACTGAAGAGCCCAGGTGCTGTCGCGGTATTTATAGTGGTTCTCGCGCATGCCAAAAGTGCTGGTATCATTTTGCGCATGCGTTAGATAGTGTCATGTGCGATATATCCGGGTTGTATGTGCTGCCCTGGGTGGTGGAAGAGCAATATTCATTGATAATCGATTGATTGCGTCGATTACGCTGTGACTGCATGATGTTAATCACAAGATTCCAATTTTTCTCGTGCTGAAAGCCGTTGTCACGATTTATAAGATTTTCGGCAAGACGAATTTCCACCGATTCTTTAATAAGTGAATTGCAGAAACTGGAGACTGGAGTTAAAATTTTAGTTTTACTATATTCCATTGTGTGGCCCACGGAATTGCAGTGTTTTGCTACTGCCAATTTTGTTGGTTGGAGTAGACGAGTGTGTCTCTCGTGTTCTACACATCATTCCAGTACATATCGTATTGTCTGGCTTATATATGCAGCGCCACACTCACAAGGGATCTTGTAAACGCCCGATTTTCTCAGTTGCAGATCATCTTTGACGGGTCCTACTAAGGCCAAATTCTTCCCAGGTGGACGGAAGATAACATTGATTTTATTTCTCCTAAGCAACATGCCTGTTTTGGAGGACACATTTCCGGTAAAAGGAAGGAAAGCAATTGATTTGTAATGTTCATCAGCGTCCTCTGTGCGTTGCTTCTTATTATTGTAGTTGTACATGGCCTTCTTTATTTGGCGATAAGTATATCCGTTATCTTTGAAAAACCTTCTCCAGAAGTCACAAGTGTGCTATTGCTTTTCAGCGGATGTTTAGAACCAAGTACGGTAAAAATCCACCAAAAAGGAAGGCCACCACTGCCACAACAAATTCCTTACAACGGGCAAAGGGAAGCGGACGTCCCTGTGTGCGTGAAGTGAATGTGGAGCGCGTACCAGAGACATTCATAAGGAGTCCAAAGAAATCGGTGCGTCATGCATTCCGTGAACAGGAAATGGCTCCATTTCCAGTTCAGAAAGTCCTGCGACATGAGCTGTATATGAAACCATTCAAATTGGAGCTAGTGCAGAAGCTCAATGACGACAAATACAAGCATTTTGAGTTTTGTACACATAACAACTGAATGTGGATGGTGATAGCATTGTTGATCGCTTAAGTTTCAGCGACGAAGCCACTTTTCACACTAATGGGAAAGTGAACAGGCATATTTGTCGAATCTGAGATACAAAGCATCCACACGAATGCAATGAATTTGAGCGTGATTCCCCAAAGGTAAATGATTTGGGCCTTGCCACGTGTAATACTGTACGCGCCAGTCTTCTTCGCCGAGAGCACTGTAATTGGATATTCCTACTTACGTTGTAGCAATGGCTGATGCCTCAAATACAATCGGACTTTCCATTCATCTTTCAGCAAGTGAGGCTCCACCTGACTTTCATCGTGAAGTTCGCGGGTACCTGAACACCTCATAGATGGATCGACCGTGCTACAGAAGCGGACCGCTGTTTCATGAAATGGCCTCCCCGATCACCGGTCTCACTCAGAGTCACTTTTCTTTGTAGGGACACATTAAAGATCTGGTGTATGATACCGCGTCTATCACGTGATGTAGGAGGGCTCCGGGAGAGAAAAAGGAAAGCGACTGCAACATTCGACGATGCCATGCTGGGACAGTTATGGATTGACAGTACTGACTTCTCCCCGGCCACGAATGGTTCGCATATCAAACGTTTCGGAAAGAAAACTAACTTTCAGAGTTTCTCTTGAAAATGCAATATGTATGACTATTATAAAATGTTTAGATCTTGTGCAATAAATAATTGAAAGTGTTCCCGGAATTAATGTACACCCTGTATTACTCGGCAGGCAATACCGAAACTCTTCCTCGTGGCGATGTGTGTACCATACTCCGCTGGAACTAGCACCACTCTCAATAACTATCTGCTGATGGAAGACTGTGGCGGCGGCTTTTATGAGTCAGATTGGCTCGCCAAGATAATGTTCACATCTGTTCCGCTTTTGCGAGCGCGGGAAATCAAGACCTCGTTGCTGATAACGAATATGAAAGTTCATATCTGTATCCCTTGCTATACCGTTCTTTCCCCATTCTGTACCATAAACCGTCTTATTACGAATTTTGTAAAATTATTTTGTATATCTTCATAACGTTACAATTCCTACACAGATAGCCTACCAAAATACCTGTTTATTTATGTTAGAGCTTCTAGGCTACCACGGAGGACGTTGGCTAACACTCTATGAGTGCATTACCGAACAGAAATAAATGAAAACAGACACGTAGGAGATGAGAGCCATTTCAGATCATTATATAAGTGCTTCAAAGAGATATATTATTACGAGGCGTGTCCAGAAAGTAAGTTTCGTTTGGTAATAAAATGAAATTGTACACAGATACAGAAGAAATTTTTATTGCACAAAATTCTACAACTCTTAAACTACTTTTCCACATAACTGCCGAAATATTGTAGGCATTTGTCATAGCATGCCACCAGGTTTTGTATACCTTCTTCATAGAAATCTGCCACCTGTGTCTTCAACCAGTTGGAAACAGTTTCTTTCAGCTCGTCGTCATTGGTGAAGTGATGACCGCCAAGGAAAGACTTGAGATGTAAGAACAGATGAAAGTCGCTAGGATCGAGTTCAGGGCTGTACGGAGGATGGTCAAACATGTTCCAGCCAAATACCTGTAGGAGGTTTTTCGTCACATTTGCAGTGTGTGGTCGTGCTTTGTCGTGAAGCAAACCAACACCATTTGACCTTATTCTGAATCTCGCAATAAGCATCTGCTTTGATTGTTTGACCACGCAGTAAGAAGTCAGTGAGCAGGATACCTTTCCAGTCCCAGAACACTGTGCACATCATTTTCCGAGGTGTCATGATTTGCTTCGGCTTTACCTTTGGTGGGGATGAATTGTGCCTCCATTCCATTGATTGCCGCTTACTCTCAGGGGTGTCGTACGAAACCCACGTTTCATCTCCTGTAACTATCCGTCTCAGAAATTCTTCGCCGCTTTCAGCATAACGGGTCAAAAACTCAAGTGCACTACCCATCCGTTGTGTTTTGTGTTGCTCAATGAGAATCTTTGGTACCCAACGGGAGCAAAGTTTACGGAATTTCAGTTGTTTGGTAACAATTTCATGCATCAGTGATCGTGAAATTTGGGGGAAGTCCATTGCGAGAGCACTAATTGTAAACCTACGGTTTTCTTGGATCTTCTCATCAATCGCGTGAACCAGTTCTTCTGTAACCAATCATCACTACGCCCGCCATTGAACTGTCGGACCCATCTTCTCACCATCGAATCACTCATCTCATTTGGTCCGTAAACATCGGAAATTTGCCGATAAATTTTACTTGGTTTCACTTTCCTCGCATGCAGAAACAGAATCAGCAACCTGATTTCACAGGCGGCGGGATTTTCAATCAACGCCGACTTTTCAAACAAGCACAACAAAGCGTACGTAACTGACAGCGATCTCCAAATGGCGCACGTTCTTCTCCTTGATACTCATCGTCTACAGCGCATGTGCGGAACTGTAATCGCAGCACTGCAGCGGAGATAAATTGAAACTGAACTTACTTTCTGGACGCGCCTCGTACTTGTGAAGTCCTATGAGACAGTTGTGGCTTTCTGTATAGGAACAGTGTATTACGAGTGTAAATAAAAGAAGAAAAAGTCACTGGCATCCCGAAAGTTCGTGTGACTTACATCATTGTACTAAAACCTACACATCGTCTACAGCTCATGTGCGGAACTTCAAGCGCAGTGCTGCAGCAGTGATAAATTGACACGGAACTTACTATCTGGACACGCCTCGTATTATTATTATTATTATTATTAACACTATTGTTTAATTGCTTAAAGTAGGAATGCTGAAAATAGTATATTCACGATCTGGATGAAAGTGGCTATTCGAACTGTCACTAAATGAGCAGACTACCCTATAACAAACCTAAAATTTTCCAAATTTTGACACACATAATGTACAATTAAACTGCTTGCATATGATCCTCAGCTACTTGCTCTCTTAGGATTACTACCACGAGTACTAATACCAAACAACTGACGCCCAACGTAATACACTTTCAGTAGCTGTGAAAATATTATGTCGAGGGCAGGAAATTCGTTCTGAAATCCTTGCAGTGTGCACTGGTTGTACTTTGCGCAGCTGTAAGCGTACCGTGCAAAGCCGCAACACTTGGTAGTGAGCCAGAAACAACCCGAATCCGCGTACTCTATTAGCGACTGTTAGTCTCGTATGCCGTCCACTGATTTTATAGCCTGTCAGGCGCACTTTCCTTGGCAAATGCACAATGCTTCATTTTCTATTATAAACAGAACAGCTACGTTAAAAAATACAAAGATGTACAGAACAAAGTTTGTACTTTTCATCGGTATTTATGCTGCAAAATATTGCCGTGAGAAGTAATACTTGGCTATAGTGCATGTCCTTCGGTTTCTTGTCAGTAGCCCGTGATGGAATTCGGTACCAGGTGCCGAGAAATTTGCTTATGATAATTCTAATATTGCTGTGGTATTATCCTGAGATGTCGCTCTACAAAAAACAGTACGCTGGCAGCAAAGAGGAACTAAAAGCCAGGGGGCACTGTAATCGTGGTGTGCTGTAAGTTGAGAGTTGGCTGCACGGCAAGCGTGCGTAGATAAACTGGTTAAGAATCGCCGGCTCGAAGCGGGAAATACAGGTATGAATCCCGTTCCAGCACAATTTTCCACTAAACCATAGATTTTTTTTAAAATTTCCCTGAAACGCTCGAGATGTTTTAGTAATTCTGAGTTTTCGCCTTTACGAGCAGCAGTTTCTCTCACTTTCAACTCCAATCACTTTTTGATTTTTTGTCTTCCTATTACACTTTTAGTAGTAAAAGTAACGTAATTTCTACTACAATACTAATATTGATGCGATAATTGAGGTTTTGACGTATATACTGACTTCGTTTTACAGTCACCATAATTACAGAGTCTCGGTGTTTATGTTGCACTGTTCAAACTAGTCTTGATGACAGCTCTGTGGCAGTAACTAAGCCATTTCCTAAAGTTTCGATTCCAGTATATGGAAGGATGTCCTTAATGGCCACAGAATAATTATTAAAATATTAAATGAAGCAGCTTTGGCCGTAAAAATCTTTCGCATTTACCGTCGCAAATCGAATCAAAGCCAGACGTCTCGGAGATCTGAAGGAGTCTTACAGCTGATTAGCCACAAGGGTAGCAGCTATCGATTGCCGGACGCCTAGTTGATGGTCAGTGAGCCAGAGTACTTGCCGACCCGCCGCATGCCTTGTGTGGGTACTCTACAACTGCAGGACACTGTAGCCTGTCACTTGGTAAGTCACTTGGCACGCCCGTATTTTGTGCACGTGCTGCCGAGACCAGTGTAACTGCTCCGCGCTGGAGTGGCCGTGCACTCTAAGGAGCCTTGCCTCCCGATAGGAGGTTCAAGTCCTCGCTAGGGCATGGGTTGGTGTGTTTGTTCTCCTTATCATAAGTTAGTTAGAAGTTTGTAAGCCTAGGGACTGTGGACGAGTAGTTTGGTACCTTAGCTTTAAAACATTTGAACAAATGAATAGATCGATCATTCTAAGGCGGCTTTAAACACTGTTCAAAACAGTTATGGCTCCAGGTGAGTGCATATGGGTCGTATTTTATTCAGATATCGGTTACAGTTGTACAGTACGATATTTATCTGTGTCAATTCTTTACTTGAGGTTTACAGCGCGTTCACGTATAGTGAGGCACGAAGAGGCTACAAACTAGTAAAAAAGTCATTCTCGTTTCCCTGTAATACGGTGGGTCATCATCTCGGACGGTCAGAACAGTTGCACACCTGGGTGGCATGGACGGTATGAGGTTATCAATCGGCTCTTGAAGAATATTTGGCCATTCTTCAAAAATGTTCAAATGTTTGTTAAGCTTATCGGACTTAACTACGGAGTTATCAGTCCCTAAACTTACAAACTACTTATCATCTAGCTTCTCCTAAGGACGGCACAAATATCCATGCCCGAGGGGTATTCGAACCCCTGATCGTAGTGGCCGTGCAGACCGTGACTAAAGCGCCTCAGTTCCCTCGGCCACCGCGGCCGGCGGTCATTCTTCCATGAGTGCAATATCCAGCTCTGCAACCGCCGTGGGTGGTGCTGGTCTGGCTGTAATGTGTTTGCCAAATGCATCCCAGACGTGCTCTATCGGGTTTAAGTCCGGTGAACAAGCTGCACACTCCATTCATTCTATAAAATGCATTTTTAAAACCATCGACTGTTTATTAAAACCCTTATATATCAACCAGTTTCGGTCAATAGACCATCTTCGTGGATAAAAAGGTATTAAAACAATGGTAAAACGCATCAACTAAAATACATCTAGTTGAGACAAACATGAGTCAGTATAACTAAAAATGTTAAAAATACAGTGGTCATTTTAGATAAAAGATCTTAGATAAAATCAGTCAACACAATATAAAAGGTAAGAACAGACTACAGTCTGTTACACTGACTCCTGTTTGTCTCAACTAGATGCATTTTACCATTCAGTTTTCATACCTTTTTATCCATGAAGATGGTCTATGACCGAAACTGGTTGATATATAAGGGTTTTAATAAACAGCCGATGGATTTAAAAATGCATTTTATGAAATATATTACGGCTGTTGACACTCGCCTCACCAAAACATCAATTCAATCTATTGCCTCAGCTAGAAACACACTGTCAATCGGTGCAGCTCCGTGGGGACGACCGTTATCGTCCACTAGAAGGAACCCGTCTCCTATGGCACCAGCGTATGGCACAACAAAAGGTCTAAGGATCCCGTCTCTATACCTCTAAGAAGTCAAAGCGCCATTCTGAAAGACATATATCTCCGCACATCAGACAATACTCACTCCTTCCTACACCATTCGTCCACCACCATAATACGGTGATGTTTCCTGCACGGAATCAGGATTGTTCGTAGTTCCACGCTCTCTCTAGATGAGAACACGACCACTATCCGGCTGAATACAAAATCTTGACTAATATGTGAACACAACCTGGTGCCATTCGTTACGACTCCAATCCCCATCTGTGCCCAGTTTTTGCGGGCTAGATACGTGGTTTTAATGGGAGATACACCGTAGGCCTTCGAGCGTAGATACCATATTCTCGAAGTCGATTTAGAACTGTGTCGATGTTTCATGTCCTGCTACTGCCTGGAAGATGCGCTGCAGCTGAGTTGCCTCCTGTCTCAACGGCCATCTCTTTCTTATGTTACCCGTGGATGTCCTTGGCCTTGCCTTCTTTCGACGGTTCCTGTTTGAAATCGCATCCATGGTCTGGAAACTACACTTTGGGACTCTCTAATAGCTGCAGACACCTCCCTCTGTGTCTGTCCCTCTTCCGACCTTCCCATATCTCTTCATGGCATATCTTTGGGAAAGTCACTTTGTTGCATTACACTACCTGCTCACTACACTATCTGAACCCAACTTCTTGTTTAATTCGTTTGATAGAGTAAACACAAGTCAGCAGCTACTCTCTGTTATTAACACTGTCTCGATTGCCGTAATGTTGTTGTCTCAACCGACAGCAAGATGTCGACCCATTTTAGTACATTCAGCCAATGACAATACCTCCAAACCTAGATATCTAATCTGATCCTCTATTTATTTATTTTTATTTTATTTTATTATTATTATTTTACCAGTATATTTTGTACATATCAGTCTTACAAGTTAACACGTCATCACGAAATAATGATTTGACGAGACTACGTAGGAAAAGAAAAGATAAACCAAGTTCCAACTGGCTCTCTTCTGTCACGCAACAGTAGCTAGATGGAACGTCACACGACAAGTGAGTCAATGTCTACTTTAGGAGTTACAAAGAAATATTTGAACTTCACCTGAAGAGAACTCAGTTCATACCAGCGCCAGAGTAACCAAGCGAAGATCCAAAGAATCTTCAGAGGTGTAGCGAATTTCCTGGTAGTTGGCATACGGATGCGAACTGACTCTGGCACTGTTTACGAGCCTAGATATAGCCGCCAACAGCCAATCCGATACGAGAGTACTGAAACATCCTGCAGTGATGTCTTGTAGCGCTGTTTTCCTCTAGCTCCACCTACAAAAAGTAGTGCACGTTATTATTTTTTTACTGATGTCATCCTTACCATAACCGGAAATAACTTGGCTTCGTAACGTACGCCTGTGGTTAGGCTGCCAGGAACGCTTATCGGTTAAGTGGTTTGCTGGATATCCGGGAGCCGGCATAACACTATCTTTACAAGTGACACAGTTTCCGGGAGAGGATAGCCGTATTTTCTAATATTTTTTCCCCCTTTCTTACATGTTAAGACCTGGTGCTGATTTTCTTCCTCACTCGAGTATCGCTTCTGTAAGATAGTTGTTTCAGTTCCTGATGTAGTCAGGGCAATGGCTGTTTCACTTAACGTAAATGGACCAAGTCATGCACAATTAAATATCTGCAATTCTCCGTTACTACAGAATAAAATTACTCTATCCATATTAGCCGAAATTTCTTAATAAGACGAAATCTAATAACCCACACACGTTTCAAAAATGATCATGTTCATGTAGGCACGAGAACTGACTGTGGAAATGGAAAACCGACTTATAGACGCGGTTTTCCGAAATCGAACTTCGTGTATTTACATGATCAATTAGAAGAGAACCCGGAATATGTCACTTTTGAAATTTGGTTTTGAGAAGCCCATGTACACTCTGTTTCGACTTGAGATACATAAAGAAAACCGTGAAGAAGTTTTGAAAACCGAGTTCCCTGTAACTTGTGAACTTTGGCGTTCCAATACTGTACGTATAAGTCGCGGTGTGTCAAAAAGGTAATGGTAATAAGTATTTTAAAAAATTCATTTTATATATATATATATATATATATATATATATATATATATATATATATATATATATATATATCGACTTTTTGAAGAAGGCACTTTCGGTAACTGGGATAAAATTGTCAGCGGATAGGCCTGTGGAATATGGTTATATTTGAGGCTTATTTGCTCCGCTAAGATTTACACCATGCTAATAAATAATATGAATTATTTTTTTGATTGTAAGGATCAAAAGAAGACTTTTTAACCATGTTGTTTTTAAATACACTACTGGCCATTAAAAATGCTACACCAAGAAGAAATACAGATGATAAACGGGTAATCGTTGGAGAAATACATTATACTAGAACTGATATGTGATTACATTTTCATGAAATTTCGGTGCATAGATCCTGAGAAAACAGTACTCAGAACAACCACCTATGGCCGTAATAACAGCCTTGATATGCCTGGGCATTGAGTCAAACAGAGCTTGGATGGCGCGTACAGGTACAGATGCCCATGCAGCTTCAACATGATACCACAGTTCATAAATAGTAGTGACTGGCGTATTATGACGAGCCAGTTGCTCGGCCACCATTAAGCAGACGGTTTCAACTGGTGAGAGATCAGGAGAAGGTGCTGGCCAGGACCTGCAACATCCAGTCGTGCGTTATCCTGCTGAAATGTAGGGTTTCACAGGGATCGAATGAAGGGTAGAGCGCCTGACGCGGTGGCCGAGGGGACTGCGGCGCGCAATTCACGGTCTGCACGGCCACTACGGTCGGGGGTTGGAATCCCGCCTAAGGCATGGATATTTGTGCCGTCCTTAGTATTAGCTAGTTCATAAGTAGTTTGTAAGTTTAGGACTGATGACCCCATAAGGTATACAGACGTTTGATTTTTGAAGGATAGAGCCACGGGTCGTAACACATGTGAAATGTAACGGCCACTGTTCAAAGTGCCGTCGATGCGAAGGAGAGGTAATCAATGGCACCCCTTACGATGCTATGATACCGAGTGATACGCCAGTATGGCGATGACGAATACACGCTTCCTATTTGCGTTCACCGCGATGTCGTCAAACACGGATGTGACCATTATGATGCTGTAAACACAATCTGGATTCTTCCGAAAAAAAAAAAAAAATGAAGTTTCGCCATTCGTACAGCCAGATTCATCGTAGAATACACCATCGCAGGAGGTCCTATCTGGGATACAGCGTCAAGGGTTACCGCAGCCGCAGCCATGGTGTCCGAACTGATAGGCCATGCAGCTGCAAACGTCACCGAACTTTCGTGCAGATGGTTATTGTCTTGCAAACGTCCCCATCGTTTGACACAGGTATCGAGACGTGGCTGCAGGATCCATTACAGCCATGTGGATAAGATGCCTGTCGTTTCGACTGCTAGTGATACGAGGCCGTTGGGACCCAGCAAAGTGTTCCGTATTGCCCTCCTGAATCCACCGATTCCATATTCTGCTGACAGTCATTGGATCGCAACCAACGCGAGCAGTAATGTCGCAATCACGGTAGCCTACAATCCGACTTTTATCAAAGTCGGAAACACGATAGAACGCATTTCTCCTCCTTACACGAGGCACCACAACAACTTTTCAGCAGACAACGCCGGTCAACTGCTGTTTGTGTATGAGAAATTTTCCTCATGTCAGCCACCGGCGCTGACCTTATGTTAATGCTCTGAAAAGTTTATCATTTGCATATCACAGCATCTTCTTCCTGTCGGTTAAATTTTGTGTCTGTAGCACGTCAACTTCGTGGAGTAGCAATTTTAATGGCCAGGATTGTACCTAACTATTTATATATTAATAATCATAATTTTCAAAAAAATAAATGGCTGAAATTTTTTCACGAATTAAAGAAGTTTCTACGAAAATCTGGGGCTATTAATATTAATAATAAAAATTATAGTGAATATAACAGACTTGAGGGAGCTACCACCTTTACTGTATTACCAAAAACAATTCCCACTTATTGCCGGTGAATATTTACAAAATTTATTTGTTCAGTCACGTGTGTCCGACGTTATGCAGTCGAGACGGGTTGTGACTTAAGTACAAGATCTGAAGGGTGAACCACACGGTTCGAAACATGTGTCTAAAAAAAAAAAAATCGCAGCTATTGACGGAAAGTTAATGAGAATTGTTTTAAATACTATTATTATTAGATAGTTGTGACATAAAGTCACGGAAGAGGCAAACGACCATATTGAAAATTATGTAAGGTATGCAAAATGCTGGTTAAAAACGGTGTCAATTCCAGTCGATGTACCGCCATGTTGTAATGGAATAGCGACAGCAGATGGCCAAGATGTTATTCAAATTATTTACCTATTCAGGAAACACAAGCAAAGCAAATCAGAGTGTAACACAATCACGCTTGGATAATTAGCATAATTCTCTTAATATAAATGGTGTTGACTGGGCTGTGAAGTGAGGATCTGTTATCGTAAAGATATAATTACCTGATATTAGTACATATAACTAAAGGCGAGTGAGTACAGTGATCCACATAATGGACACATTATGGCGCACATATCGAGAGAAGGGGTGGACCATTACTAAAATCTGTCGAAGTTTTCACATTTTACTTTAAGTCTGATTACTTTCCACGCTGACATTCATCCTTAGTGATTATTTTTCTGTAACTATCGATTGATTTGATATTATTCGAGAGAAACGTGTCCTTATACTTGGTATTTACCGTAAGTATATACTGTAAACTAAATTTGAGACAAAAAAATTATAACTTTCTTAGGAAGTAAATGGTTGCGAAAATATTCTTGACCTGCTAGCAACAAACAATCATGAGCTAGTAAAGAGCATCGAAACAGATACAGGGATTAGCGAACATAGAGTTGTAGTTGCGAAACTGAATATCTAAATTCCCATCTGCACTAAAAATAAAGCAAAAATATATCTATTCAAAAGAGGAGACATGCTTTACGCTCTACTGACTGATAGACTCCAGTCTTTCAAAACTATATATGCGAGTGTAGATCAGTTGTGGCTTACTTTCAGACATAATATCAGTAGCAATCGAAAGAGTTATATCAAATAAATTACTAAAAGAGGTGGCTGACACCCCGTGGTACACAAAAGGTTACAACACTGTTGCAGAAGCAAAGAAAAACACATGCAAAATTTGAAAGGACACAGAATCCTCAAGTCTGGTATTTTTTCATACAAGTTCGCAACCTAGAGCGGACGTCAATGCAAGCTTACAATAATTTTCTCAACGAAGTCGTGTTTCGTAATCTTGCAGAAAATCCAATGAAATTCTGGTCGTATGCGAAGTACACAAGCGGCAAAAAACAAACAATTACGCGATAGCAATGGTAATACTACCGATGACAGTACTGCTAAAGCAGAATTGCTAAACACAAATTCGTACACCAAAGAATACGAAGTGAACACTCCCGAAGTCACTTAACAAAAACAGATTGTATACCAACTAGATTCCTCTCTGAGTATGCTGATGCAATAGCTCCATACTTAGATATCATAAACAACCGATCACTCAGAGAAAGATCCGTACCCAAACACTGGAAAGTTGCCAGGTCACTCCAATATTCAAGAAAGGCATTAGGAGTAATCCCCCAAATTACAGGTCAATCTCATTGACGTCGATTTTCAGTAGGATTTTGGAACGTATACTTTGTTCGAACATTATGAACTACCTCGAAAAGAACGACTTATTAACCAATAATCAACAAGGATTAAGAAAGAATCGCTTTTGCGACACACAGCTTGCCCTTTATTCACATGAAGCGATAAGTGCCATCGACAAAGGATCTGAAATCGATTCCATATTTGTGGATTTCCGGAAGGCTTTTGACACTGTACCTCACAAGCGGCGTCTAATGAAATTGCGTGCTTATGGAAAATCGCCCCAATTGCGCAAGTGGATTCACGATTTTCTATCAGATAGTACACAGTTCGTAGTAATTGGCGGTAAGTCATTGAATAAAATAGAAGTGATATCTGGCGTTCCCCAGGGAAGCGTTATAGGTCCATTACTCTTCCCTGTTTTTATAAACGATTTAGGAGAGAATCTGAATAGCTCCCTTAGACTGTTATTGGATTATGCTGTCGTTTATCGGTCAGTGAAGTCAACAGAGGATCAAAAGCAACTGCAAAGCGATTTAGACAAAAATTTTACATGTTGCGAAATGAAAAGTGTGAAATAATACACATGACCACTAAAATAACTCCGCTGAACTTCAATTACACGGTAAATCAAACCTTACGGTCGTAAAGTCTACAAAATACCTAGAAGTTACAATTACGAACAACCTAGACTGGAAATGAGACATAGCAATTATTGCGGGGAAGGCGAACCAAAGGTTACGTTTCATTGGCATAACGCTTCGAAGATGCAACAGCTCCACCAAACAGACTGCCTACATCACACTTGTGCACTGTTGCGCAGTGTGGGGACCCTCACCAGGCGGGACTGATGAAAGACATTGAGAAGGTCCAGAGAAAGGCAGCTCGTTTTGTTTTATCTCGTTACAGGGGGTAAAGCGTTACGGAAATGTTGCACGATTTAATGTGGAAATCATTAAAAGAACGACGTTATTCATTGCGGCCAGATTTATTTGCGAAATTTCAAACATCGACTTTTACTTCCGAATGTGAAAATATTTTGTTAGCACCCACCTACATAGAGAGACATGACCATCCCAATAAAATAAGAGAAATCAGATCGGAAACGGAACGATTTAGGTGTTCTTTCTTCCCGCGCGCTATTAGAAAATTGAACGGTAGAGAAAGGTTATGAAAGTGGTTAATGAAACCTCTGCCAGGCACTTAAATTTGATTTGCAGAGTATCTACGTAGATGTAGATATTAATTAAAACACAGCGGACGCAATTAACATTTTACTGCTACGCACTTGAAAGAGGTTAATATGGAATACATATATTTTCAATGACAACATTCCGTAATACGTTTCACTGATTTCTGATGTTATGAAGTTAGTAATAAAGAGAAGCGTGCAGGCGTGTGGTGCGTCGGCCGTTTCGGTTGGTGGGTTGGCGGGGGCAGTCGGCGCGTTACGCCTCTGGAAACCGATTTTAAACGCAGCTGACGACTTCACGCGTGCGTGCTTCGCCAAACTCCAATATCAGAAATGATTGAAATACTTTCTGGCGTTTCTTTGTTGAAAAAAATAAGTATTAAATATAAATCTCAGTCGAGCGCATTTCTGTAAACTGTTAATTGGCTTCAATCAATTTTTAATATTAATAAGCGCACTGGTGTAAAATAATAATTCCGTTCAATGTGTAATAATAATAGGTCTGCAAAATGCTGTGTAGGTCCCTAAGGTAAAAATAAAAAACTGGCTGCAAAAAAGGCAACACTTTATGAATTTCGGCGATATCCTTTATCAGAATTCTGAAAACAAATACAAAAAACACTAACTAATACAAACAGTACAAAATAACGACAAGTACAATGTGTGAGACTGACATGAGTATCAATATGAATTAAACATGTCCTGGACATTTTAAGAACAGCCGAGGATGTGGCAGTTACATGTTGTTGTTTAAACGTATGATACAACAACAGACTGGTTAAATACACAGTCAATACCATCCACAGGTACAAATTTTTACAAGAGGTTGATTAACATTTGTATTCAAATTTTGTAGCTGAACTTTTTTTTCCACCAACAGCTGTAAATCTATGTTGTTTTATTAACGCGACCGGTTTCAGTATTATATTACATATTCAGGATCTTTACAAAAAATAGTTACAATTCAGCGTTGAATCCATAACATCATACCTTACATACGTTATACAAAATCAGCAATCAGCATTGAAATAATAAAGCCTAATGAATGGTACAATAAAAAGGGGTCATTGAAATAAAACAGTATTTATAAATAATACAATGTTCAAAGTATCTGAATGATGTTACTTCTAGAGGAAAAGGGGTCATGGTATACTTTAAATAATATTTATTCAGACTCTTGCTGTCTTACGATATCTCGGTCAGTAGTGTATGTGTGTCAAGTTATTTAAAAACGATATAAGAAGGTGAATTATAAGAACTATTAGTGTAGAGTATTAGTACTGGTATAACCATAAGGTGAAAATAACGATAAAATATATCATTTAGGACAGTATATGGTATTAATTTAATGAGTTGTCATTATAGTAAGAATTGACAGAGCATACATTAGTTGAGTAACGAACGTCAGTAATAGAAAAATGGCCTTGTAATCCAATAACTAAAAATATTTGTGAGAACATATGCGGTAGTCTTGTAGTTTGGTCCCTCAGTTTTAAAAACATTTGAACATTTAAAAACTTTCCACAGTTCATCATTCATAATTTTAGATCAAGTTAACGAAATCTTCTTGAACATGTTTACACACTGTATTTAAAAATGTATTAAATGCTCTGAGACGTGGTAGAACTATCGAAACAATAACAATAAGCTCAATAAACAGGGCGATCAACACCTGATTTTTGGGAAGGGTAGCGTGACGTTTAGTTGCAGATATTAGCACAGTTGTTTTATTGGTGGTGCGTCAAATGTTTTAACATGGTATCATTATATCTCACTCACAGTTCTGTACCTATTAGTCAGTTGTGTGATTCGAATCATAGGTTACGTCAGTTTTTGTCGTGTTTGTGCTGTCAGTCCTGGCTATGTTCCATGGTGTTTTAACTTCTTATCTTGTGTTCTGTTAATATGACGTTTTTACGTAAATCCCCAAACATTTCAGGTAAGAGGGCCTCAACACCTATCCAGGATGGGCAGGCGTACTTGGAGATAGATTAATAGGACCATACGCGCTCCACAAAAGTTAAATGGGAGAACATTACATGGATTTTTCCATTAATGTTATGTCTACCTTGGTGGAGGATGAATGCTGTCAGAAACGATTACTGATATGGTTTATGCATGTTGGCGCACCAGCACACTTTCCTCACAATGTGCGCTAACCAATGATACAAACATTTGACGTCTGCTGGATAGCTCTGTGAAAACCCACACTTTGGCCTGCTCGTACCCCAGACGTCAATTACCCAGACGTTTAGATATGGGGAAACTTGAAAGAAGTGGTCTGCGTGCCGACAAGTATTAAAACGACAACTGGGTGTACTTCAAAGTGGCATCATTCCTTACGACGAAGGGGGGACGGTTGCATCGACATGAATGGACGCCACGGGGGAAACCTACAATAAACACGTGTCTCTCTCACAGGAAGTATGCGTCTCGTGACTCACGTAAATTGTTCTATTCGTGTTTTAGAATATTGAAAACATTTTAACCCTATGTTGTGTATTACAGCTTACTGCATTCGTAGCAGGTGGTTGGACGTATCATAATTGAAATGCAAGTATACATTTTTGTAAATGTCTGTTCTTAATCTATGTTAAATATGTCTTTCTATGGAGCCGAAACGTCACAGAGACCAAACCCAAAGCTGCAATGAAATGTTGTCTGACTCAGCTGTCATTATGAATTCGTATATACATTCCATAATTCTACATAAATACCAGTTGTTGTTTGACGTTGTTACCAAAAAATCTCAAGAAGCTCATGATCAACTTACTTCAAAATTGTACCCTATACTATCATTAACGGACGGACATAGGAAGTATATTTTCCCATTAAATGTAATAATGTCTTAATAGTAAAAGTAGTGAATAACAGGTGTAATTGTGTTTGCTATCTCCGTATCCGTCTTTAAATGTTGACAACTACTAAGATATGAAAACAGAAATAAATGTACGAGGGGGAGTTGGAAACTAAGTTTCCCCTGTCGACTGTGGTCAGCGTTATAAAAAAATAGAATGAGTCACTAAAGACATAATCTTTATTCTTCTACATAATTTCCAAGTACATTGATATACACTCCTGGCCATTAAAATTGCTACATCACGAAAATGACGTACTACATACGCGAAATTAAACGGACAGGAAGAAGATGCTGTGATATGCAAATTATTAGCTTTTCAGAGCATTCACACAAGGTTGGTGCCGGTGGCGACACCTACAACGTGCTGACATGAGGAAAGTTTCCAACGGCCTCGTATCACTGGCATTCGAGATGACATGCATCTTATCCGCATGGCTGTGACGGTTCGTGCAGCCACGTCTCGATCCCTGAGTCAACGGATGGGGACGTTTACAAGACAACAACCATCTGCACGAATAGTTCGACGACGTTAGCAGCAGCATGGACTATCAGCTCGGAGACCATGGTTGCGGTTACCCTTGACGTTGCATCACAGACAGGAGCGCCTAAGATGGTGTACGCAATGAGAACTTGGGTGCACAAATGGCAAAACGTCATTTTTAGGATGAATCCCGGTTTTGTTTACAGCATCATGATGGTCGCATCTGTGTTTGGCGACATCGCGGTGAACGTACATTGGAAGCGTGTATTCATCATCGCCATACTGGCGTGTCACCCGACGTGATGGTATGTGGTGCCATTGGTTACACGTCTCGGTCACCTCTTGTTCGCATAGAAGGCACTTGAACAGTGGCCGTAACATTTCAGATGTGTTACGACCCGTGGCTCTACCCTTCATTCGATCCACGCGAAACCCTACATTTCAGCAGGCTAATACATGACCGCATGTTGCAGGTCCTGTACGGCCTTTCTGGATACGGAAATTGTTCGACTGCTGCCCTGGCCAACACATTCTCCAGCTCTCAACTGAAAACGTCTGGTCAATGGTGGCCGAGCAACTGGCTCGTCACAATACGCCTGTCACTACTCTTGATGAACTATGGTATCGTGTTGGAGCTGCATGGCCATCTGAACTTGTACACGCCATCCAAGTTGTGTTAATGCCCAGGCGTATCAAGGTCGTTATTACGGCCAGAGGTGGTTGTTCTGACTACTTATTTCTCAGGATCAATGCACCCAAATAGCGTGAAAATATAATTCCATGTCAGTTCTAGTATAATATATTTGTCCATGCAATACCCGTTTTATCATCTGTATTTCTTTTAGGTGTAGCAATTTTAATGACCAGTACTGTACTTCTCACGCCGCTTTAGAGTCTTCAAAAAGCCTTTCAGGAAAAAAATCATGGCGTTGCATACAGACGAAGCATCGAATGGCTACTTTGACGTCAGCATTTCTTCCAAAGCCCCTTCCGCCGAGAGTCTTCTTCAAAGCTGGAAACAGATGGAAGTCACTTGGTGCGAGTTCAGGACTGTGATAGACCCTCCCCCCTAGAGTTGCCATATAGTTTTGCATTGCCGTCGCCGAGTGTGGTCTCGTATTGTCATCCAACAGCAGAACGCCAGATCTAAGAAAGCCAGGCCGCTTTTTCCGATCACCTCTTTCAATTTCGACAGAGTGGTACAGTACCGCGCAGCATTGATGGTTGCATCCTCCAAAAAGTTTAGTTACAAAACTTCCTGGGCGTCCCAAACGACGATGAGCAGCACTGTATCTGCAGACGGAGTATTTTTCAATTTCTTTCGGACAGTTGATTGATACGTTCGTTTCTGTTTCATCTCGCGCGGGTTGTGAGGCGTCTTCTGTCAGTACGGCGAGTGTAGCAGCGCCTTGTGGATGACACTGCAAGTGGGCGCACGCGGCTGGGTTTTTGGTAGTGGAAAGAGAGCAGTGGCAGAGTGGGGCGCGCCAGTGAAATGAGCGGCTTGTTGGACTGACTGCTGACCGCAATTTGGTGGATTGTATAGCCATTGACTAGCGGCCTCTTTCGGAGGGGGAGGCGCATCCGGAAGAGTGTACTGCTGATGACTGCGCAGCCTGTGCACGCGCCCAGTCTGCAGTAGCGGTTCACAACGGAGCCTTTCCCAGCTTCAGTCGCATGGGGATCCATGTTACTGACTGTATGTAGGGTAAGGTGGTACAAATTCGATATAGGTACAATTCTGATCAACATAAATTTTCGAGCCATTTGTCAGTCTCGTAGTGTCTCGTTGTGTGGCATTGTAGCGTAACAGGTTTCTACAGCTCCTCCTGTCTTTAATATTCATAGAATATGTGACATCAACTGCGATTGGGCAAAGCTGAAAATGTGTACCCAGCCGGGATTCGAATCCGGGTCTCCTGCTTTCTAGGCAGTTGCGCTGACCCCTACACCACTGGGGACACAGTGATCACCGCACCTACAAGGACTACTTAAGCACGCCTCCCGTCAGATACAAATTCCCAGCTTCGCCCTGCCCACGGTACTCAAACTCGTAGTTTAACTAATTCCCGTAAGAGTAAGGGCTTCAAACTTTGCTCATCCCTCCCCACTAACGATATGATCATTTCCCGTCACCGGCATATTATATATATACATGTGGCGTCTGTTGCGAGAGAACAGACATCACTTCTGATCCTGCAGTTGTTATTATTTAATATTCATAGAATATATGACATCAACTGTCTTTTCCAAGAATACACCACTTTGTGCTAAGGAGAGATAAATTTTTTCACGTTAGGAGGTAACTGAAGCTACTTAGTCTAACGAGCTCTTATAAATTTTCTATTTAATGGTGACTAGATTCTCTACCCAAAATGCAATGTTTGTTACAACGAAGTATGCGTTGGTGCCTGACGGAAAAAGTGCTTTTTATATGGAAGATGCCGTTGGGCAAAATTCTACTAGGAATTGATCACAATTGTACCTAGTGTGGTACATTTTCGATCGATTTTTCTCAATTCTGTAACTTTTTTTTGTGTCTGTACCGACATTTGTAATTGTCTAATATTTGTGTTACATATTAGTTAAACATCCAAGAACAAGTGCTATAATTAAAATTACATCTTTTGTCAATATATTTCCAGTTACAATAACATTTGTCCGAAATGATCGAAATTGTACCACCTTACCCTATACCTTCTGGGCTGAAGCGCATCAAGGACAGAAACTGGCTTGTGTTTGGAGCCTAGGCGTGGTTTTTGGTTTTAAATTTGGATGCTGACAAGGTTAAATGGCAGCTTTTGGAAGAGTGCCCAGATGTTGAGTATCGAGACTCTATCTTAACATTTTGAGGTTTGTGTTAAACCCTTTTCTAAAGTTACAAGGGTGTCATTGGTGAATTTGTTCAGGTGTTGTACATCGACACTTGTAACACCACATCGCGACCATAGCATTACAATCACGGTATTCCGACCTACTTCATCGTTATGTAATTTTAATAATTTGTTAAGAGGCAGTACTTTCTCATTTTTCAAAATTTTTAGTAGATTCAAATTATATCAGTTTAATTCAGAGTAATTGTATACAGGGGATACTTAGGTCAAAACATCTCGTATATCAGAGATCATTTGTCAGATTGCTATTATAAATAGTACCCGCAGTTGAGTTACTCTCTATGTGTTTAGCTCTCTATGTGCTCAGCTTTCAATGGGACTATCTCTCAGTACTTAGTTTAAAGTATTATATGCGGTTTCATTCCAAGATAGGAAAAAAACCCGAGAAAATATTTAAAATTTATTATAAACTCTTATATCGTGATCATACGCGAAAGCGAACATTATTTTTGGACTTTGATCGGGATAGGTTAGGACGGAAGAATTAGAAACTTCTGCCTACCGTAAAAATTGATGAACATTCTTGAGAGAGATTAATACAAACAAACTTTGACGAAAATAATAACGAATTGTGAACTTATAAAGTGTGTACTGTGAAGGTGTTACGAATCTAATAGAGAATTTATGAACCTTAAACAAGTCATTCGAATATTTAGTTCCCTAATATTGTCCCAGCATATTCTAAAAGTGAAGGAATGTATCTAACAGTAGTGATCAGGAGAAACGTATGGTGATATTTTCTAAAGAATAATTCTATAAAGGAAAAGGGTCAAGCAAAAACATCTTTGTGATGGGCGTCAAATTAACTGAACTACCGGGACTCAATGATTCGAATTTTTATTCTTTGGTTTATTAAATATCTGCCCCTGAGAAACGGATTTTCATGCTCAAACATTAAAAAAAGGTCTTTAAGTTTTAAGTTAAATAAAATCCTGAACCAATATTTCCAGTGAAAAATTCACAAAGATATAAGTTTTATTAACTGCGAACAAGTACCAGGCCTACCAACTTAATTTTCATACTGAGCTGACAAATAGAATTTTCAACCTATACATCCAATACAACTGTGAAAATCAAGACGTAATCTACAGCTTAAAAGTCGCAAAGTTAAAACCCTAATATAAAACGAAGTCAACACAACTGTCGCCCCAGTCACAAACCAAACCATGTCGCCGCCCAGTCACAGACTTTACTGTAAAACTTTAAGAGTGGTGGTAAAACCTTTTCTAAACTAAGATACTGTCGCTTGAACGCTTGTAAAGTAAAAAAACGGGTGCTTTGGTAACTTGTTCAAGAGTTGCGTATCGAGAACCTGTTTTAATATTTTGAGGGTTTCGTTACTCTTTTCTAAACTGAGGTACTGTGGGTTGAATGCCTGTAAAGTTAAAAGGGTTTCTTTGGTGAATTTGTACTTGTGTTGTAGATGGAGACTTTACTGTAAAATTTTGAGAGTGGTGCTAAAACCTTTTCTAAACTGAGATACTGTCGCTTGAAAAAAAAATTAAAAAATGGATGCTTTAGGAACTTGTTCAAGTACTGAATATCAAGGCTAATTTAATATTTTGAGAGTTGTGTTACTCTCTTTTCTAAACTGAGATACTGTGGTTTGAAGGCTTGTAAAGTTAAAAGGGTGTCATTGGTGAATTTGTTCAGGTGTTGTACATCGAGACTTTATTCCAAACCTTTAAATGTTCTGTTAAACCTTTTCTAAACAGAAACGTTGTTGTTGTTTAGTACCAATGTAGACCGGTCTTGGCTACTTACTAAATCAAAATAATTGGTAAACTGGTTAAATAACTGTGTACCTTAACAGTTAGAGTTGTTTTATAAGGAGTATTTGGTAAATTGATTAAATAACTCTGTACCTTAAGAGTTTGAGTGGTTTTATAAGAAAATAATACTCTTGTTCATTACCAAACCGTGCAGTTTGGCAAATAAAAGGGAAGAAGAGAAAATTCATTTCCAAGTTCTAACATCTTTTGGGCCCGGTGTCTTCCACTTAGGGATCATTGTTTGTAACCTAGCTGACCTACTCAACGGTTAATGAGTCCTAGCGAGGGCTACTTCAGTGATGACGGATGTTTTCACTCCATGGATGCGGCCTTCGATTCGAGCGTGTAATGGAGGACCTACGATTTATCCCCCGTCAAAATCCGAAAAAGAAAGTCTTTCCCTAGTGGTGTACCGGTGTCCTGTATGTGCGCGCTCACCTACTGTGTCGTCTTTCACACAGAGCCGTTCAACGTTTCTTCCACATGCAACGCCCAGATTTTTTCAGGGACGGCTTTTTAAAGCTTATAAAGCGTATGACAAATGTCTCAACGTACTTGGAAATTATGTATAAAAATAAAGATATGACGTATCTTTAACGTCACATTCTATTTTTTTCCTTTCACACGCACCTCTGAGCACAGTTGACAGAGGAAACTTATTTTTCAACTCCCCTCGTGCAATTTTGAACATGGCTGAATAAAAGCAAGGGTATATCCAGATTCATAAATATTCAATACAGTCAACCGGTTCCGTAATTTTGTCAGTTGACGAGGTACCGTTGCCTCTGATGGTATCTTATTCACAAGGCAAGAAACAGTTTACCTGTCTTCAGTATTTTCCTTTTGATACATTCGTAATTTAAGACAATCTTGGATACATAGTCTGGTAAGAAAACCTACCTTCTGATAAAGTTACCCTGACAGGTAACGTAATAAGCTCAAGGGACAAAAAAATTACACAACCGGTTGCCTGTATTAAATAAATCTGCCAAACCATAAAAACAACTAAATTCACGAAGAAATAAACCATAGATGAGTTTTGACTTACACTCGGAAACAGAAGTTACCATAGCGCCGGCTGCAGGTTACTGCTCTACTTTGTCGCTGACAGTGGCCCCTCAGTGGCTGGCTCCTGCAAGCACTCGTCCAGTACTCACGACGGGTTAGCAGCAAAAGCGTTTGAAACAGACGGGGCACCACGGCCCTCCTCATTGGGTGTAAGAGCATTTCTCAACAGTCAACTGCCTCAGGCCTGGATAAGTGGCCTGTATATCTATTTGATGCCATCAAAGATCGCCTGATCCCAGTGTCTGTGTTTTTTTGTACCCGTGCAGTCATCTAGGCCAATAAATCTGTGTGAACTGCGTCATCGCTAAAGCAGTGAATGCAGTAACAACGAAGCAAGTATGCGTTAGCGATACGTATCACTGACGTTCTTTCACTCTCTCTCGAACCTTTCTTCTGCTTCAATCGCTTCTTAGATTAAGAGAATAAACTCATTTTAATCCGACCACTTCGTTCTTTGTTTTTCAAAGGTATTTTTCCCTCTGCCTCTTGCACTTACTGTATATTACCCGTTTTACTTCCATTTTTCTCAAAATTGCTAAGATCTTCCACCATTTTAGCTTCTCTAATGATTTTTGTAAATCAATAAACCGTCTATACATGTCTTGATTTTCTAAACATTTTGTTTTACTTTCATTACTAATTAGAAATGCCTCTCTGTACGTTTACCTACGCAAAAACAACCACCAACTTTCATTTCTATTCCTTTTTAGGAGAGCCCGAGGTAGAATTGAGAACGAAATTGATGATATTTTCTTTAAAACATAAGTGTTACTCTAAACTCATTCTATACATTCATAAATACTCTTCAGTTTTAATGATTAACATCAAGTTCTAGTACAGCTGTTCAACTTAGTGACGTATTCTGTGTATTATGGCTTTGACTTCATTGCATACATCAGACACATAGTTTTATAAGACTACCTGACACAGTCGGGTTTGGAGGCGAGCTGAACGTTTTAAAGTTTTCAAAATGAAAAGCCAAGATCGCACATTAATAATTTATTAAATGACGACCGGTTTCGGTGCACTGTGTCACTGAACTATATTTACCTACACTTGTTTGATAGGGACCGGTAGTAAAATGCATGATTGTCTGAATCCGTCGACACAGGACACGATCAAATATTTTACAATCACTACTCAAGAGAGTGATTGGCCTCAAATCCTTAAAGGTGTTACTATTTGGGTACTCGTATATTAATAGAACAATTCCCTGGCGAAAGTTTAGTGGAACAACTGATTTGGGTCCATTAATTCATTACACATAGTAATTAATTTCGACTTTATTTCCAGCCAGAATGCTTGATACAATTCCACCGGTAGTTCGTCACCACCGGGTTATTTGTTCTTCGGGCTCTGTTTGATAACATCTTCCAAGTCATCTTCTGTGACCTCTGCAATTAGTGCACTCGCATCTGCAGGGCTAATTCTTCGCTTCAGAGTCGCCTGAAATTCTCGTCTTAAGAGACAAAATTTTTGCCTCAATTTATTTTATATAATTGGCGTCCCGTAGACACTGAAAATAAAATTCCAACGTTCTTTTGAACCACCAGTTTTCTAGCGAGAATACACCATTAAAGCTTTTCTTATTTGGGTTTTCACACATTTGACCCACCAATCTATGGCACGGAATTTGTGAAATTAAATATCCAGACGCCTGGATTTAGGTATGGTCTGTTTCGTCATATTGATGGTATAAATAGAAGCCGCTTGATCGGAAAAGATAGTCGGCCATCTTTCAGTTTGTAGTAGGTAGGTTATTATACGCTGGGAAACATAAATTCTGTCGACTGGCCGAATGACATGCTGAAAACATAAAAGTTCGTCAGTTAGAAGCAGATTGGAGGTCATGCTTAAGTTCCATACGTGGATTAAAATTCCCCCGTAGCTACTTCCGAAGAGGGGAACTATTTCATACGTAAAAAAGGCTGCTCGGCGTTGCCTTTTACTGGAACCGGATGGGGCGCATCGTGGCGCTCCAGACCGCTCGGCTACTCCCACGCGGCTTACCAGTTGTTACTCGTCCTTAAAATGGTTTGAATTTTGATAATGTCTCAGCTAATGAGAAAGAGATACACTGATTTTAGCGTTCGATAATAAATATGCACGATCAACATCTTTCGCAGTAGAAGACTTACTTGAAACTGAATAGAAAGTGTAACTTATTGGTGTTCATTTGTTGATTCCGGTTAGTGAGTTTATCTTAAGATGAGGAAGGCAAAATTTTGTGAACCTGTTGTTGATTCTGTGTGAGGTGTCCTAAGTTCAAATACTGCAAAGTTAATGTCACATGCCGGATTTGGATTTAGAACAATTCGAATACTCTAATTACCATCTGACGTACCCGCTGAGATTGTTAACGACGTGATTGCGCCATATGGGACAGTTCAACTTTGGAGAACGGTTCTCTGCTGTTCACAACTTCCCTGTTCTTCCGCGCAGTTTTAATTTACGACGGCTAACCGAAAATGTACGCACGATATAATTCTACAAGACATGTCTAATCAAAACGCGTACAGAAGCGCGTGGTTCAACTTCCGGCCCGAGAGAGCGTTCAGCGCATGCGATGACAACAGTGCCGGCGTCTTACGCGGCGGTGGCCTGCGGGGAGCAGTCAGTTCCGCCCATCGACGACACGAACCCCAAGTCAGCCACATACCGAGTCGTCAACCTAAACTCAAATGGCAATAGAGGGTCATGTAATGCAATTTCAGATGTAGACAAACTCACTGAGACCGACACTGAACAGACCTCACTGAACCTGCCGAACAGACGCGTACTTCTTACGAATCATATGAACAGAAGTCAAAGAATACTGAGATACCTGATAGTCCCATGGAGGTTGTGACCGATGCAACACAAGCCAGCATGACCGTTGTTCATAAAGTCTGCTACAGCGGATAACTCACCAAAGCAAAATAAGAAGCGGAGGTTGGCCCACCAAGGCGTAGAGGATATAGCGCCGAGTCTGCGGGAAAAGGCTAAATCAGTGGCGAAGGATTTACAGGAGGGAACTCCTAACACTGCTGCTCCTTCACCAAGTTCTCAGGGAAAGCAACGATCTAAGGATAAGTCGCCAAGTCCTCCCACAAAATCGACCGACAAACCTACTACGCTTAGTAAGAAGTTCCAGTATCTTAAGAATTCTAACGAACTTGTCTCCAAAGGTGGAAGGATCTTCTGCTGCCCAGGTCTGGTCTGGCAACGACGACAATACAGGGTCAGATATAGAGGTGGAGCAGGCATCTGGACCCTCGAAGGACTCGAATCTCTCCGCTCATAAAGACATCGGTATAAGAACACAGACAATGGGAACTGACAGCGCTTAACTTTGGCAGTAGGGGATTACCACATGTCACCATACACAAATCCCATAGTGAATGGACATCAAGCAGGCATAAAAAATCGCAACTGTAAATATTAATAAGGTTCACAGTGCTTTCAAGAAACCTGCAAGGTTTCTTGTTTGTCGCTTAACAATGCTCCAAGAAGTGTCTGACATGGGCTTAGAGAATATACTTGGCTTTAGTGTTTCCACTAACCCATCTTTTGGAGCGGAACTGGGGCTGCCATACTGTTAAAGGAAGACATCCTCATCAAGAATGTGAGACACTTGTGAATGACACATTAATAAGCTTTACAAACATTTGAACAACCGGTAAACAACGCAGAGAGCGTGCGACATACCGCCCAGATGTAAACACGCCGTTCGCACCCAGTAGAACAAACACGCGGTCCAAATTCCACCGCCAATACAGGCAGAATGCCGCTAAAGCCACCGCAACCTAAAGGATACCGCGATTGCACTGGTTATCTTAAAGCACGCCTCTCTCCACAACACAAACTGTAATTCTACCTCATGTTTCCCTCAATAATTCCAATATCTTTTGTACACAACAAGAGAAAATACTAGTTTTGGAACTTAAATAGTGGCAACTACTTATTCACAACCAATACAAAAGAGTTACATGTTTACAGATGTTACTGTCCTTCAAAGTAGTCACGAGCGTTGTGTAAAACCCGTTGCCATCGATGTGGAAGGCTTAGTATACCGTTAGCAGAGCCTGCTCTGATTATGCTGCGAATGGCGAGGTCTACTGTCCGTCGAATGTCTGGAACATTTCTGAAGAGAATGCCACTAAGTGGTTTCTTCATCTTCGGAATCAAAGTCACGAGGACTTAAATCCTGGGAGTATTGTGGATAGTACAGTATCTGCCAGTCCCATCGACCGAACAGGTCACAGCTTGCGCTGTAAGCGCCCGTGCAAAATGATGGGTGAGTTGCGCATAAAGTGTTTCGGCTTGTTTCGCAAAGCTGGTCACAGGTGATCCTCCATCTACATCAAATGGAATACTCTGCAAATCACATTTAAGTGCCTGGCAGAGGGTTCATCGAACCACATTTATACTATTTATCATCTCATTCCATTCTCGAATAGCGCGCGGGAAGAAAGAACACCTGAATCTCACCGTTCGAGCTCTGATTTCTCGTATTTTATTCTGATGATCATTTCTACCTATGTAAGTGGGAGTCAACAATATATTTTCGCATTCGGAGGAGAATCTTGGCGATTGGAGTTTCGTAAGCAGCCTACGCCGCAGCTAAGCGCCGTTGTTGTAACGATTCCCATCCCAGATGTTGTATCATTTTCGTAACGCTGTCTCCCCTGTATCGTGACAATACAAAACGAGCTGCCCTTACTTGATGTCCTCCGTCAAACCCATCTCATTACGTCGGAGGTTCGAATCCCCCTCGGGCATGGATATTTGTGCCGCCTTAGTTCGTAAGTAGTTCATAAGTAGTTTGTAAGTTTAGGGACTGATGACCCCGTAGTTAAGTCCCATAGACTTTACAAACATACATACATACATCTTATTAGGATCCCACACTGAGCAGCAATACTCCAAAAAATTACGGACAAGCGTAGTGTATGCAGTTTCATTAGTAGTTCTCTTGCATCTATATGTTCTTTCCAGTTTAAGTCTGAAGTAATAGTAATTCCTAGGTATTTTGTGGAGTTTACGGTCTTCACATTCGATTGATTTATCTTGTAAACAAAGTTTAACAATTCTTGAGTTTCTCCCGGCGTATTTGATAAAATATCCTCGGGTGTACTGCCGGTCTACACTGTCCAACGGGCACAATATTTCGGCGATCATACATGTCGCCATCATCAGGTGAACTGACGGACTGAGCTACTGGTAACGCGCCGGCACGGAGATCCGCACGCTACGGCGGCTCGAAGGGAACTGGGCTCTACTCCTACTGACTTTCTTGAATATAAATGTGACCTCTGCAACTTTTGGTACAGATCCTTCTTTGGGAGAGCTGTTTTATATGGCTGTTAAGTAAGGAGCTATCGCTTCATCACAATCAGATAGAAATCTAATGCTATACAGCGCGGACCAGAAGATTTGTTCTTGTTAACGAACGAACAGTAAATCAGTGTATTGACATTCGGCCATGGAGGAACGTAATGTGTTAGGATAACAATATCACAGTCGTACATGAGCACCACCATAACTTTCACCATACTGGAACTTTGACACACTTTTTCCACTTTCGCGGTGACTCATTATGACGCCATTCGTTGGATTGGCGTGTCAGTTTTGACTCGTATGATGTGGCACATGGTTCATCCAGTGTTAAAATTCGGCGTAAGAAAGCCTATCCTACGCGATCATAGCACTGCAAGTGCTTCTGAGCAGCGTCGTAACGGATCCATTCCTGCATTTCCATCAATTTATGCGGAACCCACCGTGATTCAATTTTTCATAGGCCCAGGCATTCTTTCAGGATGCGAAGCACAGTCGTATGCGCTAATCCGGTTTAGCGGGGAGCTCATGAATCTTCTGGCGTCGTTCATGCATTTCTTCTTCAGAGACGCTAGGACCACCTGTCCAATGCATCTACATCTACATCTACATACATACTCCGCAATTCACCGTAAGGTGCGTGGCGGAGGGTACACTGTACCACTACTAGGCATTTCCTTTCCTATTCCACTCCCAAATTGAACGAGGAAAAAAAAAGAATGCCTATATGCCTCCGTACGAGCCCTAATTTCTCTTGTCTTTGTGATCATTGCGCGAAATGTAAGTAGGCGGCAGCAAGATCTTACTACACTCAGCTTCAAATTCCGGCCCTCTAAATTTACTTAACAGAAATTCACGAAAAGAACGTCGTCTTTCTTCCAGCGATCCCCAATTGAGTTGCCGGAGCATTTCCGTGAGACTCGCGCATTGGTCGAACCTACGGGTAACACCGCCTCTATGTCTTCCTTCAAACCGATCTGCTGCGGGTCCCAAATACTTGACCAATACTCAAGACGTGGTCGTACAAGCGTTTTATACGCGGTCTCCTTTACAGGTGAAGTACATCTTCCCAAAATTCTCCCAATAAACCGAAGTCGGCTGTCTGCCTTACTCACAACTGTCCTTACATGCTCGTTCCATTTCATATCGCTCTGCAATGTTACGCCTAGATATTTGAACGACGCGACCGCATCAAGAAGCTCACTACTGATGCTGTATTCGAACATTATAGGATTGTTTTTTCTACTCATGCGCATCACCTTACATTTTTCTACATTGAGAGCTAGCTGCCATTCTTCGCACCAACTAGAAATTTTGTCTAAGTCAATCTGTATGCTATTACAGTCAGTTACAGACGACACCCTCCTATACACCACAGCATCATCAGCAAACAGCCGCAAATTACAACTTACTCTGTCCACCAAATCATTTATATAGATAGAAAATAATAGCGGTCCTATCACACTCCCCTGGAGCACGTCTGACGATACACTCGTCTCTGATGAACACTCGCCGTCGAGAACAACGTACTGTGTTCTATTACTTAGGAAGTCTTTCAGCCAGTCACAAATCTGTGAACCTATTCCATAAGCTCGTATCTTCGTTAGCAGTCTGCAGTGTAGCACCGCGTCGAACGCCTTTTTGAAGTCGAGAAAAACACAATCCGCCTGTTGCCCTTCGTCCATGGCTTGCAAGATGTCATGTGAGAAAAGGGCAAGCTGAGTTTCACATGAACGATGTTTCCTAAACCCGTGCTGATTCATGGAAAGAAGCTTTTCCGTTTCAAGTAAATTTACTATATTCGAACTGAGAATATGCTCCAAAATTCTACATGAAACCGATGTCAACGATATTGGCCTGTAATTGTATGGGTCAGTTCTCTTTCCTTTCTTATACACGGGAGTCACCTGCGCTTTTTTCCAATCACTAGGAACTTTGCGCTGAATTAAAGATTCGCTATAAATGCAAGCTAAGTAGGGGACCAATGCCGCAGAATAGTCTTTGTAAAACCGAACTGGTATTCCATCCGGACCAGCAGACTTAGCTCTCTCAGCTGCTTCTCTACACCGGAAATACCTATTGCTATGTCCCCCATTTCGGAATTAGTACCTTGATCAAATGATGGTATATTTGTGCGGTCCTCCTGCGTGAAAGATTTCTTAAAGGTTAAATTTAGAACTTCAGCTTTCCGTTTGCTTTCTTCTATTACTGCCCCGTAATGATCAACTAGTGACTGGACAGTGGGCTTTGACCCGCTTATCGATTTTACATAGGACCAGAATTTTTTCGGGTTCTCGGAAAGATCTTTTGCTAAGGTATGCCTGTGATAATTATTGTATGCTTCACGCATCGATCTTTTTATAGACGCATGAATCTCTACTAACTTTTGCCTGTCATCATTTGCGTGTTCTTTTTTGAATCGAGAGTGCAACAGCCTTTGCTTTCTCAGCAGCTTTGTAACATTATTATTATACCACGGTGGATCTTTTCAATCCTTAATCGTCTTTACTGGCACATATTTCTCTTACCCTTTATTAACAATGCACATAAATTTAGTCCACAATTCCTCTACATCCATAGTCCTAGAATTAAACGATGCCCATTCATTTTCTAAGTGCGATCGTAACATTTGCTTGTCGGCTCTTCCCAACAAAAACACGCTCCTAGCCTTCTTGACTGGTTTATGAACTTTGGTCACCATCGACGCTATGACGATATCATGATCACTAATTCCTGTCTCTACACAGACATCGTTAATAAGGTCAGGCCTGTTTGTGGCTATAAGGTCTAGAATATTTCCATTGCGCGTGGGTTGCCGGTTTAACTGCTCAAGACAGTTTTCGGAGAATGTGTCCAAAAGTAGCTCGCAAGACTGCTTGTCTGTACCGCCTGAAATGTAACTAGCGTGGTACCAATCTATACTCTTAAGGTTGAAGTCACCTCCGACTAATATTACATGGCCCGGATACCTATGCACTACCTGGTGTAGACTTTCCTTGAATGATTCTAAAACTGCTACAGCAGCACTGGGGGTGGGGCGGTAAAAACACCCAACTATTAACTTTACTTCTTTTAGACCTGTTATGCGTGCCCAGATAACTTCACAGTTACTTTCAACCTCGATCTCAGTAGAAACAATATCTTTGTCCACAGCGATGAACACTCCTCCTCCAGTTGTATCAGATCTATCTTTCCGATATACATTCCACGCTTCGCTAAATATTTCTGAACTTGCCACTTCATCATTTAGCCAGCTTTCGGTGCCTAAAACTATCTGAGCGCAATAACTTCCATGCAGCGCTGCAAATTCGGGAACTTTGTTTCTAATACTCTGTAAGTTCGTGGCTAATATTTTTATGTTCGAAGTTTTGTTCCGAACGTGGCCTGAATTCGCTGTTTGAATGCTGACAGGCGAGTGCTCATCAGAGTTAGCGCCTAGCCTAAAAAAAAACCATGTGCACTCCACAAGTACTCTGCTACCCGAGTAGCCGCTTCCTTAGTGTAGTGCACCCCTGATCTATCTAGGGGCACTCTACAATTCCCCACCCGATAACGCAGATCCAGAAATCTGCAGCCATGACCTTCACAGAGTCGGCGAAGCCTCTGGTTCAGACCCTCCACTCGACTCCAAACCAAAGGACCCCGATCAACCCTGGGAACAATGCTGCAAATCGACAGCTCTGCTTGCACCCCGCGTGCGAAGGCAGCAGCCTTCACCAATTCCGCCAGCCGCTCGTAGGACCTGAGGATGTCCTCAGAACCCAAGCGACAAGCGTCACTGGTGCCGACGTGAGCCACGACTTGCAGTCGACTGCACCCCGCACCCTCGATAGCCGCCGGCAAGGCCGCCTCCACATCTCGGATGAGGCCCCCCGGCAAACACACCGAGTGCACGTTGGAATTCCTTCCAGATCTGGACGCTATCTGCCTAAGGGGCTCCATCACGCGCCTAGCATTGGAGCTCCCAATAACTAATAATCCCCTCCCCCCGTGCACCTGCTCGGACCCTGCTGAAGGAGTGGCCACACTTTCACTCACAGGACGAACGGGCGCGGACGGACGTCCAGCCTCCACATTGGCCTTCCGCCTCGAGCGACGCGAACGCCGTACAACCCGCCACTCCCCTTGCGGAGAAGGCGGCTCGACGACGTCCGGTACACCTGAAGGTGCCTCGGTAGCAGGGACAGAGAGCGTAGCGTGAGACACCTGAGGTGTCCCACTCGACGCACCAGACTCCCCACCATCGCTGCACCCCGAGACAGCAGCCTGAAGACGGCTGACCGTAGCCAACAGCACGCTCAGCTGTTCGCGAACCGCGGCCAACTCCTCCTGCGTCCGCACACAGTAGGCACACATCCTATCGATACAATTAACAGCAATTAACAACTTTAAAGAAGCCTAGTACTCTAATGAAGGCGGCCGGATGCTGACTGAACTGTGGTCAGTGGTAACTACACTGTCAAATCAACAAATCTGAGTCCGGCAGTTTAGCGCTGTTAACGCCTCGGCACTGGTGGCAACTGGCACTGGACTGACTGATAACGAGCTTAGTAACCGTCTCTGACTTGTTTTGAAATACACCGGTCAAAGACGAAGACTAAACACAACGGTATTTATCAAATACGATAGAATAAACTATTAAAACAGTAGTACAAACAAAATCTGCAAGTACGCGGGAATAAACCTCTTAAAACAGAGTACTAACGAAAATGAACTAGACTGGCAAATTAAATTTGACAAATTAAATTCAGATACTTAGCGCTGTTTACGATGTGGCACTGGTGACAGCTGGCACTGGACTGCCACAGTTTGCCGACCTTCGTTGAAGGCTTTTACCCAACGTGTCACTGTTCTGTACGGCAATGCTGATTCTCCGCACGACTCTTGATGACCTTGATGACCCTGTCGCCACATTCAATCTTGATCCAACTCCTCTTTTCCTCTTTCGAAAATGTTGTGACGCCGTTACGTTTGACCGCTCAAGTTTCCCTCAATTTTGTGCACGCCGGTGAAGCGGCGGTAAGGTAGGTATGTCAACAACGTGTGCTCTCAGCGACAGTAGTAGATTCCATTGCAGTGTGACTCCACAGCAGTGTTGCCACTACTTATGTTCCAACCTTCGTATGTCTCTGGAATTATTATTTGATGTTTACGTAATTGACAAATGGGGAGTGATTTGCCTCAATACTCCCTGACGCACAATAACATCAAAACAGATTATCAACAAAGACCATATTGAGTGAACATTTTTGTAGCATCATATAAACATGGCGGCCGAGCGCCAGCCAGCCACAGCTGCGAGCTCAGGGTAGTTCATTGAGTTCGCTGTCTGTTAATTCCTTTTTCATATATTTCAGGCGCTCCTTTTTGACAATAATTACAAATTCAGCTAGGGATAGAAAATCATACTATTATATAAAATAGAAGCACATTGTTCCTCTGTCCCTCTAACCTTTTATAACTCGAGGAGTACCGAACGTATCGTCATGCAGTTTCTTGTAATTTCTTCTTTAGAATCCTGGGATAATCTTAGGCTAAATTTAATGTCAATACGAATTTATATGTATAAAAAAACCTAAAGAGTCATAACGTAGAATCGTTTACCGCTTCCGCACTTGTCAGCTCTGGAGCCTAAAATATATAGTATAAACTTGCAGAACTCACAAACATCTGCAAAAGAAAGAAAAAAAAACATTTATCATTTTTATCTTCTAAAGCGTTGGCGCCAGATGGCTTCAGACTAGGTATAGAGATTGTTGGAGATCTGTAAAACTTAGATATATGATCTCGCGGTTTTTTCCCCCTTGTAAATCGTCGTGATTTCTATAATTCTATACTATGTACTTTGGCGCAGGTCTCATAGTTTATGCTACAAAGGGCACGAAAGTGCGAAAGTGGTAAACCATTCTATGTTATTATTCATATTTCAATTATTTCTCATTTTCGTATTGGCATTTAATGTAGCCTACGTTCAACACAGGATTATACCGAAGGAATTGAAAGAAATCGCATCACGATACGTTCTGGAGTTCTCGAGTTAAAGTAATTTAAAGATTACCCGTGCAAATCCGGAGCGGCTCAGCTAGTTATTATTAAAATAAATAAAAAGTGTTAATTCATAATTATTGGATACCGAAAATTGTATACCAAATTAAAATAATGTCTATTACTATTGGTCACAAGGTATCAGGTGGGAGGGAAACAAAATCTGTGCTCGCTGGTGGGCAAGCTCGCTGAAAGTAACGAGTAGAATTTGAAAAGTTCCACCGCTCTACTGTCTCCAAATTTGTAACAAAACTAGGGGAGCTATAAAAAAGCTGTTTAAATAAAAAGAAAAGTTCATTACATTATCTACAAGTATTTCGCTGACGAAAATTTCCTGACAAAAAATAAATAAAAATAAATAAAAAATAAAAATAAAAAAAAGTGGCAGGCGACTAACTTTCTCATGTCACTATTTTTATTTCATATAGACTCAATTTTTATTTTTATACAAACACAATACGTTTACATGCATACAATTTTTTCTTGAAATGTCTTGGTCACACTGTTTTTATTTTATCATTACGCGTTTCGATACATTATCATCAGATCTGTTGTAAAAAATAAGATACTTTTGGGTGTTTGCAGTTCTTAATCACAAATTTCATGTGAAGCAAAAAACACATAATATATGAAAATATACTTACAACTTAAAAAAAATACCTGAGTATAAGCATGTATTATGACCCATTGGTACATTGGGTTCTATATATATATATATATATATATATATATATATATATATATATATATATATATATATATATATATATATATATATTGTCAGCTGTTTGTACTAATTTTTTGTACGCCCAGTCCCAGTAATATGTCTTAATAAGGTATATGATATTTTCTTTTGACTCAGGTATATGATATTTTCTTTTGACTCAACACATCTTGTAGGCATGTTTTTCGTAGCTTCTATGTCAGTTAACAATGCAGAGAGCGCAAGATGATGTTACATAAATTCATTCAAATAATATTTAAGTTTAACCCTGCGCCATCTGGCGGATATTGGACCTAATTTACCTGTTCCGGTGCTCCCCCCTTCTCACCACAGTTTGGCATGAGATTCTAGTCAACACACCTTGACTAGACATCCACGATGGTGGTTTACATTGTAGTGAGTCATCTCCGATAAGATGTATTTTAATTACCTTCGTAAAAATAGTTGTAAGTGTATTTTCTTATAATGTATTTGTGCTCCTTATGAATTTTGTGTTTAAGAACTGTAAACAACAGAAATGTAATTTATTTTTTGCCACAGATCTAATGATGATGAATCGAAACGCGTAATGATAAAATAAAAACAGTGCGACCAAAACATTAAAAAAAATTATGCATGCCAAAGTATTGTCGCTGTCCACAAATATGGATGGTTTTATGAACCAAGTGATAAACAATACGTTTTGTACTTGCAAAGAATACTTTTGTATTCCTTCAGTATTAACCTGTCTACGTGAAAAATTTGGTAATTTTTTTTCCTGTCCTAAGAGGTCCAAATCTAATACATAAAGCAGTGTGTTCGTATATTTGTACGTGTTGCATAAAAATCTGCGGTTTTGTTCCAATCTTTATGAAATTTTGTACACGTAAGCTTCAATCCACGAGGACGGTCGCCGTAAGTGTAAGAATCACATACGATAATAGTTCACGAGATATGACTTTATAAACAATGAGATGCGCGAAAAACTGCAGAATTTTGCGAAAATCTGCCCATTTTCTCTTAAACCATTGTACCGATTTCAACCAAATTTGGTACACACATTCCTTACCGTGAGGTAACAATTGCTGCATGGTTAATAATCACATACGGCACATGGTTCAAAAGATATTACGTCATAACCAATATAAATCGTAAAAAAATGGCATATAATGTGGCGAAACTTTCGAAATACACTGTATGAGAATGACAGTACTTAGCGACTTGCAACAAACTTTAAACATAATTTCAAACCTTTATTAAACTTTTTTCTCGGTGGCAACCATAGTAAAATGATGAAAGGAAAAAAGTTTCTGGCTTACTACTTTTCCGCTGATTATTGAGTAAAACTACGGCTCTCGGTATGACGATACAATTTATAATTTGAACACTACAAATTGTAGCGACAGGAAACTTTACATACAGTATACACATATATAGTTGAATGTAGCTTTTAAATTGTATCACTTTCCGAAATGTAGTTCCTGAACTATGAGAACATAAACTGTAACGTTCCGCTGTTCATGGACTAAAACTACAGCTTTCGGAATGACGTTACAATTTAAAATTTCTACACTACAAATTGTAGCTGTAGTAAATTTTACAGACAGTATACACGCATATAGTCGAGTGTACCTTCTAAATTTTATATCAGTACGACACGTAGTTCATGAGATATGAGCTCCAAAACCGAAAGTTCATAGAAAACAGCTCCTTCCCGCACAAAGTTTTAATCTATTACTTCTTTACTACTGACTGTATTTCCAAGAGAGTTTAGACTTACAGCCCTTATACAAACGAATATGTACGTGAAAAATGGTAGGAATAAATAAATAACCGGGCAACGCCGGGTTTTCAGCTGGTTACAATATAATCAAGGCGAGCGCCACTTGAAGAACTACGCATTTATCGGCCCAACTCCATTTCTACACCCAGCCAAGATGGTTGACGGGCTTCACTGCCTGTACGCTGATGTATACGGTATAGCCTCTCTATATGATTCTGTACTCGCTGGTTTCAGAGGGCGTACGTCCCTGACCGCAGAGGTCGGGTTAACGATACGCCCGGAGAGCAGGGGGAGGGTGTGGCGACGGCGGTATTGGGGAAGACAGCGGTCAGCCGTGTGACGGCACCCGGAATAATTGGGGTTGCCCGGTAGCTGTCCAGTCGGCAAACATCTCATCGGCCAGCGCCGAATTGCCGCCGCGCTGTTTTGCGTGGCGGTGGCGCAATGCCAATTAACACGCAGACGTGCGGCAGATGTTTGCGTCGCGGTTAAATGGAAGCGACAGGCATTGTGATGGCCATATTGATCGCCCGATTCTCGCTCCTTTGCGTCCACTGCCAAACCGTTACATTTTGATACACCTAACACTGTGTGACGATACGTACGGTAGAGGCGTGGAATTTGAAGGGGAGTAGGTGAATTAATTTATATTTTCAACGTACAATTTCTTTATTCTTTCGTAAATGTAACATCCTTCATTTTTAACTGACTTCGAAAATGGAGGAGGTTCTCAATTCCACTGTATTTATTTATGTTTTATAAGGAACTCATAGTTCGATGGGGCGATCTATAATTGTTTAATAATGATTTTGCAGGCAAGATCGCATTTTTCATTTATTAAGTTACCGGTTTCGGCGTTCTCGACGCCATCTTCAGACCTGTCGAAATTTACATAACTTCACGACATTTTTTATATACTAAAAGAGTACATCCAGGTTGAGGCATCACCAAACATAAAATTACTAGTCACAAATGAAATATATACATCCATCTTCTAATGTTTCTGAAGCGAGGTACTTCAAAGTTGTCTCATCATCACCAGCCAGTGAGCTACACTGCCGTAGCCTCCGCCCCCAAAACTTTGAATGGTTGTAGCTCCCAAACTAAACGTGATAAAAATGTCATTCCAAATTCTTTGTACACAGCTGGTGTCAAAAATTCCAGTGCATGATAACCATTCTTCCTTTTGAAAAATTGTATTTTTGCATAAAAACACTTTCTAGGTATTTTCACAATCTGTTTCTTGGCTAACAATTAGAGTCCTTGACTACCAATCCAGTCTGTGAAAACAGCACATCAGTCGCACTTCCCGTTACCGCAGTATTTGCGGTGCAAGTGTTAGGTGATTCACCCTGTACAGTTGACAGCTATAGCTGATATACATAGTTAATAAATAAACCAGCAATAATATGGCATTAAAAAGTTTGTTTTAACCTTATCACCTACTAGAGATAAGGGCTTAAGTACTAAGTGCGTACACTTCCCTGCCTATTCCCCAGGAGGCATATGTCTACATCTACATAGAAACTCCCCAAATCACATTTAAGTGCCTGGCAGAAGGTTCATTAACGACTTTCATAACCTTTCTCTACCGTTCCATTCTCTAATAGCTCGCGGAAAGAAAGAACACCTAAATCGTTCGGTTTGCGATCTTATTTCTCTTATTTTATTGGGATGGTCATGTCTCTGTATGTAGGTGGGTCCTAGCAAAATATTGTCACATTCAGAAGTAAAAGTCTGACATTTCGCAAATAGATCTCGCCGCAACGAATAGCGTCTTTCTTTTGATGATTTCCAACTCAAATCGTGCAACATTTTCGTGACGCCTTCCCCCCCTCTAACGTGATAAAACGAGTTGCCCTTATCTGAACTTTCTCAATGTCTTCCGTCAGTACCACCTGGTGAGGGTCCCACACTGGGCAAGAATACTCCAAGAGAGGACGCACAAGTCTGATGTAGGCAGTCTCTTTGGTGGAACTGTTGCATCTTCAAAGCGTTTTGCAAATGAAACTTAACCTTTGTTTCGCCTTCCCCGTAATATTTTCTGTGTGGTCTCTCCAGTCTAAGTTGTTCGTAATTGTAACTCTTAGCTAGTTGGAATTTACGACCTTAAGGTTTGAATGATTTATCGTGTAATTCAAGTTCAGCGGATTTCTTTTAGTGGTTATGTGTATTACTTCACACTTTAAATAATTTAGTTTTAATTGTCAAATTTCGCACCATATAGAAATTTTTTTCTAAATCGCTTTGCAGTTGCTTTTGATACTCTGTTGACTCAACTAACCGATAAACGACAGCATCATCCGCGAACAGTGTAAGGGTGCTATCAGATTGTCTCCTAAATCTTTTATAAACTCAAGGAACAGTAAGGGGCCTATAACGCTTCCCTGGGGACCGCCAGAAATGACTTGCCGTCAGTTACTACGAACTGTGTCCTTTCTGATAGGAAATCGTGAATCCAATCACACAATTGGGGCGATATTCCATAAGCACGCAATTTCATTAGAATCCGCTGGTGAGGCACAATGTCAAAAGCCTTTCGGAAATCCAGAAATAGGGAGTCGATTTGAGATCCCTTGTCGATGGCACTTATTACTTCATGTGAATAAAAGGCAAGCTGTGCTTCGCAAGAGCGATACTTTCTGAATCCGTGTTGACTATTGGTTAACTGGTCGTTCTCTTCGAGGTAGTTCATAATGTTCGAACAAATTGTTGGTTGTTGTGGTTTTCAGTCCGGAGACTGGTTTGATGCAGCTCTCCACAATACCCTATCCTGAGCAAGCCTCTTCATCTCCACATGAGAAAGGCAACCTACATCTGTCTGGATCTACTAACTGTGTCCATCTCTTGGTCTTCCTCTGCGGTGTTTACCCCACACACTTCCCTCCAACGCTAAATTCACAATTCCTTGATGTCAAAGAATGTGTCCTACGAATCTATCCCTTCTTTTAGTCAAGGTATGCCAGAAATTTCTTTTCTCCCCAATTCTGTTCAGTACCTCCTCATTAGTTACGCGATCCACCCACCTAATCTTCAGCATTCTTCTGTAGCACCATATTTCAAAAGCCTCAATCCTCTCCCTGTCCGCACTGTTTATTGTCCATGTCTCACTCCCATACAAGGCAACACTCCATACAAATACCTTCAGAAAGGACTTCCTTAGGCTTAAATCAATATTCGATGTTAACAATTTTCTCTTTTTCAAGAACGCTTTTCTACCCATTGCCCTTCTGCATTTTATATCCTCTGTACTGCGACCATCATTTGTTATTTTACTGCCCAAGTAACAAAACTCATCTACCTCCTTCATTGGTTCGTTACCCAATCTAATTTCTTCAGCATTACCTGATTTTCTTACACTGTACTCTATTACTCTAGTTTTTCTCTTGTTAATGTTCATCTTATACGCCCCTTTCAGCACAATGTCCATTCCGTTCAATTGCTCTTCCAGGTCCTTTGCTGTATCTGACAGAATTACTATGTCGTCGGCAAAACGCAATGTTTTTAATTCTTCACCCTGAACTTTAATTCCTTCTCCAAATTTCTCCTTGCTTTCCTTTATAGCTTGCTCAATGTACAAATTGAATAACAATGGAAAAAGACTGCAACCCTGTCTTACTCCCTTTCCAACCATTGCATCCCTTTTATGCCCTCTGACAACCGCTGTCCGGTTTCTGTACAAGTTATAAATAACCTTACGCTCCCTATATTTTACTCCTGCTTGCTTCAGAATTTGAAAGAGTTTATTCCAATCAACATTGTCAAAAGCCTTCTCCAAATTTACAAAAGCTAGAAATTTAGGTTTACCTTTTCTTAATCTATCTTCTAGGATAAGCCGTGAAGTGAGTATTGCCTTCCGTGTTCCTACATTTCTCCTGAACCCAAACTGATCTTCCCCGACGTCGGCTTCTACCAGCTTTTCCATCCTTCTGTATATAGTTCGTGTTAATATTTTGCAATCATGACTTATTAAACTGATGGTTCTGTAGTTTTCACACCTGTCTGCGCCTGCTTTCTTTGGAATGGGGATTATAACATTTTTCTTAACGTCTAAGGGTACTTCACCTGTCTCATACATCTTACACACCAGGTAAAACAATTTTGTCGTGGCTGGTTCTCCCAGAGACTTCAGTAGCTCTGAGGGAATATCATCTACTCCAGGGGCCTTGTTTCGACTTAGGTTTTTCAGGGCTCTGTCAAATTCTTCTCTCAGTATAGTATCTCCTATTTCATCTTCATCTACATCCTCTTCCCTTCCTACAATATTATCTCGAAGTACATTTCCTTTGTTGAGCCCCTCTATATACTCTTTCCCCCTTTCCCTTCTTTGCTGAGAACTGGTTTTCCTTCAGTGTCCTTGATATTCATAGAGTTGTTTTTCTTATCTCCAAACGTTTCTTTTATTTTCCTGTAGGCTGTATCCGTTGTTCCTTATCTATACATTCTCCTACATCCTTGCATTTGCCTTCTAGCCAATCCTGCTTAGCCATTTTGCACTTCCTGTCAATCTCATTTCTTAGTCGTCTGTACTCCATTTTGCCTGTTTCATTTACTGCATTTTTATATTTTCTCCTTTCATCGATTAAATTTAGTATCTCTTGTGATATCCAAGGATTTTTTGTAGGTCTTGCCTTCCTACCTATTTTTTCCTCTGCTACCTTCACTACTTCATCTCTCAATTTTACCCATTCCTCCTCAACTGTTTTATTTGTTGCCTAAAGCTCTCTCTGAAATTCTTAAGAACTTCAGGTTCCTTCAATTTATCCAGGTCCCATCTCCTTATTTTCCTACCTTTTTGTAGTTTCTTCAGTTTCAGCCTACAGTTCATAACCAATCAGTTATGGCCAGAGTCTTTATCTGCCCCTGGGTATGTCTTACAGTTTAAAACCTGGTTCCGAAATCTATGTCTTACCATTATAAAATCTATCTGGTATCTCCCTGTATCTCCTGGTGTCTTCCACGTATACAACCTTCTTTTGTGATTCTGAAACCAGGTGTTTGTTATAACTACATTAAGTTCTGTGCAAAATTCTAACAGACGGCTTCCTCTTTCATTCCTTTTGCCCACACCATATTCACCTACTATCTTCCCTTCCCTTCCTTGTCCTACTACCGAATTCCAGTCTCCCATAACAATTAAGTTTTCCTCTCCCTTAATTGTCTAAATAATTTCCTTTAGCTCCATATATTTCTTCGATTTCCTCATCATCGGCAGATATAGTTGGCATATAAACCTGCGCTACTGTTGTCGTTGTTGGCTTCGTATCTATCGTGACAATGATAATGCGATCACTGTGCTGGTCATAGTAGTTTACCCGCATTCCTATTTTCTTATTCATTATCAATCCTACTCCTGTGATACCCCCAATTGATTTTGTATTGATAATCCTGTACTCACCTGACCAGAAATCCTATTCATCCCGCCACCGAACTTCACTAATCCCCACTATATCTAACTTCAACCTATCCATTTCCCTTTTTAAATTTCCTAATTTTCCTACTCGATTAAGGGATCTAACATTCCACGCTCCGATCCGTAGAGTGCCAGTATTGTCTTTCTTGATGATCACATCCTCCCGCCCGGAGATCCGAATGGATCATATGTTCATATAGTAGAGCTGCATGTCCTCGGGAAAAATAACGGCTGTAGTTTCCCCTTGCTTACTTTGAACAAAGTATATGTTCCAAAATCCTAATGCAAATCGACGTCCGTGTGATGGGTCTGTAATTTTTGGGATCACTCCTATGGCCTTTCTTGAATATTGTAGTGAGTTGGGCAACTTTTCAGTCTTTGGGTACTGATCTTCGGCTGTAACGTATCAAAATAGAGGTCCTATTTCCAGGTGCACAATCTTATTTTTATGTTTTGTTTTCGGAAGTGTACGTTGATACGGCCATATCCATTTCTAATGTGTCTCAGGCAAAAAGAGGTAAATATGAAATCAGTGTTATTATTATTAGAAAACCCCTTGTGGTCAGTGCTGCTGACTGCCATGCGAAGAACCCGGGTTCGATTTCCAGTACTGTCAAAGATTTTTTTCTTCGTGTGAGGACTGGAACAGGGTGCACTCAGCTTCTTGTGGCCTACTTTGCAGATACTTGTAAGAGCAGCAGCGGATCAAGGCCAAGAAATCCAGCACCGACCGAGAGAGCACTGCGCTGTTAACTTACCTCTCCATTCCGCAGCCAAACCGCCATTGCCAAAGGGTTACACAAAAATCAGTCAGATCCCATTCGCCATCTAGGCTATATTTGCGGTCGTCGCACTCTCATATGCACTATCGGTGTCATATTCACTATTTCGTTTATTTGTTTGCAGTATAAATCAATCCATTGTGAAGGCCGTAAACTCCATTAAATCCCTAGGAGTAACTATTACATCTGACTTAAACTGGAAAGAACATGTAGATAATGTCGTAGGAAAGGCGAGTCAGAGACTGCGTTTTATTGGCAGAACGCTTAAAAGATGCAACAGAACTACACTAAGCTTCTCCGTCCTCATTTGGAGTAATGCTGCCCAGTGTGGGATCCTTATCAGGTGGGTTTGACGGAGGATATCGAAAGAGTCCAAAGAAAGGAAGCTCGTTTTATATTGTCACGATAAGGGCAGACAGCGTCACAGAAATGATAGAAGGCCTGGGATGGGAATCATTACATCAACGGCGCTTATCGCTGCGGCGTGGGCTACTCAAGAAACTCCAAACATTCTCCTCCGAATGCGAAAAATATTGTTGACTCCCACCTTCATAGGTAGAAATGACCATCAGAATAAACTATGAACAATCAGAGCTCGAACGGAGAGATTCAGATGTTCTTTCTTCCCGCTCGCTATTCGAGAATGGAATAGGAGATGAATAGTATAAAGGTGGTTAGATGAACCCTCTAACAGGCACTTAAATGTGATTTGCAGAGTATCCCATGTAGATGTAGATTGTCTGCTACCGACCCGCCCGGCTTCGCGCTGATGTAATTTATATTCTCGTGCCCATTCTTCATCTGCCCGTCCCTCCGGCACCCCTGCGCACCCCCGCACCACCCGGTTTCCTTGGACACCCTGCAGACTCTGTGGCCTCTCCTGCTCCCCCTTTTTTTCTCCCCTCGTCCTCCCCCCACTTCTTTTACCACCCCTTCTCACCAACCTCCTCCCCTACCCCAGCTCCATCACTCATCGCCATCATTTGCCTACGTTCTGGTGCTACGTCGTAATATTTGTTCTGAGTTTGGTTTTACAATAAACAGCGAACGGCCAACTCGCAGCCGCCGCCTTGTTGTGATTTTAATCGTCCGAATTTTAGCTGCGCCTCCGTGTCACCAGCTGTGTGCTTTATTCGTTTTCGACGTTTCTGTATTTCTTCAACGACTTCAAAGTTCACTCCGTTTTTAAAGCACTTGTAATCTTTTCCATTTAGAGTCACAATGTTCTGTACTTATTGTCTCCACATTTTTATCTCCTTTATATTGTCTCTTATGTCTATCTGTTAATTCTGTAGGCTGAGGAGCACCTGCTAGTGCTGTCAGCCAACCATGCAAAGAGAATCTAAATATACACTACTGGTCATTATAATTGGTACACCAAGAAGAAATGCAGATGATAAACGTATTATACTAGAAGTAACGTGTGATTACATTTTCACGCAATTTGGGTGTATAGATCTTGAGAAATCAGTACCCAGAACAACCACCTCTGGACGTAATAACGGCCTTGATACGCCTGGACAATGAGTCATACAGGGTTTGGATGGCGTGTATTGCTATATATGTCCATGCGGACAACATGCGGTCGTGCATTATCCTGCTGACATGTAGGGTTTCGCACGGATCGAATGAAGGGTAGAGCCACGGTTCGTAACACTTTTGAAATGTAACGGCTACTGTTCAAAGTGCAGTCGTAGCGGTGACCGTGTAACCAGTTGCACCCCACACCATCACGCCGAGTGATACGATAGTATGGCGATGACGAATACATGCTTCCAATGTGCGTTCACCGCGATGTCGCCAAACATGGATGCGACCATCAAGATGCTGTAAACAGAACCTGGATTCGTCGGATAAAATGACGTTTTGCCATTCGTTCACTCAGGTTCGTTGTTGCGTACACCATCGCAGGCGGTCCTGTCTGTGATGCAGCGTCAAGGGTAATCGCAGCCATGGTCACCGAGCTGATAGTCCGTGCTTCTGCAAACGTCGTCGAACTGTTCATTTTTTTTAAGGTGCAGATTCGGATTCTCCGTTAAAAAGTAATCAAGTTGTCTCTGAAATATTTTTAAACCATTGACATATGATGCTGAAATCGAGAAAAAAGTAAAATTGGGAAAGAACTCCGATTTATTTACGATGATCCGAGAAGAATGCATCAAATCGATACATAATGTGCACCAGTTCTTTCATTACATCAAATTGAGGACTTTTTTTTACAAAATGTGTCCTACCCGCCACAGTTTTTGATGGAGGGAGCTGGAATGGTATTAAAATCTTGTTAGAAAACTCTGCACTCTTGCATTACTCACCCGACTGTGGCGCTACCGTAGCCAAACTGCAAACTATAGCGCAATAATTTTATGGCATTCACCTAAGATTAACATCTTCTCTACTATCTCTGTAGGAGAATAGTGAGCCTGTTTCGCTGAAGAATAATTTACTTTCGTCAATTGATGTGTGATCGCATTTTACTGGCCTTTGTAATGAGCCTAACGAAATTTTAATACAATTCCTTCTCCCTCCATCAAAAACTGTGGCGGGTAGCATACATTTTGCATTAAAAAAATAAATAAATAAATAAAGCTTATTTGGTGTCATGAAAGAACTGATGCACACGCGTCTTTCTCGGATTATTCTCAATTAATCAGAGTTCTTCCCCAATTTAATTATTTCTCGATTTCAACGCCGTCTGTACTTCTTAATGGAGAATCCGAATCTGCAATCAAAGAATTGGGGATTTCCATTTAAGATTTAAAAGTTGCCCCCACCCCTACCCAAGGGGCTGGAGGTCACACGTAATATAATTTGATGTCCCCCTTTGAGCTTACGGACTTTTCTTACCAACTGTTTTTACCCGATGTATAGATTTCGAGGTTATCTCATCCGATCAAAATGTCCAAATGTTTGTATAGCTTATGGGACTTAACTACGGGGTCATCAGTCCCTAAACTTACAAACTACTTATGAACTAGCTAACACTAAGGACGACACAAACATCCATGCCCGAGGGAGGATTCGAACCCCCAACCGTAGTGACCGTACAGACCGACCGTGGCTGGCGCGCCTCAGTCCCCTCGGCCACCGCGGCCGGCTGTCATCCGAAACTTCAGATAGACCACTTTGTAGATCTGCCTGTGTGATCGTGTGTTGTACGCATTCTCAATATATATATATATATATATATATATATATATATATATATATATATATGTTTGTGTGTGTATGTGCTCATAAACCATTCATTAGATTGCACTGAAACTTTGGTGAACTGTTCACCCTCGAAGGTTCCTGAGACCAAACCAAAAGATCACGACTCATAGCTCAGGAGATATGACGTCATAAATGAGAGGCCACCTCGTGAGAATACCCAGATTTATGCGTCAATTATTGGAAAATGGGAGTTAGGGACCTGCAAGGAAGTTTCATGTAATTTTGGACGTTTATGAGGCGTCAGTCATGACTTGTTAGTCATAGAGTTAGCATTACAGAATTGCGTGTTACTATTTATTTTTGTCTGCAAGTCTCCCTTAAATCTCTAGCATCCGAAATTAAGCAATCTGTTTTCTTAATCTCTATCTACATAAAAGCGAAATGACACGAACTCACTGACTACACATGAAATTTTGAAAACTACTGCACCTATGAAACTGAAATTTGGCAAGAACATAGTTTATAGATATAAAACGTCAGCTAAGAAAGTATTTTGTGTTAGGTGCATGGCGGAGCATACTTCTCCTACAGACTAACGAAATCTAGTATTTCATTCCCATTTTCACGATCTTTCGCACGCTTGACCTTCAAAACAAGAGGAACGTCACCGTCTACCTTAAGTTTCATACGGTACAAGGGGGAGGGTACATTGCAAGATAAAAATGGATCCCTAAATTCCTTCGTCGTGCCATAACTTTAGAACGGCTCAACCGATCTCACAAATCCTTTTCTCGTTGTTTTCGTTATTCTCAGAATAAGGGTTGTATGAAATACAACTGGAATATTTGAGAACAACGAAGTGCGTATTTAAATGTGACCCTGCGTTTCTATTGCACCGAAATCTATAGTTTTGTTTACATATTGGTGAAATTTTGCGCACTTTACCTTAAAAACAAGAGGAGTGTCATTGTCTGTATAAAAATTCGTTCTGTGCGTGGTGGAGGATACTTAACTTACAGAATTTTACAAAATGCAAAATTTTGTTCCAATCTTTATGAATTTTTGCACACATGACCTTTAAAACAAGAGCAAGATCACTGGGCCGGCCGCAGTTGACGAGTGGTCTGCGGCGCGCCAGTCACAGTCTGCACGGTCGCTACCGTCGGGGGTTCGAATCCCCCCTCGGGCGTGGGTGTTTGTGTCGTCTTTAGTATTAGGTAGTTCATAAGTAACTTCCTGGCAGATTAAAATTGTGTGCGGGAACCGGGACTCGAAACTGGGACCTTTGCCTTTCGCGGGCAAGCGCACTACCGACTGTGCTATCCCGACACGACTCTCGATGCCGTCTCACAACTTTACTTCCGCTAGTACCTCGCCTCCTACTTTCCAAACTTCACAAAAGCTCTCTTGTGAACAAGCAAGACTAGCACTCCTGGAAGAAAGGATATGGTGGAGACATGGCTTAGCCACAGCCTAAGGGATGTTTCCAGAATGAAATTTTCACTCTGCAGCGAGGTGTGCGCTGATATGAAACTTCCTGGAAGTTTCATATCATCGCACACCTCGCTGCAGAGTGAAAATTTCATTCTGGAAACATCCCTTAGGCTGTGGCTAAGCCATGTCTCCACCATATCCTTTCTTCCAGGAGTGCTAGTCTTGTAAGTTTCGCAGGAAAAACTTCTGTGAAGTTTGTAAAGTAGGTGACGAGGTACTGGTGGAAGTAAAGTTGTGAGGCGGCTTCGTGAGTCGTGTCGTGATAGCACAGTCGGTAGTACGCTTGCCCGCGAAAGGCAAAGGTCCCAGGTTCGAGTCCCGGTTCCGGCAGACAATTTTAATCTGCCAGGAAGTTTCATATCAGCGCACACTCCGCTGCAGAGTGAAAGTTTCATTCTAGTTCATAAGTAGTTTGTAAGTTTAGGGACTGATGACCCCGTAGTTAAGTCCCTTAAGCTTAAAAAAACATTTGAAGATCATCGGGTACATAAATGTTTGTATGGTACATGACAGATGGTACCTTGTAGAAAAATTTGCCGAGATGGAAACGAATAAAGGGACGGGTGAGAAAGACGTGGATGTGGACTACGAGGTGTAGGATAAATAAAGACCCGGGCAACGCCGGGTTTACAGCAAGTGGGTCAATAAAACTTCTTTGTGCTGGGTCGACGAATTGATGGTAATCTTTTTTTATTTTCCAGGAGTGTGGATGTGGTGTCTGTTCCCAGTCGGATGTAAGGGTGGATGGTGGACAGATACCCCCTTCAGCAGCAGCGGCGCGAGTGCTCGCGGTGAGGTCGTTAACAGTCTCGCTCAAGACGACAGCTCGTGCAATGCAGGCAGCTAATTTACTGCTGTAATTAAACTCGTCGGCGCTATTAGTTACAGAGGCACGTTGGAGACCTGGCACTGTATGACGCGCTTCTTAATGAATTCACCGCCGGATCGATAAGTTCTTGTTCAAACTGTGAGGCAAGCTCATTAGCAACGTGTGCTAGAACTCTTATTCTTGCCTTATATATACGGGTCGCTACACATCTGTGAAATACTGTTCGTAATACAAGTGTGCAGACGTTCACAATTACGGGAGATAACGGAGGTTCGTAGCAAATCGATAAGAACTAATAGGTACAAGGCTAGGAGAATTCAAATCACCGAAGTTAATTGATGACTGGAATTTTAACTGCAGAGTCACAATACCCTTAATTCAAATTATTTAACCTGACTCTTTCGATATTAATGCAAATTGTTGTTACTGTACTACAACGTCTTATACTTTAAACTTTTGTTACTTAAAAGATACGCACTTTTTTCTATGATAACGAATGTTCAAATGTTTGTACAGCTTATGGGACTTAACTACGGAGTCATCAGTCCCTAAACTTACAAACTACTTATGAACTACTTACGGAATAGGACGGCACAAACATCCATGCCCGAGGGGGGATTCGAACCCCAGACCGTAGTGGCCGTGCAGACCGTGACTGAAGCGCCTCAGTCCCCTCGGCCACCGCGGCCGGATCTATGATAACGGAAATCGGTAGTTTTTACTAAGCACGTGGCGAAAACACAGGCTCTTTTAATGTAAGCATCTACTTCATTTTGTGGTGTATTTTGCACAGTGAAACTGCGTGAAAAGTATGAGGATTCATCTACACAGTTTACAGCTGTTTAGATCTCTCGAATAGGTAATCCAGCAGGAGATATGGTTATTTCTTAAATCATGTCGTAGTAGTCAGCTTTCTCTATTAATAGATTCCATCAAAAAGGATATTTGTAGAGACATTGCGTGCTGATATAGTGGAACTTCATGTAATGAACAATGTGGTGCCGGCCGCGGTGGCCGAGGAGACTGAGACGCTTCAGTCACGGTCTGCACGGCCACTGCGGTCGGGGGTTCGAATCCCCCCTCGGGCATGGATATTTGTGCCGTCCTTAGTCTTAGTTAGTTCATAAGTAGTTTATAAGTTTAGGGACTGATAACCCCGTACTTAAGTACCATAGACTTTACAAACATTTGAACATTTTTTGAACAATGTGGTCCAGTGTAAGGCATTAGTACGATGGCACGGCGTCAGCTACCATTATTAAAGGAGTTTGTTAGCGACATTGAACCTCAGAATGGAGATAAACTTTACCACTGCACTGTTCGATAAATTAACAGAAATAACAGTCTTTTTTTTAATTTCACGAGAAAAATGTGTTGTTTGTAAATCTGCAAGGGAGAAAACTTACATCACAGTACGAAACTCCTTTTTGGCACATATGAATCGGAATATACTGAATGAGTCACTATAGGGGGAAAACGAAACGGAGAAATGATAGAGTTAGGTCTATAAGGGAAAGACGTGTTGATCATACCGCGCACGGCAGTGCACGGTATTAATACGTTCGTAAACGGCGCGTACGAATTTGCGATTCTTTAGGGGTCCATATCTCAGGTTCTATTCATCTCAGACTGAAGGGGTAAAGTGTTTTGGATAGATCTTGCCCTAGTGATCATTTGTGTACTTATTAGAAGAATGGGTATACTATAGGTATGATACAGTACATCGTCAAAATTTTCAAAATTGCACACTTCCTGGAGCCTATCAAAATTGAGCAAATCAGTTGACTTTTGTACATGACGTGTAGTCTATTGTGTGCTTTAAACGGCTTACAAAAGCACCATTCATTCATTGGCAGTTCCTGAGAAAAACTAAAAAAAACATGATTTTTGGGTACCAAAACAACGAATTATGGGGATGGTCACTTCGATAATTTCTATTCATTGAAAATCTTCGAAATTTTTACCATATGTTCTAACGATGATATTCTCGAGGCCGTATTAAAATTTTTTCGATATCGTTATTTTTTCGAGATCCAGAGGTTGAAATTTATCATAGTTTCGCACTAAATCACAAAATCCGATTTTTAGCCGTTTTAGCGCCGTGAAAATTGTTCAAATATTTGCAGTACATCCTGTAGACATTTATCTATAAACGGCATTTTTCAGTTTACGTAAATCTTAGTCCGTTAGCAAGATATGGCCGAAAAACCGCGATATTTTTTTAGAAAAAGTGCGTATTATGCTGAAAGACGGCGTTCGGACAGCTCTGCATCTTACCATGCGATTTGAAGAAAGGTACTCGGCGAAAATGTTTTAATTTTGTACATCTTAAAGATTGAAATCTTCGGTTGATGAAGGGGTCATTTTTGTTTTCGTTTACTTTACAGTTAATACGCAGCATCCGGTTTAGTGAACTATTCCAACATATTTTAAAGAGTTTGCAGCGGCAAAAACACATTGCGTAGACTTCTCGTATGCTCGATTTTAGGTTACACATAGCTGTGTATGAAATGTAGATAACATATCGAAATTTTATTTAAAGTTCAGAGCAGAATAATATCTTAAGTGGTTCTTGAGATATTGATCCATAAGTGATAGCACGCGACAGTAGTAGGTTCGAAAACGCTATTTCTGATTGTGAGGTAACGTATCTTAAGGAATAGGAAATGACTAAAATGTTGTGTATGTTGTTTAGGTATTAAGCTGGAAAATCCGTTTCCCGTTTTAGGAAATGTGTATTCGTTATCGCGATACGCTACAAAAATCATAATTTTTGTTATCAAAAGATCAAACTGCGTGCATTGGCAAATTTACACTTCTATTCATGGCAAATCGTCGAAATTTTTACGATACGTTCTAATATTATGATTCCGGAAAGCTTTGAAAGTTTTTCCAATAATACTACCCATTACCGACATCTGTAGATTCCATATTACCGCACATATTCATGACAAATATGCACATAATATCCGGTCTGACGTTTAATTATGGTTTTAACTAACGTAGCGAACGTACAGCAAGGGTTCTTCGTTTGGAAGTCAGGAACCTGTGTTTCTAGTCGCCGTTTATTCACCGATAACATTTATGAAAGTTACAAATCATCGTAATTTTTATCTGTAATTTATTTAGTTATATCAGTCACGGATCGCCGTACATTGTGTGTGTGTGTGTGTGACAAAAATTTAAACTGCACGGGTATACCCCTCACATATTTCCGTAAATCGGATCTGTGACGAAACATTCTGCAGTTACGACGTTACACCCGTTACATATTGGCGTTCATTCAGGCTGCATCGAAAAAGTTTGTAGTTTCGAAGATAGGTATATTAATAACTTATCACCGTAAATTGTGTCTAACAAAGAACTCTTTGTGGGTGAGCTACCCCTCAAATTCCCCCTATTAAATGTATGTATCAATTATAATTTGTTTCTTCACAAAAAGGTGAACGTTGTTACCTTCCCTGCATTCCATGAGTATTCGAATAATCCGAGTATTTGCATACTAATCCGTCCATGGTTGGAAAAAAAGTCAACAATGTCTTTGGTAATCGCAGATCACTTGTAATATATCTATACAAAATACTATCCAAATTTTACTCACCATTGTTTTCATGTTATATAAGCACTACACTCTGATTTAACAGGAAAAAGACAGTAGTCAGCTGAAAAATGCTCCTGCCGTAGCACAGAAAAGGTGAATGTGTTCTCTGACACAAAAGTGTGGAACCAGCTGCCTCAATCCTCATTCCGACTTCATCACCAAAAATTTTGGATTGCGAACATATTCACGCTTCTTTCGGCTGAATGAGCCATATATCATGGAACAGAGAAAGTTTCAGTTCAGGAGAAAGGCATATGCAGGAAAACAGCTAAAAGACATCACGCGACTGTTGTGGTTCTCTGACGACCATCTTCTTTGCTCGGACTGCGGAATTACACTGCCTGGCAAACAAAGCTACACGCCCAGAAACTGAATGTATATGACAGAAACCGTCTCTCTTTTCTGAATAAAACAGAATATGGAATGAAAGAGGAAGACTACTTAAGTAACAGAACCTAGGACGTTATCCTAGACGAGTAACAAACTCTAGGGCATCGTCAGTGGTGACACTGAGAAGTGTGATAGGACCGCTATTATTTTCTATCTATAAAAATGATCTGACGGACAGAGTGAGTTGCCAGGATGGTGACGTCACAGACTGACTGTAGTAGGATGCAGGCCACCCCATGAACCACAGACATTGCCGAGGTGGGGTGGCTTGCGTGCCTCAACGATGCAGATAGTCGTACCGTAGGTGCAACCACAGCGGAGGAGTATCTGTGGAGAGGCCAGACAAACGAGTGGTTCCTGAAGAGGGGCAGCAGCCTTTTCAGTAGTTACAGGGGGAACAGTCTGGATGATTGACTGAGCTGGCCTTGTAACATCAGCTAATGTGGCATTGCCACAGAGCTACTGCGAACGGCTGAAAGCAAGGGTAAACTACAGCCGCTACTTTTCCCGAGGATATGCAGCCCTACTGTATGGAAATATGATGATGGCATCCTCTCGGGTAAAATATTCCGGAGGTACAATAGTCCCCCATTCGGATCTTCGGGCGGGGACTACTCAGGAGGATGGTTATCATCAGGAAAGACAATACTGGCATTCTACGGATCGGAGCGTGGAATGTTAGATCCCTTAATCGGGTAGGAAAATAAGAAAATTTAAAATGGGAAATGGATAGGTTGAAGTGTGATATAGTGGGGATTAGTGAAGTTCGGTGACAGGATGAACAGGATTTCTGGTCAGGTGAGTGCAGGATTATAAATACAAAATCAGTTGGGGGTATCACAGGAGTAGGGCTGATAATGAATAAGAAATTAGGAATGCGGGTACACTGCTATGAGCAGCACAGTGATCGCATTATCAGTGTCAAGATAGATAGAAGCCAATACCGACAACAGTAGTACAGGTTTATATGCCAACTAGCTCTGCCGATGTGGAGGAGATCGAAGAAATATTTGAGGAGCTAAAGGAAATTATTCAGACAGTTTAGGGAGAGGAAAACTTAATTATGATGGGAGACTGGAATTCGGTAGTAGGAAAAGGAATAGAAGGAAAAATAGTAGGTGAATATGGACTGGGCAGGAGGAATGAAAGAGGAAGTCGCTTGGTAGAATTTTGCACGGAACATGATTTAATCGTAACAAACACCTGGTTTAAGAATCACAAAAGAAGGTTGTATAAGTGGAAGAGATCAGGAGATACCGGAAGGTTTCAGATAGATTTTATAATGGTAAGAGATAGATTCCGGAACCAGGTTATAAACTGCAAGACATACCCAGGGACAGATATAGACTCTGACCATAACTTGTTAGTCATGACCTGTAGGCTGAAGCTGAAAAAACTGTAGAAAGGTAGGAAAATAAGGAGATGGGACTTAGATAAATTGAAGGAAAGTAAAGTTCTGGAGAATTTCAGAGGGAGATTTAGGCAACAATTGACAGAAACAGGGGGAAATAAAACAGTAGATGAGGAATGGGTAGCATTGAGAGATGAAATAGTGAAGGCAGCAGAGGACAAAATAGGTAGAAAGGCAAGACACAAAAAATCCTTGGATATCACAGGAAATACGAAATTTAATTGACGAAAGGAGAAAATATAACAATGCAATAAATGAAACAGGCAAAATGGAGTACAGACGACTAAGAAATGAGATTGATAGGAAGTACAAAATGGCTAAGCAGGAGTGGCTAGAAGCCAAATGCAAATCTGTAGAAGAATGTATAAGAAGGGGAAAAGTAGATACCGCCTACAGGAAAATCAAAGAGACATTTGGGGACAAGAAAAGCAATTCTACGAATATCAAGAACTCAGATGGGAAACCAGTTCTCAGCAATGAGGGGAAAGCTGAAAGGTGGAAAGAGTACATAGAGCAGCTCTACAAAGGAAATGAACTTAGAGGCGATGTTTTAGGAATGGAAGAGGAAGTAGATCAAGATGAAATAGGAGATACTATACTGAGAGATGAATTTGACAGAGCTTGAAAGACCTAGGTCGGAACAAGGCCCCAGGAGTAGATGACATATCCTCAGAGGTACTAAAGTCTCTGGGAAAGCCAGCCATGACAAGACTATTTGAACTGGTGTGTAGGATGTATGAGACAGGCGAAATGCCCTCAGACTTTAAGAAAAATGTAATAATCCCCATTCCAAAGAAATCAGGCGCGACAGGTGTGAAAATTACAGAACCATCAGTTTGATAAGTCATGGTTGCAAAATTTTAACACGAATTATCTACAGGAGAATGGAAAATCTGGTAGAAGCTGACCTCGGGGAAGATCAGTTTGGATTCAGAAGGAACATAGGAACCCGGGGGGCAATACTCACATTACGTCTTATCTTAGAAGATAGATTAAGGAAAGGCAAACCTACATATTTAGCTTTTGTAGATTTGGAGAAAGCATTTGACAATGTTGACTGGAATACACTCTTTCAAATTCTGAAGTCAGCAGGGGTAAAATACAGGGAAAGGAGAGTTATTTGAAACTTGTACAAAAGCCAGACCGTAGTTATTAGACTCGAAGGGCAATTGGGAAGGGAGTAAGACAGTGTTGTAGCCTTTCTCCGATGTTATTCAATTTGCCCATCGAGCAGGCGGTGAAGGAAAGCAAGGAAAAATTTGGAATAGGGATTAAAGTTCAGGGTGAAGAAATAAAAACAATGCGTTTTGCTAATGACATTGTAATTCTGTCAGAGACAGCAAAGGAACTGGAGAAGCAGTTAAATGGAATGGACAGTGTGTTGAAGAGAGCGTATAAAATGAACATTAACAAGAGCAAAACAAAAATAATGGAATGCGGTCCTAGAAAATCAGGCGATGCTGAAGGAATTAGATTAGGTAACGAAACAATGAAGGTGGTAGATGAGTTTTGTTACTTGGGTAGTAAAATAACATGCGATGGTCGCTGTACAGAGGATATAAAATGCAGAATGGCAATGGGAAGAAAGCATTTTTGAAAAAGAGAAATTTGCTAACATCGAATATTAACTTAAGTGTAAGGAAGTCTTTTCTGAAGGCATTTGTGTGGAGTGTTGCCTTGTACGGGACTGAAACATGGATGATAAGCAGTGCGGACAGGAAGAGAATAGAGGCTTTTGAAATGTGGTGCTACAGAAGAATGCTGAAGATTAGATGGGTAGATCGCATAACTAATGAAGAGGTACTGAACAGAATTGGTGAGAAAAGGAATTTTTGGCATACCCTGACTAAAAGAAGGGATCGCTTGGTAGGTGGTAGGACACATTCTTAGACATCGGGGAATCGTAAATTTAGCATTGTAGGGAAGTGTGTGAGGTAAAAATCGCAGAGGGAGACCAAGAGACGCGTATAGTAAGCAGATTCAAGTGGATGTACGTTGCCGTTTTTATGAGGAGATGAAAAGGCTTGCTCAGGATAGAGTAGGGTGGAGAGCTACATCAAAGCAGTCTCCGGACTGAAGACCTAAACAACAACAGGATGCAGGATGCAGTAGGTGGTATGAGAATAGGCAAGTAGCGCTAAATGTAGAAAAAGTAAGGTGAAGCAGATTAGTAGGAGAAACAGTATTAGTATGTTGCTTGACAGTCGCAGTTAATTAACGCTGCACAGTGATATGAAATAGAACGAGCAGTCGTGGGGAAGTGTGAAAGTGGGAAAGTGTGATTCGTCTATAAAGGAGACACTACATAAAACGCCTGTACGACCCTCTTCAGTATTGGATCCTCAACAGTCGGTTTAAAGGGGTTTATAACTGGTAGATTCGATGAGTGCACGAGTGTTACTGTGATTCTTCGGGAACTCAAATGGGAGTCTCTGGAGGGAAGGTCTACATCAACATCTACATCTACATGGGATACTCTGAAAATCACATTTAAGTTCCTGGCAGAGGGTTCATCGGATCACCGTTATACTATTTATCTTCCTTTCCATTCTCGAATAGCGCGCGGGAAGAAAGAACACCTGAATCTCTCCATTCGAGATCTGATTTCTCGTATTTTATTCTGATGATCATTTCTACCTATGTAAGTGGGAGTCAACAATATATTTTCGCATTCGGAGGAGAATGTTGGCGATTGGAGTTTCTTTAGTAGCCCACGCCGCAGCGATAAGCGTCGTTGTTGTAATGATTCCCGTCCCAGATCCTATATCATTTCCGTGACGCTGTCTCCGCTGTATCGTGACAATACGAAACGAGCTGCCCTTCTTTGAACTCTTTCGATGTCGTCCGTAAACCCTACCTGATAAGGATCCCACACTGGGCAGCAATACTCCAAAAAATGGACAGACAAGCGTAGTATGCAGTTTCTTTAGTAGTTCTGTTGCATCTTTTAAGGGTTCTGCAAATAAAACGCAGTCTCTGGTTCGCCTTTCCGTCGACATTATCTACGTGGTCTTTCCTGTTTAACTCTGAAGTAATAGTAATTCCTATATATTTTGTGGAGTTGACGGCCTTCACTTTTGATTGATTTATCCTGTAAACAAAGTTTAACGGATTTCTTTTCGTGCTCGTGGAAGATTTCACACTTCTCGCTATTTAGAGTCAATTTCGAATTTTTACACCATGATTTTACTAGACGGTAAAGGCGTCATCTGCAAACAACCTAAGAGAGCTACTTAGATTTTCCCCTAAATCTAAAATTCAAATGTTTCTAAATCTATCGGACCAAACTGCGTGGTCATCAGTCCGTAGCTTACAAACTACTTAAACTAAGGTAAACTAACCTAAGGTCAACACACACACACGCACACATGCCCTAGGAATTACTCGAACCTCCCCTAAATCGTTTATGTAAATAAGGAACAGCAGAGTACCAAGAACACGACCCTGTGGAACGCCCGATATCACCTCTGTTTTAGTCGATGGCTTACCATCAAGTACTACGAACTGTGTCCTCTCTGATAGGAAATCCATCATCCAATCGCAAATTTGGGGCGATATAACATAACCACGCAATTTGATTAAAAGACGTTTGTGAGGTATGGTGTCAAAAGCCTTCTGGAAATCAAGAAATAGAGAATCGATTTGCGAACCCTTGTCTATAGCACCCATTACTTTGTGTGAATAAAGTGCTAGTTATGTTTCGCATGAACGATATTTTCTATATCCGTGTTGACCTTGGGTCATTAGATCGTTCCGTTCATAATACTTGAACACACGATATGTTCCAAAATTCTGCTACAAATTGACGTCAATGAAATAGGCAAGTAGATTAGTGGGTTATTTCTACTGCCTTTCTTAAATATAGGTGAGATGTGACCTGTGTACCTTTACAATCTTTTGGTACCGATCCTTCTTTGAGAGAGCGGTTGTATAGGGCTGTTAAGTAAGGAGCTATCGCTTCAGCAAGATCAGATAGAAATGTAATGGGTATACAGTCCGGACCAGAAGACGGTCTTTTCGGGAACACTGTTTAGAGGGTTGGAATTTGAAAGGCACTTCAGAACTATTCTACTGCCGCCAACCTACATTTCGCATAAACACCACAAAGGCCAGAGAGATTAGGTGTCTTACGGATGCATACGAGCATTCATTTTTCCCCTCGTTCTGTATGGGAGTGGAACAGGAAAGCGAGTAGCTAGTAGTGGTACCGAGTACCCTCCGCCACGCAGCTCTGAGTAGATTGCAGAGTATGATGTAGATCTAGGTGTAGCTGTAGGTCATTGGCAGTTACAGGTGGATCGTTGACACCAGGTCAGTAGCGTGTCGCGCCCCCTCCGGCCGCTATGCATGTTCTTATGAGGTTGGGAATTGTGTCAAGCAGCTTTTGCAGCCTCCCACACGCACATCTGCCAAAAATTGATGCAGCTGTCCCTCCAGATCAGTAGCGTTGGTAATAGGCCGGATGTCCGTTCCAATGTCATCCCAGATGTGCTTAATTACGGAGAGATCCGGCGATCTTGAAGGCCATAAGAGGACTCCAAACTACGGTAGACTTGGGGAATACCGACATTAAGGAACTTCGATTTTTATAACCATCAAAAAACGTATTTATATACTAGATCAGTAGGACTAAAATTTAAGATGGAAAATGTAATGAAAATCTAATACACGGTTACAAACTGTACTATAATATACGAATTGAAAAGCAAAAATAATTAAATTTTTCATTTTTAACTTCACAAGACTGTTTTAAAATCAAGTCCCAAATGTACTTTTGAGCTGTTTCAGCCTCACTACACTCTCCTGTACCACGAATGGCAAAACGTCATTTTTTCGGATGAATCCAGGTTCTGTTTACAGCATCATGATGGTCGCGTCCGTGTTTGACGACATCGCGGTGAACGCACATTGGAAGCGTGTATTCGTCATCGTCTTACTGGCATATCACCTGGCGTGATGGTATGGGGTGCCATTGGTTACTCGTCTCGGTCACCTCTTGTTCGCATCGACGGCACTTCGAACAGTGGCCATTATATTTCAGATGTATTACGACCCGTGGCTTTACCCTTCATTCGATCCCTGCGAAACCCTACATTTCAGCAGGATAATGCACGACCGCATGTTGCAGGTCCTGTACGGACTTTTCTGGAAACGGAAAATGTTCGACTGCTGCCCTGGCCAGCACATCCTTCAGATCTCTCACCAACTGAAAACATCTGGTCAATGGTGGCCGAGCAACTGGCGCTTCACAATACGCCAGACACTACTCTTGATGAACTGTGGTATCGTGTTGAACCTGCATGGGCATCTGTACATGTACACGCCATCCAAGCTCTGTTTGACTCAAAGCCCAGGCGTATCAAGGCCGTTATTACGGCTAGAGATAGTTGTTCTGGGTACTGATTTCTCAGGATCTATTCACCCAAATAACATGTAATCACATGTCAGTTCTAATATAATATATTTGTCCAATGAATAGCCGTTTATCATCTGCATTTCTTCTTGGTGTAGCAATTTTAATGGCCAGTAGTGTATTTTTTGCCTTATAAGGATGTACTAACGTCATTGAAACGTTGTTACTTTCTCCTCTTTATTACACTGTCGTTGATATGATGGAGTAGTCGAGCGTTCTAAGATGCCTTGCTCTGAAGCGAGTGTTCCTCGCCGTCGGAAGTTCAAGTCCTCCCTCGGGCAGGGGTGTGTGTTTTGCCCTTAGCATAAGTCACTTTAACTTAGTTTATGGACTTTGTAAGCCTAGGCACTGATAACCACAGCAGTTGTCCCTTAGATTTCCAAACAATTGAAAATATCTGCAACTGTCATTAGTGGTGCAGTGTAATGTTTTATTCTAAGCATGATTTCCTGCGATTACGTGTAATTGAGGTCAAAGGTGCCCGTTGTTTTTCACTACGAGCACAGTTAGCACACTATTCTCCTGACCGAATTCGTAAGTCCATGTATCAGATCAATAACATCAAAGCTCTCTGTGGTCTACGCCTTCGCCATCGTTTATTTGTGAATGAAATTCTCAGCTGTACTACGGAGAGTGCGCTTCGTCAGTGGGCGCAGTCTACAGTGTTGTGGTTGGCGGAGCAGTTCTCTGCTAGCGTTTCCTATGCGGCGGCTTTTATTTTGAGCTGTGCCACCCGTTCGGTTTCCGGTCATTGACGCGGCAGTATTTCTGTTGCTCAAACACAGAGCCCGGATCCCAGCCACGAGGTCCGGCCACTGTACTGTGAGCTAGCGACCGCAGACCTCGTATAATGAGTCAGGCGGGACACCGCAGGCTTGCTGATTATTTTACTTCTGCCTTTACGTTCAGAGTTATTTCGGCCCGCACTGATTCGAACGAGACGCGACAGATAGGAATTTTTGTGTAAATCTAGGAGTGAATCGTAGGTTTCTGCAGCTCTAGACTTTGCTCTCATATGCTTTTAGTGCTATCAGACTACATTGCCGTGTTGGGAGCCATCGATTTAAGATTCCTATGGTTGCTCTATCTCTGGGGAACTTTAGATTTCTGTTAACTTTTTTTGAGTTTGTGTTGCTGAACACTACAATTAAAATTTTACTGTTCACGAACTTCATAAAACAGAAAACGCGTATAAATTGTAGAATATACTGTATATAAAGATAAATTATTGAATTCCATATTGAAAAGTGTTATCCCCTGCTGTTTATCTTCCACATGCGAATAACAATTTCTGGTCTTTTGCATCCGAATTTACAGAACTAAACAGCAAACTGTTATTCCTATGTACAAGAGAAACAGAGTTTTGCTGGCAACATAGAGGAAATGTCTCAAAATATTAGCGATATAACTTTAATATTCGTCTGTAAATTAAGCAATGGGAGGAAAAACACAAATTCGAGAATAGGGAACGCAGCTAATAATAACGTAAACAAGAATTTATAAATGACTAGCTGAAAACCCGGCGTTGCCCGGGTATTTATTTATTTATTCTTCAAGCCTTGAGTTAGTACTTTTCCTATCCCTTTTCTCTCTCTCTGTCCATCTCCTTTTTTCTAATAACATGTTATATTTATAAGACAATGTATAAAAATCAGGCTGTCTTGCATAATATACAAAATTTTAAGTGATATGTAACATTCATTTAATTCACAACTTTACTATAAACAATGTTTCTTGTTTCTTGTCCAGGATGTAATATAAATAATTTCTTTCATGAGGCGTGTGAGAAACATGGGCATGTCAAATCCACTCCATAGTATTGAATAGACTGCCATGTAGTTTATTAATCGTAACAGAAAATGCAAGTCTCACGAAAACTGTAGTCTCTTCAAGTTGAAAGCCAGATTTGTCGTAAATAATGGGTATTCTTTAGATGTAGTCTGTTTCAAAAAAGAAAAAAAAGTTCAAATGTTTGTAAAGCTTATGGGACTTAACTACGGGGTCATCAGTCCCTAAACTTACAAACTACTTATGAACTAGCTATCACTAAAGACGGCACAAATATCCATGCCCAAGGGGGGATTCGAACCCCCGACCTTAGTGGCAGTGCAGAACGTGACTGGCGCACCGTAGAACGCTGGGCCACTGCGGCCGGCTACTCTGTTTCAGTCTCTTCGTTTCCCCACAATTCTATAGAAGTCTGTTGCTGTCGCCTGCATCCGTGTGCCCTTCAGAGCTCAGAGTTATCAACACTACTATCAGCTTTCTAGGAATTTCCTTAAGCTGACTGGAATACGTGTTGCATGATGTGACACGTTTTTATCCATTGCAGTATATATGATCTCATATTTATTGAATTATGTTGTACAATTGTATAATTTTGCAGTTATGCTTTCATTTTTATAAGTGCTATATGGCGGGAAAATCTATTGCGAACAGAGTTAGTTGTAAAGAAGTAATGATTAAAATCTGCTGCCTGATGGGGCGGTTTTCCATGAACATTACTGTTATTGTCCTGACATCTCATGAACTACTGTGATGTAATTTCTATAGTACATTCATCTGTATGTGTGTGTTCTATCTGTAAAATTTTCTGCAACTACAAATTGTGGTGTAGAAATTAAAACCTGCGATGTCATTCCGAATGCCGCAGTTTTGCTCCATTAACAGCGAAAAAGTAGTAAGCAGGAAACTTCTTTCTTTTCATTATTTCCAGAGGTTTGAAATTATGTTTAAATTTTGTTGCAAATCGCTAAGTACTCTCATTCCCATATAGTGTATTTATAAAGTGCCTGATGCGACAGTTTTACGGCACCTACAGCAAAACTGTTAGACTTCTTTTCGTTACATTTTTACCCATTGCAGTATATATGATCTCATATTTATTGAATTATATATTGTATAATTCTATAAGTTTCATAAACTTCCGAAATTGCATGAAAACTTTGTTTCAGGTCCCTAACTACTCCCATTTTTCCAATAATTGACGCATAAATCTGGGTATCCTCATGCGGTGGGCGCTAGTTATTTATGATTTCATATCACCCGAGCTATGTGCCGTGCTATCTCTCTCTCTCTCTCTCTCTTTTTTTTTTTTTTTTTTTTTTTTCTTTTCAGGAACCTTCGTGGGCGTACAGTGAACAGTTCACTATATATAAAACAATTCGTTTGTAAAAGTAAAACTGAATGTAATATATCAAAATACTGTGAAAACAAAATCAAATTTTTTTAAACAGGTGGCTGCGATTGACATTGTCTACGTTTACGTCCGACTGGAAACTTTCAAGAATAACTGCTCTTCAGTGAAAACAAACTATATCTCCATCTGTACCCAGCAATCAACTGTATGACGGAAGGAAGGAAGCTTAGGGTTTAAGGTCCCGTCGACAGCTTGGTCATTAGAGACGAAGCTAACGCTCGGAGTTTTGGATAAAGATGGGGAAAGAAATGGGACGTGCCCTTTGAAAGGAACCACTGCAGCATTTTCCTGGAGTAACGTAGGGAAATCGCGGAAAACCTAAATCTGGATGGCCGGAGGTGGATTTGAATCACCATCCTCCCGAATGAGAGTCCAGTGTCTTATCACTACGTTACCTCGCTCGGTGTATGACGTACGGCAGTAACTGTATAGTATACTACATCTACTATAGACTTGCCGGATTTGTTGGGAACAATCATTTAATCAAAAGAAAATAGAAAAGTTAATGTGTGTGTGTGTGTATGTGTGGCTAGACATATATTAAGGACTCTTCTATTGCTACTCAAATCGTTATTGCCTTATGCCACAACTGCAGTCTGGCAAATACAACAACTAATGGAGTGCTATTATAGTTATGCCTAAGAATTCATGGAAAATTTTTGAAATAGAATTGCATACGGTACGTACACTGTAATACGGCCTTGGTACACCAGTGATAATTGAAGTAGAATATTAGCAATATTACCCTCTGAAAGCGAAATTAGATAACAATGCTCTAAGGTTGTTAAATCTTAAAGTACAGATTTAACGATGCAGAGAAACGTTAACGGGAAAAAGACTTTATAAAATTTATAAGGAAAAAAAAGGGCCTAAAGTATACCAGCATACAAGAAAGAAAAAAAAAGTAGAAACGAAGATCGTTAGTTTGACAGAGATAAAATTAACACTATACATTGTGTTTGAAATCCAAGTGCAAGCAATTACGACAACTATTTTTACTATGTGAGGAAACGATTTGTATAAAATTAATATTCAAGATAAGTCTGTCTGTCTGGAGAAGCCTCAGCATCCGTTGATATCTATATGTTTAACCTTCAGTTCTGTCACCATTTCAGACAAAATAAATACTTTACAAATTTTCAAAAACAATTTTCTGAAACAAGTAGATTTGCAGAGAAATTCAATGTATCATTACACTAGTTTATACACATATGTGTCTGAATGTCATTTTCCCCTCGTAAAATGAAATTGAGTCCAGCATGTTTTTTCACACAATTCCTTTGTCTTCATTAATGCTTTGCATGTTCTAAGTTGTCCTTTTTTTTTGGGTGGGGGGGGGGTTAGTATCTATAGTATTAAGAATAGATAAATACAATTGAAAAAGCCAAGATCGATATTTATTATTCCGTTGATAACCCGGATTAGGCAAAGCTATGCTTCCATCATATGATCTCATGCCTATCATCTCAATCATAATATGTCATCTGTATAAAATGTAGTTTTAACACACAGCAAGTCAGTCTACGAACATTCACTAGCCTTTATATTCTATGACAAACTGCTGCGTCATGTAGTCATATTCATGGATTGTCGATTTGAGTGAACACTACATTTTATACAGATGATGTACTTTTATGTAGATGTATACGCATAACATCAGATGATGCCAGCTTAGTAACTAGGGTCACCAATGAGATGATGAAGACATGGCCAGAGTGTGAATGAGCTACATCTACTTCCTGGCTCTTTCCTCTGACTTTTTCCGCTGGAACGTAATAGATTTTCCCATTTACGGAACATAAAAAGATTTCAGTGAAGGGTAAACATTTTGATTCGAATACTCTTCTCAGGTCTGCTTCGTTAATGCAGATGGCGAAAGGTTACGTCAACTACTCGACCTTCGCGGCAACAGATGTCTGAGTGCGTAAACACACATTAATGGACTTATCCCCACCGGTTGCTGAGCTGCTGCCGTTTATGTTTGATGTCCTAAGCTGTCTCTTGTTGATACAATGTCGTACACACTGTATTAACTTCTTTTCCTTTCTGTCTTTATCACGTCGAGCAAAGACCTCTCCCAGCCTCCATGCTCGTAGATGCCATGAGGGTTCCCACAAAATACGGCATTGAAGATAGGAAACGAGGAAGTTATAAGGGAAATATTCATTAACTCCTTGTAAGGTAATTAATATTTTACGCCAAGATTTGAATGAAACGTAGTGAAGGAAGGGGTATCTAATAATTCAAGTAAAATCAAATGTCTTTCTTAAAATTGGAAGAACCAGCTTTGGCCGCATTGAAATCTTCATTTTTTATATACAATACATATCGATGTCGGTGTCTGACCATCCTCAGTGCTAGAATCCAAGCCCTGTGGGTCCACTAATACTTGCACTGTACATATTAACATCAAGTAGGCAGTACATAAGTACTTGATGTTAATATGCAAAGTGCAAGTATTTGTGGGCCCACAGGGCTTGGATTCTAGCACTGAGGATGGTCAGACACTGACCGAAATCGTTCTGTATTGTATATAAAAAAACAAAAGTTTTCAATGCGGCCAAAGCTGGTTCTTCCAATTTTTATAATTTTAATTTGGTCGCTCTGCACCAGATTCCGGATGGAGTCGCCTACATGCAAATGTCTTTAATTACTGTCTCTTTCTTTGCACTGAAGATTTCGCACTATGTGGAAACTTGTACAGATAAAATCTGATACGACAGCGGTTAGCACTTGACACATTTAACTAATTCTTGGTAGATGACAGCTGAAACCCAATATTTTCATCTTATTACAGTCTAAAATCATTTTTTCTGTAATCTCACAGGACAGGTTATTTCTGGGATATTTCAGTATAATCGTGGTTGTTTTTACACTACCGGTTCTTAACTCGATAATTCAGGTGACTTTAGACATCCCATGGACGTAGTTTTAAGAAACTCACTTTTAACTTGGTGCCGTTCACAGTCTGCGAAACTTGTTGTAGTTAATTATAACATTGGGATTGTAATTAGAAACTACTAATTTATTTCAATCAAGCAATACACATATTTTGTATTCTATACTCTGACGGCCATTTTCACATAACTTTCATCATTAAACTGAAGATTAACTTTCACCATGACCTTTTGTTGTAAATAATTAAAATCATTTGCAGATATTAAATTGCTTGTGATCTCCAATCGTTTCTTTATAAGCACTGCTACAATAGTTTTTCTATTAAAATATTATCATATTAACGGAGGTAATTGTTGTTGCACTGTAGAAATCAACCGTCCTTAAGAAACATTTTCCTATCAATAAACTACATATGAAATTTCATCACTAAATATCCGAAGATACACAAATACTTCGATGACAAAGACAATCACTGATGATGAACCTGTACTTCGAAATATACAGGGTGTTTCACTAAGTGTGTTTCCCTCTGTAACTTATAAAATAATAGGTGACGGGAAATTGTAATGCGGTAGGTCTATACAAGAAATGTTACACTTTCTGAGGAGCTAAGAACATAGTTTATTGTATCATTTTCCAAAGAGTTACAGCATAAAGATATAATTTTTAAATGGAACAATAGTTTTTTCTATTGTGCATTGGAATCATTGAAACCAGCTGCGTCCAAATCAGTTTAAACTACATTCCTATCACTGTTTGTTTGGGAGCTACAACCCTTCAAAGTTTCAGGGCCAGATACCACACGCTGTACATAATAATGGCTGTGTGGTGGGTTATGGATGTTATAGCGGTGGGAAGTTGATTTACATGAGATGTTCAAATGTGTATCCATGTTCCTCAATGCATAATGCAATGCGCCGTCGAAATGATCTGCGGACGAGATGTAACATCGCCGGTGTGACGGAGCGACTTGCGTCCTCGATGCGCCGTTTTAGATCATCTGGGAATGAGGGCTCAGTGACATAAACACGATCCTTTAGATAACCCCACAAAAAGAAATCTACTGGTGTTACATCGGGCGACCTTGCGGGCCATGAATGAGGACCATGGCGCCCCAACCATCTTCCTGCAAACCTGTTGTTTAGTTCTTCCACAACAGCACCATCGTGCACCATCGTGCTGCATCCATATCTGGACTCTCGTGTGTAGACACACATGTTCAAAGAGACCACCCAAACTGTCGGCTATAAAAGCGCGATGTAACTCACCTGTCAGTGTACCTGGGAAGTAGTGTGGACCGATGATTTCATCCCCAAGGATTTCACACCAGACGTTAATAGACCACCTACGTTGACGGTCGACAGGTCGTACCCACCGAGGATTTCTGCGGCCCAGTAGTGCATGATATGGCAATTCACTGCACCATAATTTGTGAACGTGGACTCATCAGAGAACGTAACACTTCGTAAAGACTCCAGCGTGAAATTACGCATGGTCCACTCATAGAATGTCACTCTTGCAGGAAAATCGTTCCTATGCAGCTCCTGGGTCAGTGACAGGCGGTACGGGTGAAACCTGTGGCCGTGTACTATACGCCACACAGATGTGAGACTGACGCCAGCGACTGCAGCAACGGCTCGTAAGTTGACATGAGCATCGTGGTGTAGTGCAGTTAAAACAAACACGCCCGTCTCCTCACTTCTTGCAGGTCTTCGTCTGTTACTGCGGCGCATTACCAAGCTGCCTGTTTCCCGAAGTCGTTGTTCGCACGTAAGAACGTAATGACTGCCGGGGCTCTTCGCCTAGGATATTTCATGGCATACGTCGTGGCTGCTTCAGTGGCATCGTGTCGGCACTCGCCGAGCATCAGCAACATGTCAACATACTCGTTGTTCGTGTATGCCATCGTCATCCGATGTCAGTAACTGTGGTATATTGAGCCTTCACGGCATACGTCGTGGCTGCTTCAGTGGCATCGTGTCGGCACTCGCCGAGCATCAGCAACATGTCAACATACTCGTTGTTCGTGTATGCCAACGTCATCCGATGTCAGTAACTGTGGTATATTGAGCCTTCACGGCATACGTCGTGGCTGCTTCAGTGGCATCGTGTCGGCACTCGCCGAGCATCAGCAACATGTCAACATACTCGTTGTTCGTGTATGCCATCGTCATCCGATGTCAGTAACTGTGGTACATTGAGCCCCGGTTGTTTGTGTGGCTCCAACTGTCGGGTATACGGCCGTGTGCGGCGACAGTCGGCAGTCTAACAGCGCATCGAGGAAGCTTCTCGCCTCGTGACACCGGCGACGTTACAACTCGGCCGCACCACATTTAAAAGGCGCATTGCATTATGCGCAGCGTTTGTGGTATCTGCTCTAAAAACTTTGAAGGGTTGTAGCTCCCAAACTAACACTGATAGGAATGTAGTTTAAACTGATTTGGACGCAGCTGGTTTCACCGAATCCAATGCACAATAGAAAAAACTATTGTTCCACTTAAAAAATTATGTCTTTGTGCTGTAACTCTTTGGAAAATGATACAATAAACTATGTTCATAGCACCGCAGAAAGTGTAACATTTCTTGTGTTGACCTACCGCATTAAAATTTCCCGTCACCTATTATTTTATAAGTTACAGAGGCAAACACACTTAGTGAAACACCCTGTATATTGGCAACGTGTAATTGCTACTGAAAAGACATCAGACAGACTTCGTCACTATGTTTTAGAAACACGAATTAATTTTTAAATATAAAAGTGATATAACAGACATTAAAAAATTTAGAGACGTAATTCTCGTTTGGGTTGTTCACATCCTTGACTGTAAGACCGTATTCCATCTTGAATATTACATCATTATTCCATTTCCTCTCGTGTACTTATTTTACTCTTCCTAAAATCTCTGATAATTTGGTGTTCCTAAATATTTTTGGTTCGTTTCTTCTGGCATGAAACATGTGAATGTTCCAAGGATTTTACGTTCAATTCTTCCTACTTCAACGATAACTGATGCTCTGCCAGTCTCTTACTCAACAAGCACTTTCAAATATAATTCTACATGTAAAACGTGAATAACTCACAAAGTAGAGTATAGTGTTGTACCTAGAGGACAGTCTGTTGGTAGTACATGTTGATTTTTGATCGGTACTTCTGTTTAACTGCCGATTTTACAATAACGTTAAGGAGAGCTGTTTACAGGCCACCATAAGAATGATAAGCTCTTTTCTATTTTTTTCCAGCTATGAGGTGGCGTTTTGCATAGGATTTGTAAGTATTCAGCGTTATGTTTAATATCCATTTGTAATATTTTATTAACTGCTGAGGTCTAGGATTTCAGTTTCTGCACTATTAGATACCGACCACTTTTTCTTGCGGTTGTTGTTGTTGTCTTCAGTCCGCAGACTGGTTTGATGCAGCTCTCCACGCTACCCTGTCCTGTGCAAGTGTCTTCATCTGAGAATATGTTCGGCAACCTACATCCTTTTGAATCTGCTTACTATATTCGTCACTCAGTCTCCCTCTACGATTTTTACCAAGCTATCCCTTCTCTTAGGATATGCCAGAAACTCCTCTTCTCCCCAATTCGGTTAAGCACCTCCTCATTAGTCACGTGATCTACCCATCTAATCTTCATCATTCGTCTGTAGCACCACATTTCAAAAGCTTCTGTAATCTTTTTGTCTGAACTCCTTATCCTCACCTTTCACTGCCATACAATGCTACACTCCAGACAAGTGCTTTCAGAAAGGACTTCCTAACATTTAAATTAATATTGGATGTTAACAAGTTTCGCTTCTTTAGAAACGCTTTTCTACCCATAGCCATTCTGCATTTTATATCTTCTTTACTTCGACCATCAGAAGTTATTTTGCTACCCAAATAACAAAATTCATCTACTACTTTTATTGTCACATTACCTAATCTAATTCCTTCAGCATCGCCTGATTTTCTGACTTTACATTCCATTGCCTTCGTTTCATTCTTGTTAATGTTCATCTTATATCTTCCTTTCAAGACTACATCATTATGGCCTACCACCAACATGCATGTATTGTTGTTGACAATTTTGAACCTTTAGTTCTCGTTGTACACGCCAGAATGCACCATATACATGGTGGTCCTTTGGTAGTTACCGGGCCAAATATCTTACGAAACAAGCATCAAACGAAAAATTACAAATAACAAAACTTTTCTAGCTTGAAGGGGGAAAACAGATGGCGCCATGGTTGGCGCACTAGATGGCGCTGCCATAGGTCAAACGGATATCAGCTGCATTTCTTTTAAATAGGTACCCCCATTTTTATTACATATTCTTCTAGTACGTAAATAAATGTAAATGTTTTATTTGGAACACTTTTTTCGCTTTGTGATAGACGGCGCTGCAATAGTCACAAAAGTACGAGGTATCGCGTAAGATTTCGCCAGTGAGGACGGTATTTTCTTCATGACACATTACTCGTGTTAAAATGGACAGTTTACCAATTGCAGAAAAGGTCGATATGGTATTTATGTATGGCTATTGTGATCAAAATGCCCAACAGGCCTGTGCTATGTATGTTAATCGTTACCTTTTTTTGTACACACACGAAACACAGACGTTCCATACATATACTCAGTTAATGAGTTTGAAAAACATAGTTTCCTATTGTTAAGTCAGCGAACTGATACACGTTTCAGAATGAAAATAACAGTCGTGTTCGCGAAATGTTTTTACAGTTTATTTGATAATAGGCTGACTGGTTTCGATCTACTCTGAGATCATCATCAGGCAGATTCGATTCACCGTTGATGCCGAGGCGACGAGCAGCCCCCGCAAGCTCATCGCCTCGGTATCAACGACGAATCGGTCTGATGATGATCTCAGTGTATATCGAAACCCGTCACCCTGTTATCAAATAAACTGCGAAAACATTTTGCGAACGCGACTGTTATTTTCATTCTGAACCATACACTCAGCACTCAGTTAAGTTGGCAACACATGTATACAAACGAATTCCTACACAAATTACACCTTCAAGAGTGTGAAACTGAAATAGTGGTGAAATGAAGAAGGAATTATACACATTCTAGGTGAAGCTGCTTGAATTCAGATAGTGATGAGGTGGAAAGAACTCCATATAAACAAATGAATTCCTACGCGTTACACCTTCAAGCCTGTGAAATTGAAATTGTGAGTGAAGAAATCAAGAAGGAGACACAATTTGTGGCAGAGCTTGGTGTATTCAGCCAGTGAGCAGGTGGGAAGAACACCATGGAAATCGCAAGAATATAAAACGTGACGAACCTATATTATTATTTCGAGTAAAACAAAGCGAACTGTTTGTAATCTGTTTAGGCTACACCAGTGAGGGAAAAAGTAACTTCGAGATATAGAAACCACTGATGATAAAGGGCGAAACGCGAATAGAGAAACTAAAAGTATTGCAGGAAGGAAACGGCTGTTTCATTTCCCACAGAAAATTATTGTGACTAGAAAGGCTCGATTCAGAACATCGCACGTTATTCCATTGCCAGTCGATACAAGAGGCCGTGCAACTCTTAATCACAAAGTCCTGAAGCAATAGCATGATATACGAAGAGAGTGCAAGTCCTCAGGTAAACGATCACTCTTAGATAGTCCAGGCCAGGGTCGATATCCGCAGAAGCAGTCCCTTTGCAGTATACGTTCCGAAGCCCGTAACGAGGTCTTCTTGAAACAGTCCGCAGTCATGGCAGCTGCTCTGGCTTAAGTAGCCAGGTTTGGCGGAATGATCCCGTTCGGACATAGTTAACATTTCCACCTAGACGTTGTTGTGGTGACAGCTCCACCTGGAAAATGTAGTTCCGGTTTGTCTGTTGTTGTTTACTATGACGTGTGTTTCCCATCGGCGGTGTTATCTGGAACGCCTTATAGGTAGATCACCGCTGCATTCAGTGAGTTGGTTGGTCTGCTGGTCTTTCAGGGGTGACCAGAGGCCGACAAAACAAAAATGTTGACGTAGTTCTACATGAATTTGCAGTCCACTAGTCGCATGTATCAGATGTCAGCAGTCTCTATACAAACACCAAACGTGAAGTTGTACACCAGACCGTCAGGCCTAGCGTAGGGTAGTGTGTCTTGGACGAAGGCACTCTACGAGTCAGCACTCAAACAGGTCCACGTCCTACGGGCAAATGACCATCACATGCTTGCTTCATCGCTGTAGACCAGAACCCACCATTCCAGGTGATACCCTGAAGTCACCAGCCGAGCTGTGTCGTGAGCGGAAGGCGGCCAACAGTTGTGCGTGTCCTAGTCCTACAGCAAATAGCTGGTTGGCAACAGTTCCTGTCGACGCTTCCAGGTTCACAAACCGTGTTAGCTGTGTTGTGCTAGCAGTACCATCTCCCACTCTCTCTTCTCTCTTTACATTGCAACAAGCCATTTCTTCGTCAGCAGCTTGTTTTCAACGGAAAACTTGTATAAAATAAAAAAGTTAAACACATAACTCAATTGCGCAAAACAATTAACATATAACATATGATATAAAAAATACTCTTTAGAGAAATGAAAAATTCGCAGTATTTTCGCTTCTGCTGGAACAGTAATACGTTACACTAACATAGGCATGATTTCTCAAAGAACTGCTTATCTCACTGATTCTCAAACGTACTATTTGATTTCAGAAAGCCACTGCCTGACTTCCGATAATATGGCGTCTAGTAGTAGAGCGTGGCACCGCAGGGAGCGCTAAATATCGTGTCACCGTCCCTATATGTACCGGTAATCAAGAAGTCAGTATAAATTTAAAAACTTAATAAATCATGGAATAATGTAGATTGAGAGGTAAGACTTGACACACATTCACGTAAAAACAAGGGGTTTTATTAGATAAAAAAAGGTTCAAAAATGTCCGATAGATGGCGCTTCATCTGATCAGAAAAGCATAATTAGCATAACAAATTAAGACAAATCAAAGATGATGTTCTGTGCAGGAAATGCTTATTATGTTGACCATCATTCCTCAACAATAGCTGTAGTAGAGGAATAATGTTGTGAACAGCACTGTAAAGCATGTCCGGAATTATGGTGAGGCAATAGCGCTGGATGTTGTCCTTCAGCATCCCTAGAGATGTCGGTCGAGCACGATACACTTGCGACTTCAGGTAATCCCAAAGCCAATAATCGCACGGACTGAGGTCTGCGGACCTGGAAGGACAAACACGACGAAAAGTGGCGGCTGAGCACACGATCATCACCAAATCATGCGCGCAAGAGATTTTTCAAGCGTTTAATAAAACCCCATGTCATTCCATCTACATTTAAGTGCCTGGCAGAGGGTTCGTCGAACCACCTTTATAGTACTCGTCTCCCGTTCCACTCTCGAATAGCGTGAGGGAAGAAAGAACACCTGACTCTCTCCGTTCGAGCTGTGATTTCTCGTATTTTATTCTGATGATCATTTGTATCTATGTGGGTGGAAGTCAACAATATATTTTTGTATTCGGAGGAGAATCTTGGCGATTGGAGTTTCGTAAGTAATCGATAAGCACCGTTGTTGATTCCCATCCCAGGTCCTGTATCCTTTCCGTGACGCTGTCTCCTCTGTATCGTGACAATACAAAACGAGCTGCCTTCTTTGAACTCTTTCGATGTCCTCCGTCAAACCCACCTGATAAGGATCCCATACCGGGCAGCAAAGCTCCAAAAAAGGACGTACAAGCGTAGTGTATGCAGTGTCTTTAGTAGTTCTGTTGCATCGTTCAAGGGTTTTGCCAATATAACGCAGTCTCTGGTTCGCCTTTCCTACGACATTGTCTACGTGTTCTTTCCAGTTTAAGACTGTAGTAATAGTAATTTTGTGGAGTTTACGGCCTTCACGGTTGATTGATTTATCTTGTGAACAAAGTTTAATGGATTTCTTTTCGTACTCATGTGGACGACTTCACACTACGCATTAATTAGTCAATAGCCAATTTTTACACGATAGTGATATCTTATTTCCAAGCATGTGTGTGTCAATTTTTACCTCTCTATCTACATTATTCCGTGATTTATTAAGTTTTCAAATTTATTCTGACTTTTTGTTCATATTCTATCTCTTTGGTCGTGACTGTGTATGTTAGATTGTAGGTAAAAGAAGTGTGCCGGCCGCGGTGGCCGAGGGGACTGAGGCGCTCCAGTCACGGTCTGCACGGCCACACGGCCACTACGGTCGAGGGTTGGAATCCCCCCCTCGGGCATGGATATTTGTGCCGTCCTTAGTGTTAGCCAGTTTGTAAGTTTAGGGACTGATGACCCCCGTAGTTAAGACCCATAAGCTTAAAAAAAAAAAAAAGTGGAATGTGACAGAAAAAAATCATAGGACTTGGCGTGGATCGAACCCTCGCCCTTTATATTTACAGGCTAGCATTATACCACTGTGCTAAGGAGCCAGACATCATGGCGATAACTGTATGGAATAACTGTATAAATTACAGTTACAATAATTACGTGGAAGAATTGAACATCGACCAAGGGTCATTTATCAGAATGTTCAAATGTTTGTAAATCTCTCGGACCAAACTGCGTGGTCATCAGTCGGTAGCTTAGAAACTACTTAAACCTAGGTAAAATAAACTAAGGACAACACACACCCCTGCCCCAGGGAGGACTCGAATCTCCACGGCGAGCAACCGCGCGCTCCGCAGCGAGACGCTTTAGACCGCTCGGCTACTCCAACGCGGCTGTCATTTATCATTAGGTTAAAGTAGAAGTACAGGGCGTGCAGTTCTTGCGTCGCGGTTTATTCAGAGACAGGAATTAGATAATTAACATTCTCCTGATTTACAAGCATGACCCAACTTAGATACGAAATCCTGTTCCAATTGTCCAGCCGGATCGGAAAAAGCTTGGAAATCCGTTTTACGCACCCCCTGTGTTGCGGCAGCACCACAAGAACCTGAATTCCGCGCCGCCCCTCCCCCCGCGGCAGAGACTTGTAAGTGGGTGTCAGCAGCGCCACTACAGTGGCGAGCGACCCCTGGAGACCTGCCAGAGAGCGCCTCCCAGTGCTCCAGCCCTCTCGCGTTTCTTCCGCGCCACGGAGCATTCATTACTCTTGTTACATCTAGTACGTGCTAGTCTTTTTACTCAGCCAACATCAAAGCGAGCGGCCGTGTTCATTGTTTTATTGTGCCAAGAGCAATAAAACGTAGAAATTAATGGGCACTTAAGAGAACGCAGGAGAAAATAATTCTGACACCACACATAAACCCCAGCAGTAACACTGCACGCGTTGTAACGGTTAATGGGACGTGTATACATCCTCTAATGTTATCTTACTTTTAAGTGATGTCATGACTTACTGTATATCACTGACTATACTGAGTGTCCCATTTGAAATTTTCACCCCAGATATCTCTGGAATAACAGTAGATATTGAAATACGATTTTCACCGGCGTGTACTTATGGCAGGGACTTATGAGAGTAAATAATACGAGACACTCTACATCGTAACCAAATATTATTACCAATATTAACTTCTGCTTTTTTTTTTTTTTTTTTTTTTTTTTTTTAAATTGATGCCTCTTGTTGTGTCGTTATTCTCCACAATGAGCGATACGTCGCTCCATAGTACTTCGAATGCAAAAACTGGTGGAATCCGACCTTGGGGAAGATCAGTTTGGATTTAGGAGAAATGTAGGAACACGCGAAACAATGAATCAAGACTTATGATAGAAGATAGGTTAAGGAAAGGGAAATCTAGAATTTTAGCATTTGTGGATCTGAAGAAAGCTTCTGACAATGTTACCTGGAATACAGTCTTTCAAATTCTGAAATAAGGGGCTAAAGTATAGAACGCGAAGAGTTATATTCAAATTTTAGAAAAACCTGCAGGGCATGAATAGGTCGCAGTGGTTGCGAAGGGAGTAGGACAGGGTTGTAGCCTTTCCCCAATGTTGTTCATTCTGTACCTTGAGCAAGCTGCGAAGGAATGCGAGAAGAAATTTGGAGAGGGAACTAAAGTTCAAGAAGAGTGAAAAAAAAAAGTCCTTGCGGTTTGCTGATGAGAAAGTAATTCTGTCAGAGACCTGGGAGAGCAATTGAATGGACAGTGTCTTGAAAGGAAGATATATGATGAACATTAACAAGAGTAAAGCGAGAGTGATGGAATGTAGTGTCAGAAAATCAGTCGATGCTGAAGATAAAGGCAGTAGATGAGTTTTATTATTCGGGTAGGAAAATAACTTCTGATGGCCGACGTAAGCAAGATAAAAAATGCAGCATGGCTGTAGGAAGAAAAGCGTTTCTGAAGAACCGAAATTTGTTGACATCCAATATTAGTTTAAATGTTAGGAAGTCTGAAACCATTTGTCTGATGTGTAGTATTGTATGGGAATGAAACGTGGACGATAAGGAGTTCAGACAAAAAGATGATAGAAGATTTCTAAATGTGGTGCTACAGACGTATCATGATTAGATGTGTACGTCACATAACTAATGAGGAGGTGTTCAACAGAAAAATGAGTTTGTGGTATATCCTAAGAGAACGGATAGGTTTGTGGGGAGAGATTTTGAGACATCGAAGTATAGTCCACTTAGCAGTAGAAGGAAATGTGTGGGGTAAAAATCGTAGAGGGAGACCGAGGGACCAATACACTAAGCAAACTCAAAAGGATGTAGGTTGCCATTCGTATTCTCAAACGGAGAGGCTTGCACAGGACAGGGTAGCATGGAAAGCTCCATCAATCCAGTCTGCGAACTGAAGGCCACAGCAACAACAACAACAACAACGAACTTATGGCAGGGGCTTATGGAAGTAAATGATACGAGACATTCTAAATCGTAAACAAATATTATTTCCAATAGGAACTTTTGTTCTTCATTGGATAGCTCTTGTTGTGGCGTCGCTGTTCTCCACAACGCCGGCGGCGCACGGAAATTCCCACGCCAGTATACCAAAGAGCAGTACTCCGTAGTACTTCGGCTGCCGGGGGTGCTCGCAGTCTCGGTACCTCTTTGCCTGCTTCGCGCGCCGGCCATTAGGAAGAAGGGGGCTCGCCTTACATATGCCGGCGCACCACAGCAGCGACAGACAGTACGAGACAGTTCCAGTCAGTATGAAGCAGATCCACAAGTTCGAGAATTCCAGGAAGTCCACAGAGGAGAGCCAGCGGTTACTTTGCACAAGCCAGAAGATTATGCTATTGTCTAGTAGAAGTGTTTTGCAGCTAGAAAGAAATTCTACGAACACAAGCAAAATAAAGTTAACTATGCGTTTCCTTGTGTAATAAAATTATGTGGACTAATCAGTTCTTTTATTTACAGACCTATGTCCGGATCCTTGCTCGTCGTGCTCAACCTCCTGCTCGCTATCGCATCCCAGAGACATAAAACCCCTCATTATTTCTTATGAAATGAGTAACATGAGAAATCGTAAAACCGATGTCGTTGGTTACTTCGCAATGTGTCAATTACATCTAAAGATACTGAGAAGCGAAGTTGACACTTGAAATAAACGAAGAGCACAGCTACTGCACGTTTACAGGCGGCATGAAGTTCACACCTGAGTCTCAGGGCTTGCTCTTCAGAACAGTTTAATGTGGGGATAAGGTTATGTTCTTTGAAGCCCATATAATTTCGTGCTCGGTGAGCCGTGTGGTCTAACCACTTTCTGAGACAGGGAGGCGTACCGGGCCCGGTTCATATCCACCCACGCGAAGGGGGTCAGAGTGCCGGCCAGCCTGTATGTTGTTTCCAGACGGTTTTTCACATCCCCCTAGCTGAATACCGGGTTGGTCTCAAAGTTCCACCTCAGTTACACGATTCGCAAACATTTCATAACACTTTAAACTTTCACTATACGCAGACATTTGAATATTCATATTTTTAAAAGAAAAAAGGTAGAATACATTTCATTGTGTTTCAGTGTTGGGGGCAGACTAATAAAAGTGACGGTTTGAAGGCACAGTGCGTCAGAGGAAGCGGGCAAGAGAGTAGGGCAACGAGCTTAAATTTCATAGAGTGGTTAACACACGAGCTACATCGCTCTTTGCGGCAACCTGCGTAAACTCAGCCGCCATATTTTTGGTGGTCGGTAGACTTGAGCGTAGTCTGTCTATAGTATGTTATTGTTGAACTTGAAGTGTTGTATTTAGTGTATATTGTCTATATAATTTTTACTGCTGAAATATGCATAAAGTGTGTTCATCATTTAAATGCAAAAATTGAAGTGATAAAACGACAAGTACTTCAAGCAAAAACACAAAATATGTTGCCTTGTTTGATCTCAGTCTGTCTCTAATCAAATAAAATTCCTAACTAACGACACTTAGCTGCACCGAGAGTGAAGCCTCATATGGCTTAAAGTACACACCATAAAAATGCTTAGTTTTCTACCTAGTGTTGGTGTGTTTTTGAGAATTTCTTCTTCTGTCGCTCCTGTGCTTAATGAAACCACACTTTTGAGTGTGTACACCTTCTTTAAAAATATTTTCATTTGTTGTTGACAATACCTGATCGAGCATGGTTGACATGTAACCAGTGCAAAGTGACAGCCAGAATTTTTTCACTTGTATATGTCTGTGTTCTTTGCAAAAAATATGTACTTATTTCAGCGTGACAACGACGGAAGTAATTAATGATGCGTTATTTCGGTGTGGATGCTTTCGTGGCTGCTGACCCAGGCACATTTTTATTGCAATATTCTGTTGTCACTTTCGTATTTGTATTGAAATATCACGTACCAAACGTTACTTATTTCAGCAGGGCAACAAGGAAAGTTATTAACGACACCTTATTTTTAAAAAATGTTCAAATGTTTGATAAGCTTATGGGACTTAACTACGGGGTCATCAGTCCCTAAACTTACAAACTACTTATCAACTACCTTATACTAAAGACGGCACAAATATCCATGCCCGAGGGGGGATTCGAGCCCCCGACCGTAGTGGCCGTGCAGACCGTGACTGGAGCGCCTCAGTCTCCTCGGCCACCGCGGCCGGCACACCTTATTTCCACGTGGAATATTTTTGTGGCAGATGACATAAGCGCATATTTAACTGCAATATATTGTTTTCTCCTTCGTATTTATATTGAAATTTCGTCCACCAAGGTTCACAACCGAACCCTTTGACAGCATCTTTACAAGTTTGTAGACTTAATACGTTTAGTAAACATCACATAAATGTATACTAGACTTTATGAAAGTAGTTGTTACAACATATTAACAGCAGATGTAGATCAATGGTCATGATTGTTCGTCATAACAATTACTGTTCACTGTATGTTTAGCAACTCGTTTAGACAATGTACTTGCATTAAAATCAACACATATATTTTCGCAGCGGCACTTTCGTTGTTATTGCAAACCGGAGATAACTGTTATACTGAAACTGACAGGTACGTGAGATTTCATTACCGTATTTTTAGGAAATTTACTACCAGACTCGTCAAAGCGAGCTTCGAAGAAGTCTGACGGAACTTGATGCGCATCCGTATCCAATAGTAAATCTTTATTTAAAACGTGGAACTGTATATAGGTAAAATTCCCGAGTGGGTGTGCCATACCAGCTTGTCAGCCGATACCCCAGATAACATGGCAGACGCCACTTCATTTTGCCTCAAACCTGGCGGACCTATCGCCACTTCATGAAATTTAAGCTCGTTGGACTGGGAGCAAACGCCGCGCACTCTATCGGAAAACTAATTTTCAACGACCGTGTCTGCTAAATCTTGGATATCTCTGCTTTTGGCCATATGCCAGTGTTCTTCTGTATTTACTCAGGCGTAACTTCAGTAGCTAAACATGAATGTTAGTCTTATTCGCCTTCAAAGCAAGATAAGCTGGAGTATTTTTAATATTTTTAATTATTATTTCTGCGTTTCTCGTCATTTTGATAACTTAGTATTTTTACCTCCATAGCATTGGATCAGTGATCTCTATATTACCAGAATGTTGAACTACAGATAGCTGAGCGTGCCAGCCAAAGATGTTCATATTCTGTTTCTTGACTAATTACAACATGACCGCTATGAAGTATTAAAAGAAAACGAAAAGGAAACATGTTTCGATTCCGTACTCACGTGAGTCTGTTAGTTCATATATTGACATAAATTTCGAATCCAGAGGTAATCTATCAATTATTTGTCATGTATTAACTGATGTATATTCATTGATGATAAATCTGAAGCATTGAATTTAAATTTGCGATGCGGCCGGAAATCAAACCCGGACCTCCATGCTTACAGGGCAGACGTCTTACCGTTAGACTACCACACCACTAACGATTAAGGCGCCTCGGAATAGTCTAAGTACTATTTCCCTCCACGTCACAAACTTTAATTAACACAAATAAACAATCCCTGAGACGGAAAGACGTCTGCCTAGTAAGCATGGAGGTCCGGGTTCGATTCCCGGCCGCATCACAAATTTTAATTCAATGCTTCAGATTTATCATCAATGTCTTTGACATATTCGAGACGAAAATCCGTCTCAGGGATTGTTTATTTGTATTAAAATTATGTGAATTCGCTTGACTAATTACAACATGGCGGACAATGCAAATTCGTGTGAAAAACATATGAATGTGCAGGCATGCTACAGGTCTATGCTCAGACACCAGAGTTATACATCCAGGTTATGTAGAGATCACTGCATTGGAGGGAAGTATGTGCGGTAAAAATCGCACGAAGTGAGGCCAAGAGAAGAATGCAGTAAGCAGATTCAAATAGATGTGAGTTTCCGATCTTATGAGGAGACGAAGAAGCTTGTTCAGGATAGAAACAAGTCTTAAGAACACAACAGCAACGTTTTTGTTGCCATATCTTTAATGTTTCAGTTCATAATATGCTACACGTGACTTCTCTGTCATTTACTTCATTACTTAACTATGTTTAGTGCAAAGTTTAAATGCAACGTTCCAGGACGTTCACAGTAGGCGCGCGTCCTTTGCCTCTAGCTGGCCACCCGCACCAACTGATGACCTACGCGCTTCCACGCTCCCTTGTCACAACTCTTTTTTGTTACTTAGTTACTGATAAAACAAAAGCAATAAAACTTATACTAGTTTTTACCCTTCAAAGTACAATATTCCATGTCAACTTCCAGATTATTAAGTACACTCACAAAAATTATTAAAAGAAAAAAATTTCTCGGCTCCAGATGACTGTAAACAAAAAAAAAAAAAAAAATAAAAAAAAAGTAAAAAAAAATTTTAAAAAAAATAAAAATAAAAAAAATTAAAAATATAAAATAAAGTTTTTACTTCAATTCGTGAAAAATGTCAGCAATTTACTTCCTGTAAAGAGACTGAGATAGCCAGTTCAAAACATGCGCGACAAAAGTGCAAGTTCTTCGATGTCTTTTTTTGTTTTTATTTTTTGACACTTAAGCAAATCAAAAACAGAACAAAAAATCTACTAGCATGAAAGTACAACTCTCTACGATAATAAGGACCATTTTTAATTTTTTTTAGAGCAGTACCTTTTTATTTACCGCATCTTAAACTTGCAGTAAATATCAAGTTTGGGCACGTAAAGGTTTGCGAGTTAGATAAAATCTGATTTTTAAAGGTACCGGTTTTTCCGACGTATCGCGAAACTTGTAAAGAAATATTCGTTTCTCCCCATTGTCCATGCTTCGGCATGAGTGGGCCGTTGTTTGATTTACCCACGGCTTCACTCGTGTTGATTTCCTAGTATACGTGTCAAAGCCCAGCGTTAGTACAATAACTTCACAACTTTGTTAAGTAACGACCAAGATAAGCAAAGTAAAAGATAAGTTTCCAATTTTCCGGTTTAAATATAAACCGTCCGTATTATGAGATCAAATAGTAATCGTTTTTATCGAGATGAAAATAAGATATTAAATACGAAAAGAAACTATGTTAGATCGTGACTAAACCACTGACTGAAGAAGCTATACATTATACAACGTCTAAATTACACAGAATTCAAATGTCATCGAAATCTGTTCGGTGGTTTGAAGACGTTGATATCTTGAGTAAGCAATGTATTCATGATTTTCAATCGTATTACGTACAATATATCAACCATTAAACGTATTTTAATAATGTGATAAATTCCAAGTGTCAAAGAATAAATAGTTTTTCCAAGGAGTTTTCAAGCATCTCAGAAACTGTAAGACAAACTGTCATTCTCAGCTCTTGCATATTTCTGGCTATACACCTAAAATCAACATATATCTTGACTTCCACACTTTCTAAAGTTACCCGTGTTCTTCTTCCGTTCACGTATTTGCATAACCAATTTCATCAATATCGGTTCAGCGATCTAGTCGTGAAAGCGTAGCATTTATAATATTAGTATGGATATTCACTGTTACATTACATTACCAAGCGTATAGTGCATAGTGAATAATATATCCATAATGGATAAATAGAAGTATAAGTGTTTGTAATTAACCATACCCGAATTTCACATAGTCATCTATTATGCCTCTCATTTATGTGTCCCTGCAAGAATTGATTAAAGTGTTCGGACTGCGAGAAAGAATATTCGGTAGATGTTGAATGGGAATTATACAAAACCCAACACATGGGTTGATGCAATACTTTATTAGGCTGTGTTTCTTGCTCCGTTACTTTCCGTCCTTTGCTGGTATTTATTTTCGGCCTAAATAGCTTAATGGAATGCCATAATTACTATTATTGTTGTCAAGAGGAGTGTCACAGAATACAAATTTCGAACCCTACCAATGGTTTAGGCCGATCACTGATTTTCATGTTGTGCCACGTGGATATCATGTTGTCCATAACTACAGTTTACATTGCGGAAATATCCGAAAAAAAAAAATAAAAATAAAAAAAATAAACCTGTTGAAGAATCTCAGGGTTTGGGATCTGAAAAATATTACCAAGCACTTAAGTTACTCGAAGATTTTTTTCTAAGTTTCACGATTTGTGTTGCGCGTTTTCGATTATACATGTCTGATTTTATAATAAGGAAGGAAGGGAGGTCATTAACGTCCGTTGACATATTTTTATATTCACCTATAAGTCATAGCGGCTGAAGGGAAGCATCCTAATTAAACGTGTAATGTACAGTGGCAATGGGTGTAAACTTTTCATAAATCCTCTGGTATTTATGAAAGATTTACCTTCAGAGCATAGTGTAGCACAATATGCTTTACAGAATTCCTATAGCTTCCAAAATATGTTATCAATGAGTTCCCAGATACAATCATTTTCATCTCTTTTAAATGTTTGCGTCTAGGAGTGAGAGTATTTTCTCGTAAGATGGTCTTTGTCAGCGTTTTTATTGGCAAGTTATAACTCTGGATACAATTAGCGTTGATATTTTCATTAGTGAACTCATAAGCGCCGCCATTAAGATCACAGAAAGTCCTTCTGGAGCTGCCAGCGATTATTACTCAAGGGGAGAGGAGCGAGGAAAGTGGTGGATATAATTGAATCTTCGGCGTGAGAGCCAACTCTGGAAATATGATTTTTTTGTCTGGCGAGATGAAGCTCATCGCCTTAATAAAAGATAAGGCCGGCGTCCTTCACGTTACTGAGACAACCGATTCATCACTACCGCAGCGGGAAAGTGTTTCTTCTTCAGTCTGTTGCTGCAACATACCCCATTGCATCAGCCAACAAAAGGATTCAGATTAGGTAAAGTTAACCGATTAGCTGTTTTTCTACATACCGACATTGGTATTCATACTACGACAATCATGGCTTCAGCTTGCCAGGTTCCACACTTCATCCCTTTTCTTGCTATTTATTTCAGGACATTATAGATCAGAAATATAAACGAGTAATTGACGCCAGTCACAAAACTTGCAAGGGGTAGTGGGAGGAGATCTTCCGTGCCTCCTCTCTACCGTGTGCCACTGACTGTGTGGCAACAAGGGAAGATAAATGGAAGGAAGTCGCCCATGTCCTTTCATTAGAACCATCCCGGCATTTGTCTGGAAAGATTTTTGGGAAATCACAGAAAACATAATTCTGGATGTTCGGAGGCGGTTTCGAGTCGTACAATAAAAATAAAAAAATGAACAAAATAGAATAGAGTAAGTGTACATAAAAATATAATGAAAAATAATATTTAAAAAGTTCAAAAATTACTAGAATATTTTACCTCTAGGAGTACAACAAAAACTTCTTTATCATCTATATAAACGTGAATGTCTGTTCGGTGTACGTTTATCACGTCTGAACCACAAGACATAAAGAGCTAAAAATTTGTACAGTTACTAATGTCTACCCGGGGAAGGCTTTAGGCACGGCTTTATGGCGATTATATATTAAAGTGAATGTCTGTTCGGTGTACGCTTCTCACGTACAAACGACAAGACGCGGAGACTTAAATATTTCTACAGTTAGTAATTTATACATGAGGAAGGTTTTAGGCACTGTTTTATAGCGATCTGATGGATATTTAGTAATTTGCAGAATACAATGTGAATTGCGGAACAATAATTACTCGTTGAAAATTATATTTACTCTTTGAAAATGGTTTTATTGGTTGCATTGTTGCTTGTGGGTTGATAATGATAAAAGTGTGGAGTATATGGGGATGGAAAGTTATCGGTGTATATAAAATTCTATGTGTGTGTATGTGTGTGTGTGTGTGTGTGTGTCCGTTAATATTTCGCTCTGCAGCGAAAACTACAGAACGCAAACGAATGGTCTGTGTGTAATTGTTGTCCGAAGTCTCCCGTTGTACACCATAGCAGTTCCATGCCAGTAGCTATAAAGGGGTGAAAGATATGGTTTGCGACTCTATAGCAAGGAGGTTACATACAGCGAAACGTGATGCCACAGACTATATCTTGGTCTATGCGTGTTACAATGTCTTCAGCTCTTTCTCTGTAAGGATAAGCATACGAATAAGGAAATATAAGAATAAATAAATGAAGCAGTAAAAAAGAAATTTCTTTTAATACATCTCTTTAAAAAAATTCGATTTGACGTTTTGCGCATTACATCACGTGATCGATCTGTGATATAATTACAATCATTAAACGTCGCAGTAATCCATTTACAGCCCTCATGTTTTCCACATGGTCAATTATACGTCGCTTGCTCAAGGGTGGGCAACCCAAGAAATCTCTACATTCACGCTCCTAACAATACTACAAATAACATAGTTTAGCAGAATTCCCTACAATGAATTTAAAATGAATTTGGACATTACACTCACCATACGTGTTGAGATATTTCAACACAGGCTATAAGGAATAATGTATGTTTTATTTATTGTAAAGCATTCACTTCACTTTTTTTTATTTGGATGTTGATTAAAAATGTCTGTTTCTAAAGTAGATATGGGTATTTCATTTCATCCTTCAAAACCAGTCTCATAGCACACTACTGAAAGATAGATTATCTATCATAATCAACCAACACGCGAGCGCAGCCGCGGGCTTAAGTTAGTGTATTACAAAGTCCTCAGGAACCGAACTCCAATATGGTAACCACTGCGGCTCGTCGCTTCCTTCTCTCGTGGAAGGAAGGAACGTTGGTTATTTAAGTAATAGCCTTACATCATGATGCGGTACAATACCCAGAAAATTTTTATGTCATCTGACTCTGGCCGCGGAAGCCTACGTAATTATAACAACGAAATGTGGTTATATCTGTTTTAAAAAAGGCCAAATTAAGAGTCTTTTTACACGTTTTCTAATTTTGGTACTTGAATAAATATTGACATATTCATTATTGAAAAAATGTTGAGCTTAAAACCTTTTCAATTTAGCCATTATTGTTATTGTTAATTTTTTTTATTTTTGCTCTAAATATTTGTCTTCAAATCTGGGTGTTTAGTATAACAAACTACTTTAAAAAAATAAAAATTGAGTATGAATTGAAAATTACTGGAAAAAATTAAAAGTGAGTGTATTGGTCTTTCATGTGAACTGTACTTGAGATTTCATTGAGTAGACGTGTGAAAAATAAGAAACTACTCATTTCATACTAGGTATCATTTATTTGAAAAAATACAGTTACAACAGAGTACTTCATCAGTATTTCAAATGTTTGTAAATCTATCGGACGAAACTGCGTGGTCATCAGTCCGTAGCTTACAAACTACTTAAACTAAGGTAAACTAACCTAAGGACAAGACACACAACCCATGCTCCAGGAAGGACTCGAACCTCCGACAGCGAGCAACCGCGCGCTCCGCAGCGAGGCGCCTTAGACCGCTCGGTTACTCCACCGCGGCACTTCATCATTATACAGTTAGTTTTAATTTTCAGTTCTTCATGAGATGAGTTCAGTCCGACCTTTGAGTCCATTATTTCTAAGTTATTAGGTTCCAAACTTGAAACTTTCACTCTGAAATCCGACCGGATGTCGAGCCGATTCCTATATTTGTTTTTCATGAAACATATGGAAGATAATGATTGTTCACGCCGATATATGGCTGCAAATGGAAGGATCATTTTCATTGCCTTATCTCAAAGTTCCTTGTAGTCCTTGCTTGCTGATGCCCAGAAGTCTGTAATTTTATCAGAGCTGAAAATGTTTTTCATTCAGTGAGTCCTTGGAGTTTGTCTATTTCTTCACAGCTGAAGGGCTTTCCAATCCATCTGTCGTCAGGGTCAGGTTCAGGAAAATTCTCTCTAAAAGTGGTAGCTAGGCTGCTTAGATGCTCGGCTACATTGATATTGATCTGGTAAGGCAAATTGTTTTGAAGTAGAAAGGTTAGTTAGTGACTCGCTTTCTATCCTTGACGCCCAGATCTGACACTTTTTGAACATAGCACTAATCTTATCCTCGACGTTGAACATGTCTACATTTTTTCCTTGTAAACTCAAGTTTCAAGGATTAAGGTTCAAAAATACATCAGCTAAGTACGAAAATGAGCAAAGCCAAGAGAAGTTAATGCCAAAATCCGTGTACTTTGTGTGGAGAGACGAACCTCGTCTCTTAACTTAAAAAAATCTTGACAAGATCCTACCTCGACAAAGCCGTCTTACTACCGTATGAATAAGAAGTTGCTCATGTTCACTGCATCTCTCTTTATACAACAAAGAAAATAATCTGGATTGCAAATGTCGAGTTTTAATGAAGTTAAGTATCTTTTTCGAAGGTTCAGGCAATCTTTTGGCTACTAAGGGTTCACAATGGATACAACAGGGAGTCCACTTCACCTCAGGGGCTACTGCTTTGGTACGAGCTAGAAGTCCTGTTTTATTATTTATTTATTTATTGTCAGCCATTGAGTGTGCTCCATCCGTAGACAAGCCTACACATTTTTTCCAGAAGACATCGTCTTCATTGAGATAATTATTTAATGCAGTAAAAATATCGTCATCTGGTGTATGGAGTAGTTCGCACGAGAAAATAAAATCTTAGAACACTTGGTCCATTCATAAGAATCGTGCGGAAACCAACATTATAGCTTGTTTTCATATGTCTGTGCTTTTATCAAATTGTAGAGGGTACATGTCACTCATGCAAAGTCTAGTCAGCAATGTTTCTTCGATGTTAACTGCCATATCAGTAATTCGTCTTTGGACAGTATTATTTGAGAGCGGGACAGTTCCTATTACCTTATCAGCTGCATCACCAAGCACTCTGCAGCAAAGTATTATTGCTGATGGCAGTTTAAGTTATTCAGCAATTCACACATTTTAGCAACAAGCTGAGCAACCTCATAAGACTCAAGGGTTGCATTTTCATTTAGATTTACGCCAGAGTGTTTGGTAATCCTTTTACGAGATTTTTCAACTCTCCTAATTTATTTATTTTTTTTAAAATCTAATGACTTACTTTGGACCCTGCGTGCTTTGTTTCAAGATGGCGCCGGAGTTTTGCTGGTTTCATACATTCATTCAAAAGGCTTTCATAGCAAATTACACATTGAGGTTTAGGCTGTTGCTCAAATCCAGTGAACGTAAAACCGATTTCCAAGTAATCAGAGTTATATTTTCTAATTTTTCCTTATCACTGATCTTGTAAGGGTTAGGTTCAAGGGACGCCGACAATTTAGGTTCAATGGACACTGACAACTGCGGTTCGACATTCACTGTCTTACTTGTTTGTACATGAAATAGATTATCTTCTTCTTCATCTGTAGGCCTTTCTCGATTTAACGAACCACTTTTTAACTAACGGTCCATTTTTAACTACCCGAACTGTAGCATCCGCTAAAAACAACGCTTTACAAACAATACTGTTTTAATACAGAATATTGAATATGTAAAACAACACGGTCTGTGAAAGCACTAGTAATAAATTAACAATGTCCGATTGTCATCTGAAATGCGAGTTTCTGTCTAAAGTGACTGTCAGTTGCCAGCTGCAAAGAGACGGCGCACGCAGTCTAACGGCATACAGCAGAACTACTTGCCTCTATCTAATTCTAGTTTTTCGCTAGATTGTGCTATTGTCAGTTGGCTACAGGAAGACGCTAGACGCATAAGTCAGAGTTCGCTAAAGCTCTGCTCATTCAGGAAGCGGCCAAAACAAAACAAAAATCTGTTATCATACGAAATATATTCTAAGAGCATCTTGCGGACCCCTCTGACATAGCTCGCAGACCACTGGGGGTCCGCGGACCACCTGTTGGGAACCACTGGCCTAGGGTATGAATCCAGAATGATACTCTGTGGCTAAGCCTTGACTCCACCAATATCCTTTCTTCCAGGAGGTTCAGCCCTACAACGTTCACAGGAATTGTGACGTTTAGAAGGTAGGAAGCGAACTCTTGAAGGAAGTAAAGCTGTGAGGATGCGCCGTGAGGCCTGCGAAAGGGAAAGGTCCATGGTTCGAATCCCGAAGATGGTCTGACATGTGGGTCACCGATTTCGATTGAAGTTTGCGTGGAAGTTCTATATTGAAAATAAAGTGTCACGCGTTTCGACTTTTTCTAAACAGTAGTTTTTGAAACAATTGAAGGTCAAATTTGATGATGGAAAATCGCGTTTTCAGTGCTACACATCTAAAGATGGACATTATCTTCAAGTATCTATTGGTTCAAAAGTTAATGACTATCGAGAAATTAACGTTTTTGTCTTGCATGCTGTACATTGAGTACTCGAAAACATGAGCGGTGCAGGGCTTGGATTTTCAAACCGTGGATCCAGGCTCGAACCTCCATCATGACAATTTTGTTAGATTTTTCGATGTATTTCATAATATATTTGTACTAACCTTACTTGCCTTATTTTCAAGTAGATAATTAAGAACTGTGCTTAATATTAAGTTAAGTGTATTCTTCCAAAGTAAATTATAACGTAATTTCAGTTACTGGAAGTCTATTCGTCAGTGTTCTCACAGCTGGTAGGGTGAAACTCATCATAAGAACGAACAAAACCCAAATATGTCTCACACTATGCACAACACACATCATGACCACAAAACTGTAACAATTATATTTGGATCATGTGCAGAAAAACAAATTTTGCTTGATACTTGAATCATGTGGTGGCCAAACCGACGTGACGCGCTACGGCAGCACTTGTCAGTGATTCCACATTCACACGTTGTCCGAGATAATTGTTCGTGGAAAACATACCTCACAAGCGTCTTCTAATGAAATTGCTTGCTTACGGAATATCGCCACAGTTGTGTGATTAGATTCGTGATTTCCTGTTAGAAAGGACACAGTACGTTGTAATTGACGGTAAGTCATCGACTAGAACAGAAGTGATATCTGGTGTTCCACAGGGAAGTGTTTCAGGGTGCCTACTGTTTCTTATTTTTATAAACGACTAGCTATAAACCCGGCGTTGCCCGGTTGTTTATTTATTCTACACTCTCGTAGTCCACCTCCCCTTCCCTCCTCTATCTGTATTCATCTCTTTTTTTCCGATGTCTCTTTTCGTTTCCACCTTTCCTTTTTCTCGGCAATGGTTTTTGCAAGGCACCCTCCGTCATGTACCATACGAACATGTATGTATCTTTTGACCTTCCTCTTGGTACAAGTGTCGTGTGTGCAAAAATTCATCAAGATCTGAGAAAACCTTTTCATTTTGTCAAAGTTCGTATGTTAAGTACCCTCCACCGTGCACCGAACGAAATTTTATACAGACAGTGACATTCCTCTTGTTTTTTTATGGTTAAGTGTGCAAAATTTCATAAATATCGGAACAAAACTATAGATTTGTATACAATAGAAACACAGAGTCACATTGAAAAGCGCACTTTGTTGTTCTCATATTTTCAACCTGTGTCCTGAGAATAACGAAAACAACAAACAAAAAAGGATCTGTGAAATCTGTCGAGCCGTTCTCAAGTTAGGGATCCGTTTTTATCTTGCAAGATACTCTCCTCCATGCACGTATGAAACTTTAGGTAGACGGTGACCTTCCTTTTGAAGGTCAAACGTGCAAAGTTTCGTGAAGGTCGGAATGAAACTGTAGATTTCGTCAGTCTGTAGGAAAAGTATCCTCTGCTATGCACCTTCGTTCCGTCTTATCGTAAATACTTCCTTACCTAACATCTTCTACCTTTAAACTACATACCGGCAAAATTTCAGCTTCATAGGTGCAGCAGTTTTAGGGATTTCGTGTTTAGCGAGTGAGTGAATGAGTGAGTGTCTGAATGAGTGTCCTTTCGCGTTTATATAGAGATTTAGGTGACAATCTGAATAGATTGTTCGCGGATGATGCGGTCATTTATCGGTTAGTGAAGTCACCAGAAGATGAACAGCAACTGCGAAATGGTTTAGATATCTGCATTGTGCAAAAATTGGCAATGGACCCTTAATAATGATAAGTGGTGGTTAGTTTTTGGATGGGACTCAACCGCTACATTTATCAGTCAATGATGTGAGGTCATCCATGTGACCACTAAAACAACTCCATTACACGTCAGTTACACCATAAATTAGTCAAACCTTGAAGCCGTAAATTCAACTAAATACCTAGGAGTAACAATTACGAACAACTTCAATTGGAAAGAACTCATAGAAAATATTGTAGGGAAGGCGAACGAGATACTATGTTTCATTGGCAGGACACTTAGAAACTGCCTACACTACATATGTGCGCCATATTTTCGAGTATTTGCTGCGCGTTGTGGGATCCACTCTAGGTGGGACTGACGGACGATTTAGAGAAAATTAATAGAAGAGCAGCTCGTTTTGTATTAACGCGATACAGGGGGAAGAGTCTCACGGAAATGATGCAAGAGTTGGGGTGTCGTTATTGGTTGCGGAAAGATATATTTGCAAAATTCTTTTCACCAACTTTCTCTTCAGAATGCGAACATATGTTGTTAGCACCCACGTACATAGGGAAACAAGACCATCGTAATAAGAGAAATCAAATCGAAAACAGAGAGATTTAGGTATTCCTTTTTCTTCATTCGTGTTGTTGCACGACAATTTCCGTCCGTATACTGCTGTCCACACTGCTGAAACGCTCCAGAAACTCAAATTCGAAGTATTGGATCATCCTCCATATAGTCCCGATCTTGCTCCTTCTGACTATTACTTGTTTGATCCACTCAAACAGGCATTAAGGGGCCGTCGATTTGACTCTGACGAAGCAGTGAAGGAAGCGGTGCATTTCTGTCTCGCAGCTCAACCGAAAACCTTCCTTTATGAGGGCGCAAGGAAACTTGTAGAGCGATGAACAAAGTGCATTGAAACGCAAGGAGACTATGTCGTATAATTATGTTCTTGTAAGTTTCCTATTTTATTACATTAAAATTTTATAACTACTTTGAGGATAATAATTGACTTACCCTCGTATATTGTTGACTCACACCTACTTAGGTATCAATGATCATCAGAATAAAATTCGAGAAATCGTGGCTAGAACGGAGAGATTGCCGGCCGCGGTGGCCGAGGGGACTGAGGCGCTCCAGTCAATGTCTGCACGGCCACTACGGTCGGGGGTTCGAATCCCCGTTCGGGCATGGATATTTGTGCCGTCCTTAGCATAAGGTAGTTGATAAGTAGTTTGTAAGTTTAGGGACTGATGACCCCGTAGTTAAGTCCCATAAGCTTAACAAACATTTGAACATTTGAACGGAGAGCTCAAGATGTTTTTCCCTCGCGCTATTCGAGAGACAAATGGGAGATGAATAGTATGAAGGTGGTTCTATGAACCTTCTGTCAGGCACTTAAATGTGGTTTGCAGATTATCCCATGTAGACGTAGATGAAGATAATAGCTGTTGTTGTTCCAGCGATAGTTTGGGTGGGCAAGATAGCTGGGACACACTGTATATTGAGAAAGAACGTCCATCAAACTTTTACCCTCTCCTTAGCAGCTTTAGTCAACATTTCCTAATTGTTGGGCCTGTAGCATCATATATGTCGTAGAAAGACATTGCAATAAAGTTCCGGATTGCTGCTTATGTTTTATTTAATAGTGCTACAGTTGTTTCAACAGTTTGTCATGCTCAAGCGCCTGCGTATATAAGAATTACATTAATTACAAATCAAACAATAGGAAAATATACATAAATTTGTTATAAATTTTCTTTTAACTTATGTCTACGATGTTTTGACGTTAATTGTTGACATCTGGCGCAACTGTTGTATAAATTACATGGAAATATACACGTATTTAGTTGACTTTATCGATGAAAAAGGCTGAAGAGCAAAGATATGCTTATTTAGCAGAGAAAAAACGAAATAAACCTCTCTGACCAATGTTAAAGTTAAAAAAGTATCTCATAACTTAGTTGATTACTATATATGTAAACTCTTTGGCAAAGCTGTTGTTATTACGAAAAAAAAAATATAAAAGTTTTCGTTAATTTAAAGTTTTAACGTAAAAAGCTGCATAATACCTGACAGCTAAAAACTGTATACAACAACTAAATACGTGTATATTTCCATGTAATTTATGCAACAGTTACGCCAGATGTCAACATTTAACGTCAAAACGTCTTAGACATAAGTTAAAAGAAAATTTATAACAAACAAATTTATGTATATTTTCCTACTGTTTGATTTGTAATTAATGGAATTCTTATATACGCAGGCGCTTGAGAATGACAAACTGTCAAAACAGCTGTAGCACTATTAAATAAAACATAAGCAGCAATCCGGAACTTTATTGCAATGTCTTTTTAGTCAAAATGTTATTGACCGTGAACTACGTAGGTAACAGGTTGGGCACAGAAACTGACCCCCTGACGCTGCCACCGTCACGTGGTAAGGGACCGTCCAGGGTCGGCCGGACGCAGGTCACTTGGTGCCGAGGGTGGGGATTTCGGAGCGCGGTGTCAATACGATTGGGCGGGCGAGAGTTGAGACTGCGGCTGTGGCAGTAGGAGGAATGTGTCTGCAACTGGCAGGCTGCCCAGAGGGGCGACGCGATGTTTGCCGTCTGCAGTGTTTAGGCACGGGCGCACACACACACAGGGCAGCGTGTGGCTAGAGGCCGCGGGCGGCTGCCGCAGCGCTCGCGCACGGTCGAGCGCTCGGCCGCGTGGCTGCCACACTACCGCACACGACCACACACCGGCACGTGCTCGCCGCTAGCCGACTGGCCACCACATAGCTGCGGCCGGTCAGTGCGCTCCGGTGGCGCGGAAGCCGGCTCGCGGATTATTGCCCTTCCGATAGCAATTTAATGCCCCCTCCCACCAGCGCCAATCCCCGCCTGCCACAGACGGCGCCACTGGCTCCATTTCCTCTCGCTCCCTACCAGTACTTAATCTCCCCTGTCTCGTGGTGCGAAAATCCAATACAAGCGGCGTGTGCGTCTACGACAAATAGTCCGCTCTGTTGACACGTCGTCCGTGACGGACATGTAATTTAACTAGTACTGCCTGCGGTCGGAGTTCGACCAATTGTGTTTACAAAGTTACGAAACTCAACACATTGTAAAGTACTTTATTGGTTCAAATCAAAATTGTTCAAATGTTTGTAGAACTTATGGGACTTAACTACGTGGTCATCAGTCCCTAAGCTTACAAACTACTTACGAACTAGCTAAGACTAAGGACGGCACAAATATCCATGCCCGAGGTGGGTTCGAACCCCCGACCGTAGTGGCTGTGCAGACCGTGACTGGAGTGCCTCAGTCCCCTCGGCCACCGCGGCCGGCACTTTATTGGTAAGCAAATACTTGGTTCCTTTCTGAACCCTACATTTCCATATAATGAGGTAAGAAATCGCAGGTATTTAATTCTTTAATGTATGAGTTGGTTTACGTTCTAGGAGGCGATCCAATTATGATAATGTAGAAAGATATAGAAAAGCCAAGATTTCTGATCATCAATTTTTATTTACGACGACCGGTTTCGCTGAACTACGTCAGCATCATCTGGTCAAATAAAATATTTTAGCCGGCCGCGGTGGCCGAGGGGACTGAGGCGCTTCAGTCACGGTCTGCACGGCCACTACGGTCGGGGGTTCGAATCCCCCCTCGGGCATGGATATTTGTGCCGTCCTTAGGATAAGCTAGTTGATAATTAGTTTGTAAGTTTAGGGACTGATGACCCCGTAGTTAAGTCCAATAAGCTTAACGAACATTTGAAACATTTGAAAATATTTTACAAGGCCATAATCTTGTAATGTCAATCAATTGTTATATAACAATTTACAGTGCATAGGTGCACTATGTCATTATAATAAAACATAATTAACACAGTGAGTGACAATAGACAATAATGACATACTGCACCTATGCACTGTAATTTGTTATATAACAACTGATTGACATTACTGTGGTGTCGCACAAGTACAAAGTGCGCGCCACTTACTTTCGCCGCGCGCCGCCATGCACGCACGGCGCGGCGTTCTCACGACGTCAGCCACGAGCGCCCTCTGCAACAACGCCGCTCGTGGCCACCACGGAAAGACATCGGTCACTTGGGACTGAGCTGGCAACCAGTTAGGACCTTCGTAATCAGATAGGCACCAGGGAAGACTTTGCTATCGTACAGGCACTAGGCAGGCCTCTAACAACTATGTATCAACATTCTGCAGTACTATGTAAAAGTTAAGTATTGTTACATTCTGTGCAATATATATCTCTTTCTAATTTACTCTAGTGTTTATAGTTTCTGGCTGCTCCCCTCCGTACCTGCACCAGCGTGCTATTTTTGTTCCTGTGTCGGGCTCATTCCACTCGGCCACCGACACCTACGACGAGGCTGGGACACAAAAGCGGCGACGAAGTTGGGACACAAAAATTACAAGATTATGGCCTTGTAAAATATTTTATTTGACCAGATGATGCTGACATAGTTCAGCGAAACCGGTCGTCGTAAATAAAAATTGATGATCAGAGGTCTTGGCTTTTTTATATCTTTCTACATTATCTTTAATGTATCAATAAAAAACAGTGTAGAGTGCAAAAAAAATGTTTTCGACTAGTTTCAGTCTTAGAATGAAACTTTACTCTGCAGCGGAGTGTGCGCTGATATGAAACTTCCTGGCAGATTAAAATTGTGTGCCGGAACCTGGAAACTAACCTGGGACCTATGCCTTTCGCGGGCAAGCGCACTACCGACTGTGCTATCCCAACACGACTCACGATGCCTCCCCACAACTTTACTTCCGCCACTCCTGGAAGAAAGGATATGGTGGAGACATGGCTTAGCCACATCCTAAGGGATGTTTCCAGAATGAAACTTACACTCTGCAGCGGATTGTGCGCTGATATGAAACTTCCTGGTAGATTAAAATTGTGTGCCCGAACCGGGATTCGAATCTGCCAGGAAGTTTCAGTTTCGGTCTTATTTTAGACCATCGTCAGGAAATTAAGCTCCATTGATGTTGTGGAGCTGGCAGGAAATTTGGAGCCTTCTAGTGCGTCAGCACTCTATAGACTGTTCTTTATATATAAATTTAAATAATAGTGCTGTTCCCCATAAGTGAAACAAAAATGTTTCCAAAAATATCTTTAATGTATAGTGTATCTGATCAGCCACATACTTCATTTTCTCCATTATCTCTCAAACGTGTCAACATTTTGCCACAAATTCATTTGTAGCTGCTTCTATACATAGTGTTACGCATGCAAGTATCTCGTCCTAGAAATTATAAATTGCAGAGTGCTTTTGAATCAGACAGTTAACTGCATTGAGATACTCCTCATATGTGCGATTGTTTACTTTAGTATTACTCCTCTTTCATGTACAAGTAGTCATTCACATACTGCTGTTGCATGAGTTATCTTCTGGAAAGAGTAGAGGCATAATAGTGAGATTTACTGCATCGTTTACATCATGCAGGCATTATATAGCTACCAGCTATGAACTTTTCGTTGCCAGTTCTGCATAATAATTTTAAGGAGTTTTTAAAAATATTTTTTCTTAGTATATACGCACTATACATTAATCGTGGGAGGTTTTATAGCTTCAAATAAAACGTCATTCATTAAAGGGTTAAACTGAAGTAATTAAAAATTGGCAACTTCATTTCTCTGGTAGCAGCAGAAGGTGACCACAAAGTTACGCTTTCAGGATAATACCCGAAATACAGACGCCAACAAACAAACGTTCTTCCATTACCTAAACATTTTTATTTCCACTACCTACGTGGGTACTCGGTAAATTACAAATGTTTGTAAAGCTATGAACCAAGATGCAGTGGTCATCAGTTTCTAGACCTACAAACTGCTTAAGCTAAGGACAACACGCACACACATGCCCGAAGGAGTACTTGAACATCCGAGTGGAAGTAACCCCACACTCCGCAGCAAGGCGCCTTAGAGCGCTCAGACACCCCCGCCTGGCTGCAAATTACACTTACGTGGCTGCCAGGGGCTTCATTGAACCACTTTCAGACTGTTTAGCCACCATTCCATTCTGGAATATCGCAGGGAAAAAAAGAACACCTAACTCTCTGAATTATATTTTATTATGATGATCACTTCTCCTTACATAGGCGAGTTTTTCCATTTCGACGAGAAAGTTGGAGAAGAAAATTTCGTATATCTCGCCGCAAAAATATTGTCGTAATAATTCAAACCCCATCTCGTGTGTAATTTCCGTTGACTACTCCCCCTCTCCTCCGTCAGTCCTCCCATACCATGCAGCAGTAGTCCTATAGAGGACGCACAAGTTTAGTATAGGCTGCCCCTGTATTAGTTCTGTCGCATCTTCTACTTATTTTGCTAATAAGACGTAGCATTTAGCTTGTTATTTACAATTTAATTCGTTCATCAATTCTTAGGTATTTACAATCATCATCCAAAAACCAACCAATGTTGACAAATATGACTAGTCTGGCATCTACCAATTAACTGCAACTGTTGTCAGTCTGTATATGTGGACAAAAAATGCAAGAACTTCATGACCGCATACACTCAGCATTTAAGGGCATTAAGAAGTAACAGTTCCCACTCAACAATTACAGACCACCTAATAGCAGAGAATCACCACTCTACAAAAATATAGAATGACTTAAAAGTTCTTAAGACCAGCAATAGCGTGTACCATTAATTAACAATAGAGGAGAATTATCACGTACAAAACGCAGTAGCACAAGGAAAAACTGAACTCACTGAATACGCTAACACCGACAACGATACTTCAGGTTGAGATGAACCTCAAACTCCATTACATATATTGTTTTTCTTACGAGTGCTCCTGTCAACGATTAAATCGATGAAGATGGCACTGGAGATATTGTGGAGCAGAGACGTTCAATATATAAAAGTCGAATCTCGAAGATCAAAATTATAATTAATATTTGTTGGCAGGTCTCGTTGTCTGTAGCTGCATGATTCTCCAAAGGATCAAGGTCCAGGGTATTTCGGAGTATGCTGTGGTGAAGTTTAAATAATACTCGGAAACACTGTGTAACAAATACTTTTACTTTAGACGATTATCACAGATACAAATCCTCCATGATGGATTTTACTCAAAACACTTCAGTGAACAAGACTGTGTTTCATGACATACTCTTTGGACATCCCAGAATCAATAACACAGAGAATACGTCTTCACAAAACTGAGGTTTAATGCTGATTCCCCATGTCACTCGGCAATATTCCTTATAAAGAAGTAACGCAATCCGTCGTCCATCTTGCATTTTCTAAACAAAATGAGTTTAAGCAATTACATAATGGACAAGACATTTCAATATTTAGCACATTTCAAGACTAGCGGTATGTCTGATGTTGACAGATATAAATTAACAAATGTATTGACAGTATTACTGGAAAGTGAATTGTTCTATTTACAAATGAGGTAAAAGTGTGTGTGTTTTGAAATGTGTGATGGTATCCATGTTTTTATACATACAGGTATTACCGAAATGAGCCAAGTGCAATACATCAGTTTTTGACACAGTTAAAATCGGATTCCACTCCCATGAACCACAGACATTGCCGAGGTGGGGTGGCTTGCGTGCCTCAACGATACAGATAGCCGTACCGTAGGTGCAACCACAGCGGAGGGGTATCTGTGGAGAGGCCAGACAAACGTGTGGTTTCTGAAGAGGGGCAGCAGCCTTTTCAGTAGTTACAGGGGGAACAGTCTGGATGATTGACTGAGCTGGCCTTGTAACATCAGCTAATGTGGCTTTGCCACACAGCTACTGCGAACGGCCGAAAGCAAGGGGAAACTACAGCCGTTACCTTTCCCGAGGACATGCAGCTCTACTGTATGAACATATGATGATGGCATCCTCTCGGGTAAAATATTCCGGAGGTAAAATAGTTACCCCATTCGGATCTCCGGGCGGAGACTACTCAGGAGGATGTGATCATCAGGAAAGACAATACTGGCATTCTACGGGACGGAGCGTGGAATGTTAGATCCCTTAATCGAGTAGGAAAATTAGAAAATTTAAAAAGGGAAATGGATAGGTTGAAGTTAGATATAGTGGGGATTAGTGAAGTTCGGTGGCAGGATGAACAGGATTTCTGGTCAGGTGAGTACAGGATTATAAATACAAAATCAGTTGGGGTTATCACAGGAGTAGGATTGATAATGAATAAGAAAATAGGAATGCGGGTAAACTACTATGACCAGCACAGTGATCGCATTATCATTGTCAAGATAGATACGAAGCCAACACCGACAACAGTAGTACAGGTTTATATGCCAACTAGCTCTGCCGATGATGAGGAGATCGAAGAAATATATGAGGAGCTAAAGGAAATTATTCAGACAATTAAGGGAGAGGAAAACTTAATTGTGATGGGAGACTGGAATTCGGTAGTAGGACAAGGAAGGGAAGGGAGGGTAGTAGGGAATATGGTCTGGGCAAAAGGAATGAAAGAGGAAGCCGCCTGGTAGAATTTTGCACAGAACATAATTTAGTTATAACAAACACCTGGTTCAAGAATCACAAAAGAAAGTTGTATACGTGGAAGAGACCAGGAGACACCGGAAGATACCAGATAGATTTTACAATGGGAAGACATAGATTTCGGAACCAGGTTCTACAGTGTAAGACATACCCAGGGGCAGATATAGACTCTGACCATAACTTGTTGGTTATGAACTGTAGGCTGAAACTAAAGAAACTACAAAAAGGTAGGAAAATAAGGAGATGGAACCTGGATAAATTGAAGGAACCTGAGGTTCTTAAGAATTTCAGGCGGATCTTTAGGCAACAATTGACAGAAACAGGTGAAAATAAAACAGTAGAGGAAGAATGGGTAAAATTGAGAGATGAAATAGTGAAGGTAGCAGAGGACAAAATAGGTAGAAAGGAAAGACCTACAAAAAATCCTTGGATATCACAGGAGATACTAAATTTAATCGATGAAAGGAGAAAATATAAAAATGCAGTAAATGAAACAGGCAAAATGGAGTACAGACGACTAAGAAATGAGATTGACAGGAAGTGCAAAAGGGCTAAGCAGGAGTGGTTAGAAGGCAAATGCAAAGATGTAGAAGAATGTATAAATAGGGGAAAAATAGATACAGCCTACAGGAAAATAAAATAAACATTTGGAGATAAGAAAAACAACTCTATGAATATCAAGGACACTGATGGAAAACCAGTTCTCAGCAAAGAAGGGAAAGCTGAAAGGTGGAAAGAGTATACAGAGGGGCTCTACAAAGGAAATGAACTTCGAGACAATATTGTAGGAAGGGAAGAGGATGTAGATGAAGATGAAATAGGAGATACTGTACTGAGAGAAGAATTTGACAGCGCCCTGAAAGACCTAAGTCGAAACAAGGCCCCTGGAGTAGATGATATTCCCTCAGAGCTTTTGAAGTCTCTGGGAGAAACAGCCATGACAAAATTGTTTCACCTGGTGTGTAAGATGTATGAGACAGGTGAAATACCCCCAGACTTTAAGAAAAATGTTATAATCGCCATCCCTAAGAAAGCAGGTGCAGACAGGTGTGAAAACTACAGAACCATCAGTTTAATAAGTCATGGTTGCAAAATATTAACGCATATTATATACAGAAGGATGGAAAAGCTGGTAGAAGCCGACCTCGGTGAAGATCAGGGGAAATGTAGGTACACGGGAGGCAATACTCACTTTACGGCTTATCCTAGAAGATAGATTAAGAAAAGGCAAACCTACATTTCTATCTTTTGTAGATTTGGAGAAGGCTTTTGACAATGTTGATTGGAATAAACTCTTTCAAGTTCTGAAGCAAGTAGGAGTAAAATATATGGAACGTAAGGTTATTTACAACTTGTACAAAAACCAGACAGCGGTTGTCAGAGTTGAAGGGCATGAAAGGGATGCAGTGCTTGGAAAGGGAGTAAGACAGGGTTGTAGTCTTTCTCCAATGTTGTTCAATTTGTACATTGAGCAAGCTATAAAGGAAAGCAAGGAGAAATTTGGTGAAGGAATTAAAGTTCAGGGGGAAGAATTAAAAACATTGCGTTTTGCCGACGACATAGTAATTCTGTCAGATACATCAAAGGACCTGGAAGAGCAATTGAACGGAATGGACAGTGTGCTGAAAGGTGCATATAAGATGAACATTAACAAGAGCAAAACTAGGGTAATGGAGTGCAGTGTAAGAAAATCAGGTGATGCTGAAGGAATTAGATTGGGAAACGAAGCAATAAAGGAGGAGATGAGTTTTGTTACTTGGGCAGTAAAATAATCAATGAAGGTCGTAGTACAGAGGATATAAAATGCAGAATGGCAATGGGTAGAAAAGCGTTCTTGAAAAAGAGAAATTTGTTAAAATCGAATATTGATTTAAGCCTAAGGAAGTCCTTTCTGAAGGCATTTGTATGGAGCGTTGCCTTGTATGGGAGTGAGACATGGACGATAAACAGTGCGGACAGGAAGAGGATTGAGGCTTTTGAAATATGGTGCTACAGAAGAATTCTGAAGATTAGGTGGGTGGATCGCGTAACTAATGAGGACGTACTGAACAGAATTGGGAAGAAAAGGAATTTCTGGCATACCTTGACTAAAAGAAGGGATAGATTGGTAGGACACATTCTTAGACATCAAGGAATTGTGAATTTAGCGTTGGAGGGAAGTGTATGGGGAAAAAATCGCAGGGGAAGACCAAGAGATGGATACAGTAAGCAGATTCAGACAGATGTAGGTTGTCGCTCTTATGTGGAGATGAAGAGGCTTGCTCAGGATAGGGTATTGTGGAGAGCTGCATCAAACCAGTCTCCGGACTGAAGACCGCAATAACAACAACAAAATCGGATTCATGGTGCAAAATAAAGGCTGTATGCATGTTAGCAACATTTACTTTTATGAAATCATCGACATCAGCAACATTGTGACCGCGCTTTTGACCACGTATTTACTGATTACTTCGAATTTTTACTAACAAAACTGTACATAAATTGTGATTATAAATTAGTACAAATATAATGTGTCATGTTTAAACATCTAAAAGCGTGTGGATCGGAAAAAATGCAAGAATACACTCCAAAGAAGTTAGCTGATCATGGCATCTTTCTATGACCCAAAATTTAGGAGTAATTACGTTAATTTACCTTTGGTCTCGATTGGATCAGTGGAGGTTTACGAGTTGCTGTTATATTACAAGGTATACCCGTCGAAGTAACAAGCACAACTACAATATATTAAAATGTTCTTTGATATGTACATACATATATTCCGCAATACACCGTAAAGTGCGTGGCAGAGGATACACTGTATCACTACTAGGCATTTCCTTTCCTATTCAGCTCTCAAATAGAACGAAGGAAACAAGAATGTCTATATTCCTCCGTACGAGCCCTAATTTCTTTTATCTTGTCGTTGTGATCATTGCGCGAAATGTAAGTAGGCAGCAGGAAGATCTTTCTACATTCGGCTTGAAATTCCGCAACAGAATTTCTCAAAAAGAGTGTCGTCTTTCCTCCAGCGATTCCCATTTGAGCTCTCGGAGCATGTCTGTAACGAACATAGCTGCTCCCCTCTGAACTGCTCCCATGTCTTCCTTTAAACTGATCTTCTGCGGGTCGCAAACACTTGAGCAATACTCAAGACGGCCGTAAAAGCTTTTTATACGCGGTCTCCTTTATAGATGAAGTACATCTTCCCAAAATTCTCCTAATACAACGAAGTCGGCTGTCCGCCTTACTCATAAGTGACCTTACATGTTCGTTCCATTTCATATTGCTCTGCAATGTTACGCCTAGATATTGAACGACGCAACTTCATCAAGAAGCTCACTACTAATGCTGTATTCGAATATTATGGGATTGTTTTTTCCTGTTCGTGTGCATCATCTTACATTTATCTACATTTAGAGCTAGCTGTCATCCTTCACACAAATATAATTTTGTCCAACTCATCCTGTATGTTATTAAACTCAATTAAAGACGACATCCTCCCATACACCACATTATCAACAAATAGCCGCAAATTACAATTTCGTCGTATCATTTATATGGATAGAAAATAATAGCGGTCCTATCACACTCCCCTGAGGCACAAAGCCTAACGATACACTCGTCTCTGATGAACACTTGCCGTTGAGAACAACGTACTGCGTTCTGTTACTTAGAAAGTCTTCCAGCCAGTCACAAATGAGTGAACCTGTTCCATATGTTCGCATCTTCGTTAGCAATCTGCAGTGCGACTCCTCGTAAAATGTCTTGAAATCGAGAAAAACACACTCTGCCTGTTCTTCTTCATCTCGCAAGATGTCATGTGAGAAAAGGGCAAGTTGAGTTTCACACGAACAATGTTTTCTAAACCCGTGATGATTCATAGAAAGAAGCTTCTCTTTCTCAAGGAAATTTACTACATTCGAAGTGCGAATATGATCGAAAATTCTACAGGAAACTGATTTCAACGATATTGGCCTGTAATTACGTGAGTCAGTTCTTTTACCTTTCTTATAAACGGGAGTCACCTGCGCTTTTTTTCCAATCACTAGGAACTTTGCGCTGAATTCGTAGCTGTCCGCGTCTGTAGTCTTTCGAATTGCATTTAATGTGCCACCCCAGTTAAGTGGTGAATTATCCACTCAGTTATCGGGTCTGAGGTGTGCCATCATTTGGGATGGCGGAAATAAAACTGCTTTCAGAGCTGAACTCCACGTCCTTAACGTTTTCCGACGTAATGAAACATTAAGCAGAGACGCTCTTTGACGAACAGGCAGCAACCGTCAGCTGCAGGCATCGTCACGGCTATTCGGCTATTTCATGTCTAAACGCAGTCTCCAGAGTGTCGGAACTCGTCTCGTGCGAAGTGTCCAAGTCGTCAACAGCCGGAGCGAGCGAACCAATTTTGCTTCCTGATTGCGAGTCGATGGTCGGTTCTACAGCAGAGAGTCGGTTCGCCGTTTAGCTCGCTCTCTGTCTGGCTGGTAATAGCATTGGCGTGTACTGCGCCTGGCGTGACGAGAGGCAACAAACGTAAACATTCTGCCTTCCATGACAATCTTTCCCAGAACCGCCCTCTATCGTAGTGCTTGACGGATAGCGACGGGAGTGCGGCATTGAAATACATCCTTTTCTTCAGATACTCCTCTATTTTTACGAATAGCTGCTGTCAATGATTTTAAGCCGAACAGGCCCCAGTTTAAAAAATACACCAAAAACAAAACTGGCAATTCAGCTATATTAACTCTGACAGTGTGATAATCAAAACATATCAACAAAGAATATTTACCAAATAAACAATAATAAATTTTAAATCGAACTATTTCCTCAGGTGAAATTATTAACATTTAAGCCATATTGTATATCAACATAATTTTTTTTTCTTTAGGTTAGAAACGAAACAGCCACGGGTTGCACGGTTGCAGATTTAGTACTAGCCGGTTTCAGGCCATTAGTCCCCTTATTCGGGTATTTGTACAGGAAACACAGAATAATATACAAGTGTCACATAAAATTCGGAGTAGAATCACAGAATTAAAGGTCCAAGAGGTACAGCGTATATAAAAATTGAAAAGTGGCAAAATGTGAAATATATATATATATATATATATATATATATATATATATATATATATATACGAGCCTATAATTTTATCATGCACGAGGGCACATCATTCACCGTAAGTAATTACGTTGGTACTCAATGTAGGGAACAGGATTTTTAGCAACCCATATCCTGACGTAATTATGAAGAAATCGTCCACATCTTGAGTGAAATTGGCTGACATGCATCAGCTAATACGCTTCATTCCGTTGTTGTGTCATTACATACGAGCCCAAAGGTATGAATGAGAATTATCCACCATAAATTGGAAGGTGTTTCTTTCATTTGGTAAAGGTTTCACATTTACATATCATTTCGTTGCCTTTCTTTGTCTGGTTAGCACTAGAACATATCTTTATGAATACGCTGTTTGTTGGTACAATCGTTAGACGCAGATTAATTACCAATACGGTAGTAAATAAATAAATTAAATTACAGCACTGTAACGTATATTTCCTATCCTATATTTCAATTTATTTACACACATAAATTTCGTATCCCAAAGAAAACTGAAAGGTGGAAGAAATACATAGAGGTTCTGTACAAAGAAAATAAAGTTGAAGGCAGTATTCTAGAAATGGAAGACGAAGTGGAGGAAGATAAGAGGTACTACACCGCGATAATAATTTGACAGAGTACTAAAAGATTGGAGTAGAAACAAGGCTCCTGGAGTAGATGATGTTCCTTGTGAACTGCTATTGTCGTTAGAAGAGCCAGTCATGAAGAAGTTGGTTCATCTGGTATGCAAGATGCATGAGACAGGGAAAATACCCTCAGACTTCAAGAAGAATATAGTGATTCTAATTCCTAAGAAAGCAAGTGCAGAGAAATGTGAAAATTAAGGAACTATCAGTTTAATAAGTCATGGTTTAAAAATACTAACACGAATTACTAACAGACGAATTAAAAACTGGTAGAATCCGACCTTAGAGAAGACCAGTTTGGATTTAGGAGAAATGTAGGAACACGCGAGACAATACTCACATAACGACTTATCTTAGAAGATAGGTTAAGGAAAGGGAAACCTATGTTTTTATATTTCTGACTTTTTATCTAAACCTTAAGGTGTCTCATTTTGTGACAGTTGCATACTCTAGAGAAGGACCATAGCTTTCTCTTTTTCAAAAATATTCATATGTTTGTTAAGCTTAAGGGACTTCAATGCGGGGTCATCAGTCCTTAAACCTACAAACTACTTATGAACTACTTTATACTAAAGACCACACAAGCATCCATGCCCGAGGGGGTGATTCGAACCGCCGACCGTAGCGCCCGTGCTGACTGTAACTGGCGCGCCGCAGACCGTTCGGCCACTGCCGCCGGCTTCCTCTTTTTCTCAGGACACACAAGTGCTTCAGTTTTGGTGTAAGCACATACGCTCTGGCTGTACTTATGAAAGACAGTCTTCTTTTCTGTAGCTGTTTTCCTACTTCACAACTAGAGAACAAATTATGCTCTATAATGAACGTACATGTTCCATATATTACCACAGCAAATCTCAAAAGTACTCGAAAGATTGTCTTTTTTTCGCACCACAACCATAATTTTCATCCCTTTCCTACAGCCATTATTTTTCTCTTCACCTGCACGACGCTGTATGTGGGTCGATGTTTCATCAGCGGTGGACTAATACATCTATTTCCAAGTGGACGTCGTGGAGGGGGCTTGAGGGGGGAGAAGGTGCAGTTCCTCTTTTCGCCCCGGGCCTCGGAAAGCCTTAGTTCGCCACTGTATTTCAGCTATATATTCAGTATCAAAAAAAAAAAAAAAATGCGATGAACATCAAAATACCTATTATGCTCTAAATTATTAAATTCATTCATTGTCAAAGTTACGCTTCGTGAAAATAGCAAAATGTACCCTCCTTTATCAGACAATAGGAGAATTAGCAACTTCACCTCGCTCAAAACAATTCTGGGTTTGTGACGATGCATTATGTGAGCTGACGCGTCGTAGCTGGCGGACAGCTTGATGTGCCATTATAGAAATAGAGTTGGAACTTCTATTAATGCCACAGGTTTGAAGTAATACGTCATGGGGTACCAATACTGAAGAAAAGTTGGGCCTTGCATCTTACAAATTTATAAGTGACTAACGAAGGATTAACCTCATTTGAGATCTCCGCAAGTTTAGAACCGTTACAACTATTCCCCTTAACGAACTCAAATTTCCACGTCGACCCACTCTGAAAGAGCACGCGTCGTTGTGCTTCTCATACCATCTGATTCACTTTGATGTTTGTAAATCTATCAGACCAAACTGCGTGGTCATCAGTCCGTAGCTTACAAACTACTTAAACTAAGGTTATCTAAACTAAGGACAACACACACGCACACACCCATGCCCTAGGGAGGACTCGAACCTCCGACGGCGAGCAACCGCGCGCTCCGCAGAGAGGCGCCTTAGACCACTCGGCTACTCCACCGCGGCTGATACACTTAAATTTATCACAGGCATACATCCACAACAAAAGTGATCAATTACCGTTGTCACTCGCAAGTTTATGAGGGAAACTTAAAAACTGATTTCAGTCACACTTTGTTGCGGCACTTTTTCGGAACTTTCTTCTAAGTACGCAAAAAGACTGGAATTCCGTTGCCATTCATTTTAGGGGCCGTCTATTGAAATTGGTAGAATAATGTAAGTTAATATTGTTCCTAAATGAAGGGAAAGGTTCAGCATCAGTTTGGTATCGGTTTCCCGTCGCCCGTATGTTGCCACGATAGAATCCACATTCTGCTACGTGACACTGGCGAACTCCTGCGGATCTTTGTAGGCCTGAAATTGAATTTTGAGCCCTAGTCACCGAATGTCGACATGACCCAAATCGCAAAACAAACATCGGGAAACAGCTTACAGCAGCACTGGATGGAGTAGACTTTTACAACAGGAAAAGATTGTTGTAGGCTGTTTTCGGAAACGTGTAAATTTTACTAGAGCTCAAGCCCAAGTATTGCATGAAACTATTTGTTTATATAACCTCGTACGAAACGTGACATGCTATTTCGCGAAGCGGCCTGTCTACCAAAATACGCCCAAATTATAGCAAGTTTGCGTTTGGAATCAGGTTCATGGTAATGCTGTTTACTTTGTGCTGTTTTTGTGAACCAGTTTTATGTTTCTTTCACTACATGAGAGTGCAAACATATCGTATCCTTGTTGACTACCGTACGTTTATTGTTTAGTCTATTCCAATACACTAGTGTCCTTACGTACTTTAGGTTTGCATGACTGTTGTGTCAAAATGTTTAACTGTGCTCACATTAATATGGAATAGGTCCGAAACTTCGTTCTTTCTAGAGGTTTATATCAATTCATTTTAAGTGATCTTTAACAATCTACAGCACTATTTTCACAGTATTTTCAACACTATTTTCGTCTCACCAGTAGATGTAGTAGTACGTAAGGCAGTCTTTTTATAGTGTTTCCAAATAATTCGCAACCTCTGTACCTCAGTATTTTCTTATTTAGATTTCAATATGTTGAAATAAACTTTTTATTTATTTATTCGTTCATGTGTCCATGGGCAGATAAAAGGTACTAGAGTACTGTAACTAAACTGTAAGAACCAACTGAAATGTTACAATTGCATCCACACACAAGTACTAACGTGATCTAGTGCTCCACAACCTAGTGTAGCAAGCATGCATCTGAACAACAGTGGTTGTGAGATACTGACCCAAGGCAGACGTATATCATACACAGCTAAGGACAAGCCAATTACAACAATGTGACATAATAAATTTCAGAATACATTCTATGCCTTTATTATTATTATTATTATTATTATTATTATTATTATTATTATTACTGTAAATGCAAACAAGTACTCCCCAGGTTGCTTTGTAATAAATACACTTTATGCAGATTTCGACATCATCTAAGGGTGTCTTCATCAGAAGTATAAAATTAGGATATAGAAATGAATCACAAATAGAATATTAGAGAATATTACATGACATATTTTATTTGTAAGCAAAATTAAATGTTGACAACGGTCAAATTTCGTACTCACATGAGACGTAAAACGTTACAGCATATTGTGATCTAGTCTTGAGAGTAAATACATACCAGATTTATTTCAGCAGGATCTGTAAAACTTAAAACGCAAACACTTGAGCACAACATGCTTTTATTTTTTACGTCTCATGTGAATACGTAATTTGACGGGTCATCATTAATTTCTTTACAGATAAATATTTCATGTAGTATTTTCTGATATACTATTTGTGATTCATCTGTACAGATCATAATTTTATACTTCTGATGAAGACACCCTTAGATGGTGTCAAAATCTGGATAAAGTGTATTTATTACAAAGCAATCCGTTGGTCTGCTTCATTCCATTTGCAGTAAATAAATGCTACTGTTGCTGCTGTTAAGGCAAATTATACTCAAAATCACTTTATGTCTATTTGTTCTTATCTTAAGTTTTTACTATTCAAAAATCGTACCTTCACTGTAAGTATTTTAACTTTTCCTTTTAATTTATTTTTCGAAGCTACAGGACATAAGACAACCATATCACTGAACTGAAGCGTTTGAAGTCATATAGGATGTCGTTTTAATATACTGGGTTAAATAAAAAAGAATACCACTGTCCATAATTTTTGTCCTGATTCCTCATCAGACACAAAAGCACGAACAGATTTCAAGCATCTAATAGTATCTGTAGAACGAAAAATAGGAAGATTATGGTTTAAAGCCCCCGCGACACTCAGCTCATTAGACCTCACTCTCAGATTTTTTGTAACGATGTGGAATGAAGTAGGCTGTGCCTCTGAAAGGAACGTCTCCGGCAACTGTCTGGACTGATTAGGGGAAACCACGGTCAACCTAATTCTGGATGGTCTAAGGTAGATTTGAACCACCATCCTCCCGCGTGCTAGTATGATAAGGTACCACTGCGCTACCTCGCTCCGTATCCCGAAAGAAAGCTTGGAGTTTAACGTCCGTATCCCGAGAATGGGCCACCAACATCGCAGTCAGCCAAAGATTCTTCTGCAGAAAGTAAAGAAATCGTTTCTCATGAATCAACATCAGCCGTATCTGCTTCCAGTTCAGAAGACACTCTAAATTCAGATAATCTCAATCTGTTTTCAGCCTGCCATTGTCATTTGATTACTAGCCAGAACTTAATATAGCTTGTGACATCTATCATTTCCAATCGATAAACGTTTGTAAGGACATATAAGTGTCAGTGCTATAATGCCAATATCTATCTAGACTAATGATAAAACTGCCGAGGTGGAACGGCTGAGTGCATTGAGGCGCTATGCTACGATGCGCGAGGCCGTTCCCCGTCGGGCATGGATGTTTGTGTCGTCATTACTATAAGGTAGCTCATAAGTAGTTTTTAGGATTAGGGACTAATGACCCTGCAGTTAAGTCCCTTAAGCGTTACAAACATTTGAACATTTAATAACAAAATTGTAAATGTAGGGCTATCGTTGTACACTCAATCTTCAAAGCTACTACAAGAATTTTCATGCGGTGTTCACAGGAAACGTGGGAGAAGTTTGGGTCAAAAGATAGGTATGATTTCAGCGCAATTAGATCACGCAAAAATATATATGATAATTTTAAGTGTTTTGTATAACCGTTGCGTCTGTCTGATCACCTTTTAGAAAACTCTTATCACCAATAATTCTTCTAGTTGAGCTTATATATTGTGGTATGAGTGGATCAGTGGACAATGGTTTAAATCGTACATAACTGGACGAGTGCAGAAAGTTGAAATAAACAGTTCACATAATATGGAAAAAAAATCCCGTAAATGGGGTCCCACTAGGTTCGGTCTTGAGTCCTTGTTCTTTGCTTACTATTCTGTATTCACGAAGATGCTAAGCTAGTTCTTTTTGCTGATGATACATGTATATCTATCACGCATGAGAAACAGAAATTAACGGATGAAGTTACAAATGATGTTTTTAAGAAAATTATTAAGTGGTACTCTACAAATGGATTCTCATTAAACTTTGATAAAACCCAGTACATACAGTTCCATACAGTAAACGGAATGACATCACTAATAAATACAGGCTTTGAACGGAAATCTGTGCACAAAACATAGATAGAACCCTAGCGTGTATTGAGAAACCGAAATATTTTGGTAAGCGTACGTCAGTCATAGAAATAAGCGCTGCAATCTTATCGAATTCAAACTAACAGTGACTTACAGCAAGGAAGGAAGCTTAGCGTTTAACGTCCGGTCAGATTAGTTACAGATTTCGGCTTGTGTATTAAAAAGACAACTACGCGTCTTTGTTTCTCTTGAAAGTTCATTTGTATTTAATACGAAACGACATCTCTTAGCTTTTATTGTTAGCTTTCATTTAAATATTATTTCTTTGAAAGGAGAATCCAATTTATATATATAAGTGTGTTTTCAAGTGACGATCTGCAGCTGCAATGTATTTAGAAAAAAAAATCGTTCTTCTGCCAACAGCTGTGCAATTTTCATTTATTGGCATCTAGCTGTTTCCACAATGTCTATCATCAACACCAGATTGAAAATCTACACGGAAAAAGTACATCACAGTTATGTGGTTCTATACCACCTTACAAGATATGAAACTTCAAAAATAATACTTAAATATTGTAAATCAATTATTAAGAGTTCATTTCTGCCAAATTCGGCAACATGAAGATTAAAATTAGAATTGTGGTTATTCATTCGAAAATGTCTAATAATCACAATTCTAATTTTAATTTTGATGTTTCCGTATTTGACCAAAATGAACTCTTGTATTTACTGATGTGCAATATGGACGTATTATTTTTTAAAGTTTTATTTCTCACTCCATCTCCCCTATCAGTGCTATCCGATAAGGATTAATATTCAAGTATTGATGTAACAAGTGTTTTGTAAGCTATTTCCAGAGAATTCTTCCAAAGGACCTCAGTATGATAATTGCCTTTCGCACGAATGTGTATCTGCGTTCAGCTTCAAACCGTTCCTTATGCGTACACCAAGATATTTTAGGGCAGGAACGGTTTTCAGTGATAGTTTCGCCAGACATCTTTCTGCGCATTACCAATGTTGAGAGTAAATTTTGACCCTCTGTCGGAAGCGACCTCTTGCATCTCCCTACGATTTTCCAGTCTTGCGACTTATTTGTACACTACAAGATCATCCATGAAAAGCCCCACTCAACTTACGACTTAATCTACTAGTTCATTTATATTTATTGTGAAAGATAATGTGCCAGTTAACACTTCCCTGGAACTCGCCAGAATTTACTTTTACGTCATGAGACCTCCCCGTTTAGAACGGCATTCTGTGAGCTGTTCGGTAGAAACTCTTCATCGCAACCACATAGCTCAATCTATATTCCGCAAGTTCGTACTTTGTGCATAGTGCGCTAGCACGGAACCTATCTAACGGCTTTGGAATTCAGGAAACACGGAATCTACCTAGGAGTTTGTATCTACTGCTTTAAGTATCTCGTGAATTAATACAACGCTCTGGTTTTCACGCAGTCGTTTCTTTCGAAATCATGTTGATTCATACAGAGGAGACTTTTTTGAACTACAGTAAAGAAGAGCCTAAAGCGTTCCAAAATTGCAGAACAAACCGACGTCAGATATATAGGCCTATAATTAATAGGAAGTTTTGGCTCCTCTAGAGATCTTTGGTACACGCTATTACCAAAACAACGGACTATGTCCGTAAGATATGTTATAGTCAGCAGCACGTAGGAAGGCGGCCCAGATTTCACCCGTTCTGCGCATCCCCTTCCATTACTGCGTTGTCAGAGAATAATATTCATTCCATAGGCGCGTGGCTGGCCGCGGGTTACGCAGTGTTTCTCTGGCTACACTGTTGGCTCTCGGCCTCCATGCTTCCCCTATCCTCTAAGCGCCTTCCTACATGACACGAACTATAGACTATCACAATCAAACTGCAGAATCTACGCATAAATTCTCACTAAAATAAAAAATGAATATACCATATATATCGTACAAATTACTTATGAATTTCGAAGAAGCTTTATATTGTGTTGTCAACTGTTTTTATCAGACATCACGAAAAATATAAAACCTAGTATAACAAAGAACCAGATTTCCGAAATGCAATGTGATTTTCTTTCACCGTGTTCAAACTCTAGGCGCTGATTGGAGAGAGGATGCAGAATGAAAGAGGTCTAATGAATTTATATCCCGAAAATGCATGGTTTCCACGTTACAGACCATTTATTCAATTATAATTTGTTACATAGACTGAGGCCTAATGCGTGCTGTACCATGCAAACGCAGTTATAGTTTTTGCTCAAAATGGATTCCCATTGCGTTAAGACATGCATGCAACCACAGTTGCATGTCATATCTCCCACAAATCTACATCTACATCTACATCCATACTCCTCAAGCCACCCGATGGTGTGTGGCGGAGGGTTCCTTGAGTACCGCTATCGGTTCTCCCTCCTATGCCAGTCACGTATTGTACGCGGAAAGAAGGATTGTCGGTATGCCTCTGTGTGGGCTCTAATCGTCGCGAGATATACGTAGGAGGGAGCAATTTACTGCTACACTCCTTTGTAAAAATATGTTCTCGAAACTTCGACAAAAGCCCGTGCCGACAGACATAGCGTCTCTACTGCAGAGTGTTCCACTGGAGTTTATCGATCATCTCCGTAACGCTTTCTCGATTACCAAATGATCCTGTAACGAAGCGCGCTGCTCTCCGTCGGATATTTTCTACTTCGTCTATCAACCCCACCTGGTACGGATCCCACATCGGTGAGCAGTATTCAAGCAGTGGGCGAACAAGTGTACTGTAGCCTACTTCCTTTGTTTTCGGACTACATTTCCGTAGGATTCTTCCAATGAATCTAAGTCTGGCATCTGCTATACCGATGATTGATTTTATATGGCCGTTCCATTTTAAATCATTCCTAATGCTTACTCCCAGATATTTATGGAATTAACTGCTTTCGGTTGCTGACCTGCTACAGTGTAGCTAAATGATACAGGATCTTTCTACGTATTTGCAGCACATTACACTTGTCTACATTGAGATTCAATTGCCATTCGCTGTACTAAGCGTCAATCCGATGCAGATCCTCCTGCATTTCAATACAGTTTTCCATTGTTACAACCTCTCTATATACTATAGCATCATCCGCAACAAGCCTCAGTGAACTACCGATGTTATCCGCAAGGTCATTTATGTACACCGAGAACAGCAACGGACCCACGACACTCCCATGTGGCACACCTGACATCACTCTTATTACTTCAGAAGACTTCTCTCCATTGAGAATGACATGCCTTCTCTTATCTAGGAACTCCTCAATCCAATCACACAATTGGTCTGATAGACTATAAGGTCTTACTTTGTTCATTAAACGTCTGCGGGGGAACTGTATCAAACGCCTTGCGGAAGGCAAGAAACTCAGCATCTACCTGAGAACCCGTGTCTATGACCCTCTGAGTCTCGTGGACGAATAGCGCGAGCTGGGTTTCAAATGATCGCCTTTTTCGAAACCCATGCTGATTCCTACAGAGCAGGTTAGTAGTCTCCAGATATGTTATTATACTCAACATAATACATGTTCCAAAATTCTACACTGACCAACGTAAGAGATATAGAGCTATAGTTCTTCACATCTGTTCAAGGTCCCTTCTTAGAAACGGGGATGAACTGCACAATTTTCCAATCTTTCGGAGACGCATTTCTAGAGACCTATGGTACACCTCTGCAAGAGGGGGGGGGGGGAGTTCCTTCGCCTACTCTGTGTAAAAACGAACTGGTATCCCATCTGGTCCTGCGGTCTTTCCTCTTTTGAGCGATTTTAACTGTTTTTATATCCCTCTGTCAATTATTTCAATATCTTCCATTCTGTAATCTGCGCGTCAATCTAGAGAAGGAACTACAGTGCATTCCTCCTCTGTGAAACAGCCTTGGAAAAAGTCATTTAGAAATTCAGCCTTTAGAGTGTCATCCTTTGTTTCAATTCCATTTTTGTCACAGAGTGTCTGGAGATTTAGTTTTGATCCACCTACCGCACTACAGCTGAACAAAGGTAGCTTGAATACGCTGCTTCAGAGTGTCCACATCTGGAATGGGCTCTGCATACACGATACTTTTGAGGTGGCATCATAACCAGAAATCGCATGGGTTGAGATCCGGTGGACGAGCATTCCTTTCAGTTTGAGCTCCTGGTTCCGTTCACCGAGCACGGACGTTAATAGTGGACTGCGTTGCAGCACCATCAAGTCGCGCTCACATAGGCCTAACCCTTGAATGATCAATGGCATCTTTCAGTAGTGGACAAAAATAAGCCTGTAAGAAATGCCGAGAATTGTGGCCTCTCATAGTCCACGTCACGTAGGAAGGCGGCCCAGTTTTCAGCTGTTCTGCGCATGCCCCTCCATTACCTCACTGGTAGCCAATAATATTCAATATCTAGCTATGTGGCTGGCCGAGAGTTATGCCGTCCTCTCACGGGACGTGGAAACGCACGTGGAGGAGGACGTGGTGTCCTGGAATGAAGGATCCAGCATGTTAGATTTTTGCTTCGTGGTGTGGAACCTGGCCAATAAAAAGCGACCTGGTTTTCACGTGACAAGCAGAACTTTTTATCCGCCATATTGCAAACTGAACTCCGTTTATCGTGTCTTCTTTCGTTTTAGCGTATGGTGTATAAATATAATCTTTTTAAAGCGCCAATAAACTGAAGAACTTTTGAAAACACACCTTTTTAGGTATGATTTGTTACAATAAATTACCGGAAACTATATATTCACTGCTTTAAAAGATATCGTATTTAACGTTGGTGCTATAATTTATATACCATGAAAGAATATCGTTCCTATGGTTGTTAGCATTACGAGCTATGGGGGAAGAGATGTAAATAACAGATTTGCATCTACACTCTCGGAGATATTTTTTAACGATTTGGTGTAATTACGGTTTATGTAATTTATTTGTTAATTTAATACAATTATAATAACCAGTAATCGACGTTATTTACTGCAAACATGAACGAACTCTGCCCACGAGAGAGCTTGTTGAGTATTTCGTGCGAGGGCACAGGTACCAATAAATTTCGAGACAGTACGCTACGTCATTCGCTTTTCACCATGGTGTTTGAATTCTGTTGCAGTTCAGTACAGTGCTAGAATAGTTGAGTTTCACAGTGCAGAGAGAGTGTGGTTATGGAAGCAGATGTAGTAAAGGAGCAAACGAGTTAACGTACAATACTAAAAGCAAAAAATTATCACAACGAACATGATCGAACTGAGGCGTTGTCCCGCGTGTATGAACAAGTAGACTGTATCAGGCAGAACTTATTATCTTTGAAATAATGCGAAAGTAAACATCTGGATATGCAGAATACGTACATTGTGAAAAATAGCAATATAAGAGAGCAAGACACGTGGAGCTGGCAAAGATGAAGGATTTCACAGTTTCCAGTCTTTTTAATGATATTTTGCCAAAAGTGATTTATTCGTACATTTTGCTATCATTATCAAACGCTTTCAGTCAATGTATCGTCTTTGTTTTTCTTGAAGGAAAAAAAAAATACGATTTCTGGACGAGTATTGCATGCAACGTGCAAGCATAAGAAAGCTACATTATTCAGTTTTTTCCCGACGTTCGCTAACAGATGCCGTGTAATTTTACGAACATCCATCTTTGTAAAGACAATTATCTACGCGCCAGCCGTAACGGGCGCTGGAGAGCGCTGTGGTCGCAAATCACGATGAGCAGCACGTTCCGTGGGATGTAGCGGGTCGTTTCAGAGCGTGCTATAGCTAGGTAGCACGTCTGGCCTGTGCCACGTTGCGACGACACGTCGCGTGTGAGGACAGCTTTAAGTAATGTTTATCCCGCAGGCTTCACTGCTGGCGTTCGGCCGTAGCTCCTCGCCTCCACGCATTCGCTATCGCTCCTCCTCTAAGCGCGGAAGCTTTCTACATGTCGCCAACTATAGGCGATGTGGAAGTAAGCCTGGTACCAAAATACGGTCGCCAGTTATCCCGGCGCACACCTTCTAGATACAACGATGCTGATGACTCGTTGCCACCATACCATAGGGGTCCTACACTCTGTCCCACAGTTCTTAGATTAGATTAGATTCATACTTGTTCCATAGATCATAAATACGACATTTCGTAATGATGTGGAACGTGTCAGTTTAGTAAATGTTGTCTATACTTGACAATCAATATTTTAAGGATTTTTTTTTTTAAGTTTTATCTAAAAACTCATCTACATTGTCGAAGGAGTTGCCATTCAGAAATTCCTTTAATTTCTTTTTAAATACTAGTTGGCTATCTGTCAGACTATTGATGCTACTTGGTAAGTGACCAAAGACTTTTGTGGCAGCATAATTCACCCCTTTCTGAGCCAAAGTTAGATTTAACCTTGAACCTGAACTACGATTTAGGCTACGTTTTGAATGCCCGTATTCCACATGCCTTCAACAACTGAACACATGTTCTGATTAAATGTGCAGGTCAAGTATAGGTTATTCAATTGTTATGTATAGAAAGTCACTGTACCAAATTACTGTGAGATTTTACTGTCTACATACATGTAATGACACTTCTTTAATGACTGTCAAGAAATGGCTATGCATACTGTTACGAATTTATTTAGCATAAGAACAGAACAGTCAAAGTACAAAAAAGTAATAACTAGCATTTCAAGATACCCATGAAATTAGTACTTAATTAATTATTAAGTTAAGAAAAACATAAGAAAGATTTAAATAATGATTGTCTTGTCTTTCTTAATATATTGGTGTCCTGTGGTGTAAACCTCCAATTCCACAAATAATCAAATCCAAATAATAATTTACCAACAGCCGTAAAGATTGTTGTTTATTTAACAATACATTGGTAAATACATTTATTATTTGAATTTAAAATAGACCAGCCGCAGTCACAATTCTAGAATAATAAAATTTCCAGGTTCGCAGAGTGATTCCGTAACAACGTGAAGAAATGTAACAGGTAATAGAGAATGCTTCCACTGAACAATTTGAGGCCAGTAATCTATGGTCGGAGACACATTACTGTCTACTTTTGTTTCATTAGTTACAGTTAATTAGAAATACGATAGTGACGGAATGACCGTATCATTTGCACTCCACCTTAAGAAATGTCCTGAAACTGACGACCTTCCACCTCAATCCAAGCATGAGATCAGCCAACGAGATTCTGAGGAAACCGACAAATATCCCTAATAGGTTTTGAATCACAATCAAGCAACTACAATTATGGCCATTAATTTCATGTCCATTGGGTTCTCATACGTTTTTCAATTTATCTCAATGTACTGTAACAGTCGAGATATTTGAAAATTCCGAATTCGAGAATAATAAGAAATTACAAATTTTACACAGAATTGCGACGGCAATAAATATGTACCAAACAAAAACGAGAGGGAAGGCTCACAGGATAATATTCTTTGTTTTATGGGCAGATATATCCGGGGACGAACTTTCCTTTACAGTTCCAACTATGAATCGTTCACAAATCTCATTTTAAGCTAAGCCTATGTGGCGCTGTTGTATTAATATTCAGGTGTGCTATGTCGTGTTCATACTTACAGTTACAGCTTTCGATATATTTTCACTTACAGAGAATTGGCCTAATGTATAAGGAGAAAAGAACATTTGATAGTCTTGTGATCGTGTAGTCGCCATTTTCAAGTGATCATCTAATACCTGAAACTGTACTTTCAGCGTACACTGACATTAGTACTTCTAATGATTTCAAAATTGTTCTGATATATCGCTGCAGTTTCTATTACCAAACCAAAAGAGACAAGAAAGAGATGTCAGGGATGATTAATTGTAATAGCATTGTGTCGATAAAGCAATGGAACGTTACTGAAATTCCCCTGACACAGTGATAATACCTCTGGTGAAGCTACCACCCTGATTGTTTGAATGATTTAGCACATAATCCGTTATAATGTTTTCACAACGATCAATATTAGTGCAAAATGACGCTTTAGCCTTGTAATAATAACGGCAATAGTATTTCTTTATAATTTCCATAGATTATGTTCACGAAGTTCAAAAAAAATGTTCAAATGTTTGTATAGTCTATGGGACTCAACTACGGGGTCATCAGTCCCTAAACTTACAAACTACTTATGAACTACTTACGAACTAGGACGGCACAAATATCCATGCCCGAGGGGAGATTCGAACCCCCGACCGTAGTGGCCGTGCGGACCGTGACTGGAGCGCCTTAGTCCCCTCGGCCACCGCGGCCGGCTTTCACGAAGTGCGACCTCTTCTCCGACCGCTCGCAAATTATTCCTACTTTGTACACCATACTCCAACAACTTCTCGCAGTATTGGAACTGGGAGTGTTAAACCTATAGAAAGAGTCTGATATCCATTTGTTCGAGATATGAACGTTTTTCAACAATTTCCAACTTTTTTATGGCGTTTGCAGTGCCATCTATCATGAAACGAAAGAAATGTTCAAAACAAGAATTACATTTTTTTTCACGGAAAATTCAAATCCTCAGTAAAAATAGGGGTTTCTATTTGAGATTTAGCCACCTCCACCCGATTCTGAGGAGGTGGAGGGGGTCGAGTCTTGCGTTACTGGATGTAATTCTTCGAGGTCAACAAATTTTATTGCAACTTCTTTTTAATCCAAATTGTATTTTGCAAATATTCTGTGAAATACTTTTATGTGCCTGACTCTTAGAAACTGTGTGTTTTTCTTGAAGGTGACAGCTTCCAAATATGCCAGCTTTACATCTATTACTCGAAAGTGATATATATAGCTACTTCCTACAAACTTCATATATAATTTTAAACCTGTACCAAACTTCTTATCGTTGTATCCATTATAAGATGAAAATAAAAAACTTCAACGCTTACTAAATTTTTACTGTTAATTCGGCCGAGCTACGACAGTTTCCATCACATATAATTGTAAATACAGGAGATTTTCTATGAATAATTTTACTCTGAACGGATTAGTCATTTACTGAACTCGAAAAATAATTAAACACTGCAAAAACCTGCGCGCCGCATGCTGTGGCAAAATTAATGTATTCCATCTCACAAGAGTGATGTAGGCAGTCTCTTTGGTGGAACTGGTGCATCTTCGAAACGTTCTGCCAATGAAACGTAACCTTTGGTTCGCCTCCCCCACAATATTTTCTATGTGTTCTGGTGGCTGCATACACTAGCTGACCTAATTTGTCAACCAGTGCTCGTAGAATCTCTTGGCAGAACTATTCTAGCACTTTGCTAGGTCGCGGGATTGCTTCTTCAATCCGAGTTACTTCGATTTCTTCATTAAGCGGGGCGGCTGCGGCTGTAATTTGACAGCGCTCGCGGTCCCCACTGCCCCTCTTGTGACCTTTATTGCACGACTGGTCGCGGGCGGCGGGGTGCTGGCCCTCCCTTCTCTCACTAAGGGTTGACGGTTTCCCACCCCCGTTGCCAGCCGATGTCAGCTTACGCTGAGTGCCAGTATCTTCTTCTCTGGTTGCTCCCTTGGGGCACGTCTCTTGTTTGCGGGAGGGCATTTTCCGGTTGGTCCTCTTCTTGGCTGCTGGGCGATTTACACTCGATCTGTTGGCGAAATTATATTTTCAAATCAGGAGGTAGGCATAAAACGTCGTCCGAAATTGTTCTCAACGCATTCTTTGAGAATTGCTTGGAACAATTAGTTCATGAGCCAACTAGAATTGTAAATGGATATGAAAACACACTTGATCTCTTAGCAACAAATAATTCTGAGCTCAGAACGAGCATCAAAACGAATACAGGTATTACTGAACACAGAGCTGTCGTAGCGAAATTGAAAATCGGAAGTCCCAAAGTTACCAAAAATGAACTAAAAGTATATTTGTTCAGGAAATCAGATAGAAACAAAATACATTGCTTCTTGAAAGATAGCTTCCACTCTTTCCTAACACTAAACGTAGGAGTAGACCAGATGTGGCTCAAATTCAAAGAAGTGGTATCGAAAGCAATTGAGAGTTTTATACCAAATAAATTAATAAAAGAAGGAGGATATCCCCTTTGGTACACAAAACAGGTCAGGACACTGTTGCAAAAGCAAAGGAAAATGCGTACTAAACTTAAAGGAACACAAAATCCCCAGGATTGCCGATCGTACTCAGAAGCTCGAAATTTAGCGAGGATTTCAATGCCATGCCTACAGTACTTATCACAACGAAACACTTTCTCGAAATTTGACTGAAAACCCAAAGAGTTTTGGTTATATGTTAAAGATACTCGGGGCAAATCACAAACAATACCTTCACTACGTGACGGTAATGGCGATCCTGCGCTACTAAAGCAGAGATACTGAACATAGCTTTTAGAAACACATTCACCAAAGAAGACGAAACCAATATTCCAGATTTCGAATTACGAACAGATGCCGTAATGAGTAACGTAGAAGGTTTTTTTTTTTCGTGGTTTTAGGGCGCACAACTGCTAAGGTCATTAGCGCCCAGACAAGAACAGAGAACGTAGAAGTTGATATCATCGAAGTAGTGCAGCAACTAAATTCTCTTAAGAAGATCAAGTCTTCTGGTCCGGATTGTATACCGATTAGATTTCTATCTGATTATGCTGAAGCGACAGCTCCTTTCTTAACAGTCATATACAACCGCACTCTCATAGAAGGATCTGTACCAAAAGATTGGAAAGTTGCATAGCTCACACCTATATTCAAGAAAGGCAGTAGGAGTAACCAACTTAACTACAGGCCTATTTCATTGACGTCAATTTGCAGCAGGGTTTTGGAAATTATCCTATATTCAAATATTATGAATTATCTCGAACAGAATGATCTATTGACCCAAGGTCAACACGGATTTAGAATATATCTTTCATGCGAAACACAACTAGCTCTTTATTCACACGAAGTGATGGGTGCTACCGCAAAGGGTTCCCAGATCGATTCCGTATTTCTTGATTTCCAGAAAGCTTTTGACACCGCACCTCACAAACGGCTTTTAATCAAATTGCATGGTTATGGTATATCGCCCCAAATTTGCGATTGGATAGGGGATTTCTTCTCAGAGAGGACACAGTTCGTAGTAATCGATGGTAAGGCATCGACTAAAACAGAGGTGATATCAGGCGTTCCACAGGGTAGTGTTATTGGTCCTCTGCTGTTCCTTATTTACATAAACGATTTAGGGGGAAAAAGAAGTAGCTGTCTTAGGTTGTTTGCAGATGACGCCTTCATCTACCGTCTAGTAAAATCATCTGTAGATCAAAACCAACCGCAGAACGATCTGAATAAGATATCACTATGGCGTAAAAATTGGCAATTGACTCTAAATAATGAGAAGTGTGAAGTCGTCCACATGAGTACGAAAAGAAATCCGTTAAACTTTGTTTACAAGATAAATCAATCAAAAATGAAGTCCGTAAACTCCACAAAATACCTAGGAATTACTATTACTTCAGACTTAAATTGGAAAGAACACGTAGATAATATCGTGGGTAAGGCGAACCAGAGACTGCGTTTTATTGGCACTTAAAAGATGCAACAGAACTACAAAAGAAACTGCATACACTATGCTTGACCGTCCATTTTTGGAGTATTGCAGCCCGGTGTGGGATCCTTATGAGGTGGGTTTGACGGGTGACATCGAAAGAGTCCAAAGAAGGGCAGCTCGTTTCGTATTGTCACGATACAGGGGAGACAGCGTTACGGAAATGATACAGGATCTGGGATGGGAATCATTACAACAACGGCGCTTATCGCTGCGGCGAGGGCTACTTGCGAAACTCCAATCGCCAACATTCTCCTCCGAATGCTAAAATATATTGTTGACTCCCACTTACATAGATAGAAATGATCAGCAGAGTAAAATACGAGAAATCAGAGCTCGAACAGAGAGATTCAGGTGTTCTTTCTTCCCGCACGTTATTCGAGAATGGAATGGGAGATAAATAGTATAAGTGTTGTTCAATGAACCCTCTGCCAGGCACTTAAATGTGATTTGCAGAGTATCCCATGTAGATGTAGATGCGCCTCGGTGAAGGAAATACACTCTCTCCAGCTGGCGACGTTGGCTGCAGTTGTAGCTTTGCGGTGGTTCCTTCTCTCCCAGTGTGCAGTTATGTGAGGCGCGATCGCCCGCACACTTGACGCAAACAGGGTTCTTCTTGCAGTACTGGGCCACATGCCCGTACTGTTGGCAGGGTGTCGAATTCTTTTGGCATAGGTTCTATGGAGACTTGCACCCCCAGAATTTCCTTCATAGTCAGGAAGTCGTGATTCTTCTTATGCCAGCGTGGCCCAACGAACGTTTTTTTTTTTTTTTTTTTTTTTTCATTCCTTTCTGTAAGGAGAAGGCGGGCCCATTTTCGAACAATTTCAGTTCGTTTAGGCCAGTGAAGGTTACTTGATTCTGTGGTGACACCATTTATTTAAAAGAAGGAAAATTAAAACTTTTCATGGCTAGTTTTGTTTCATACTTATTTGTCTCTTGGAGGTTGTCCGCTATACTTATTAACCTGAGGAAAAAACCTTCCTTGAAAAAAAAAAAAAAAAAAAAAAAAACGTCAGAGCGGAAGAGATTTCACAATAATGATTTTAAAATAGATTAAACTAATTAATTAAAATAGTTAAAATAATTGAAATACTTAAAATAATTTAAAAATTTTATCCATGTTCTTTTTCTTGTAAATGGAGTAGTAAGTCATTTTCGTCTAAAATTGCCTCTAAGACGTATTCTCCAGGAAATGTTTTCTCAATAGCCTGAGCAATGGCACTGGGCGGGTACGGATACTTAATTCGTGGGAGATTCATTCTGAACGGTGCTTGCTTAAAAATCTCAGTTGTTTTAGTATTATTACTTAATCTTGCTATTCCAAACTTTGCAGTTAATCTCTGCTCCAATTGTTCCAAATTAACTTCCTGGTATAATTCATCCCTACTAGTGCTTGGGTTTAGTCTAGCAGCACATCTTAAAATTTTTCTCTCTGTGCTAAAAATTTTTAATGAGTGAGTTGCAGAAGTTAGCCAAATTGGAGCTGCATATTCTAGTGTAGATCTTATATAACTGCAGTAGATGTAAATTAAACATGGTGTTGAAGCACCGTGAAATCTCCCTTTTATCAACTTTAGCAGTTTCAATCTATTTCTTGCTTTCATTGTTAGTTCCGTTGTAGCTTGTCGGTATGTCAAGGTAGAGTCAAATATGATCCCTAGATATTTAGCCGTTTTCCTCGGTGCAATCTGTTTCCCCCATAGTGCAATCCTTAGATCACTTGAACTGCCACACAGGAGGTCTCTTCTTGTTGTTTTTCTGGCATAGACTTAGATCGCCGTAGTAACCCAGCTCGGTGAGCTCGCTAACGAGGTCATCCATGTGCACCTTCCATGACAAACCTATAATAATGGCCTTAATCGTTCCCCTCCAAGTAGGCTGCGACCGAGGATCTGCGTCAGTGACGAAAGCGGCCGATGATTGTTTAGCCGCCCTCCAGTCGTCTTCTGTTTTAAAGGAGATCGTCAGCGCTTTCCCGCAGGGGCTGGAAAACGCTTTGAACGCGAATTTCGTATTCGCGATGATCTCCTTTCTCATTTCTGGCCAGTGGGTTTTCCCATTGTCCTGAACAATGAGATCAAACGTACGTTGCCCTTCCTCTTGTGTGTACCTGGGAACTGCATGACTTTTTGTGGTGTGCTTCTAGGAATATTTCTCAGTTTCTGCATCAGCTGGAACCAGCGCATTCTATTTTTTGTCATTGCAGGTTGGTGCTGTGACCTCTTCTCGTTGCATTCCAGCCCTCTTGGCTGGTGTAGTGCCTTGATTGCCGCTGCCGTCTCTTTTCGCTGCTTCCCCGGTTTCTTCTTCTGAGATCCTCGAGGAGCCATCACAGAGGTTGTGGTTGTGAGATCTGGGAGTACACGACAATTAACTCGACGTCTCTAACAGAAAGTTGTTATAAGTAATTCACATAATATACAAAAAGCAACCGAGTACTCAAACTGGGGAACTATCAAGCATGGGGTGCCACAGGGTTCGGTACTGGGACCTTTCCTGTTCTTAATATATATTAATGATTTGCCTTTCTATATTCATAAAGATGCCGAGCTAGTTCTCTTTGCTGATGATACAAGTATCGCTAACACAGTCGAATCACAGGAATTAACTGATGAAATTGTCAATGAAGTATTTCAGAGAATTATTAGGTGGTTCTCTGTAAATGGACTCTCATTAAATTTTGAAAATACAGTATATTCAGTTTCACACAATAAATGGCATCACACCATTAATTAATATTGACTTCAACCAGAAATCTATAGCTAAGGTAGAATATTCAAAATTTTTAGGTTTGTGCATTGATGAGGGATTGAATTAGAAGAAAAACATTGAAGATCAGCTGAAACGTTTGAGCTCAGCTACTTATGCTATTAGGGTGATTGCAATTTTTGGTGATGTAAAACTCAGTAAACTAGCATACTATGCCTATTTCCATTCTCTGCTTTCTTTTGGCATCATATTCAGGGGTAATTCATCATTTAGTAAGAAAGTATTCATTGCCCAAAAGCGGGTCATCAGAATAATTGCTGTAGCCCACTCAAGATCATTCTGCAGACATTTATTTAAGGATCTAGGAATCTTCGCAGTAGCTTTACAATATATATATATTAACTTCCAAAATTTGTTATTAACAATCCAACTGAATTAAAATGTAACAGCAGTGTGCAAAGCTACAACACTAGAAGAAAGGGTGACCTACACTACTCAAGGTTACATTTAGCTCTGTCACAGAAAGGGGTTAATTATTATGCCACAAAAGTCTTTGGTCACTTACCAAGTAGTATCAAAATTCTGACAGATAGCCAACTGGCATTTAAAAATATATTAAGAGAATTTCTGAATGGCAATTCCTTCTACACATTAGATGAATTTCTAGATAAAAGTTAGTACTTTAGGGAAAAAAATAAAGAAACAAAATATTAAAAAAAAAATTCAAATATTGAGTGTCATGTAATATTATACATAGACACATTTCATTTAACTGACACGTTCCACATCATCAGTCTCGTATTCATGATCCATGGAACAATTATGAATGTAATCTAATCTAATCTAAGTCTTTACAAAGGCACCTTGCGCTGCCTCCTCTCTTCCGCCGGCCGTTGAGCTCCTCACTCGACTATCTCACCCAGCGGACATGGAAACCAACGCGTCCCTGCTTTATAATGGTGACTGCGAGATTCGTTGCAGAAAGGTTACCCACCAATACTGTCCACACACACACACACACATACACACACACACAAACTCACGCACGCACATTATGAAAGTTCTATATGTTCTGAAATGAGCTCTGCTGTGACCCTACGGGAAGTTCAATAAACGACTCTATTCTGTAGACCCAGAGAAAAATTCCAGAGGTATCCAGTAACTTGCTTCAACAAGCCTTTCAATATACCAATTGGAAGTAGGGAGCAGTGGGAGAAAATAGTTCGACACCGTACGGGGGATATTGTCTGGTTCACTGACGGGTCAAAATCAGACCAAGGCGTTGGGGCCGGGGTATACAGGGTGCAGCCAAGACTGGAGGGCATCATCACTCTCGGGAAACTGGCCTCAGTATTCCAGGCCGAAATCGCAGCCATCAGGGCGTGTGTGGAGGAGAATTTGCGTAGGTGCTAAAAAGACCGTACCATCTATATCTATTCAGACAGCAAGGCAGCCCTGATGTCACTGGCAGCTCCTGCAACAAGGTCTAAAATTGCTGCAGAATGTTACAGGGTTCTGGTGGAGCTAGGGGAAAGCAATAGAGTAAACCTATAGTGGGTCCCTGGCCACTCGGGGATTAGTGGCAACGAACATACCGACAGATTAGTCAGGATGGGGTCAGAAACTCCATTTATTTGACCGGAACCTGTCCTGACAATCACCAAGGCAATGGTCAAATTGGAGCTACGTAACTGGCTCAGAAGACAGCACGTAGAATATTGGACCAAAGTCTATCAACAAAATATGGCAAGGTAATGATGCCAAGGCCATGTTCTAAAAGAAGCTCTGCAATCCTGGGCCTGAACAGGAGGGAGATTAGACATGGTTGGATTGCTGACAGGCCAGGGGAATTTCAAAAAACACCTACATACAATGGGAATAACAGAAGAGGATCCTAAATGTAGGATCTGTGATGACGGTGATGAAACTGCATCACATCTAATCTTCGAATGCATTGCATTGGAGAGTAAATGGCACAGAAAATTTGGGACAACCAGACCCGAAGAAATTGTGTTTAATAAAGAACTGGTAAAGGGACTCCTTGCACTGTTCAAGGGCATTGGTTGGCTTTACTAGATATACAGGGAGCGATACCGCACAATAAACTTAATTTTTTTTTTTTTTTTTTTTTTTTTTTTTTTTTTTTTTTTTTGCATTTCTGTTTGTTCATTTAACATTTGTTCTGGGTACAGAACAAACAGAAATGCACAATTAAAAAAAAAATCATCGAAAATTTCCATAACACCTTGGCCAGCATATAAAATACAGTCCATCCTACCGTAATATATACTTCAAAATATGCAACGAAACGCGATAAATTATAGTAGCACCGCAATATTATCCCTGTATTACAATATAGGACACAAATCAATTTATTACACTTAAAATAGTTCGGAATGAAATCTAAAATTTATTGTACAATATTTGTCATGGTACTGTTTATGTCACACTGCATATAACCAACGATATTGTTACAAACAAAATTGAGCAAAGAATATTTAATAAAACATCTTTGGATCAACAGCTCTGTAAATTACACCAAAGTAATTACGACAAACAGCGTGACATAAACAGTAACCAAATATAAATGTATATGAATGTAAGTAATTATAACCTGTATAATCAATATAACATCACTATATTAATGTATTTTCATGTAAAACACACTTTGTTCTCTGTAATAGGTGACTTAGAAAATGGGCAAAGCCCGAAACTAGTCGTCAGCATTTAAATAAAAGCAGCTTTGGTGCATATTTAAAAATGTCTGTTCTTCAATATTTAAGAGCTGCAAAACGCGACATATCAAAAACATTAAATATGGTGTCTTTTCTCCACCTCTGATGACTGTAAAAATGTACTTAAATTATACAAAATATTAAAAATTATACAAATATTTGTTTATGAAACATCTTTATTTACATATTATTTTGAGACTCAACTTATTTCGTCACGAAATTCCAGTGAACTGATATGACAGACTTATTTACTTTATAATTTAAAAAAAAATCGAAGTATAATTGTTATTAATAAACCTTTGGTTTGAAATTGGTGTATATCCGAAAAGTTAGAATTGGAATCCTGTAATGTGATTTTTATAATATGTGCTTTCTATCTAAACTTACTGAAGTTTTACATGCAGCCTTCATTCGCTGTATCTATAAAGAACAATACCAAACACTATGAGTGCAGATGTTTAACATCCCTGGCAAAGCCGGGTTTTCAGCTAATTCGTAATAATTGGATATGATACTCATCTACAGTTCCAGTACATTTAAAGATCGTACGGAAAGTACTGGCTTACAAATCTGCTTTCTTCATTGAGAACAAGCGAGAACTAAAACTTCACTCCAGTACCTAACTCGATCTTATATATTGATATTGATGAAAAATTCCAACTTAAGTGGCTTCGAGCTAGTGCCTTAACTTTTTGATATGGATGGAGGTGCTTCCTTTAACATTACCGGACAGAGACTTAAATATCACTATATCTTGTATTCAGGGAAGTTTATTAAGGATTTACAGGGCCCCCTGAGAAGTCAGTTTTTGAGCTCCTATACTATTCTTATTAAATATAATTTTGCTTATACATTCCGCAGTTTTTATGATTATGTACATACTTCGATATTGTCGGTCACAATTCCAGCAAGAAAAATATGCTGGAATTCTGATAGTGAAGAACTAAAAAAAAAAAAAAAAAAAAAAAAAAAAGAAATAAAGCACTACAGAAAATCAACAAATCACAAACGTAATTAGGCAAATGCTCTCCGTCGAAAAAGACTTCATAGGTTACAACAAATGAGACTTGTACAAGTCGTTTCGAGGAAGCACCCATAGGTACATTCCATAATCATGTGCTTCCGATGACAATTGTCATTTCCGATTGTACCGACTAATCAAGAAAACTGCACAGTGGTGGCTATATATATATCTCAAATGTTCAGTTTCAGTCTTATGAAGATCCGACGTACCAAAATCATAGATCTCAATCACAAAATATGAAATCTGTTACACATCCCCACTTGGCGATTTTAGTAGACATGTGACAATCGGCATCGAATGAACCGAACAACTATCTGAAGGTTCGATGTTGATAACGAATCTATAGTTAATGTCATTCGCAAGGCCTTCTCATCTTGTCTTCGTCAGAGAACTGAAGGGCCGCTCGAACACAAAACAGAGTAACACCAAGCGGCCTTCCCACCATGCTGATCCGCCTTCTCATCTGGTCTCCGAATCCAAATATATAACTCGAAGTTGTCCACTCTTTTGTATGTTTCTTGACTTCAAAACAGGGTATGCTTCAATCAAACGATACTCCCTCTTCAATGTCCCTGTAAATCATAGACTGTTTAATTAAAAACTTTCTTATCTACCTCTTTAGGTAGTTGAGCATCATCACGGGACGCAAGTTTTAAAACACATCAGGGAAATACATAATGAAAAACATTATTTTCCTGATCTCAAGAAATATTCAAATGTTTGTAACTCTATGGGACTTAATTACCGTGCTTATCAGAGTCCGAGGCTACGAATTACTTAAACTAACCCAAACCAAGTAGTTTATGAAGATAACAGCGAAACCTCCGTGGCATTTACATGCGTTTGTCAGGAGACACCGCTAGCATTGTTGCTTCAGTTGTAGGCTTGTAGTCTTCATTCCGTATTTTACTGCACTGCGTACCAAAATTACTTTGCATTGTTTGCATTTGGTACGCCATTTAAGATATTATGTTTAATGATAGTTCTTTAAAGTGTACGGCAGAAGAAACTAAAACAATCGTCTCTGGCACGAACTGTTGCTACCTGTCAGCGAAAACATAAGAAAAAATTTCCAAAAGTAAAAAAATCAACATTCTACAAAATTTTAACGAAGTGTTTTCCATCTATTAAAACAGATATTTTACGTTCAGGGAAACGAAACGCGTGTGGTGAAAAAAGTTGCAGTGGCATAGACGGACAAATAATAGATAGAATTCGAACTGAAATTAATACATGACGTAAGTTTTAACCACAAGGCACAAGAACGGAAGGCTGTGCTTCACGCCAAATACTGGAAATGACAACGAAACTGAAAGACACTATTTTAAATTTCTGTTTAGCCTTGTGTTACATAAAATATAATTTTCCACTAAATACAAATGGCTTACTGTGAAGGTATTGTGCTGATTTTTCTAAAGCCTTATCTACGCTTTTAATGAAAGGATTCAAATAAAACTTGCTGTTTTTGATTTGTTGTTATTAGATATTAACCACGAACCACGATAAAAAATAAAAAAAAGAACTACACGCAATGAACAAATTACAATTACCCTTGCCTTTACAGAATCTTATATATGAAATCTTTCTCCAGAAAGTAATCTGGGCCTAATTTATTCAAATGCTCTGAGCCCTTCTTTCTCAAAACTTTATCCAAGTCAGATCTTCAGTTACGAATAACCCACTGCCTGTACCTATAAAGAACTCATAAATAGGGTAAACCGACACTGTTTATTAAAAGTAAACGATCTTAGTAGGTCTAATAGTAGCCTTCGTAAATTATCATATTTAGAATTATCTTCTTTTCGGGACTCTGAAGAAATATTTCTCAGTGCATCGCAGACGTATATAGCACATACACTACCTCTTCCAACCATTTCCTACTTCTACAAAGTACGCCGACGAATGATGTGAGTGTTCTGAGTTTCAGTGTTAATCGGCCGTTCGCTCCCAGTTTCAGTTTACTACTCTCGCCACTAGCTTAAATCCAGCTGCTTCGCATGCGTAAACTGGATGGTCTGCATTGATTGTTTCTATTTCTAAATATAAATTTTCATAAATTTAGCTTTAAAAATGCTTTCCTAATCAAGTATTTCGATACAACATGCCACCTCCTATTGCACCATTTATGGCAGAATTCAAAACATCTCGAGACACTTTTTTTTTTTTTTTTTTTTTTTTTTTTTTTTTTTTTTTTTTTAATTTTAACCTTACGGTTCCAAACCCAAATTTTCGCATTTCTAGCATCAAAATAGTCTTAGTAGCACCCTTAAAAGATTTTTCCTTATTTCACCCGCTTAGTGGTTGAATTTCCTAAAATATCGGAACACTTGTTTTTAAAACAAAAATCTACCTTTGAACTTTTGTATTTCTTGCTTCAAAATTGACTGAATAGCAACGTATTTTCAAAACACCATTCATCCCCTATTTCAGCCCGTTAGGGATGGGAATATCGAAAATTCGCTGATGTCTACACTGTAACATAAACAACGTCTACAAATTTCAAGTTCCTATCGTCTGTAGGTTCACTTTTCAGTGCGTCTTTTAGAAACGGATCGAGAACGCGAAATTTCTTTCTTACTCTTTGGCATCTTTCTTGGCAGTTTTATTTTTCAAGCTAGCATTATGCAGATACTTTTCTTTATTAGTACGCTTGTTGCAGAAATACAACAAAAATGTGCAACACGTATCGCTGTATGTGTGAAAGTCGTTGTTGGTCTTCAGTCAAAATTTTATATAAGCTGATAACTTTCAACCAATATATCTTCCACTCTCTTATAGCTATCGACACGGAACTGCTATGGTGTACAACGGGAGACTTTGTACTACAACAGCACAGAAAGATCGTTCGTCTCTATTGTGTAGTTTTTGCTGAAGAGCAAAATATTGTCACCTACACGTAGAATTTTATACAAGTCGGAAACTTTCAACTCCCACATTTTCTACGCTCTTATCGTTATCAATGGGAGACTGATACCTACTACCATCTACATCTACATGGGATACTCTGCAAGTGCCTGGCAGAGGGTTCATCGAACAAACGTTATACTATTTATCTCCCATTCCATTCTCGAATAGCGCACGGGAAGAAAGAACACCTGAATCTCTTCGTTCGAGCTCTGATTTCTCGCAATTTTATTCTGATCATTTCTGCCTGTGTAATGGGAGTCATGCATATATAATCGCATTCGGAGGAGAATGTTGGCTATTGGAGTTTCGTAAGTAGCCCACGCCGCAGCGATAAGCGCCGTTGTAATGATTCCCAGATCACGTATCATTTCCGTAACGCTGTCTCCCCTGTACCGTGACAATGCGAAACGAGCTGCCCTTCTTTGGACTCTTTCGATGTCCTCCGTCAAACCCACCTGATAAGGACCCCCACAAATAACAAATAACAAAGTGGCAGAAAACACTCTTCATGACTGGCACGTCGCAGACCGCTCAGCCACCGCGGTCGGCCTAGTCTAAGCAAATGTTCAAATGTTTGTAGAGCTTATGGGACTTAACTACGGGATCATCAGTCCCTAAACTTACGAACTACTTATGAACTAGCTTATACTAAGGACGGCATGCCCGAGGGAGGATGCGAACCGCCGACCGTAGTGGCTGTGGAGGCCATGACTGGGGCGTCGCAATCCGCTCGGCCACAGCGGCCGGCCTAGTCTAAGCTTCGGGGGTGAAACTCTCATATGGTAATTTTCGGCAACATGGCCTTAGTTATATTCCCCCTCGATTGAAGCGGTGCAAGTAGATATCATTGCTTTATACAGGTGACTATTGATGATTTTGTGTGGCATTTCTGGCCGTTTGACCCCAGCTGGCATCATGTTCGGCCTGCCTGGTACAAGTCTTTAAGTGACGCCACATTGGCGACTATCGCGTCGATGATGATGAAATGATGACGACACAACACCCAGTCCCCGATTGGAGACAATCTCCAACCGACCGGGAATCAAATGTTCAAATGTTTGTACAGCTTATGGGACTTAACCCTTTAATGAAAGTGAACAGCTTCTCTGTTGGCGGATCGCTTCGTTGTTACTCAGGTGAGTGGTTATTCTCCCCGTTGATGGCCTTCTTCTGCGTTGCTCTGCGTAATTCCCGAAGCTGCCTATTCTGGACCCGGCCGGCTTGCTGCTGCTTGCTGCATTCCCTGGTGGACCGCTGTACGATGGCTGCTGCTAGGAAGGATGTTGCATCCTCCGGATCCCTTCCTGCGCGTTCTTCTAGGTCTATGAAGACTAGATTGACTATGGCGTTCCCTACAACATGACTAATTATTGCCCGTGGAATACTCGCTGGCGACTCGCTGAATACTGCCAGAGACTGCCTTTCCGTCGTTTTCTTGCCTATTTTATACCGTCCACGAAGGTTTCTGGATGCTTCCGTTGCAGCTTGCTGACCAGAAAACTGGTACAAACTTCGTCGTATAGCAACGGTATACACGAACTCACTGAAACCACTTTGTTTACAAGTACGTGCTAGTGAGGCTGCTCCCGATAAACTCGTCCAGGTTCCTGTGTTTTGACATGGATTGCTAAATGCGTCGATGGCCTGCTTTCGTGTAACCTTGCCTCCTCCTCTCTGTTTACTGCTGGCTGCAAAAGACTTGTCCGCTGCCTGCGCTGCCTGTCCACTAGCAAAATCACTTCAATACTTCCAATAATTCACTTTTACCTATTTCACCCCTACAGCACGGCTGCTGCGTTCGGGGGTTCGAATCCCCCCTGGGGCATGAATGTTTGTGCCGTCTTTAGTATAAGCTAGTTCATAAGTAGTTTGTAGGATTAGCGACTGATGACCCCGTAGTTAAGTCCCATAAGCTCTACAAACATTTGAACATTTGCTTACACTAGTATTGTTATGAAGGGAGAGCATTGGAGTCAACCGCCTCATGAAGTGCAGCGGCAAAAAGACGAGTAGAAGGATGGTTTGCGCGCGGACTCTGTGTGTGGCCTGCACGCGTCACAGCGGTCGCCTTGAGCGCCGCATTAGGATGTATTTCTAACGCCGCGCCGTGCTGCGCCTGATATCTCACGGCTAGTGCCGGGGCTGCGCTCTCAGTAAGTGGCTAACGTCATTAGCGCAGATGTGCCCCCGCTGCCTACATAATTATGAGGGCCACTCTGCAGAGTTTCTTGCCGCTCGCCCGCTCACAGGCAATTATCTCCGAGGCACTTCACGTCGGACGTCCGTCGCGTGATTGTCTCTGAGCTGAGTGCTCCTGGAGGAGCCCACACAGCGTCACCGTCTCATGCTCTGCTGTTCTTTAAATAAACGTCTCACAGCTAAGCCTTTTAATTTTATGCATTCACTTCATCAGGAAAGAACAGTGCCACCATGCCATTCTCGTCATATTTTATTAACTGGCTCCCATTTCAGTAATCGTAGTACAAGAGCCGTCATAATAACTTACTGTTCCGTTGTTTCAGTATTATAAATAATGAATAAAAAAACACATGACACCATATAATATTCGAAAATTTACGTTATTTACAAAGCAGTATTCGGCAATTAAGCTGTTGGCAGGTACACAGATCTACATCTACATATCTACATCTACATACAAACTCCGCAATCCATCCGTAAGGTGCGTGGCGGTGGCTACACTGTACCACTACTAGGCATTTCCTTTCCTATTCCACTCCCAAATAGAATGAGGAAGAAAAGAATGCCTATGTGCCTCCGTACGAGCCCTAATTTCTCTTATCTTGTCTTTGTGATCACTACGCGAAATGGAGGTAGGAGGCAGCAAGATCGTACTACACTCAGCTTCAAATTCCGGCCCTCTAAATTTCCTCAACAGAAATTCACGAAAAGAACGTCGTCTTTCCCCCAGCGATCCTCAATTGAGTTGCCAGAGCATTTCCGTGACACTCGCACATGTGAGAAAAGGGCAAGCTGAGTTTCACATGAACGACGTTTCCTGAACCCGTGCTAATTCATAGAAAGAAGCTTTTCCGTTTCAAGGAAATTTACTATATTCGAACTGAGAATATGCCCCAAAATTCTACATGAAACTTATGTCAACGATATTGGCCTGTAATTGTGTGGGTCAGTTCTCTTTTCTTTCTTATAACGAAGTCACCTGCGCTTTTTTTCCAATCACTAGGAACTTTGCGCTGAATTAAATATTCGCGATAAATGCAAACTAAGTAGGGGGCCAATGCTGCAGAATACCCTTTGTAAAACCGAACTGGTATTCCATCCGGATCAGCAGACTGTTTCATATTTAGCTCTCTCAGCTCCTTCTCTACACCGGAAATATCTATTACTATGTCCTCCATTTCGGAATTAGTATGTTGATCAAATGATCAAATAAGTTTCGGGCGTGCAGCCGCATAGACCTTTAATAATATTTCGGCTGAAAAACGTTCAGCCATCTTTAGAGAGAGTAGAAGACTGACGCTCCATCACGCGCTTCGTGCTTATAAACGCGAGGGCCGCTTAGCCTCCACTTCATCTTTCTGGGACTCAATGGTGAAAGAAGCAATTGAAATTCGCTTGGGAACAAATTTAATTAACAGAGACAGCGACTGCAGTTTAGATAAATCTTGGAATCCGACACTTTCTTTAATAAATTTAGAAAGATGCCTCCGCAGCACAGATCATAACACATCGATTTCTCCGCAATAATCGATCATGCAGCCGCACACATAATTTACACACACGTGTTCTTCCTTGCCGCCGAGTAACGTCTTTGGCGCCTTGTTGTATCTGTGGCCGCATGCGCAGTAGCGCGGTCCGCACGTTTATAAGCTCGAAGAGCGTGCTGAAGTGTCAGTCTTCGACTGTCTCTAAAGATGGCGGAACGCTTCTCAGCCCGAAACTTCTTTAAACAGTCATTGCGCCGCGAAAACATGAAGATGACATATGTATGCCTGTTATGACTTTTCTGTCAAAGATTTTAACCATTTAATGCATGACTTTTTATTTGAAGCTATAAAAACTACTACGATTAATACATAGTGCATAAATATACTGAGAAAAATAATGCAAAAAAAATCCTTAAAATTATTATGCCCTACTAGCAACAAACCGTTCATAGCTGGTGAGCTACGAAGTGCTTCCACGATGTACCCGATGTATTAAATTCACTATTATGCCTCTAATCGTCCCAGAAAGTAATCGTGACGCAACAGTAGTATTTGACTGACTGCTTTTACATGTCAAAGGAGGAATACTGAAGTAAACAAATGAAAATGTTAGGAGTAACTCAATGCAGCTAACTGTCGAACTGATTCAGTAGCACTCTGCAATTTATAATGTCTAGGACGAGCTAGTAGCATATATAAAACTACGTATAGAAGCAGCTTCAAATGAATTTGTGGTAAGATTTCGATCAGGACAAAACGCGAGGCTCTTTCATTACAATGCGATTTACAGCTATTGATTTTACATAAATTACATGTAGGCAAATGAACCACTTTGAAGTACGAGGGTCGTCTTTAAAGTAGGTTCCGTTTTTATGTCTATCCGTGGCAGCGCTACGATCGCAGTTCTGTGTATGAGCAGCAGTTACTCTGACTCAAGATCGCTGCTGCCGGCGTGTGCTTTGTTATTGCTTCTTTATAATGTCAACGGGACCTGGTTGATGTGTGTGTAACGGGGCTACTTAATATGTTTGTGTGCGTGTGTTGCCTTCAGTACTAACAGGAGTCTACAAAAATGAAAGATCGTATCGGGCTACTAAAATTATGGATCTGACTGCAATACTACCAGGAGAGTAACTTGACAATTAGTGCGCAACGTAATGCTGACCTATGTAAGGCAAGTTTGGGCACGTCGAAACTTATGCTATCTAACTACAATATTAAAAGGATTAAAAAAGATGCAAAATTTCGGTTGGCTGATAGTCACTTTACGAGAACAATAAAAGAATGTCTTACGGGTTGTACTTGTTGGCCCTGTCTTAGTATTACTATACAATCGGTTTGCATACACAAATAATGAATGCGTACAAGAATATATTATTTTGTTGCAAAAAGGGAAGTGATACCTCGCTTCACACCAACTCACATTCTTCACTTCATATCGTTCATGTCACCCACTTGGTACAACGTACTTTATTACCATTAACTTACAATCACTTACAGCGTCAAGAATAATCACAAACAAAATTAAACCAATCAAACTGAATAAATCTGTATTAAAGAAGATTAGAAAATTAGCAATAAGCAGATTCGACACGAGTAACATAAACTATAAAAATGAAGAATGTGCATATTATTACGAAGTCGTGCAATGAGGCAGTTTCTAAAACACGGATGCAGCCCTACCCTCAGGAAAGGATTAATTATAAAAAATCAAAATGTCAAAAAGTGAAAGGAACTGCTTATTTATTATTACGTTTGGTTATTACAACAATTACAGTGACTAGCCACGAACGAGTGTATAGGTTCCTACTGAATGGAAAGTGATATAAAATAAAATATAATGAAATGAGCGACCTTGCGCAATTCGAAAAACATTTAAAGTAAATTAGCAAAAAATGAGCAGCATCATGAAGAACTCCGGGCTGTGTCCACCGCGAGCTCCAGTGCAACCGTCACGCTCCGCTTCTACTCTCCGACTCCCCGCGCGGCAACACCGAGCAAACCCCGTCTACCGGCCGCCAAAGATAATCCTTGCGGACCCAACAAAGATGTTTATATATATATCGTTGCCAATTCCAAAACTTAAGGTAGGAAATTTCCATTCAGTAGCCACCTTACAAATGTCAGCCGTAATTGAAAATGCCGCCGACTGTGAAACCACAACCGTGTTTCCTTTTTCTAAATGCATAGAAAGTTAAAACAAAGGAAATTCATTGGCAAATCTGCGCGACTTACGGACACAATGCTATGACTTCATCCATTGGTTGGAAGATTGGGTCAGACTGTTCAATGAAGGACATGATGAAGTGTAAGGTGAAGAACAAAGTGGACGCCCGTCTGTGCTTACTTTTGAACTGGTTCACACAATTGAAGAGAAGATTAAGCACTACCGTAAGTTAAAACTTAGCGCCCTTGCTATGGAACTTTCGCAAATCTCACGATCAATAATTCATGAAATTGTTACTGAAAATTTTAATTTCGAAATTTTTGCTCGCGCCGAATATTGCCAAACAATTCTTACGGTAATTACAATGGGATCTGTTTGATCATCCTCCGTACAGTCCAGACCTCACTCCTAGCGACTGTCAACTCTTCTTACACCTAAAATCTCTCCTTGGTGGTCAACATGTCAACGATGATGACGAGCTGAAAGTACATTATCACATGGTTGAATACACAGGCGGCAACCTTCTATGAAGAAGACACACAAAAACTTGTGCCATGCTGTGACAAGTGCCTAAAAATTTCGGAAGCTATGTAGAAAAGTAGCTTAACAGTTATAGATTTTTGTACAATAAATATATTTTCTGTATCTTTACTTGTTTGTTTTATATAACCAGATGGAACTTACTTTGTAGACATATCTCGTAAATAGAAACAATGAATATATGTACACTTGTCTACGTTGATTACCGAATGATTCCCTTCTGCGCTCTAATTTTCCTTTATTCCAATCACTTTAGTTGCAACTACCCAGTTAAAAATTATTTTCTACAGTTACATTTATTTCATTTACCCCTTTAGTCTTTATTTTTCATATCTTTAATACCGAACAAGTTGATTAGACGATGTTGTTAAATTAACCTCTTGGAATTCGTTGATGAAGTCCAATATATGCAGCTCAACTTACGTTTTTATTATCAAAAACAGTCAACATCGCTTGTAATTTTTATTTAGATCACCGGTTTCGCCTAACTGAACTGCCGTCTTCAGATATGTAAGTTCACATGTAAAATCATCCAAAACATGCTATAATAAAAAGCAGAGAAATACACATATTTAAGTTCATCCACTTTCCAAACTCACCTTTTATTTCATTTAACACATCACAAATAAAAACTTTTAAAAACATACTTATTCAACAACATTCATGTTTTCTTGTCATAAAACAGCTAAAACATCAAAAGCCTCATGATCTAACGTGATGTGGTCACACTTTGTTAAAACACAATTTGAGTTGAAGTGTGATTTGAGCATCTTACCTTCATCGTGTCGAGAACAGCGATTTTGTTTACATACTACGACATTAACATTTAATGTAACGAAACTCAAAATCAGTATGTATCTCAGCATATGAATGATGGGTTTGTAAAGTGGATGTATTTAAATATATCTACTAATATGCCGAAACCGGCAATCAATATTATAAGCTATCTTGGCTGTTTTCCATAACAAATTGATTGATCGATTCGCCCCCTAATAATACAAACTTTATCAACTTACTCTCCTTCGCCGAATAACTGCTGTAATTTGTCGTGTACTTCATTATGTAATGTGTCACATACACCATCTAAGCTACGTAGTTTGACATAGAATTTTTACAGAACTAATTACCAGAGCCCTAACTCAAGCATTTATAATTGTCATCCATGCAACACCAAAAACACACTAGTTTAAAAACATTAATCCTACAAAACATTCACAGCCTCACATTTTTGTTATGTATAGTTGGGAGAGGCGATATGTGATTTAAAAATGTTATAATGCCCTGAGTCAATTATTATCGACGACTTGTTTCATTACTGAATCATCTCTGAATCATAAAAGTATTTAAAACATCCGGTGTGTATAAGCCAGTACTCATCGTCACGGTGATTTATGTTAATAATAATTTCGTGTGGCTGATGGCCTGATGCAAGTCGTTCAACTAGATGCCACTTGGGGGACTTGTGTGTCCCTAAACTGCCTTCCAAGCGGGAAAAGAAGACCTACAGGTTATCCTGTAATCCGAACTAAGTGTCGTTTCTGGCGACTCCTCACATCTTTAAGGAGTGAACAGTGGATTGAAAGGCAGACTGAAAAATTCCATGATTTAATCAAGTTTCGAACCTGCAACCTTTCAGTTTCCAGACGAATGCTTTACCGCGAAACGATGAGGCCCGACAGTATTTTATACTGATGTTCTCTTATTAAAATAGTAGACGGTATGGTGTAGCACATACCTAAACTTGGTGACAAGGACATTTACGTATTTCTGTTGTCTGCTACTGACGCCGACTGCACTGGGCACCAACCATCGACCTTCGCCTCATCTGAAGGGCATGCTGGTAGTCCAGTTTTCTGACAGCTCCGTCCATAGATATCATCTCAACCAGAGAAGGAGACTTTCCACACCATAGGCAGTCAGACTTCGCGTTTTGTTCTAAATAGTCCTCACCTTATGACTGCAGTGTGTGTATAGAGGGCGGGGGATGGGGGAGTAATGGTGTGAAGAGGCCTGTTGTGGTGATATTGACCGAGGATTTGTAGTATTACATTAAAATTTTTCATTCGGTAAATTATTTCAAATGACCCACCTTTAATAATTCATGAAGTGATTCTATTTTTCCATCAGTAATCTTAATTATGTAATAAGATGCTTGGAGCCATTGTTGGACTTGCATATGTAATTTACTAGAAACTTCTATATGCCATTATATGTAACTTTTATGAACGTAATTTGATAGTAATGCCTGCAACGAAATCTTCGGAATTAATCGAAATCCGATCGATCTAAACATTCTTTCATCACAAAATATAATTTAATATTTTTTCTTCAAGGTCATTCAGTTTGTACAATCTGCTCCAAGCCAGCCAAGCATCATTTTACACAATGCAGCAAGAGTTTTTACAGCTTCATCTGCTAGTCAACTTAACATAATCATCACGGTAAGAAAGGTCATCGCGAAATCTGCTAGTTTCTTTGTGTAATATTGTGCTCATGTGTTGCTTTCATTCCAAATTACTGCTGCCGCTAAACTTGAAAGTCAGGTTCCGCTTCCTTTTTTTAGTCTTCTCTTTATAAAGTTACCTAAAGGTGTCAGATTCACTAAATTATATTAAACCGTTAGTGAACTTTAATAGCGGCTACGAACAGTAACTGCTACTCCAACACCTGATCTATTAGCTCAAGATTACAACTATACCTCATTTAGCATTACTTTGAAAGAAATGCTTTATTTTTCCAAATACCGAACTTGTCTTGTTTTCTGGCTGTGTTGTAGTTTTAGTTTCTCCTTCGTGTAGTGTAGACGCCTAACTTCTGATAAATAATATAAGTAGAAAGAATGAATATATCACCTCAACATCGTCTAAATAATTCATGCATGCGCCTGGAGTGATTCGCGGTAGAAGGGATTATTCAGACCTTCTCGAAATCCGTCTGTTTCCTAGTAAATAGGATTTGAACATTCTCACGATTCTCCGACACGTTTCACGTCGCTCTGTCTACCACCGACTCACTGGGTTTGTAAAACTGACTTGTGATCGATGAACGCTCTGCTGCAAACACGTTCACTAATTAAACGCATCAGACCGCGTGCAGGATACAATAGGACGTAATTCAATTATGTCTATAGAATACTTGCACCGTCGAGTTCCCGGAATGTACTAACACAAGACAGCAGCCGCCAATGCTCACACATTCGTGGAACATGGACTAGCACAATACGTCAGGCTCATGCACCTCGACAAGTCAACCAGCATGCAAAAGACAACGTCGGAGATCAAAAGCCGAACTCTGAAAAAATGAGAGACTGCATCAACGAACTTTATGAAATTTTACCTTTTAAACGGTAAGGACCTGGAGGATCAATTGGACGGAATGCACAGTGTGTTGAAAGAAGCTTATAAGATGGACATTAACAAGAGCAACATAAGGATAATGGAGTCCAGCCAAAGAAAATTAGATGATGCTGAAGGAATTAGATTAGGTAACGAAACAATAGAAGAGGTATATGAGTTTTGTTACTTGGGCAGTAAAATAACAAATGATGGTCGCAATACAGAGGATAGAAAAGAAAAGCTTTTTGAAAAAGAAAAATTTTTTAACATCGAACAGTTAAGCATAAGGAAGTCCTTTCTGAAGGCATTTGCGTGGAGTGTTGCTTTGTATGGGAGTGAAACATGGACGATAAACAGTGCGGACAAGAAGAGGATAGAGGCTTTTGAAATGTGGTGTTACAGAAGAATGCTGAAGATTAGGTGGGTGGATAGCGTAACTAATGAGAAGGTACTGAACAGAATTAGAGAGAAAAGGAATTTCTGGCATACTTTGACTAAAAGAAAGGATCGGTTGGTAGGACACATTCTTAGACATCAAGGAATTGTGAAATTAGCGTTGGAGGGAAGTGTGTGGGGTAAAAATCGCAGAGGGAGACCAAGAAATGAATATAGTAAGCAGATTCAAATGGATGTGGGTTGCCGTTCTTATGAGGAGATGAAGAGACTAGATTAAGTTGGAGAGCTGCAAACCAGTCTCCGGACTGAAGACCACAACAACAACAGTCGGTAATCACGTAGGAGACCTTCTCCTCGGTTAACGTACTTGTTCGATTCCATTGAATTACGAAGATAGAAGTGGTATTTTCGTAGTTAACAAAATTATGCAAGGAAAAAGGGTTGCATAAGACATGAATATGACAGAAGTAAACCAAGGAAGAAGGACATCCCGTCGACAAGGAGTTCATTAGAGACAGAAGAGACAGGGAAAAAGCGCTAATTTGGGAACGATGGGTAGGAATGGGCGCCAGTTGCCGTACTGCAAGAGGACAAACAGTTTAGTAAACGTAGATTACTGTCTACTGACAACATTTTACTTGTACATAGTCGAGTTCGAGTATCATCATCATTGATACGTGAAATACAAAATGCACTCGATATTCTTCAAAAGCCAATCGACTAGTGCTATAACTGATGCATTACGTTATAGCCAAGAAATTGCTATAATGGAAGATTAAGAGTGTCATAGATCACGTAATATGATATAGCAACATGAGCTGACTGTTAGATGCACATGCAAAGTACCACACTCTATTGTGCGCCAGAGAATGTTTAGGTAATAATGTATCCATATGGCATTTTCAAAGTGGCTTTAACACTTACGTTATTCTATGTTTACATAACAGTATCAAATCAGTGAGAGACAGGGTTTAGCAATGTACCATACACAGAGCAACCCATTCCCCTCTTGGCCAATAATTCACCCTCCCCCGCCCCCACAACCGCGACCAACCTCCCTCCACAGACACCCGGGATATTAGATCCTGGTTTGCCATTGAATATTGTAATTAAAAATCTTTTACTTCACGTTCTGTAAATTGTTTTATAAAGCCGCCCCCCTGGCACGCCAAGAGTACTAATTTTTCATCACCCCTCCCAATAAATTTCAATTATGCAGTTTGCGGTCATGACACCCTCCCTCCCCCCCGTGGGCACCAGTTACCAAACTACGTTGTCAGAAATGCGGTCGAAATTACTCTCTAACACTGGTTAAGAAAGTTAGACGCCAAGTGTTTATGAAGCTCGTTTAAATGGCAGTACAGATGGGCAAAATTATTCTTTTCCCAGATCAGGACTGCTCATTCACTGTAGAACTAGCTGTTTTCATGACTTCCCAATCAACAATGAATCATAAAAATATATTACAATAACACAGCGCGCCTTTTTTGTTACTGTACCTGCCTTTTTGAGTGACGCGATCCAGTTTTGGAAAACATGCAAACTAAACGTTTATCTACCTACGCTTGTTTTGAGATATCTACAATAATTTTTGTTATGCTTTCATACTTCTATTGTAGCCAAAATACAAGAATTGTTGTAATTTGTGCGTGTGTGTTTGTTCCAGATCTCATCCACTGAACCGATGTCAAACTTGGCAAACAAACGCCGGCCGCGGTGGCCAAGGTGACTGAGGCACTCCAGTCACGGTCAGCACGGCCACTACGGTCGGGGGTTCGAATGCCCCCTCGGGCATGGATATTTGTGCCGTCCTAGTTCGTAAGTAGTTCATAAGTAGTTTGTAAGTTTAGGGACTGATGACCCCGTAGTTAAGTCCCATAAGCTTAACAAACATTTGACTAACATTTTGTGCAAACAAATTCCTTTCTATCAATAAACAATCTTTGTCGTGTTAAGAATTAGCCATAACTGTTAGATCCGCAGATATGACGTAGCAAAAATAAAAGTAGCTAAAAATGCCACGTAATGTTTCACTTCTCCACCTAAACGACACCAGAAACGACACGTGGTTCGGATTCCAAGTTAAACTGTAGGCCCCTTTTCGCCGATTGGAGAAATGGGGTAGGTTAGGCACACGTTAGTCCCCGAAGTGGCGTCCAATCGAAAGACTTGCATCAGGCCAATAAGCCACATGAAATAATTGTTATTACTTAACAGACCGATTTCAACTAGATTTGGTACAATCAATTTTTACCGTAAGGAAACAATCGATATTTAGGGAAAACCCACGTACAAAATATAGTTCGGGAGATATGACGCCATAAAAAGTAAAAATCCGAGTTTGAGTCCCGGTCCGGTGAAAAATTTTTATATGGTACAATTGAGTTATACAGCTGGTGTGTATTCGCAATTGCGAATACTTTTCTTGTATACTGAGAAGGCGCCATTGCCCCACCTGTAATTTTCAACGACCTTGTCTTTTTCGTCCTTTATTTTAATCAGTTCAATAGAGACACATGGTCTATCAATGTATGCAGTTTCATGCACATCCAACCACTCCTTCTGTTTGCATTAATTTTTTCAAATGTTCAAATGTTTGTACAGCTTATGTGACTTAACTACGGGGTCATCAGTCCCTAAACTTACAAACTACTTATGAACTAACTAAGACTAAGGACGGCACAAATATCCATGCCCGAGGGGGGATTCGAACCCCCCACCGTAGTGGCCGTGCAGACCGTGACTGGAGCGCCTTAGTCCCCTCGGCCACCGCAACCGGCATTAATTTTTTTTTTTCGGACAATGTGTAAATGATAAGTAAGTAATGAAATTAAACTCTTTTATTGCCTTAGGAAATCATAAGACATAAATGGTCATACAAAAGAAAGAAGAATTATTTAATTACATTATCTAAACGTTCTATAAAGATCAGAACTGGTAATCTTGCAGGGTGGCGAAGCGTGGAGTTGGTAGTAAAGCCTCGATGTTGTAACTAACTTTCTGTAGCAATATAATCGGAATGTCATTATTTGCTGCTATCTCTTTCAGACAACTGATGTCACAGAACTTGGTCTAGCTTTCCAGCTCGTCAACCTTCTCTGTCACACTTCCGTTTCTCAACTGTGACCTCCATTATTTCATCTTGACGCGTTCTGCGATGTCAGACGGCTGAAAGGTGTCTTGAGTAAGATTTACTCGCTATGGTACTTTGCGGTTTTGTCAAAACGATTTTATGTTCTTTCCAGTGATGCCAAGTTGTTGAAAAGGCTTTTAAGGCTTGTCATTCGAACAACGTGTAGCACTGAAGTCCGGTGTGCGCTATCTGCGATGTCAGTTCTCTGCCTTTTTGACATGCTGATAGCATCAGGCGCACGATCTTAAGTTGGCTAATAGTGGCAAGGGTTCCGGAAAACTTTTACCTTTTATGTAATTGTGTATAACATACAGAACAGAATTAAATAAGATAAGAATACTTAAGTATTATCGAGTACATTATGGATAACGGCGATCTTATAAGTAATTATTAACTCAAGTAACAAGGCAGTCTGGATCGCAATTTCTTTTATTTTACTGGTAACAGGTTTCGGTCACTTACAAGACCATCATCAGACCTCAACTGTAATGATACATAATACTGTATTAGAGGGATAACTTATTTCTAAATTGAATATTTAAAATAAGATTAAAATGTTGGCTACTGGTTGTTTTCAGCTGGAGGTGCCTAAAGGTTTAATTTTGACTGCTGTAGAAGTAGGTGCAGTCATCCATTAAATACTGTAAGCTCCACCCTCTAATTTAAATTTTGGCCAATCGGGTATAAGTTCTAACGGAATTATCAACAATGTATTCCAATATGCAACAAACTAAATCATTATATAGAATGGTTAATCAGGTCGAAAAATGTAAAGGTATTTGAAAGAACATTATATATGGTCATATAAAATACAAAGGTAGCATATGGAAACAGAAAACCGTGTTGGTTTTGTTATGATTTGAGAAACAGAAATCGGAGGTACTATTTTATCATTGTCAGGTTATAAATTAAAATATTATTACCACTATATCAGAACTAAAACACCAGTTTTTCTACTAAATATGAATGTATTACATAGTAATAAAATCCTTTACAGGAACACACATCCTTAAAGGATACTAAGGTTATCGGGTAAGAAAGGAGAGTAAGGGAAAGGAAATGCATCCAGGGAGGAAAAAGGAAGAAAGACTGCATTAGCTCGGGGCCCCATGCTCGTACTAACGAAAGGACCGTGAGCCCCCCTGGGTGGAATCATATTATAACAGCAACTGATATCGTGTTTTATGAACACACTCACTGAACAAATTATTGACCACTCCCTTAGAAAAGTACACTGATCACTTTGAGGACATTGCATTCGGATGCGTGGGTTTGATACAGACGCAGCTTCACAGATGAAGGACTATACATTATTGGACTGAAAAGTATTCGAGATATAAGAATTATATTCTACCCGCGCCTTCGCTCTCTTTAATGTCGTTGCATACGTTTCAAAGTCCATCTAAACTAAAATAATTTCGCAACTTTGTTCTTCAGTTATGACCAGTATCATCAGGATAAAAGTTTTCCGGTTTAAATATAAACCGTGCCTAGAATAAGATAAATACTGTCATTTATCTAGATGAAAACAAAGTTATTAATAAATGCGGGAAAAAAACTGGGTTACATCGCGACTAAACCGCCGACTGAAAAAGCTATCAGTTATACAACGTGAAAAGATACAGGATTCAAATGTCATCGAAATCCGTGACACCGGCGTCATTACATCGTCTACACCACATTTAGAAACTGCACTGATAAGAGTACTTTGAAGTGTTGTTGTAGCTCCCATACTAAACGTGTTATGAATGTGATTTAAATTGATATATACACAGCTGGTGTCAATGATTCCAGTGCATGATAGAAACGAACATTGTTCCATTTAAAAGTTGTATCTTTTTGCTGTATCGCTCTGGAAAAAACATTAGGAACTATAAGCATAGCACCGCAGAAAGTATGGTATTTATTATGTTGACCAACCGCAATAAATACTCCTGTCTCCTATTACTTCGTAAGTTAAAGGAAAACACGTTTACTGAAACATCGTGTACATACTCTGGATGAATGTTTACTAAAAGTAATATAAAGTTTATATTTAAGGTGAAAGCGAAATTATTGTTACACCAAGAAGAAATGCAGATGATAAACGGGTATTCATTGGACAAATATACTAGAACTGACATATGATTACATTTCACGCAATTTGGGTGCATAGATCCTGAGAAATGAGCACCCAGAACAATCACCTCTGGCCGTAATAATAGCCTTGATACGCCTGGGCATTGAGTCAAACAGAGCTTGAATGGCGTGTACAGGTATAGATGCCCATGCAGCTTCAACACGATACCACAGTTCATCAAGAGTAGTGACTGGCGTATTGTGACGAGCCAACATTTGACCAGACGTTTTCAATTGGTGAGAGATCTGGAGAATATGCTGGCCAGAGCAGCAGTCGAAAATTTCCCGTTTCCAGAAAGGCTACATGCGATCGTGCGTTATCCTATTAAAATGTAGGGTTTCGCAGGGATCGAATGAAGGATAGAGCCACAGTTCATAACACATCTGAAATGTAACGGCCACTATTCAAAGTGCCGTCGATGCGAACAAGAAGTGACCGAGACGTGTAATCAATGGCACCCCATACCATCACGCCGGGTGATCAGTTTGGCGATGACGAATACGCGCTTCCAGTATGCGTTCACTGTGATGTCGCTGAACACGAATGCGACCACCATGATGCTGTAAGCAGAACCTGGATTCATCTGAAAAAATTACGTTTTGCCATTCGTGTACCCAGGTTCGTCGTTACGTACACCATCGCAGACGCGCTTGTCTGTGATGCAACGTCAATGGCAACCTAAGCCGTTTTCTCCGAGCTGATAGTCCATGCTGCTGCAAACGTAGTCGAACTGTTCGTGCAGATAGTTGTTGTCTTGCAAACGTCCCCATCTGTTGTTCAGCGATCGAGACGTAGCTGCACGATCCGTTTCAGCCATGCGGATAAGATGCCTGTCGTCTCGACTGCTAGTGATACGAGGCCGTTGGGATCCAGCACGGCATTCCGTATGTCAATATACTTAATCATATTGTTTGGATTTTCAGTGCTTAAACTTCATTCTGATACTTAATTGTATTCAAACCAACATTGTTAAATCTATTATCCTACAATTTGCACTTCAAAATGGCTCTAAAGCCGATATCCGGATACTGTATCACAGTGAAATGACGGTAAAATTATTTGTTTATTTATACAACTTGGTTATGAATCGTCCAGAACTTCATAATCCTACCCATTCACATACTAAAACTATGCTAAATAGGGTCATTGAAGCTACTATCCTCAAAGATCAAGAGGACTGACACTCATTCATTCTAAGCAACTTCAGTACCCAATCAAGGTTACGTTTAGAACGACAATCTTCATGTGGTAAGAGGTCAAGAGGGGGGGGGGCAGGGCAGTGGAGTGAAAGAGATGGGCATAGAGCGGGATTTATGATGAGGTGGACAGAGAGAAAGGGAGGGGGGGAGAGGAAAAAGTCTTGCACAGCCTGTCTCCATTTTTCATTTAGTACAGAGATGCAGCTCTCAGTCTCGTATTGATTTAAAAACACAATTTTGTAAAACCTCTACAATTTTAATTTCTTTATTTACCTAACCGTTTTCCTGCTTACAGACTTTAAGCTCTGAAGATAGCCCTGTAAACCGAAAACCGGTTTTATGAAGGGTAAGTTATACAAAAAACACAAAATTGTGCTTGTGATGGTGTTCTATCAAGAACTGACGGTTCAGTGAAAATGTCATTTTCCTTTCCTATAAAATTTTTACAGACTAACAACTACATCTTTGTTCTCTATAAAAATGGATACATGTTAAATAGCATACTATTGCAAGTTCGTCTACGCTACAAATACCTAAAATTTTTAATCTCCTCAAACAGCCTCTATACTTAGTAAATTGAGAAAGATTGCCTGGTTCGCTGATACTACACAAGCACAAATGTCACTACAACATAATGAAAAGCAGCCTAGCAAAAGGCAGCCAGAAACAAATCTCTGACAGTCAAGTAATTTTCAATGAATGTAAACGGTAGTGGAATTTAGAATTACTGTACACCAACTGAGGTTATGTTTTAATCATGTCTTGAAGTGTTATCAGCAGTGATCACAAAAATGAAAAACCACATTTGTAATTGTATATAAAACTCTTCTGGGTTTTGTACCGCATCGTCAAAATATCAAACACTTCACCGACGTTTCGGCCACTGTTGCAAGTGGCCATCTTCTGGGTGTTACATGTAACCGAAACGTCGGTGAAGTGTTTGATATTTTGACGATGCGGTCCAAAACCCAGAACAGTTTTATATACAATGACAACGGCCGCGGAAGCCTTCGTTTACACATTTGTAATTATTGTATTGTACTATATCACTCGATTCTGACAAGCATTACAACAACGGTATGAAAGTTGATAACCCGTTGATGAAGCATAAAACGTAGGACACGATATAGTCTCCAATTCCGTTACAATTTTGTGTTGACGACGCACCCAATACGCTGGCCTGTAAATTTCTTTTTTAGATAGGACCCCTGAGAGACATAAGTTACATTGTGCAGCTCTCGACTGCTCATGGGACATGCGTTTTCGCTGTTGACGGAGTAGCGGGCATCCATTCGTATTTTTACCTGCTGCCACCTGTATAACACCATTGCGTGGAAAATTAATTTCTCTTCTGCTGGTTTACCCTCTAGAGGGATATCTGTCCCCAGTAGTTGTAAAACAAGATTCCGTCTCAAGAGAAACATATGAACGACAGACCATTTGTGACAATTGCCAGTACTTCGCACTTCAAATGAAAAAACGGAAACAAGGCACTCTATCCCGTTCTACTAGGATTGTTTCCGGTAAATCATTTACGTTAGAAGGGAAGCAGTAAAATACCAGATAAAGTTGAATGGTTGTGGAATCGAGTATTCAAACTGCCTACTAACTTACGAAGAACACCGAAAAATAGTACTGATAAATAGTTTCTAATAAATAACGGCCAGAACAGACATCTAATAGCATTCATTAAGAGAGAGGGTGTGTGCGATATTTAAATCTTAGTTTTCTGCTAGTCATTCCTTTTGAACAATTAAAAGTGAATTGATAAGTACTTTTATTAAGATTTTATATTCCATAGGGCCAGCAGCATAGTAAAGATCAGCAAGTGACATAGTAACAATAATTAACCAAATTGCTGCCACGTTATATTATTTATATTCATATAAAGGTCCCGTTTCGGATTAAACTGCCATTATCAAGTGACCTGCAGTACAAAGTAGATGACATTTCGCTTGAACAAATAATTACGCTCTAATATGATATTACAATACATAACATTCACTCACGTGTATTTCCACATAGGACATCTAAGGCGGATGTATATTGACAGTCAAAATTTGTTTGTAAGTTTAATCTTAATTTGGATTTTGTACCAAGATCTCGTATATTTACAAAGCATGTAAACGTCATATTTATGTTATTGTGAGTTGTGTAATCTTTGGGAGTATTTTAAGTGTGTTAAGAATTTATATATGCTAAAAATCTGGCCGCGTTTTAGTTGTTTTATTTTATACATATATTGTATCTATTATTGCTTTTTTGTACTCGATTTTAATAAGTTATGTTTCCTGAGAGTGTGTAAAGATCGATGTTCAGTTACCAGTTTATTGAATTTTTCGAAGGTGATAAAGGCTAGGCGTAGTGATCCCTTATATAGAGATCACTGGTTAGGTGGCATATAACTTACTTTCTTTACTTACTTAGTTACTTATCCGTGGCTTGGGCCTTAGTGACATATGCCTGCTCTACACTACTCCTCCATCGCTCCCGGTTGCGAGCCTCTTGCAACCAATCACCTGCTCCTAGTCTCATGTCCTCGGTCTCTCTGTCAACATTGTCTTTCCATCTTCTCCGTGACGTCCCCGGTATCTCCTCCCAGCTACCGTTCCCAGCAACACATCATGGGGTATCCTCCCTTCGCTCATCCTTGCTACACGTCAATCCCAGGTCAACCTTCTTCTCTTAATTTTTTTTATAATGTCCTGCTGTGCGTAAAGTTCTTTTAATTCTTTTAATTCTTGGTTTTTTCGAATTCTCCATCCTCCTGTTTGTAGATCTATCACAGGACCATAGATTTTTCGGCTGATTTTTCGTTCGAAAACCAGTAGTTTCTGTTCATCTGTTCTTCTGAGGCCGAGGCTTTCACAACCGTACATAACCACTGACATATTTGATACAACTTGGTCTTGAAACTTCTTGTCAGGGACGTTTTCTTTAGCACGCCCTGAAGGCTAAAGTATGCCCTATTGCCTCCAACAATTCTTGCATTTATTTCAGTTTCACAGAGGTTCTGATCACGAAAGAGGCTACCAAGATATTTGAAAGTACTCGCCCTTTTCAACGGAGATTGTCCACCGTGAGCGGGTCCCCATCACTAGCCGACTTGCTTAGGACCATGTATTGCGTCTTGTCATCACTGAATTGCAAGCCTGCTTTACTGTCAATCTGGCAGTACGAGTTTTCCATTCTTCTCAGCTCTTCCCTACTGCCCCAGATTAGGATTACATCATCCACATAAGCCAATCGAGTCACTGACGTGTTGTCTAAGGGTATTCCAATGGGGCCAGTTTTCATAAATTCTCTGTCTAGTCTTTCTAGCACAAGATTGAATAATATAGGGGAGAGTGCATCTCCCTGTCTGAAGAGATATAACTCTAGAGTTAATTGAACATCTACGCTTCTCTCGAAACGTAACAGCAATAATAATTAGAGTGTACGTATAAAATAGAACAACAAAAACGCGTCCGTATTTTTATTATACATAAATTCTTAGCACATTAAAAATACTTCCAAAGATTACAGATTTCCCAATATGATTTATATATGCTAAAAATCTGATGACGTTCACATGATTTGTAACATATGATATCATGGCTACAACTGTCAAAATTCCAAATCTAGATTGAAATTACCAAAAAAATTTGACAGTCAATATAAAACCGCCTTAGATGGCCTATGTATGTCAGACCATTTAGAAATATACGTAAGTGAATGTTAAGCTGTGTATTGTAATATTATATTAGAGCGTAATAATTTGTTTCACCTAAATGTCATCGACTTTGTACCGCAGGTCACTTGATAATGTCAGTTTAAGCCGAAATGGGACCGTCGTCTAAAAATAAATAATATTACGTAGCAGCGTAATGATTGTTATTCTATCACTTACTTTTTTAAGATATTTATTTAGCCTACCACCAGTTCGATGTGAATTTAAATTGTCCACTATTATGACACTTCTTGAAGCCGATAATTAATATGGATCTTCTCGTCCACGAGACGAAGACATCAGTAGGTACAGGCTCCCTGGCAGATGCCGTGTTCTTCGAATTTCCCTCACTGTCGCCGGATAACCAGTGTACGCACTAATTAGTATCGTACGATCTGTGTGACTGGACTGAAGAGTTCCTACCGAACACCACATGACATTCTCAATGGAGAGAAGTCTCCTGACTTGAAAGTAATTTATGACCAAGGGCTCTTGACGAATTGCAAATGCATAAAAAGAAAAATTGTTTACACTGAAGGTTAACACACACTCCCTGCACTAAGGAACTTCCTTCGTTAGCTGTCATTTTATATAGTTTGGATTAGATTAGCTGTTCGTTCCATAGATCCATCTTCAGGAGACCCGCGTGGATGTGGAACATGTCAATACATTCTTTTTATTACAAGCTAAAATAATAATACTAATTGTACGAATACATACACCATTTGATTCTATTCAAAATTCGTCAGTGGAGTAAAAGGAGTTGGCCTGCTGTAAGTCTCTAAGGCTCCTCTTAAACTGATCTTTATTTTCGGCTAATTTTTTCATGGTTGCTAGTAAATTATTGAACTTAGGTGTACCTGAGTAGTACTTTTTAGTCTATGGTTTTTGTTCCTAGTGTTGTATGTATGAACTGAGCGGTTTCTTGGAAAAAGGGATATAATATACATGAAAATATTTCATTAATATACAGAGAGGCAGTAGATAGCATATTCATTTGTTTGAAGTGGCTTTTTCAGGATGTCCGTGAATTTATTCCACAAATAATAGATATTACAAGCTTTTAGACTCTGAAAACTTTTGTTTGACTTAGAAAGTTACCCAAAAATATTATACCATATGACATTATAGAATGAAAGTGCGAAACGTATGCAAGATTTTTTATTTTTATTTTTTGGTGCCAATGTCTGATAACACTCGAATTTAAAAAAAGTTCAAATGTTTGTAGATCTTATGGGACTTAACTACGGGGTCATCAGTCCCTAAGCTTACAAACTACTTATGAACTAGTTAACACTAAGAACGGCACAAATACCCATGCCCGAAGGGGGATTCGAACCCCCGACCGTTGTGGCCGTGCAGACCGTGACTGGAGCGCCTCAGTCCCCTCGGCCACTGCGGCCGGCACACTCGAATTGGAAATAAAGATTTTAATGGGTTTCTGCAGCTCTGCAGTGTCCTCTTCCAAACTGAATTTATTATCAAGTAGTAATCGCAGCAAACTAACACTGTTAAAGTTTTTATCTGCTCTTCTTCATACTTCATGCATATGCTGGAAGGAAACTTCTTGCATGCTCTGAACTGCAAGTAGTGAGTCCTTTCAAAGGTTAATGTCAATGAGTTGACCTTAAACCATTTGTTAATGTGAATGAAAATAAAATTAGCAAACCATTTTAGAACTGTGCTCGACATGCTATTTATTGCAATACTTGTATCATCTGCAGACAAAATGAACTATGATCTGGAAGCATTACTGATAGGAGGTCATTAATGTATACAAGAAAGAACAATGGCCCTAAGATGGATCTTTGTTAGACACCACATGTAATTTCTTGTCTATCTAATAATGTCTATCGGCTTCACTCACACTTGCACTGCCACCCTTTGTTTCCAGTTATGAGGATAACCTGAACCATTTTGTAGCATTGCCCGTGAACAGTAATGGTCCTGTAACATTCCAGGACCGTTATAGTACACCATATAAAATGACAGATAAAGAAGTAAGTTCCTTGATACTTTTCTTGAGTGATATTGTAATTTATCGCGAAGTCGGAACTCAGGAAAACTGTAGAAAAATGCTGAAGGATTTGTGCATTTGCTAGGTGCAGATAGTGTCAATTGTACTTCAGTGTGTAGAAAGAGCAAGAGCCTTTATTATATGATTATACAGATTTAGAACAATCACAAGAAACAGTTACTTTCGTAAAATATCTGGAAGTTCTCAGTTGTAGTTTTTTTGAAGAGCAACAACCACATAAAATTAATAGTGAGTAAGAGAGATGGCGGACTAAAATTCATTGGACGAATACTCAGGAAGTGTAGTCCAACAGCAATGGTAGTAGCTTAGAAAACAACCGCTCCATCAAAACTAGAGTAATGCTCGTTAGTGTGTATTCAGAGAAGATCCACAGAAGAGTAGTATGCTTCGTTAGAGGTTTATTTAATAAGCGTGAAACAGCCACGGAGATAATCAACCAACTCCAGCAACAAATGCTACAGGAGAGGTGTTCTGTATCACTTTATGGGCTTGCTGAAGTAGTAGATGTAAATGTAAAAAAAAAGGTACTGTCAATATGTCGTATGCAAATTTTTGTAAGTTTTTTACTTAGCCTTATCGCGGGGTATGTGTTATATTGATGCATATACTGTTGTTTAAGCTGTGTATAGCATGTAAGAATGGTACTTGTCAATTGACGCTGGCTTTTGAATTGTTGATTACCGCTGTTTAGTACAACCGCTTTGTGTAATACAGCTATTGCAGCAACGTGCTTGTGAGTGCGCGCTTGCTCATGTGTGTGTGTGTGTGTGTGTGTGTGTGTGTGTGTGTGTGTGTGTGTGTGTCGGTTATGTGTACATTCTGTTGTTGGTTGGCCACACCCGCTAATGTATTTGAACTAATTGTTCGCTGCCATTTATTATCTCAATGATTGAATGTATAGCTATTTAACATTGTGGCATATGGGATGTTGCTAAAGAACTCAAAACTACAGCGTGGTTTTCATTACTATTTTCACCTATGGAGATGTGATTAATGACGAAGGTTTCTATGTATGATTCGTTATTCTCCTAAAATTACCTCGAGCAACTTGTTGACAAATGCATTAGAATTGTAAATCGTTGTGAAAACATACTTGATCTCTTAGCAACAAATAATCCAGAGTTTCTTCTCTACTGGGCCCGCAGCATATACCAGGTCAAAAAATATGACATTATCGTAATATACAACTCCAAATTTGCTGCTAACAATATTTATTCAGCTTGTTCAATTTCACTCCACTACAAGCTTCTTTCGGCTTATACCATTTTCAAGTGGACCTAGTGATGTATAATAAAATAATTACCTACGTTTACAATATACAATTTTGTACAAACAATTTTCATTACAAATTCAGTTACATTTAAGTTGGACTGACGTCCATAAAGCGTATTAGAGTTAGTGCCTTTTTGTGACAAGATGGTATAGTCACGTTTTATCTCGTTATTTTTTTTTTATTTGACAGATATAGACACTGTTTACTCTGTTGATGCTTTATATTTCCAGTAAATTATATCTGTGCCAGTCAGAGGGTGTACTCTTGTGTCATGGATAATGCAATAGCAGAGAAACATCGTATCTTTTTCTTGTGTGAAATTTTTATCCGTTTTCCTTTTCCAAAATTTCAATAAAGTTTTCTAAATAATATTTATCTTTTAAATCTGTTTGTTCGTTGAGAAAATCAAATGGGTATTTTTTCGTGTGTGTGAAAATTTTTAGTTGTTCCAGAATATTTAGAATATGGCCTTTAGGAACTGTGTGTAGAATTTTTAAAACAGTGTCGATGTTTTCAGCTGTGTGATTTTGGCTTTATAGGTGTAAGTAAAAGTTCGACTGGTTGCCAAAATCACACAGCTGAAAACATCTTAAACTGCCTCCCTTCCCCCCCCCCCCCCACGGGGGGGGGGCTCACGGTTGTTTCGTGAGTACGTGAGTGGCAAGGACGGGGCCCCGAGCTTCCTTCCTTTTTCACTTCCCGGACTGCATTTCCTTTCCCCCTCCCCTCCTTTTCTGTATCCACTCCTTCCCCTTCCAACCGGGGGACTGATAACCTTAGTAGTTTAGTCCTCCTATATCAATCAAACAACCTAACCCAACCCTCATAAACTGTTCGCAGATGAAACTCACCAGAAGATCAGAACGAACTACAAAATGATTTAGATATCTGCATGGGTCAAAACTTGGCAATTGACCCCGAATAATGAAAAGTGTGAAGTTGTCCATATGAGCGCTAAAAGAAATCCGTTAAATTTGATTTACACGATAAACCAGTTAAATTTATGGTCCGTAAATTCGGCTAAATATGACTAAATATGACCATCTAACAAACCGGAAGAAATCGTCACTTGTAAACAAAACTGCCAACGGCAGCTTGAATTCACGCGTTCATCAACATTTAGAAGTGTGTTATACAGGGTCTTTACAACAAATGTTACGATCACAGATAACAGCTACAAACTACAAAAGTGGAAATTATTTGGCGTTCTGTGTCAGGAAATGGCATTCGCTGTACTGTGTACTCATCGCAGCGATATCGGAGTAGTCTTTCTCTTTCTCTTGTAACGCTATACCAGCGGCCTTTGCTTTATTTCTGTAGCTTCTACCTATCAATACAAAGATAGTTACAATCTGCGAATCTTGGTGATATATTTCTCATTCACGCAGAATCTGAACATCAGATACTATGTCAAGATTGTTTCTATATTGTTTTTCGGCAGACTGTACTCTCATACATGCTTTTTTTACTGGCTTTCAATGCCAAACCGGTATGGTGTATTTCTTTCATAAGCTATTTTGTGCTAGTTGTCGTCTCTATACAACAGCTGCATCTTCATCCACTTGATCCTGGTTAATGTAAACGGGCTTTGGCAATACTCTCTTGTTTTTATTGTTTTCACCCGACTCCATTTGGCACGTTATGGTGTACCCTGTTAATCCTTCACTTCTTAAACTCAATGTGTGACAATGATCTTTACTCTCAGACTTGATTCGGTATCTCTTAATGGTTATCCAGTCTACTCGTGTAACACCGTTGTTGCTCCACCTTTCAAAACTTTGGTTTTGTGAATAATGAAATGCCAAGATCGCGGTATTTCGTCTTTGTTTATAACAGACGACCACTTTCGATGTACATAGACATCATCTTCTGGTCTCTGCACTAAATTGTAGCATTATTACATAAATGCATATTGTAGCTAGTTGGATAGTACTGGTGGGTTGTCACACATTAAAACATGCCATTTGGTTGTCAGATATAAAACTCGTATAGTCATATATATTATATATCTGATAACCAAACGGCATATTTTAATGTGTGACAACCCACCAGTACTATCCAACTGGCTGCAATATGCATTTATGTAATAATGCTACAATTTAGTTCAGAGACCAGAAGATGATGTCTATGTACATCGAAACCGGTCGTCTGTTATAAACAAAGACGAAATACCGCGATCTTGGCAATTCATTATTCACAAAATACATTTATAAGATCGCTTCCTGCCATGAGCAAATTGTATGAAGTTTGTTTTCTTCTTACAACTACTCTCCACTACCATCTATAAGATATGGTTTTTCCTTTTAGAAATGTTCAAATGTTTGTTATGCTTAAGGGACTTAACTGAGGGGCCATCAGTCCCTAAACTTACAAACTACTTATGAACTACTTACGAACTAGGACGGCACAAATATCCATGCCCGAGGGGGGATTCGAACCCCCGACCGTAGAGGCCGTGCAGACCGTGACTGAAGCGCCTCAGTCCCCGCGGCCACCGCGGCCGGTACTAAAGACTACACAAACATCCATGCTCGAGGGGGGATTCGAACCCCCGACCGTAGCGGCCGTGCAGACTGTGACTGGCGCACCGCTGACCTCTCGGCCACTGCGGCCGACCTATCTTTTAGACATGCTATGGCAAGTAACATAGAAAAAATTCGTATTTTCGTATTTTATTCAATACCACAGTATAGCTTACTACAGAAAATCAGTTCTAGGGGATGTCGTAAAATGTGACTGCATTGAAAACTCTCTTTTGGCACAATGGAGCACCAAACGAGAGTAAAGTAACGTCAGATGTAGTCAAGGAAACTTCTAGAATAATTCATTCAGTTTAGAAAAATACCCAGTACTGTTTCCATATCTATGAATATCTATGCATAACCATTGCAAGTACACTAGCTACTGATCAAATGTAGAAGAATTTTTTTTTTGTGAATTTGTGAGTAGACAGGGGGCAGAATCATCGTAAGAAGTAGATGTAGCGCTTGTCACACAAACGAAAGGGTTCGTTAAAGATTCAGCTCAACAATTCCTTTTAATTTTATTATGTGACATTTGCAGTTTATGATGTAATTTACCATTTTTCTAATAGGGGATACCATGTGTACCTATTGATGTTACAATTAAAGTACCAATACCGACGAATGACGTATAATTGAGTTGAATACCTACTCTATGGTACAGGGACATCAGACAAGATATCTGAAGATGCCCTAATTGGGCGAAACGCGACATTCAAATAAAAATGTTAGCATCCAAGACATTCTTTTATTCAGGAATTCGACGTAACGCGGTTGCTGTACCGAACCACGCAAAAATGGAATTGAATGACTTTTAAATTCATAAATGTTTCACACAAATTTATTTTACGTTTCTGCTGACGTATATGGGTTGGTACCCTGTGAATGTATCTTCTACCTGTTCATTACCTATTTTGATTACCTAAATCGATATATTTGCATTCATGCAGAGAATGACAAGAATTTAGCCGAAATACAACTCACCTACCTTATTCTTTCATTCATGTTTACTACTCTTTCACACAATACTCATTTCACTCACATGTCTTTTCTCTGCTCTATAAGCACCTCTTGCTGGCATTCTTCCGCCCCACCCACAGCAATTGTCTGCTAAACACCGTCTGCACACCACCGAGAAGACAGACGTAATGATCAACGAAATTCCCTTTGTGTCGTCGCTCAATAAGAAGCCTAATGAGATTCCGCGACAGAAGTGGGTATCTCGTTTCGAGCCGCGTCTTGTGTTTCGTGGAAAGCAGCAGTATTTTTGTTCGCCTGGTGGTCGGGACGAAAACTGAAAGCCGCAGTCACCGAGCAGACAACAGCCTCTTTCGTCGGATATTCCTGGAACTGTGTTTAGGTGGAGCTTCTTAAAGCCGTCATAGCAGGCGCTGATGAGCTGAGAGCGGATCATAGGTAGCCATGACGAAACTGGATCCCAACAACAACGTTTTAGCTTACACTGGCCCTTTGCAGAAGTTCGTTATATCTTTCCTGACGTGAAGCTTAGCCAATATAGCGTATCGTTTGCGATACGGTTTTATAAAAGTACTACACACTTTCTCGTTGACATTACGTGACATATCAAAATAAAGCTAAATACGATTATTTCATTTACTGACCAACTAGCGACAAGGGCCGACTTCACACTGTTAACTTACAGCATCTGCTGACAGTCGACGTGTTTGGCATATTGAGTTTTGTTTCTAGGCCAGAAATTCTACTCACCTAAATGTCGAGATTGTCCGTTTGTAAGGAACTCTCCAAATTTCCTTTCTCGTTCTTTTCCATGGCTAGACTGTATTCCGTTTCCAGTAACGTTGTTACCGTCTGAAGATTAGAATCTAATGTGCTCTGTGAAAGGTGCTTAAAATGTCGGTCCCTTCATTTTCTCACATAATATTTTACCTTTTGTAAATGTCTATATTTTTCTACTATATTCTTGCACTAACCTCTGCAATATGTTTAAGCTTTTAAGGGGCAGCCCTCAGTCGCAAAGTACGAATATAATCGTAACCAGGTTTCAATGCCGCAACGGGCACCTTCTTCAGACGAAGATAAATATGTTAAAATACATGTCAAGATCTAAAATAATACAAAAAATATATGACAGAATCAGATAGTCATACCTAAAAAAGTAAATAATTGTAGCCAAGCGGAGCAGTCACTAGGGGCTGCAAAGTCTCCGCTGCTAACGTCGACGGGTTAGTTACCTGGAAGTGACCTTTGTTTGATGGAGAACTAATACATGGTGTTGAGCAGGCATTACACCCTATATACAATATTATGCGTATTAAAATAACTGCCTATGTTTACTAGTATTGTATATATATATATATATATATATATATATATATATATATATATATATATATTAGACTCCATTATTTGGAAAATTGTGCTCCACGACCAGAGAACGTCGTCGAATTGACGCGTACCTGACACCTTAAAATGTAATCTAAGTGCAAATATGTACGAGAAGCCTCAGATGTATATTTTCTATTCTGTAGGTTATTTAAGATCAGCAGTGATAGTTTTCTATAAATAAAAGACAAGATTTTACGACCTATGCAGCCTATTTCACTGTTTTCTGCATCTTTGATAACATTATTGTTCCGTGCCATCATAAATTCATATGTTGGTTGTCCACAGAAGCGTAATATTTTTTTACTAATAATTCTCGATACGTATTCCAATGAGATTATCTTCGTTTTTAAGAGTGAGAGTACGTTAGATTAACCTATGAAGTTGTTGTCTCAATTACTTTTACAGCTTAATATATCCCTTATTTTGTCGATTCCAAGAAATTCGCCATTAACTTAAATGTCTGAACCAAGCCAGGCTTCAACAAAGCTCGTCTGACATGAAACGGATGCTAGATTAAAGAAAAGGATTGTTACAAACGCTGACTCACTTAGAAAACACATAAACCTAATCATTGATCTGCTTTGGATTTCTGTGGCTATGTGGTATGAAAGGAAAGTCGGAGAAAAGATGTTTCCTCAGAAAAATCACTGTCATATGTAAAGTCAATGGATTAATTTTTATAAAATGTATCTTAAAACATCAGCAGTTTATTCAATCTTTAAAAATCTACTAGTTTCCATTGTAGACCATCATCATGGGTAAAAGGTATTAGATTACGAGAATACAAGAGATAAAATTAAATCTGTCTGATAACAGCACAAGTCAGTTTAAGTTGAAACACCAAACTGTATCATTTGTGACAATTCCATCACCGCAGCATGCATCAAATCCATTATGGAAATTGAAATTTACTTTTGCTGTTAGCCAGATTTAATTTTATTCAGTGCGTTTTCCTAATCTGTTTTACTACCATTTCACATACACTCAAAAGTACATTTTGTATCTGCCAATATCAATGATATTATGATATTAGATATATGCTATTAGATAGGCTGCAAAAATGTTTCAAATGTTTGTTAAGCTTAAGGTACTTAACTACGGGGTCATCAGTCCCTAAACGTACAAATTACTTATGAACTACCTACAACTAAGGACGGCACAAATATCCATGCCCGAGGGGGGATTCGAAACCCCGACCGTAGTGGCCGTGCAGACCGTGACTGAAGCGCCTCAGTCCCCTCGGCCACCGCGGCCGGAAGAGATAGGCAGCAGCAGAAGCTGTTTCAGTGGTACCGCCAGTATTAGTCTTATTAGTGTACTTCGAATGTTCAAATGTTTGTAAAGCTATGGGGATGAACTACAGTGGTCATCGATTCCTAGTATTACAAACTACTTAAACTAACTTATGCTAAGAATACACGCACACGATAAACGAGAGACGATAAAAGTAGTAGCCCAGTTTTGTGATTTGGGTAGCAGGATAAATTCTGATGGCCGAAGTAAAGAGGATATAAAATGTAGAATGGCTATGGGAAGAAAAGCGCTTCCGAAGAAGCGAAACTTGTTAACATCCAATATTAATTCAAATGTTAGGAAGTCCTTTCTGAAAGCATTTTCTGAAGTGTAGCATTGTATGGGAGTGAAACGTGGACGATAAGGAGTTCAAACAAAAAGATGATTGCTTTTGAAATGTGGTGCTACAAACGAATGATGAAAATTAGATGGCTAGATCACGTTATTAATAAGGTCTTAATAGAATTGGGGAGAAAAGGAACTTCTGGCATATTCTGACTAAGAGAAGGGATAGATTGGTGGGACACATTCTGAGACATCAAGGAATCGTCAACTTAGCATTACAGGTAAGTGTGTGGGGAAAAAATCGGAGAGGGAGACCGAATGACGAATACAGTAAGCAGGTTCAAAAAGCTGTAGGTTGCCGAACTTATTCTCATATAAAGAGACTTGCACAGGGTAGCGTGGAGACCTGTATCAAACCAGTCTGCAGACTCAAGACCATAACAACAACGCACACACACACACACACACACACACACACACACACACACACACACACACAAGCGCGCGCGCGCACACACACGCACGAGCGCCCCAGAGGGACGACTCGAACCTCCGACGGGGAACGGACCTGCAATCTGCAGCGAGGCGACTGAGAATGCACGGCTGTTCCTGCGCAGCTAGAATTTAGTCAGTACTGTTTATTTAATTCCTCTGACATGTATTCCATCCGTTTTATTACGTTATTAATACCCTACTAATAGTTTATCTATTAAAATCATTGTTATATTATAACTCAGATCTAAAAAGTACTACATGTGTAAAACCCTGCCCCTAATCTGGTCTAAATAAATAGGAAACACCAGAGCATTAGATATCAAAAGATCCACTTTCTTTTGTACTCGTAGTTGCTACTTATATGCATGATTATGTATATATAGCAAACTACTCTTCGTGTTAAATATTCCATTGGCCTTCTCGGAGAATTAATATTAAACACCAGTGCTTCAAGTTTCATGTACACATATTTATATGTTGTTTTATCATGCTAATGACCCGATGTCCTGTCATATTATGAAGTGAAATACGCTATCTACTGCAACCACTGAGTGAAATTAGGTCACAGAAAATATAATTTGTTTTTTACACAGGCGCTAACTTACTTTAGTCGTAACTGCAGAGTAGGCATTTCACATCAGTAAATCGTAGCTTAACTGCCCATCCCTATGAAGCACAGACATTGATGAGTTGAGGTGGCTTGCCTCCCTCACCTGTAGAGACAGCTGTACTGTAGGTACAACCACAGCTGAGAAGAGGCCAGACAAACATGTGATTCAGAAAAAGGGGCAGTAGCCTTGCCAATAAAAATGTTCAAATGTTTGTAAAGCTTATCGGACTTAACTGCGGGGTCATCAGCCCCTAAAGTTACAAACTACTTATGAACTACCTTATACTAAAGACAACACAAACATCCATGCCGGAGGGAGGATTCGAACCTCCGATGCGGGAGACCGCGCGATCCGCTATATGGGGCTCCAGACCGCTCGGCCCTTTCAATAGCTGCAGGGGCAACAGTCTAGATGACTGACTGATCTGGCCTTGTAACATTAACTAACGTGGGTTTTCCACACATTTACGTAAAGTAGGTTTAAAAAACAGTCATTACTTTTCGCGTGGACACAGCTCTAATTTAGGGATACGTAATGATGGTGTCCTATTGAGTCAAAAATTCTTGAGGCAAAATAGTCCCCCATTCGGAACTCCGGGTGGGGACAACTCAAGAGGATCAGTAAAAACGAAACTGGTATTCTACATATCGGAGCTTGAAATGTTCTATCCCTTAATCGGACAAAGTTAGAAAATTGGATAAGATGAAGTTAGATATGGTGGGTATCAGTGAAGTTCGTTAGAAGGGCTAAACATAATATTTGGTCCGGTGTGTACAGGCTTATAAATACAGACTCAGATTGTGATAACGCAAAAGGAGACCGTAATGAATAAGAAAATAGGGATTCGGGTATGTTTCTATGAACAGCATCGTGAACACATTGTCGTAGCCACGATAACTCGACTACGATAGTGGAAGTTAATATTGACGAGATTGAACAGATCTTGAGACAGGACTGTAAAACTTGACTGTGATGGAGGAGTGCAATTCAGTAGTAGGGAAAGAATAGGGAAAGAAGCGAAGGAAAAAGAGTAATTGACAATGGACTGGCGAAAAGGAATGAAAGAGGACATCGCATGGTTAAATTCAATTAATCACCACAAACACTTGGTTTATGAATCATGAAATAAGTTTGTATACGTGGAAGAGAGTAGAAGGCACCATAAGATTTATGATTAATCTTATAAAAGTAAGGCATATATTTCGGAACCAAGTTTTAAAGTGTAAGATATATTCAAGGGTAGATATACACTCTGACCTTAAATTATCGTTAGGAATTGTAGATTAAAACTGAATAAAGTGCAAAAGTTAGAATAATAAGAAATTGGAACCTAGATCAATTGAAAGAACTTGAGGTTTTTAAAAGTTCCAAGGAGAACATTAGACATCGTCTAATTAAAAAGGGGGAAAGGAAAACAGTAGATTAAGCACAGAGAGCTTTGAGAGATAAAATAGTGAATGCCGCAAAGGGGAAAATATGTGGAGTGGTAAGGCCTAGAAGAAATCCTCGGATAACACTCGAGATTTAATTGATGAAAATAATTTCAGTAAATAGATTGGAGATGGCTAAAAAAAGAGGTTGACAGAAAGCTCAAATTGGCTAAGCATGATTGGCTAGAGGAGAAAAAGCAAGTAGAAGAATGTATGACTAGTGGAAAGACAAAAAACCGCCTACAAAAAATAAAAGAGCGAAGAAAAGCAGTGTAGTGGCACATATTCCACCGTAATGCGCAATGTTACCTTCGAATCTATCTGGCTTTCATCTTTGGGTCCTCTTTTATCATTAATAAAACGATAAAATGTAACTGACGAAAACATGCTTAGAGGTAAAGAAAAGTATAGTGTTTCTTATTTGTTTTTAGGTCTCCTTCAATAAGGTTGCAGCTATACAGATTCTACAGGGCAATTAGCCATCTTTTGCAACATAAATAATACTCTCATTAGTATCAGACACGTCTTGATTTATTTAAAAGCATTGTTAGTGGTCAACTGTAACAACATATTTGTTTCTGATTTTTGGCTTGCTGTTAGAGGTTTTGAAATTGAGAATGGTACAAAATATTACACTGCTCAAAACAATTAGGGCATCAGGTGAGAGACATCATTCACAATATACATACGGTAACGTATTTTCATTATAGTCGACGCAATCGACTTGGGAGAGTCGTCAACTGCACTAATATTTGAAATCTGAAATGCTATATTGTCTGATTACCAGTCAGCAGTTGCAAATGTTTTTCTTTATATTTTTACTTTCTTTCTTTATTTATTTTCTGCATTTACATGTTCTGATCTATCATGATCGCCTTCAGAATCTTCGTAACTGCGACTGCAACACGTCTCATCTACCTTATAACAATTACTGTCATAACAATTACTGTAATAACATAGACGAGACGTGTTGCAGTCGTAGCTACGAAGATTCTGAAGATGATGGAACAGAACCTGTAAATGCAAAAAATAGAATAAATAAATAAATAAAAACATTTGCAACTGTTGACTGGTAATCAGACAAAGTATGATTTCAAATAACGTATTTTATTTAGATTTTTGTTATTACTGTAATTTATGATACAATTCTATATTTTGGTTTCAACTTTTTAATTCAGGTTTTCATGGAGATTACTTAGAGCATGGCTCCATGTGGCTACACTATTACTGAAAAAGACATTTTCGTTGCTCTATAACATGGTTTGTATGGCCAGTACACTTGCACACCTGCTTGGCATGGACAGTATGAAATTATCAATCAGCTCTTGAGGGATATTTGGCCATTTTTTCTTGAGTGCAATATCTCTATTTGAAAAAAAAATAAAAAAAATAAATAAAAACTGGTTGGGTGTGAGGTAGGTCTTAGGAGGTGAAAGAGATGATATTACGGCAATATCAGGTTGGTTCGTTTAACAAGAGAGGAGTAAAAAAACATTATGGGTGTGATTGCAAGGAAGAGGCGGAGGCAGCTAAGGGTACGCAGGGGAAGGATGTGAAGTGCTTGGATATATTCTTTGGGAGTAGTTTCTGTCACCTTTTTACTGGCATCTAATCTTTGTATTTTGCCCTAGGAAAAGGTTTAGTATCACACAAACACTTTGTTGAGTAAACTACTTTCTATTGACTGTTAAGAACAACTTTAAGTTCAAAGAAAATTTTTACTAACAATTATTGAATCCCCTCTTCCTTTTTTAGCAGCTCAATTATTTCTCTTTATGATGACTTTTACAGACAGGAAACTTGCGAATTTACTTTATTTCGTTTCCCCATTAACATAGCTTTTAACACATTAGAATGGAAATTCGTCCGTCAACATTTCACCCATAGAGTTACGATGTAATATATACATCGTAATTCTAAGGGTGAAATGCTGACGTGTGTCAGTGTGTGTGTGGGGGGGTGGGGTGTAAGGGGGGATGTGTAATCCACACATTCTACTCACTGCATCTATTTTAACTAAATATGGTACGCATATTTCTTACTATTCAGACAATAGTCGCTGTAAAGTTAAGAACAAACTACTACACGTAGCACAAGAGATATAACGTCAAAAACAATTAGTCATAAAAAACTGTCGCATCCTACGAGAAACTGATAACGAGACTTTATTCATCCACTATTTGAAAATAAGTGACTTGAAAACTGATTTAAACATGGTTTTAAACATTTACGTTTTCTCGCTGACAACCCCAACTAAATTAAAGAAAGTAGGCTATCTATTTTTATTCTTCTGTGGAGTAAAATACGCCATGCGACATGAAGTTACAATTTATTACTTCGAAATTAAATCAAATTCCACCCATAGCTCAGGAGATATGCAGTCATATACCATAAGGTTCATAGAGAAACCCCATGACGAATGATTTTATTACGTTGTTACTACTAACTATATTCACGGCATATTTTGCAGACATTACGCACATATACCTCTGAATGCACCTCTAATATCATAGTAGCACACGGAATTCATTAGATATGACATCAAACAATGAAAAATATGAAGAACCGCCCGATCATACATGAGGTTGTAATTTATTACATCTTTACTATCAGCTCTCTTCAAGACAAATTTTTCGGCCAGTTTCCTAAGTTTCCAGCGTAAGTTACTGCAAAATTGCTTGATTGTAGAACATATTGATATTGTTCAGGTGAGGAATGAGGTGCATGAAAACTGAAGTGAAATTGAGACATTGGGAAGATGTAGATGAATTAATATATGAATGGAACAAATACACATCTGGGCAAACCAGAAACTCTAGTAGATAATAAAGAAGACGCTACGTAGAATAATTGGATGATATCTGTAAGCTCCCAAAAATCATTGCGCACTCGCCAACATTCTAGCAGCCTGCATGACCAAGCATTGCAGTGGCGACTTTGTAATAGAATAGCATAGTTAAAAATAACCAGCCACCACAACAGACGGTTATGCAAGCAGTTCTCTGTAGAGAAACGCGCACAGGATCGCACTGAAAACGGAACAGTTTTCAATTTTTAACAACACGATAAATCAGTCAAAGCTGCAGGCCGTCAATTCAACTAAATAACTAGTTGTAACAATTACGAACAACTTGAATTTGAAGGAAAACATAGATAATATTGTAGGGAAAAAGAACGAAAGACTATGCCTTTCGTTGGCAGAACAGTAAGAAAAATGTCAAATGTTTGTAAATATATTGGACGAAACTGCGTGATCATCAGTTCGTAGCTTACAAACTACTTACATTAAGGTAAACTAACCTAAGGACAACACACACACACACACACACACACACACACACACACACACACACACATGCCCCAGGGAGGACTCGTACCTCCGACGGCAAGCAACCGCGCGCTAAGCAGCGAGGCGCCTTAGACCGCTCGGCTACTCTACCGCGGCAGTACACTTATAAGATGCAACAGATCTACTAAAGTATCTGTTTACATCATACTTGTGCGCCCTATTTTGCAGTATTGTTGCGCATTTTGGGATCCTCATTATGTGGGACTGACGGACGATTTAGAGAAAGTTGAGTAAAATTCAGCTTGTTTTTTATTATCTCGATATGAGGGGAAGGGGAGGGGGAGGTGTGCCGCTGGAAGTGATGCACGAGTTGGGATGGAAATCATTAAAAGAAAGCCGCTATTCCTTGCGACGAGATCAATTTGCGAAATTTCTTTCACCAGCTTTGTCGTCAGAATGCGAACATATCTTGTTAACACCCATCTACATAGGCAGGCATGATCATCAAAATAAAATGAGAGAAATAGGATCGAAAAAAAAATGTTCCTTTTTCCCTCGAGCTATTAGAGAATGGAACTGTAGAGAAATATCATAAAAGCAGGTTCGATGAACACTCTACCATGTACTTCAATGTGACTTGGACAGTATTTATGTAGATGTAGATCTTATGAGGCATTAATTCAAAATATAAAAACTAGTGTCACAAACACCAGGATTTCAGAAATGCACGGTGATTGTTTTCCGCTTGGTAAAAACTCGAGGGACATCGAAGAGGCCGGCCGCGGTGGCCGAGGAGACTGAGGCGCTTCAGTCACGGTCTGCACGGCCATTACGGTCGGGGGTTCGAATCCCCCCTCGGGCATGGATATTTGTGCCGTCCTAGTTCGTAAGTAGTTCATAAGTAGTTTGTAAGTTTAGGGACTGATGACCCCGTAGTTAAGTCCCATAAGCTTTACAAACACTTGAATATTTGATCGAAGAGATCACGCGAAACGAATCAAGTCTAATGAACTCATCTCCGGAACTGTGTGGATTGCATGCTACACACAATTTATTCCATCATATTTTGTTACATAGATCGAGGTTTATTCAAAATGTCCAAATGTTTGCAGAGATTATGGGACTTAACTGCGGGGTCATCAGTCCCTAAAGTTACAAACTACTTGTGAACTACCTTATACTAAAGACGACACAAACATCCATACCCGAGAGGGATTCGATCCCCCGACCATAGCGGCCGTGCAAACTGTGACTGGCGCGCCGCAGACCGCTCGGCCACTGCGGCCGGCTAGGTTTATTATGCGCTGTACCATGAATCTACATTAATATGTTGAAAATGGTTTCCATCTACGTCAACACAAGCATCTACGTGTTTCAAACTTTCGCATTGACCAGATTGCAACCGAACAGAGGCACAATGGATGCGCTATTCTAGTGTCTCCTCTTGCGGCATGGGGTCTGCATACGCGATACTTTTGAGGTGGCCCCGTGAACAGAAATCGCACGGGTTACGATCCGGTGAACGAGCAGGCCCTGCAACTGCTGCTCTTCGTCCGATCCGTATACGGGGCAAGACAACACTGAGATGCTTCCGGACGTCAACGGCGAAGTGTGCTTGAGCAGCCACATAACCCTCCGAATCAGCAACGGCAGTTCTTCCAGCAAGGGAGGCAAAGTCACAAGCAAGAAACGCAAGAAACGGCCTCTTAGGCGACGTGGGTGGAAGACTAATCGCAAAATACGGTCACCAAACGTCCTGGCGCACACATTCCGGCTGCAGCAATTCTGATGAGTCGATGTCATCATACCAAGGGAGTTCTACATACTATCCTACAAATGACAGAGACAATAGAAGGTATATACATATGGCGTCTGTTCCTAAAGAACAGACGTCACTTCTGATCCTGCAGTTGTTATTATTTAATGTTCACAGAATACATGACATCAACTGCGATTGGGCAAAGCTGAAAATGTGTACCCAGCCGGGATTCGAAGCCGGGTCTCCTGCTTTCTAGGCAGTTGCGCTGACCACTACACCACTGGGGACACAGTGATCACCGCACCTGCAAGGACTACCTAAGTACGCCTCCCGTCAGATACAAATTCCCAGCTTCGCCCTGCCCACAGTACTCAAACTCGTAGTTGTGAAACTAATTCCCGTAAGAGTAAGGGCTTCAAACTAATGTCATGTTGATGTCATGTATTCTGTGAATATTAAATAATAACAACTGCAGGATCAGAAGTGACGTCTGTTCTTTAGGAACAGACGCCACATGTATATATATAATATGCCGGTGACGGGCAATGATCCTATCGTTAGTGGGGAGGGGTGGGCAAGTTTGAAGCCCTTACTCTTACGGGAATTAGTTTCACAACTACGAGTTTGAGTACTGTGGGCAGGGCGAAGCTGGGAATTTGTATCTGACGGGAGGCGTACTTAGGTAGTCCTTGCAGGTGCGGTGATCACTGTGTCCCCAGTGGTGTTGTAGTCGTCAGCGCAACTCCCTAGAAAGCAGGAGACCCGGGTTCGAATCCCGGCTGGGTACACATTTTCAGCTTTGCCCAATCGCAGTTGATGTCATGTATTCTGTGAATATTAAACAATATAAGGTAATTCTCCGCAGTGTAGAAAATGGCTATGTACAGTCGCAATGGGCACAGTTAACTGTGGGGTGCCCCAGGGTTCTGTTTTGGGACTATTGCTGTTTCTTATTTCTATAAATGATATGCCTTTGAGTATAATAGGTGATTGTAAAATATTTTTGTTTGCTGATGATACCAGCTTGGTTGTGAAGGATTTTCTTCGTAATTTTGACATAGTATCAAATAATGCAGTTCAAGAAATAAGTTCATGGCTTATAGAAAACAAGTTGATGTTAAATCACAGTAAAACTCTGGTTTTACAATTTCTAACACATAATTTCACGAAAGTTGACATTTTGATTACACATAATGGGCACACGATAAGTGAGACTGAACAGTTCAAATTTCTACGTGTTCAGATGGACAGTAAGCTGTCGTGGAAAGCCCATGTTCAGTATCTTGTTCCAAAACTAAATTCTGCTATATTTACCATTAGAACAAAATCTGAAATAAGTGATTTTTCAACACGAAAAGTAGTATATTACGCTTACTTTCTCTCACTTATGACGTACGGCATTATTTTTTGGGGTAACTCGCCTGAGGCAAAAAGGATATTTCTGGCTCAGAAACGGGCGGTTCGAACAATATGTGGTGTAAGTTCAGGAACGTCATGTCGTCCCTGTTCAGTAGTCTGGGAATTTTGACACTGGCGTCGCAGTACGTTTTTTCTTTAATGTCGTTTGTTGTTAATAATATTTGCTTATTTCCAGGAGTTAGTAGTTTTCACTCGGTGAATACTAGACAGAAGTCGAATCTACATTTGCATCAGACCACCTTGACGCTTGTGCAGAAAGGTGTACAGTATTCTGCAGAATCCATTTTCAATAATCTGCCACAAGAACTAAAGAATCTTAGCACTAACGCACACGCTTTCAAATCTAAATTGAAGAGTTACCTCGTGGCTCACTCCTTTTATTCTGTCGAAGAACTCCACATTATTATTATTATTATATTATTATTATTATTATTATTATTACTGTTTTGGATGCGAGGCGACGTCCGCGTGGTCTGACGCGCTGCCGCTCCAGGCGGACCTTCGAGTGCTTCCTCGAGCATGGGTGTGTATATTATTAATATAAGGTTCAGGGAGCGATGATCCTAGTAGTTTAATTCCACCGTTACACAAAATTTGATGACTCATGAAAGCTGAGGACACTAATCACCTAAAGGAAATATCGACGTGATCGGGCTGTATTTTCATACCTTCCTTTCGGTGCACATTACTCTTGATCAACAATTCAGAGGAAGTTGCGATTTTGTGTCAACACTGAGTGACATTAACTCATGCTGAAATGTGGAATTTATTGAAATATCTGTTATAGTTTAAGAATTACAATATTTTGCCTAATACATATTTTAATAATACACGTCCGCATTCTGGAGCCATTTTCTGATGCAACGTCAGTCAAAAAGCATTTAGACTGCTATCAACATTCCTAGAAACACATTATGCCTCTTGTTTTTTAGTTTGGAGTATACCTGAGGAAATGAGGAAACAGAAAAACCCTTTTACCACTTCATTACTATTTTGTCTAAAAATTACCGTTACAATTTTATACAGAATGACAAACGTAGATCATCACTGCAATGTATTAGGCATAATACAAAGATACTTTCCCATTCTTCAATTCGGAGAAATTTGGTGAACATACCTAAAACCATTATGAACTTATAATTATCTATGTCAAAAGTCAGTCTGAAGCGTTTCGCCCTTTTGAATCATCATCAAATTATCTGAAGTCAAGAAACGCTTATGAAGTTGTGCATACTACATATATGCACAAGAACTTTAACAGTTATGAGAAAGTAACAACTCTGGAGGTGTGGAACGGGATTACCATCTATGGCTTAGTTCTATGCTGTACGATCCAAAATTGAGTTTATAGAAAGCAAAAGAGAATAAACTTACGTAAATATATGATGAGCTATTTGTCATCATCATAAAATAAATCAGCTAGGAAGAAAATCTATCGTCATGGCTGTATTTTTTTTTCCTCAAATGTGAGAATTTAGGCAAATTTAAAGAGCTATACCAAGCTGCTAAATGCGAATGCGCAACATCATGACGAAAATGGAGTGACGTTATGCGAAACCAAAGCCTTGTTAGTACAGCTCAGAGTGGCCAGACAGAATGCGGATGGCGATGGCTTCCGACCTCGTTGCGGGCCAAAACAGATATGAAGCCGTACGTGCAAATGATTTATTGACGATCTCGGTGGGTAGACGGCATTGTTCACCGGTGTAGTTAAGAGCACCAAATACATAATTGTAAAATAAATTAATAACAGTGAAAAAGGCATGAAATTAAAATAATGCAAAGCAACTAGGGAATAGCTGCGAGATCGCCATCTTGTGTAGCCATAAAATAGTAAAAATCAAGTCAAAACTAGTGTCTAAAATAGTAAAGTACTAGTCACAACAGGTGCAATTAAAAGGAATACAAGTTAACATTACATATATTACAAATTCATAAAATCCGTGAAGATATGAAAATGTTAAGTACTAGTAAAAGCTAGTGCAATTGCTGGAAAATACGCTTAACTATCTACAAAGAGAGATGTACCTGGGATCGTGTGACACTTCTAATATAAGATCTCGAGTAAAGGAGTAGACGAACTTCTCGTGAAATGTGATACAGTTAGAAAAACTGGCTAATCACTTATACGATACGGTGTAAGTGGATGGTATAATTCTCAAAACAAAAATATAGAGTATTTGTGGAATAATATATTGGGTACCATGATGTCATAGTACGATTGGTTTTTACTAACCAGCTGATCGTTCAACAAACTGCCTTTCTCCCCATTTGAGTGTTTGACCATTTCAATTTCTTCCAAAAGGTCGAGTTTTTTTCCTTTGTGGGCGTTGTGGAGTACCCATAAATTCTTCAAAGTTGGTGGCTGATGGCCGCTCGATTTAAGATGCTCGGCAAAGGCTGAATGGTGTTTCACTTGTGCTGTCTTATTACGTAAATGCTCGCTAAATCTAGTTCGATATTTTCTACCATTTTGGCCAACATACGATGCATCAATCCAACACATTCATTTCTGTAAACAATGGAGCCATCATATTTATCGTAATTAGTATTGCCTGTGGTCGAAAATCGACCAATTGTGTTTACAATGGTCACTGGGGGTAAAATTTTACGAATCATGTTGGCGGCCTCGCGTGATTATGTTGGCAACATCAACAACACGGTAGAATGACTCGATTAGTGTATTGTACAGACCATGAAGTAAACAAATAATGCTGTTCCTGCTTTATGGTTGACAGGTTCTTGTATGTACCCTCGTCCGCTCAGTAAAAATAATTTCCCTCGTAAAGCGAAGATTCTCTGAGAAAACATCAGCGTTATCAAGCGATTGGCTAAAATGAACACTCACAGACTCACAGGATTCTCGCTATTCAGCATCTGTTGCCAACATTATCATAGGAGGCCGCTGGGATATTTGGTAAAATTTAACCGGCACTGGGAGGTATGAAACGGTATCTTTTACGTGTTAAGGAAAATGCCTGACACAATAACATCAAATAAAAACGGAAGTATATACTTCTTATGCCATTTTCGAATTACATAACTTTCATTAGCCTAATATTTGAAATGGAACTACAATTTCGGTGTTCATATATTTATACAACGCCAAGAAATAAATTTATTTCGATACTGCGATATTCAGATATACGAAACACATGGCTATAAGATGTGTTGAGTCAAAAGAAAATACCAGATACCTTATTAAAACATATTACTGGGACTGGGCGTACAAAAAATTCAATACAACCGACTGATAATATAACATATATGCACAGGCAAAGCCGAATGTGCCAATGGGTCATAATACATGCTTATACTCAGGTATTGCACTACATATCATTTGATGAAGAGAGGGAAGTAGGGAAGAGGAGAAGGATGGGAGAAAGGGGGAGGGGGCAATTATAACATAAAAAACTAAACAGCAAACTTCACTGGAAAAATAACTACAGAGAGAGAGAGAGTTCAGCGATCAATCACGCTTGAGTAGATTTGCTGACATCTTTCGTACTATTCTGCTTTTTATTTTCGAATCAGGTTATCCTACATTTACAAAATTCTGTATCATATCTCCGCATCTAAGACTCTACTGAGATTAATAAATACTCCGCACGCCTCCAAGGCGCCCCCGCGCGTCGGGACGTTACCACACCAGGGGAAGTTGAGGTCTCCAGTTCATTAATAATTAGCAGGCTACGCGCAGCCTCAGCGTCCGGTGTCGCTATTAATTCAGCACATACTCGGCAAGAAGACTCCCGTGCGTTACGTGCTACGGTCCAGGAAGTGAGGCTTACCCTACGACCAGAGCGTACAACACACGAATATTTTAACACGCTGAGGTACGATAAAAAGCAAAAGTACTAATTTTTCTATAAATTGTCAAAGTAAACAAAATTTGTAATCATGCATTTAAAGCGAAACATGCCCAATTGGTGAAGTCAGATTTCCCAGGTCCAGAGTCATTTAATAAATGAGAGGCGAGAAGAAAATATGTGGAATATCTCAAAATAGCTTTCGGAAAATACAATATTCTGGCATATTTTATCCACCTACGTGATAAAAAAAACTCTAAGAAAAAACAGGTACAGAAACGAAATTGGTGTTCTTACCAATCTGACGACATACAAATAAAACTCTAGTATCAAACACAAGGTAGTAAATTTGAAAAATTATCTCCAATCAGAAAAATATAATGTTCAACAATTATGTGGGTCACATGGAGGTTGTTATTTGAACATTCCTTCAAAAATGTTCAATTGTTTGTATAGCTTATGGGAATTAACTACGGGGTCATCAGTCCCTAAATTTACAAACTACTTATGATCTATCTAAGGACGGCACAAATATCCATGCCCGAGGGGGGATTCGACCCACGACCGTAGTGGCCATTCAGACTGGGACTGGAGCGCCTCAGTCCCCTCGGCCAACGCGACCGGCTGCACATTCGTGATACAAAAGTAGTAACATACAGAAAACAACAATTTGTATGACTTATTATAAAAGTAATTTAAATATCACGTATGTTTTCTCTATCTTCACATATAAAAAGTTTCGTGTCACGGTGTTCGTCCGCGATGAACTCCAAAACTAATCAACCGATCTTAATGAATTTTTGGAAAGTGTGTGTTGATTCTGACCAACTTAGAAGATAGGAGGGTTCTTATCTTTATTAATAACCTCAATCTTGTTTTTTACTGCAAATTAAATATTTTTATCTACATCCGGTAACTACCCAATAATTGGCGCCGTTCTTTAACGTTTAATGTGCGCTACTAGCAAATAACTTGGTTGGAGATGGAAATATCACGGATAGAAAACTCGCTGGATTTTATTCACTTTGAGTCTGTAACCCTACTTTCACTTATCGATGGCAGGAGTCGCCATAAAAGGAATGTGGTTCAGATTAGACGTCAAACTGTAGGCCCCCTTTTCTTAATTGAATAACTGCGATAAGTTAAGGTAAGTAAGAGTCGGAAATGGTGTCCAATCGACTTGCACCACTTCACTAAGCCACAGTATATTAGATTATATTCAGTTTAGAACGTTTCATTGATGCTAGAATTTACATCACATTACACATTCTTTTTCAAATCTACAAAAGATATACCTGTGCTTTTTAAATTTTTCGTGTGAAAGAATTAGCAAAAATGTCAATATTTGCCTTTTCTTACTGGTTGGTAAATCTCCACTCAATACAAATTGGACTCATCTTATATGGATTTTTTTAAATTTCAAATCGCCTATGCTGCCACCTCCTAAAATGTTTAGTATTCAGAGTACTACAGCAATGTAACATACACAGTCACGACACATTGATTTTTGTTATAAGTCACAACAGCAGAGCTCCAAGCGGCAGGCGAGGTACATTTCTCAATACTATATCGGATGATTGTGAATAGTGTCATTTAAATTGATTTTAACATACTTTTTACAATGGGGAAGTTATGTAGTGCCATAAAAATAGGTAATTTGCAGAAAGTAACTCCATATTTGTCTTTATGGTGTTTCCAAAGACTCATCGGTATTTTGGAGGACAGTTTATTTAAGATTATCTTGAAATCCACAACTCTTTAATCAAGAATTTCAGTTTCTATTAAGAGCGAAACCTGCTAATAAGCAACAGAAGACCCAACCATCTACAGAAAGACGTCGGTTTTCTACTCAGAAATGTCAGTATTTGTTCATTACAAACCCAGCCAAATCAGTAAATGTTTAACATAAGAAACTTATATAGAATGTAATACCTACAGTATTAAATGTACAAGATCAACTGTAGCTAAAGGGAAATCCTCACAACGTGACAATAAAACCATCGAAAGCAAAAGCACAGTTTCCCAACAAAGCAGAATCCAATTCCTCAATTGTTACTACATCTGAACCACAAACGGCAAGAATCTGCAAGACATTCCTTTTATAATCAAAAGTAATTATACTCAAAAATATATGGGTTTGTAACAAAGACGAGTGTAGTACAAAAATATTCCAATCATTAGAGCAGGCTACAAATCGAATTTTTTACACGTCAAAGAGAGGTCCTGTCATATAGAAACAGACCATAACAGGAATTAATTTTTCTCGGTTATTTATAGTCTCTCACTTTCTGCAGAATAGGCTACAAAATATACACGTATTCGTATTTCCCCACAAATAAGTTGTTTATATCACTGAATCAGAGAAATTCGGCTGTTTTTAAATTTATTTCACGATTATTTATGTCTCTAGATATTTTACTAATGTTTGGAACGCAAAAATTACAGAAACAATTTGGTTAATTATGCAGAAAAGTAATTACAAACATTTCTCTTGCGGCACCTTGCTCATCACTTGGAGCTCTAGTGTCGTTGCAACTGTATGTTGGTAACAAATTAAACATCAGCGAGTTTCTCTTTACCGGACAACTTTTCCATATTTTATCACCGTTTAAACCTTCCCCGGACTTGCACAAATATTTCAAGACTAAAATCAGCCAAATCGGTTTAGCTGTTCTCGAGTTTTAGCGAGACTAAAGAACAGCAATTCATTACCGGTTACAAACATTTTAGTCCATGTTAAAATCAACTAAATAAGTCCTACAATATCATCGTTCGCCATATGGTTGTCTTCCGTGGGTTGACAGGTCTCTATGTGGACGCTTTAAAACATAGGGCCTGTCAGCCAACGAAAAGTAACCATGTCCCTAAGTTGATGGTATTGTAGGATTTATTTGCTTGATTTGAAAATGGACTAAAGTCTCCGAAACCGGTAAGAAAATGATGATAATAGTAATAATTAAAATGATAAGGATAATAACTACATGCGATCTTCCTATCGGTTCTCACGAATAAGACTTGGGCAATACATAACTCAGGGTAGTAAAAGTTTATGGCTCGTTGTTCATAGGGGTGAGTTATGTATGTCAGCTTCTATGCCCTAAAAAGCTACCCAATCTGTTTAAACAAGATCAATAATTAATCTGTAGTTTAGCCAGTCTGCATATGACGTGAAAATATATTTAACAAACATAAATTAAACCTCTGAATGGCCAACAACATGGATTCTAAGATAAAGAAGTGATTCACTACCGCAGTAATTCTTTATAAATGGAGTTTATTACTCTTATTAGACATGAAACGCGGAGGTGGTCCTGCTTTATACATCGGTAAATAACTAAATATTTCCGCAACTATTGTTCATGAGAGGCACAATAAGAAGCACACGCACTCGGGAGTAAAAGTTCCAAATTATCACTCGTAAGTTAGAGTAGTCCATCGAACATTGCAGTTCCAAGATAATCCGTGGTAAAAGTATTTCTTATAAAACACAGTTTGTCATCTCACGAGTACACGATTGCTGAATTCCACAGCTCTACTACCGTGCATAGTTTATCACTTTTCAAGCAGAGACTAAGTTCTGCAGTCACAGTCCCGTAAATTTTCTAAGTCCACACATGCCTATCTCTTCAAATCACTAGTTCGTAACGCGACTTCAGACCGTCCAGCGTCACAACCTTTCACCACCACGTCCAAGTTACGAGTCCCTTCCCACGCGTTTGAAGGCATACTCTCCCTGCTTCCAAAATTGTATCCTTCCGCGCATCCTAACGCCTCATCTTTAAAATATAATCTCCCTTCCTAAATATTATACTTTTGAATATCACAGAACTAAATGCTTTGACCACCTCCCTACAAATGTTGTTTACATTTAACAAACATATATATATTTAACAACACTAAAAACGGTTGAGACTGAATCTCTTTGCTCAGATAGCCATTAAGCGTGGCGTCTCATTGTTCAAATATACTGCCGCCGTCGAAATATAGTTATACAATTAATATTTAATTTGTCATGACTTTTTTGCTAATATATTCAGTTCTTGTCCACAAATACATATTATTGTCTATATATAAATTATCTGCTGCATATCTACTATTTTTAGTCGGCCATGAAGTATTTCAGTGGCAGTCTACATTATAAAAATGAACGTTACTAAGAATAATATGAAATATAATAAAATACATACATAAATGTAATGCGCTTTGCTGGGTTCATGTTCTGTGTTTCTGTGGTGGAATCTATGTTCTGACACAATAATATTACTACCTCAATGAAGAGCAGAACAAGAGTGTAAAATGAAGTTTATTGAAAGAATACGGAAATATTTGCCGTATGATCATTCCCTAATTTTATATGGATTTTTAGAATAATGTGTGTGGCAATATTGTATTTCAGTTGCAATCTGCAATAGCCGCCATCGCTCAGCCAAGCGTTTTCGGTTTCCGAGCACTTTAGGGAAACCCTGACTACCTGTCCATTCACTAGGTTCAAACTTTTAGCCGGCCGGCTGGGGAACCCAACAGCCTGGCAAAACCCGCCTTTCACGTGGAAACAATCAGATTCCCCCTTTATCTGTAATATCACATACGTATGACTGATAATTATAGAAAATTTCTTAATATTTAAATTTATTGATCAAAAATGTAAATACGATGTGGGCAAATCGCTTGATAGGCAATATATGTTTGCGAATTCGAAATATTGAGACTATTCGACCGTTTCAGGACACTGAAAGAAATTCAGCGTCGTAGTGCATAACTTGTGGTGGACCGGCATTCGTGCCCGGATTTTCTGCTTTGGGCCAGCGCTCGCCATAACCAATTAGACTATCCAGGCTTCCCTTCCTGGCCAAATTCTGCCTGGATAGCCTAATCCGGGTTCGAATCCCGGTCCAACACAAATTATCAACTTTGTCGTTGAATTTATTTCAACCCCCGAAAACGATCAAAATTTCATAATTTCAATTTCGTAAATTTACGGCCGTTGCTGTCAACTGGTGGTGTCTGTTCTTTCGGACATGTCCGAAAAAAACAGTGAAACACTACCAATAAAAATAAATAAATATATAATAATTAACTTCGCGAGTTGAAGATTATAGATAGGATCGTTTTTCTTTCTCTCTAATAAAAAATAATTTCTGAAAATCCTACATTCACTTGTTTTACCCCCGGAGAGAAAGAACAGGTAACCGCTTCATTTGGTTGTTTTTTTGTCGCCATTGTGTTAAGATGCACTGCTAGTAGCTCTTCATGTTCACCATTAAAATTGCTGTAAGAGTAGTGCTAAATGCAAAAAGATATACCATGAAATAAATAAGTTCAATAATTAAATGGCGGAGGTGTTCTTATTTGATTTCCCGCCTCATAGTGGCGTAGATAATTTACCATTTGCGTGTTACAGAATTGGACGCCATTACGACTGATGAATAACAGTGCAGTGATTGTAAAACATTTTATTAACATTAGAATCCAAACCTCCCCCTTCACAACAGTATTAATTTTTTTCCTTTTCATTTATATTAAACTATAGTATTTGACGAAGTCTGAATTTTCAATTTCTTTGATATTTTACCAACCGCTAACGCGGAGTTCGCAACAAATATTTATCGCACGGTCCATTGCACATCAAAATTCCACCCGTCAAATTCTTGGTCACGATGGTGTTTTATCTTCCTATTATTCTCACGTTTAATTTACTGATATCTGTCTGAAGGTAACGCCTGTCAATTTTTTTATAACGTAGTTGCCGCCAACATTCCGCTTATTTCTGACGTTATCCAAAATGAATAGAAGAATATTTAATAGCATACCCTCCATGTATCCTCCATTACTCCCCGATTCAAAGCTTTCACGTGATATTTTAGTTAACGTCTCAAACCCCAACAACTGACAGGCGCTACATTATAAAAGACACTACATCAACATGTAGCGTGCTACTATAGTAGTGCCCCCTGCCCATTAGTTCCTCTTGCTGGCAGCCTATACCGGATTCCGACTAGGGATCGAACGTATGAATACGTCCGCAATGTAATTGTTAATTGCCTGTACACAGTTGTAGATATGGTGTCCGTTCTTTTCGGACATTTCAGAAACGAACGGACACCATATCAACAATTGTAAAATATATATTTGGTTTGCCGCTACAAATACATTTCGTAATTTGCCTGTTCGATGTTGCTATTCGGAGACTCAGGCAATTTTCTTTAGTGAATGAAGAGTATTTTGGGAAAATACTTTTTTATGTAGGCGGAAATTAGATTTGTTACATAACTATTCAGAACAGTTTGAAATCAGTGTTTAAATTGCAAACGTGCTACATGTTGACGGTAGCAGTGAGCAGACATGGGTGAAATTTGGTACCATTGTGACGTGATTAACCCGTCTCACACTCAACATGAATTTGTAAGCTATGACGTTATTCTCGCAAATGTCAACATCTTCCACCTGCGGTCATCTATTTATTTTTTCCATGATGCCCTTAAAATCGCCCCAGTCAAATTCCGGGATGGTTTCTTTGAAAGGACACGGCCGATTTCCTTCCTAATAATCACGTTGTCGATGGGAAGTTAATCTACGTGGGGTATTCAGCAATTCTTAAGGATCGTAACTGAATACAGAATTGGAGGGCAGTGTCGTTCACGTGTGGTATCAGATAGATCCAGTATGGTCACGTCGATACCTTCGTAGTACTGTACCGCAACAGGCGTCTGACCTCGCAGAGTTGTAGCGAAGTAAAATTTCTATAGATAGTAACCTGCTGCATGTGTTCAAATGTTTGTAAACGCTGTGGCCCAAATTGCTTAGCTCATTGGTCCCTAGACTTAAAAAATTACTAAAGGAATTTATGCTAAGTACAACACACAAATCCATGCCCGAGAGAGGACTCGAAACTCCGACAGGACGTACCGCGCAATACGTAGCAAGGCACCTTCGCCTACGTGCCCAGTCCCGCATAGCTACCATAAGTGTACCACTGACGCGTCTTCACAGAATGGAACGTCTCGACTGGAATCGTTATCATGCCACTTGAACGGTGGAACTGCTGGCCAATGTTATTTTGACAGACAAGTTCCGATTTCGTCTGTTGGCTAATTCTCGGTGGATTTGCATCTGAAATTCAAACACTATGGAAAAAGATATATATCGAGGAGGGTCCTTAGTTGTAGGGAGAGGGATTATATTGACCACTCGAACTCCTCTCCGTGAAACTAAACTGAAGAATAGGCAAGATTTAATCGCTGTCAGATATCGCGAAGAGTTCTTGGAACTTCATGTGTGGTTGTTGCAAGGTGCTGCGAACCCGAATACATACTGACGGACGATGATACTCGACCTCCTAGTGCATGAGTAGTAGATGTTTCTTTCTAAGCGTAAGATATTTCACATTTTGTGGCATGCTCGCTATCCCAATTGGAATCCCATAGAATGTCTGGCTTCCACTAGGGCAGGGATGGAACCTTTGTACATATACGAGGGTTTGAACTTAGTCGCAACATTCCCTAAACTATTTTCTACTTTCACGTAAACTGCAGACACACTGTAATAATTAATGTTGTAAATGTCATGCAGATTTAGTAATTTTATATAAATCATATTAATTTAAATCGTATGTATTCTAAAACCAGTAGCTTTATAAAGGCATCATCAGATACTTTAAGTATATATTTTAAATGGTTTAAATTTTGTTTGGTTATTAAAGAAATATTGCCATCAATTAAAAATTAATACAAGATTTTGCTCTGCATTAAATACAACACATTTATCATCATCATCATGTTGGCCAAAAGACGTCCACTGCCGTATATACATAATAGCTGGTTATACAGGTAATTAATTTAAAGCCTTGTTATAAACTATATTTTTTGTCTTTTTTTGCGCTGCGTAAATATATAAAGATGATGGTTTTCCAATGCGCGAACACGCAACGTATAATTGTCCATGCGCAAAACGGGGAAACTCCAAGTTGATTCCGCAAACTTACAACGATTGGCCTTGCAATTTATTGATGGACATTGCAAAAGCCAGACTTACGGGAAATAGTAAAGCTTAAAAGTGAATGGCAAATCCGTTGGAATCATCGGTATACGCGGGATCAAGACATCCTCTCCTTTGCATTTTCCCTTGATGATCTTGGCTTCGATGACGTTATTCATTAGCTTCTTCACAGCCATTCTCGTACCATTGCACTATAATCTATTTCTGGATCGTAAGAGAATGCCCCTCGTTCCAGGTTTGCTGGAGCACTGCATCTGCGGAATCGATCAATTTCATTTTCCCACGCTCGCTGCTGTTGTGACAGACGTGGCCAAACTCGTTCCATTCTATACAGTCTATCTACTTCATTGTAAATCACTCTAGAACGCAACTCTGCCATACCAATACGACTGTTATAATTATCAGTCTCTAGCTGGTTATCAGTGCGCTTAGCGCGTGAGGTAGCTCGTCGTACATTTGATTGACTTTGACGACCTATGTTAGGTCTTTTTCTCCTCGGCAGTCTAAACAGATAATAATGTTTTCGTGCACTAATAATGGTGACAGAATGACAAATGTAGTTTAATTTTTTGTTTTGTTTTTGACGTTAGTTTCAAGGCAGTTTGCAGTGGCAATATATTTTCAGTGTGCACTTTGCATATATTTAGTGTATGTGTAACCTTTGACAGTTCATATACGGGTTCAGATCGTCTAAAGCGAACTTTACTCTTTCAAAGTATATTTCTGAACGCACCCAACGCAACAACCAAGTCATTAATAATCTAATTTTTTTTTTATCTAATTTTTCCTCACAATTTTTCCATATCTTATCACCGTTTAAACCTTCCCTGAATTTTCACGAATGTGACATGAACATGTATGCGTGATTTGCCCACTGTTTCCGCCCACTATCGAGCCAATACTTAGGACTATCTGATAATGCCTTTAAACTACTGGGTCTAAAATATATATGGTTTAAATAAATATGGTTTATATTAAGAGGTAAGTGATACGAAGTTCACCGGGTCATCTATTCATCCAGTCGACCCGCAATTGCTAACATGTATGTACTCTTGCTATGAATGTCAAATGTTCGAAATTTTTATCGGAATGGTACGGATGATATTCATATCCCAAAGAAAAGAGCTCTTTCATTTTTCCACAAATTTTTCTATTTTCTTGCCAACTATTCCAAACTTTTACTTCACTCAAACTTTCCTCTCGCTTTGAACGTCGAGTGTACAACATTTTATTGCAATCAGATGAATGATCTTGATATTTCATAGAAAAATTTCTTTCTATTTTTTCTGAATTATCCAATTTTCTGGGAAACATTTCCAAATTTTTATTTAACGTTACTGTTGTTTTGAACGTCAAATATGCAAAATTTTAGGCGAATGATACAGATATCCCATTGAAAAAAGCTCTTTCACTTTCTCGCGAATTTTCAAATTTTCCGGGTAAGTTTCCCACATTTCTAGTTCATAAGAACGTTCTTCTTTCGTTGAACGCCAAATATTAAAAATTTTATCTAAATCGGATGGACGGTTCTCAACTTACAGTGTTGAGTAAATTTAGAAATACATTGAAAAAGGAACTTGGTTCGAATTTTGAGACTTTCCTTTTTAACTGACCCAATTTTTTTTTTTTTTTTTTTTTTTTACTGAATATTTTTCGAAGACCGTAATGAACAAAATAAAAAAAGAATTACTCCTCTACGTCGTGCGAATAGTCAGTTATAGTGCTGAATACAATAAAAAACACATTGATAAACGCACTTTCAGTTTTTCTCAAATCTTCCAATTTTCCGGTAGATTTGCCAAAAAATTTATTTCATACAAACCTTGTCCTGTCAAGCCGTACTCAAGTGATGCTCTTACAACCAAGTGGCAATTGGTTTTTCTTCATTGAAAAGAAAATAGGTTTCGGTTTTTCCTAAATTTTCCTACTTTCCGGGCGAGTTTTTCAAATTTTTATTTGATGCGAACCTTCCTCTTGCTTTCAACATAAAATGTACAAAATTTTATAGCAATTTGACGAACGGTGTTGCTCATCAACAGTAAACAGCCATATCTGCGTACTGAAGTATTTTTATAGCGAGCGTACTATTCTAAAAAACTGCGAAGTTGATTCAATTTGCAGACAATTAATAAATACAGTAACACCACTGAAGTTATTTCTCATTACCATTCTGCAGACGTCAATACTATGAAGGGAGCGTACTTTATATCACTTTAGTCCTATTTCTTAAAAATGTTCAAATGTTTGCAAAGCTTATTGGACGTAACTGCGGGGTCATCAGTCCATAAACTTACAAACTACTTATGAACTAGCTTATACTAAAGACGAAAAAGACATGCAAACCCGAGGGGGGATTCGAACACCCGACGGGGAACGGCTTCGCGCAGCGTAACATAGCGCCTCAAAGCGCTCTGCCACTCCGCCGCGGCCCTATTTCTTAAGACTTTACCTTAGTAGTTGCATACATGCTCTTTACGGTGGTAATACGGCGACGTCTGTTCATTGACGCCAATGATATTGCATACGGCATTGCCAGTCTAGTTAATAAAATTTCTGTGACAGCACTACAGTCTTATACATCTTCGCCGTCGATTTGCTACGCTTACGCATTGTAGATGGTGAACGGGAACACTCTGCCAACAGAGAAGTTGTCTTCAGTATAGCTCCGATGATGGCTGAACGGTGTACAGACAAAATATTAGCTACAGGAAATGTTACGGCTGAATACCTGTAACTTAATTTCTTAGAAAATAAAGTTTCAAATAACAACACAGTGCAAAGGGCAGGGCCAACCCGAGCAAACTCGGCGCTCAAGGAAAATTATTCTAATGGCGTCCCATTTAATAAAATCACAATAAAAATGTTTCAAATGTTTGTAGATCTATCGGACCAAACTGTGTGGTCATCAGTCCGTAGCTTACAAACTACTTAAACCTAGGTAAACAAACCTACGGACAAACACCCACACCCATGCCCCAGGGAGGACGCGAAACTCCACGGCGAGCAACCGCGCGCTCCACAGCGAGACGCTTTAGACCGCTCGGCTACTCCACCGCGGCTCACAATAAAACATCAATGTAAAATACACATTGCATTTTTTATTCGAATACATAATCACGACATTTACATTACCTAGACATATTTACCCATTAAAATGGGACATATCATACACTTTTATACAAAAATGTTACTTTTTCATAGTTTTTACATTCTTTTAAACAGGTTTTGGTTGATAGTTTACAGTGAGTGATACAATTGTAAGCTTCATTATACAAAGAGTCACACAAATTTAATTTTTCTTGTCTTGGTTTTTTTTTCAAAATCTGATACGATCTCCTTTAAACCGATCGTGTCTGCTGTTTCTCGTTCATTGGACAAAGTTGCCAAACCCACAACTCTTTCTTGAGTAACTGTGGATCGGAGATATATTTTTATGAGTTTTAATTTCGAGAAGCTGAGCTCACCTCTGGCTACAGATACTGGAAGAGTAAGCAACAGCCTTAGTGCTGTAACTTAATTAGATACAATGTTTTTAAGTCAATTTATACAAATAGAACTTCCTGTGGCCCTGAGTTATTGGCTACTCTTCTAGCATTGGCTTATAATTCAGTGCATAGATCAGTAGCATCAATATCTTTAGAGTGTTTCTGAGTTACAGACTCTTCCAAATTAACACATTTTTGAAGAACAGCTTTGGGAGGTTTTTTTCTTCTTTTTTTTTCTCGTAGATCATGTATTTTGTACAGACTGACAAATACACGATTTAGGTTGTCAATGTAATGAAACCTCTCGTCAATTGAATTTATTGCAGTATCCGATATTACAAAATAAAAATTAATTTTTAAATTTTTTTGCGCGTCACGAATAGGTTCACCTTCTGCTTCATAACCAAGCTGTCTTTTAGACGGACTGGTTCAACAATTCATGAAAATGACGCGGAAAAATTGGCTGCTTCTGAAATTTCACTTGTATCTACCACCATTTTTATCTAAATCCCACATCTTCTCTACAACCTTTTAGTTTTTAGCAGAGCAATTGTAGCAGCGTTAAGCTCAGTTTCTTTTGATTGAAGAAGTCATTGCACACTACAGAGACTGCAGAGCGGCAGACACTGATCACGGGATGATTAGTTTCAAACTGCTACTCGTCTATTCATTAAACGGTTACTAGCAAATTTCTGAAGAGTCAAAGAGAATGCAAGAAACACTGACTTGCGTCTTGTCTCTTGCCTGTTCCTCTGCGTGTAACGGGAAATTCATCGCTCCTGGAACCGCAGCGCAACAGCAAAGTAAAATACAAGTTTGACGCCCTCCAAATTCGAGCGCCCTAGGCCATTGCCTAGTTTGCCGATATGGACGGGTCGGCCCCGAAAAAGGGTGGTAAGTTTCGAATGTTTTATTGATAGTATCGTATACTGCAATTTTGGCAGGAGGATTACGATTCATCCTCATGGTTTAACGGCCACATGTGGATGCAGTCAATAGTAGTGGAACAGATCGTCAGGGTAGACCAGAGGTAGACACTGAGAGAGGCGCGCTGCTGCAGCAGCTGGCATGAGTGCGAGCGGAGAAGAGCAGCCGAGATAACGCCAGCTGACGTCACGGCCATAGTTTGTGCAGTAAATGCTAGATGGCGATAAGCGCAGTCCAGGCGCCAGATTAGCCGCACCAGTGCACCTGACAAGGGACTCATCTGACCTCCAACGCTCAGAATCGCATGAGCCTTGCTTGGAATAATAGGCAGTCATAAACGGGGCAGTGGTCTGCGTCATTTCCATGCAAAACGTTACGTTGTACCTCAAGTAACACTTTAACACAGGGAAACAAAGTGACAAGATATCGACACCAGTGGGAGGAAATTATAAGTAGCTAACTAGCTGTAAACCCGGCGTTGCCCGGGTGTTTATTTATCCTACACAGCAGGGTTTTGGAACATATTCTGTATTCAAATATTATGAATTATCTCGAAGAGAACGATCTATTGACCAAAGGTCGACACGGATTTAGAAAATATCGTTGATGCCAAACACAAACTTTATTCACATAAAGTAATAGGTGCTATCGACAAGGGTTCACAAATCGATTCCGTATTTCTTGAATTCCAGAAGACTTTCGACACCGTACTTCACAAATGGCTTTTAATCAAATTGCATGGTTATGGTATATAGCCCCAAATATGGGACTGGATAGGGGATTCTCTGTACGAGAGGACACAGGTCGTAGTAATCGATAGCAAGGCAGCGACTAAAACAGAGGTGATATCGGTGTTCCACGGGGTAGTGTTATTGGTCCTCTGCTCTTCCTTATTTACATAAACGATTTAGGGGAAAATCTAAGTAGCTCTCTTAGGTTGTTTGCAGATGACGCCGTCATTTACCGTCTAGTAAAATCATCTGAAGATCAAAACCAACTGCAGAACGATCTGAACAAGATATCAGTATCGTGTAAAAATTGGCAGTTGACTCTAAATAATGAAATGTTCAAATATTTGTAAATCCATCGGACCAAACTGCGTGGTCATCAGTCCCTAGCTTACAAACTACTTAAACCTAGGTAAACTAACCTAAGGACAACACACACACCCATGCCGCAGGGAGGACTCGAACCTCCATGGCGAGCAAGCGCGCGCTCCGCAGCGAGGCGCTTTAGACCGCTTGGCTACTCCAACGTGGCTCACAATAAAACATCAATGTAAAATACACATTGCATTTTTTATTCGAATACATAATCACGACATTTACATTACCTAGACATATTTACCCATTAAAATGGGACATATCATACACTTTTATACAAAAATGTTACTTTTTCATAGTTTTTACATTCTTTTAAACAGGTTTTGGTTGATAGTTTACAGTGATTGATACAATTGTAAGCTTCATTATACAAAGAGTCACACAAATTTAATTTTTCTTGTCTTGTTTTTTTTTTTTTTTTTTTTTCAAAATCTGATACGATCTCCTTTAAACCGATCGTGTCTGCTGTTTCTCGTTCATTGGACAAAGTTGCCAAACCCACAACTCTTTCTTGAGTAACTGTGGATCGGAGATATATTTTTATGAGTTTTAATTTCGAGAAGCTGAGCTCACCTCTGGCTACAGATACGGGAAGAGTAAGCAACAGCCTTAGTGCTGTAACTTAATTAGATACAATGTTTTTAAGTCAATTTATACAAATAGAACTTCCTGTGGCCCTGAGTTATTGGCTACTCTTCTAGCAAACCCGTTTGTTAGGTACGGTGTCATAAGCCTTCTGGAAATCTAGAAATACGGAATCAATTTGAGAACCCTTGTCGATAGCACTCATCACTTCCTGTGAGCAAAGAGCTAGTTGTGTTTCATATAAACGATATTTTGTAAATCCTTGTTGACCTTGGGTCAACAGATCATTCTGTTCGAGATAATTCCTAATATTTTAATATAGGATATATTCCGAAACCCTGCTGCAAATTGACGTTAATGAAATAGGCCTGTAGTTTAGTGGATTACTCTTTCTGCCTTTCTTGAATATAGGTGTGACCTGTGCAACTTTCAAATCTTTTGGTACAGATCCTTCTTTGAGCGAGCGGTGGTATATGGCTGTTCACTAAGGAGCTGTCGCATCAGCATAATCACAGAGGAATCTAATTTGTATACAATCCGGATTAGAAGACTTTTTCTTGTTTAGTGATTTCAGTTGCTTCACCACTCCGATGGTAATCTACTTCTACGTTACTCATTCTGGCCTCTATTTTCAATTCGAAATCTGGAATATTGGTTTCATCTTCTGTGGTGAATGGATTTCGAAAAGCTGTGTTTAGTAACTCTGCTTTAGTAGCGCTACCATGGCGGGATCGCCATTTGTATCACGTAATGAGGGTATTGTTTGTGTTTTGCCTGTAGTATATTTAACATATGACCAGAATCTCTTTGGGTTCTCAGTCAGATTTCGAGAAAGAGTTTCGTTGTGGAAAGTATTGTAGGCATCTCCCATTGAAATCCTCGCTAAATATCGACCTTCTGTGTAGTATCGCCAATCCTGGGGATTTTGTGTTGGTTTAAATTTTGTATGTCTTTTTCGTTGTTTTTGTAACACGATAGTATAATCGATGTTACAGATATGCAACACCATGCATTTAAGGTTTAAGTCCCTTAGATTTATAAACATTTGAACATTCTATGACGCATATTTTGCTCTTGTTAATGTCGCGCTCCTTTCAACACGCTGTCATTCCATTTTATTGCTGTTCCAGGCCTTTTGATGTCTCTGGGAGAACTACAGTGTCATCAGCAAACCGGAAGAATTTTTTTTTTTTCACTCTGCACTTTAAATCCTTCTCCAAATTCCTCATGCTATTCTTCACAGCTTGCTCAATGTATAGACTGAATAACATTGCGGAAAGACTACGCTGTCTTGCCGCAATCCCTTCCCAACCAATGTTTCCCTTTCATGCCCTACGACTAGAGTAACTGCTGCCTTGATTTTGGACAATTTGTAAATTACCTCGCCGCGGTGGAGTCGCCGAGCCGTCGAAAGCGCCATGCTGCGGAGCGCGCGTGGTTGCTCGCAGTCGGAGGATCTAGTCCTCCCTTGGGCATGGGTGTCTGTGTTATCTTTAGGTTAGTTTACGTTAGTTTGTAAGCTTAGGGGCTAATAACCACTGACGTTAAGTTGCATAATATTTAAAAACATTTGAACATTTTGTAAATAACCTTCCGTTCAGTATATTTATCCCTCCTGACTTCAGAATTTGAAAGACTGTATTCCAGTCAATATTGTCAAAAGCTTTCTTCAAATCTACAAAAGCTAGAAATGTAGGTTTTCCTCCCCTTGATCTATCGTCTGAGATACGTCCTAAGGTGAGTATTTCCTCACGTGTTCCTACATTTCTCCTAAATCCAATCTTACCCGAGGCTTCTACGAGCTTTTCCATTTTTCAGTAAATAACTGGTGTTAAATTTATGTAATCATGATTTACTGAACAGATGGTTCAGTAATTTTCACGCCTCTCTGCGCCTGCTTTCTTTGGAAAGGGGATTATTACAGTTTTCTTAAAGTATGAGGGTATTTCCATGTCTCATACATCTTACGCACCAGGTAAAATAGTTTTGTCATGGCTGGATCTCCTAGATACTTCAATAGTTCTGAGGCAATGTCGTCCACTCCACGGGGCTTGTTTCGACTTACATGTTACAGTGCTCTGTCAAATTCATCTTTCAGTATAGTGTCTGTCAGCTTCATCTACTTCCTCTTCCCTGCCTACAATATCGTCTCTAAGTTCATTTCCTTTGTAGATCCCCCTCCCCCCAACATATACTTTCCTCCTTCCAGACTTCCCCTATTTGCACAGAACTGGTTTTACATCTGAGCTCTTGATATTCATACAGTTGCTTTTCTTGTCTCCAGACGTCTCTTTTATTTTCCTGTGAGCGGTATCTACTTTTCCCCTAGTTATAAATTATTATTGCCCTTTACCCTCTTCTGGTTTGTCATTTTGGGGTTCCTGCCAATCCATTTTTTAGTCATACATTTTAGCTGTTTTATTTATTCCATTTATCAATTTACTACTCTCATTAATTATATTCTGTATTTCCTTTGATATCCAAGGATTTTTTGTAGTCTTATCTTTTTACCAATTTGGTCCTCTGTGCCTTCACTGTTTTAAATCCTCAAAGCTACCCATTCATCTTCTACTGAGTTATTTTTCCATGTTTCTATAATTTGTTGCCAGAACTCCCTCTGAAAACTTGTTCTGAAATCTGTATATTACCATTATGAAATCTATCTGATTATGTGGTACCTTCCGGTGTTTCCTGGTATACAACCGTATATCCTGATTCTGAAACAAAGAGTTTGTAATGATTAAATTATGTTTCGTGTCAAACTGTACCAGGAGGCTTCCTCTTTCATTTCTTTTCTTCCGCCCGTATTCACCTAATATTTTTCATTTCATCCCTTTTCCTACTGCCGCAATCTTCCAACAAAATCAAATTTCTCCTCCCTTAACTGCCTGAATAATTTCCTTTATCTCCTTATACATTTCATCAATCACATCATCACCAGAGTTAGTTGGCATATACATTTGTACTGCTGTTGTTGATTTAGCTTTGTATCTATCTTGGCTCCGATAACGTGATGACTGAGCTGTTCATAGTAGGTTTCCCGCATTCCTATCTTCTTATTCATTATTTGCCACCCAAATGATTTTGTATTTATAGCCCTGTACTCTCCTGACCAGAAGTTTCATTGATCTTTCCACCGAATTTCATTATATCTGATTATGTCCTATCCATTTCCTTTTCTGAATAGTTTTCAAACCTCCCTACCTAGTTAAAGCATCTAACATTCTAGGTTCCGATCCCAAGAATGCCAGTGTTGTATTTCCTGATGACGACATCCTCCTTAGTAGTCCCCTCCCGGTGATGCGAATGGGGGAGGGGGGACTATTTTACCTCCTAAATATTTTATCGGAGAGGATGCCATAATCACATATTCATACAGTAGAGCTGGGTGTCCTTGGGAAAAATAAAGGTTTTTTTTTCTTCTTGCTTCCAGTCATTGAAAGTAACTATATGGCAAAGCCAGCTCACTCAGTCATCCACTGTTGCCCCTGCAACTATTAAAAAGGCTGCTGCTCTCTTCAGGAACCACACGTTTGTCTGGCCTCAGTGTCTGTGGTTCATGGGGTAGGAATAAATAATACGAATAATAATTTAGAGGACTTTTAGATAATTTAAGGCTACGATGCCTAATGCCTGTAATATCATTCAAAGGGTATATACACAATTCAGGAAATAATGGTTTGGTATTATAATCTGAAGGATTTATCTCATTTTACTTTTAGTAATTTTACGCAGTTTTCAGCAGAATTTAAGGTAATGCGAGAGACAGGGAGCAGCGAGACATGGTCGCAAGATCTAAGTCGCCATGCTAAGGATTGAGTGGCAGTTCGTTCCCGCCGGAGATTCGAGTCCTCCCAGGGTATGGGTGTGTGTACTGTCCTTAGTGTAAGTTAGTTTAAGTAGTTTGTAAGTCTAGCGACTGATAATCATAGCAGATTGTTCCAATAGGTTGACAAACATTTGAACATTTGTCATGAAGGGAGATTATTTGATTTTACTAGGGCACCATGCAAATTGCAGGCACCAACTGTGATTTTTGAAAACATTGTGAAGAATCAGAATGATTAGAAGGAGTTGAATCTAGCAATCAGGTAGCTCCTGTTCAGCACAACCGGTGGCCAAACACCATGGTTGTAGAAGCCCGAGGATGGGTATCTCAATGATCGAACCTTAAAAAATAATTGCGATCTTCAATGTATTTTGAGTGAAACCAGTTACGATATTTTGGAACTGGTAAATTAATTTTCCCGACGGTTTTTTATTTTATTTTTTATTATGTATTTAGGCCGTTCCCGTAGTCGAGTTCAATTATGTGAATTTCAATGCTGATGATGTGAGCACATTGACTAGCACTTAGTTAAAAGTAAGGCTCATTTTATTTTTAAGGAAGGAAACCTCCCCACGGAAGAAGGACGGATAACCTATCATGAAAAGCAATATCGGAGTACCTAGCATTAGAGAGAAGAAATAATTTAATAATATTGGCTCGTAACTCTGCAACGGCCAGCTCCATGGCCGGGATCTCATCTCGGAAGTGACGGGGAAGGCGGAGGGCAAGGAATAACTTCTCGCTGAAATACTTGGACCCTAAAGCTAAGAATTTTACCATCCAGAGAGGGCTCCTGCGATGTATTACGTATGAAACCTGGTCAGTGGTGTCAAGGGCAAAGAGTAATATTGATTCCCAACGATGGGGAGGGTCGAAGAATTACTCAGAGAAACTCTTCCAGCGTCTCTTCAACTAGGTAGTGCAGCTGCCAACACAACACTGGGGCTAAACACTGTAGTGCTCAGAATGAAACTTTCACTCTGTAGCGTAGTGTGCGCTGATATTAAACTTCCTTGCAGATTAAAATTGTGTGCCGGAATCGGGACTCGAACCTGGGACCTGGGCAAAGGTCTGTGAAGATTGGAAAGCAGGAGGCGAGGTACTGGCGGGAGTAAAATTGTGAGGCGGCATCGTGAGTCGTGTCGGGATAGCTCAGTCTGTAGAGCACTTTCCCGCGAAAGGCAAAGGTCCCAGGTTCGAGTCCCGGTTCCGGCACACAATTTTAATCTGCCAGGAAGTTTCACTGTAGTGCTATTTGCCCATCGCCAGCGGGACTCACAAATTATACGTATAACTCGCGAGGGAATTTTGTCAATACTCCAGTTGATAACTTAATCAAACACTTACTAAGGTTATTTTTGTCCATATATGCAACTACAACAAAACAACAGGATGTCATCTGTTTCATCAGACGCGTTTCCTTCCACTGAAAAATGTTCAAATTTTGTAAGGTTATGGGACCTAACTACAGTGGTTATCGGTCCCTAAACTTACAAAAAAACTAACTTATCTCTCCGTCGGGGATTCGAATCCTCCCTCGGGCATGGATGTTTCTGCTGTCTTGTGTATAAGTTAGTTTATAAGTAGTTTGTAAGTTTAAGGACTGATGACCCCGTAGTTAAGTCCCATAAGCTCAAAAAACATTTGAACATTTCCAACTTGTCCTAAGAACAACACAAAGACCCACGCTCGGGGAGAGGACTCGAACCTCCGTCGACGAACGGCCGCGCGCACCGCAGCAAGGGTCCTTAGTGTGCACGGCTACACCACCGCAGCACTTTAATTGAACAAAAAATTTCAGTGGTATGTCATGAAAGATATTTAGAACGGCCGGCCGCGCTGGCCGAGGGGACTGAGGCGCTCCAGTCACGGTCTGCACAGCCACTACGGTCGGGGATTCGAATCCCCCCTCGGGCATGGATATTTGTGCTGTCCTTAGTCTTAGCTTGTTCATAAGTAGTTTGTAAGTTTAGGGACTGATGACCCCGTAGTTACGTCCCATAAGCTATACAATCATTTGAACATTTTATTTAGAATTGGTTTTGTTTCCTTAGATCGGAAAACACTTCGTTAGAAAATGTGTAGGATGTTGATTTTTTATTTACAGTAGTTTCGTTTAAGATTGTTTTTTATTCACACAATGAAGTGGCGACGTGTTGCACATTTCTAGGCAGTTTTTCCTTCCTGCGCCAATGTTTTCTGTTCCAACTTGCACTTCAGAGTAGCTGTTTGCATCTTTTGCGATTTTTAAAAACCAGTGCAGCACTATCAAATGTATTAGTATGCTTTCAGTTTATTAATCATTTACTGATTAAAAAGAAAATAAACGATACGGTTTTGCAGAAAAATTTTCAGCAATCAGTCGTATATATTAATTTATTCACAGATCTAGATTTCGACCACCGTGTGGTCATTATCAATGCTTGAAACGGTTAAAACACGTGAAACATTTCGACCTCCGTGTTGGAGGATACGTTCATACTCTAAATATTTTACATGTTTTAAACGTTTTGTTTTAATCATTGATGATGAACACACGGTGGTCGAAATCTAGTTATGTGAATAAATTAATATTCGCGACTGATTGATGAAAAATGTTCTACAAATCAAATAAACAGTCGCTGAGAACGAGTGCCACCATGGAGACGAACCTGATAACAATACAGTTTTATTCTTATGATGGTTACATACAATCACACAACGTGGAGTCAAATATAAAAAAATTTGAAGACATTATTGGTACACATTTTACATCAACAACAATACGATAACATTTTTTTCTGAATTCGGCAACGTCACATTTACAGTAATTACTGCTACTGTTTCTAAAAAAAACTGTACATTTTACATCATTCTGAAAGTCTTCCTTCATTTGATCCTTAAATATTACTAATGAGCTTATTTTTTGTCATATATTCTAACACGAAACACAGGTGATATTATTGGAGCACATAAATGTTTACCAAAGAATTTCAGGTTTTATATATTTTTGACGACGTTACAGCGTTCAATTAATGAAATAAATCTCCATTTGCGATCAGTTACGGCTTCACTGTACTATGTTTAGATGGAATACCAAAAAGTGGCGGAGTGGTCAAAGCGTCTGCCTGGTAAGCAGGAAATCCCGGGTTCGAATCCCGGCCGGGCGCAAATTTTCATTTGGAATTCCGTCTTAACTGATCGCAAATTGCGATTTATTTCATTTCGGGTTTTAGTTATATTCTGTCAATACACTGATTCTAAAATCTTTTGGTGGCGGTTTTGTAAACATTCAAGGGGTATCTATGCAGATGGAGCATGAAATTATAAATTATAAAAAGTCATGACATATAAAAATATAGGAATGATCGTTTCAGAAGTTTTACCAGGAGTTTGTTTTGATTACACCAATATATATATATATATATATATATATAAACGATCATGGTGTGTGGGGTCGTATATCCCAGGGTGGTCCATTGATAGAGACCGGGCCAAATATCTCACGAAAGAAGCATCAAACGAAACAACTACAAAAAACAAAACTTTTCTAATTTGAAGGTGGTAACCAGATGGCGCTATGATGTGCCCGCTAGATGGCGCTGCCATAAGACAAACGGATATCACCTGCATTTTTTTAAAATTGGTACCCCCATTTATTGTTACACATTCGTCTAGTGCGTAAATAAATACGAATGTTTTATTTGGAACATTATTTTCGCTTCGTGATGGCGCTGCAATAGTCACAAACGTAACTTAGTATTGCGTAGCATTTCACTATCGCGGACGGTATTTGCTTCGTGACACATTACTCGTGTTGAAATGGACCGTTTACCAATTGCATATGGTATTTATGTGTGGCTATTGTGATCAAAATGCCAAACGGGCCTTCGCTTTTGTCTGTTGATCGTTATCCTGGAAGACACCACCCAAGTGTCCGGACCTTTCGTCGGATAGTTACGTTATTTAAAGAAACGGGAAGTGTTCAGCCACAAGTGAAACGTCAACCACGACCTGCAAAAAATGATAATGACCAAATAAGTGTTTTTGCTGTAGTTGCGGCTAATCAGCACATCAGTAGCAGACAAAGTGATCGAGAATAGGGAATCTCAAAAACGTCGGTGTGGATAATTCTACATGAACATAAATTTCACCTTTACCATATTTCTATGTACCAGGATTTGCATGGCGAACACTTTGAACGTTGTGTAAACTTTTGCCACTGGGCACAAAATAAATTACGAGACGATAGCCGATTTTTTTCACATATTCTGTTAAGTGACGAAGTGTCATTCACAAACAGAGGTAACATAAACCGGCATAATATCCACTAATGGGCAACGGAAAATACACGATGGCTGCGATAAAGTGGAACATCAGCGAGCTTGGCAAGTTAATGTCCGGTGCGGCATTATGGGAGGAAGGATAATTGGCCCTTATTTTACCGATGTCAATCTAAATGGTGCAATGTACGCTAATTTCTTACGTAATGTTCTACCGATTTTAGTACAAGATGTTTCACTGCACTACAGAATGGCGATGTACTTTCAACATGATGGATGTGCGGCACATGGCTCGCGTGCAGTTGAACCGGTTTTAAAAGGAATATTTAATGACACGTGGATTAGTCGTAGAAGCACCATACCATGGTCCGCACATTCGCCGGATCTTACATCCCCGGATTTCTTTCTGTGGGTAAAAGTGAAGGATATTTGTTATCGTGATTCACCGACAACGCCTGAAAACATGCCTCAGGGCATTGTCAATACATGTGAGAACATTACTGAAGGCGAACTACTCTCTGTTGAGAGGAATTTCGTTACGCACATTTCCAAATGCATCATTTTGAGGACTTTTTGAAGTCGTGAGATAATTACAGGTAATGAAGCAGTAAAATCATGCGTTTCATAATGTTTTATGATTTCACGGAAGTACATGTATCACATTAGAACAACATAAATAAAGTTCAAATGTACCTACGTTTTGTGTTTTAATTAAAAACACTTACCTGTTACCCACTGTTCGTCTAAATTTGTATGCAATAGGTTTGTGAATATTACAGCGCCATCTAATACAAAGTGAAAAAAATGTTCCAAATAAAACATTCATATTTTTACGTAATAGACGAATATGTAATAAAAAATCGGGGTACCTATTTTTAAAAAATGCATTTTTTTCGAATATTTACACAATTTTAATAACTAATGGTGTTTTTAAGAGAAATGCACGTAATTATATTCGTAATTTTCTATATTTTATAATAGTTGTTAATAAAGATGGTTTCAATAAAAAAGACGTGAATAACATTTTTTACAGTATTGGATTCAGGATTAGTTAACGACGGCTATCTTTGATTGTTCAGTTTGTGAAGAGCTAAGACGCTGTTTTTGGAAAGTCATCTCCATAGTTACTTGTGGCTTTCAAAGCAGCTAATCTACTTAAGCATCGTTTTAGGTGACGACAAGGTATTCCTTTCGTCTATATGCAAATAAACAGAAACTAACACATGGTTTTTTTTCGCTCTTTTTTTTTTTTTTTTTTTTTTTTTTTTTTTTTTTTTTTTTTTTTGTGTGTGTGTGTAGAGCTTATAGGACTCCGAAACTTACAAACTACTTATGAACTAGCTAATACTAAGGACGGCACAAATATCCATGCCCGAGGGGGGATTCGAACCCCCGAAACTACCACAACACGTGAAATTCGAGATCCCAAAATGTTTAACTTAATTAGAAAATAACGAAAAATAATATCTGTCACAGCAGAATTCGAACCATTGACTCCATGGCTGTGAGACCATAACGTTGCCACCTGAACTACATCGACAGATGCTGTAACTGTTTTTATTATGGGTACTTGCAAAAATTCAAATTCGATTTTCTCGAGTATTTTTGGGAGCTGCGTCGAATGTGTTCGGCTGACTGTTATTTAAGTTCTGAAATTAGGGGTCACAAATACTTTTAAAAAATCTAAAACCGATACCAATGTGACCTCCTTGTCAATGACCTTGTTATACTACTTCGCCAGTCACTTCATAAACATACAAAATTAAGTAATAGATTAGTCAGTAGCAGGATAGCCTGGTATTGCTCGTATTGCACATTAAATCATAACTGCCGGGAATGGATCTTTTACAGTCTGCAACAACACCAAAAGGGTAAATTGAAAACATTTGTGGTTTCCCACAGTTCTCACTGTGTCCTGCATCACAGAAAAACAAAGCGCCATTCAGCATTAATTCTGGTGGGATTTCAATAACACCACATGTCCTCTTCACTACTGCACGTGTCACAAGTTTGTGAAGTGGGGTCAAGTGTCAGAAGCCAAGAGAGGCATTAAAAAGTTCGACTCCACAGCAAAATCTGTTATGTGTGTGTCTCGTGGTATTGAGTTACGTTGAACAAAACGGTTTTGTTCACAACTGCCAATACCGATACGCCACACTGGAATCTTTACCGCGCAGATGTATTTCAGTGTATAAACCGTATAGGCATACTTGTAAGCAGTTAGTGCCGTATGAATACAAGATGCCGTTCAACGGTCGTATTGTAGATGTAGAAAGGCTCTTGAACGATGTAATCCACATTTTAACGTCAACTACTACATCTACATGTATACGCTGCAAGTCACATTGAAGTGCATGGTAGAGGGTTCATCGGCCCACTTTTATATTTCTCTATAGTTCCTATCTCTAATAGCTCGCGAGAAAAAAGAACACCTAAATCTTTCTGTTTTCGATCTGATTTATTTTATTATGATGCTCTTGTCTCCCTACTAAGTGGGTGCTAACAATATATTTTCGCATTCTAATGAGAAATTTGGCGAAAGAAATTCCGGAAATAGAACTCGCCGCAACAAATAACGCCTTTCTTTTAATGATTTCCACCCACCTCGTGCATCATTTCCGTGAACGTCCTCTCCTCTACCGCGATAATACAAAACGAGCTGCCATTCTCTGTATTTTCTCTAACTCGTCTGTCAATCCCACCTGGTGTAGATCCCACAATGCGCAGCAATACTCCAAAATAGAACGCACGAGTGTAGCGTACGCAGTTTCTTTAGTAGAACTGTTGCATGTTCTGCCAAAAAAAAACGCAGTTTTCGGTTAGCCTTCTAATGAAGATATAGACGCATGTAGCGTATATAATAATAATGAAATTTTTATATTTGTTCGTATTTTATAGGCTGTCATACCGGTCATCTTATTGTGATGAAACGACGTCAACATATCGCTTGCATTTTCGTGCAGGTTATAGGCCTAATTACCTCAATGTGCGACACATAGTTCACGAAGTATGACATCATGAACGCTGAGATGCCGGATTTTATTACTTCTTTGCTGTTAACTATATTTGCAAAACATTTTGCAAGCAATATCATTTATACGAATGAATGTACCTACAAAATTATTTCACTATACGCGGTGTAGTTTAGGAGATATGACGTCACAAACAGCGAGACGCTTGGGAAACTGCCGCGTCATGTTCGTTCGTATTTTATGCCCTGCCGTACTGTTCATCCGATTGCGGTGTACCTTGGCATACTTGATCTTCAAAACGAGAGAAAAGACACTGTCTACGAAAAATTTTGTGTAGTGAATGTCAGAGGTTTCTTTACTTACGAACTTGGAAAAGATCATCGTTTATATTTCAATCCTGATGAAAGTTTGCTCGCTCAGCCTTCAATACAAGACGAACGTCGTCGTCGTCTACCCTAAGATTTTATACGATACTTGGTGGAGGGGGCCTTACAACAAATTTAGACACTACTTTACTGAACACCATGAAAGGTAAGTTATATAATTATTCATAGATGCAGGAGGCAATAGTCTGAGGATGTGGAGAAGAATTTTGACAGACGTACAAGGAGGTGAATAGCATGGAAAGGGGAAGGTGGAGACGGGCAGACAGAAGGGTAAGAGGAGGAGAGAAGATGGACAGCGAGAGAGATAGAGAGAGAGATGGGTGGGGAGGGAGAGAGGGGGGATGATGAGATGGAGAGAGTGATAAGGAAACAGACGGTGAACAGAGAGAGAAGACGGAAAGAGAGTTGGAATAACTTAAGTCTGGAATAAATAAGTACCCTTGCAACGTCGGTTTTTCAGCTAGTATAATACAAAAAATTACACGTTTTATTTAAAAGTAAAATGTATTAGTAACAATCTCGAACAATTCGTGACCTATTTATTTTAAATCTTTTCATGACTTTCAAATCAACTTCCTGGTGGACTGAGGATATCTATATTTGTATAACACACGTCATCATGTAACTTTGTTATCGTACATCTAGTAAAGTTACAGATCAATATCTTCCAAACTTTTACACAATGGTGCAACGGACATTGGGACTAACATGGGCGGTATATTTTTCTAATAAATACAGTGTATCCGTACAGTCATAGTGCAGTTTCAAACGGTCGCAGGAAAGCAACGAAACATGATGGAAATGTGACACATTCACGAAATGAAAGAAGAACTCTCCAAGTTAACATACCTGTTCAGTGCAGAACAATGCGGATTTTATTTGTCGCTCGATACACATTTAAACGATTTTCTAGTTCTAACATTTTGAAATAAATAAGATGTAGCGGAGTGAAAGCGTCCCCGGTTTTCTCATTTAAATCGCCAATTTCGTTAATGTGAAAACTGTACACATGTCGTATAACATAACCCTCTAAGAAAAACTCTTGGGCGTCCTGTTTGGGAATCGTGGTGGCCATGCCTTAACTCCACACTTTTCTGCCCGTGTAGACTTGTGTCCAGAAACTCTGACGTAGAGTGTTCGAGTGTTGGAAAAGGCACCTTCACTTCCGCCTTTCTGGCAGTGCATACAATTCCAATATATCTAAATCTACATCTACATGGGATACTCTGCAAATCACATCTAAGTGTCTGAGAGAGGGTTCATCGAACAATCTACACTATTCATCTCCCATTCCATTCTCGAATAGCGCGCGGGAAGAAAGAATCAATTTCTCCGTTCAAGCTCTGATTTCTCATATTTTATTCTGATGATCATTTCTACCTATGTAAGTGGGAGCCAAAAATATATTTTCGCGTTCGGAGGAGAATGTTGGTGATTGGAGTTTCGTAAGTAGACCACGCCGCAGCGTTAAGCGCCGTTGTTGTAATGATTCCCATCCCAAGTCCTGTATCATTTCCGTGACGCTGTCTCCTCTGTAATGTGACAATACAAATCGAGCTGCCTTTTTTTAAACTCTTACGATGTTCTCCGTCGAACCCACATGATAAGGATCCCATAACGGGGAGCAATACTCCGAAAAAAGACGGACACGCGTAGTGTATGCAGTCTCTTTAGTAGTTATGTTGCATCTTTTAATGGTTCTGCCAATAAAACGCAGTCTCTGATTCGCCTTTCCCACGACATTATCTACGTTTTCTTTCCAATGTAAGTCTAAAGTAATAGTAATCCCCCAGCTATTTTGTGGAGTTTACGGCCTTCACTTTTGATTGATTTATCTTGTAAACAAAGTTTAAGGGATTACTTTTTGTACCCATGTGGAGGAATTCACACTTCTCATTATTTAGAGTCAATTGCCAATTTTTACACCATAGTGATAACATATTTAGATCTTTCTGCAGTTGGTTTTGATCTTCAGATGATTTTACTAGACGGTAAATGACGGCGTCATCTGCAAACAACCTAAGAGAGCTACTTAGATTTTCCCCTAAATAGTTTATGTAAATAAGGAACAGCAGAGGACCAATGACACAACCCTGTGGAACGCCCGATATCACCTCTCTTGTAGTCGATGCCTTACCATCGATTACTACAAACTGTGTCCTCTCTGACAGGAGATCCCCTACGCAGTCGCAGATTTGGGGCGATGTACCATAACCACGCAATATGATTAAAAGCCGTTTGTGATGTACGGTATCAAAAGCCTTCTTGAAATCGAGAAATACGGAATCAATTTGAGAATCCTTGTCGATAGCACTCATCACTTCGTGTGAGTAAAGAGCTGCAAAGAAATACAGAGCCTTACTTTTATCACGCATGAAGACACACCAGACCTTATCCTTCGGGAACTTAACGTTGATAGTGTAGGCAAGACGACTTTGTTGTTGTTGTTGTTGTGGTCTTCAGACCGGAGACTGGTTTGATGCAGCTCTCCACAATAGCCTATCCTGAGCAAGCCTATTCAACTCCACATAACAACGGCAACCTACATCTGTCTTAATCTCCTTACTGTATCCATCTCTCGGTCTTCCTCTGCGTTTCTTATCCTACACACTTCCCTCCAACGCTAAATTCACTATTTCTTTATGTCTAAGAATGTGTCCTACCAATCCCTTCTTTCAGTCAAGGTATGCCAGAAATTCCTTTTCTCTCCAAACCTGATCAGTACCTCCTCATTAGTTACGCGATACACCCACCTAATCTTCAACATTTGTGTGTAGCACCACATTTCAAAAGCCTCTATCCATGTTTCGCTCCCATACCAGGCAACACTCCACACAAATGCCTTCAGAAAAGACTTTCTTAGGCTTAAATCAATATTCGATGTTAATTTTTTTTTCAAGAACTCTTTTCTACCCATTGCCATTCTGCACCTTATATCATCTGTACTGCGACCATCATTTGTTATTTTACTGCCAAAGTAAGAAAACTCATCTACCTCCTTTAGTGTTTCGTTACCTAATCTAATTCCTTCAGCATCACCTGATTTTCTTAGACTGCACTCCATTACCCTAACGTTGCTCTTGTTAATGTTCATCTCATATGAGCCTTTCAGCACACTGTCCATTCCGTTCAACTGCTCTTCCAGGTCCTTTGCCGTCCTTTAAACAGCCCATATTCTGACGTTTCAGCGATGAACATGACCATACACATGCAGTATTCCCTTATGAACCCTTTGAGCACTGCACCTGCGTGACCAGCTGGCCGAGCCAGGTCTGCTGTTGCGGCCGCCTAATCAGTTTACCGCGGTGTACTGTATGTCTCAGCCCTCCGCTCGGCCCGTCCTGACCCTGGTCTGAGCATTTCTAAAACTAGGGCGGCCGCAACAGTCTCTCAGTGTGCTCACTGACGTTACAAATAAACGCAGTATATCTGGATACTTCACTTCCAGTTGCCGGCCGCTGCAGATCGCTCTACAAGGCCGACGGGATGCGACGTTACGGGAAAGGAGCAACGCAGAAGCAGGTTGCCGACTTCATGACGCTTATGCTCATGTTGCCGGCCGCGGTGGCCGAGGGGACTGAGGCGCTCCAGTCACGGGGTGCACGGCCACTACGGTCGGGTGTTCGAATTCCCCCTCGGGCCGTCCGTAGTCTTAGCTAGTTCATAAGTAGTTTGTAAGTTTAGGGACTGATGACCCCGTAGTTAAGTCCCATAAGTTCTACAAACATTTGAACATTTTTTATGCTCATGTTGTTTGGCAACTAGTGATGGGCAGTTCGGATCACTTCACTGTTTCGTAACATATGGATCATCCGAGTCTAGTGAGTCAACTCACTGTTTCGGCACACGAAACACGAGACGTGAGCCGAGAAAGCTGCAGGGCACGGCACAGTAGCGCCATACAGCAAAGACGAAACATCTGTGAACTATCAACGAGGTTTTAGTACGTTGTTCAGTAGACTGAACTGAACGGCACAGAATTTGTTTGCTAGTACAATTTTACAATCGCGTTAGAGCATAAACGTTTACTAAGTACTGTAACAGAGGAAGTACAAAATAGTAATGTTCGAATGCCAAAGTCATGAAACTTTTTCCAATCTTCAAAATCCCACAATTAAGTTTAAATGAAACAAGAAAGATCATGGTTCAAATGTCTAAGTGCATCCAGAAATGAATAACTTTTCTAACGAATCAACATAAACAAACTATTTAAGATTTGTTCCAAGGACATATTTATTATCAAAAGATATTACTTAAAGTACCAACACAAGGAAACACCTTTAGCAATATACGTGACGAAACCTCAAAACTAAACTACAATTTTTCAATGTCCAGATAGGTATTCTGATAATCAGATTCATCTTCAGTCAGTCAAATAAAAGAGGCTCAATTACAGTTTACATTTCATTCCATTCCATGATGGTGGTGGTGGCGACTGGTGCAGCAACATTGTTGAATAATTAAAAAATGCTCAGTCTCTGTTGCAGTATTTTATTCACCAATAACGCGTTTCGCGCTGATAGCGCATCGTCAGACTGGAAAAAGACAAATGTTTTGTTACCGTCCGTTTACCTGGAGGGCAGCGAATCTAATGTGGCTAAGGTGAGTAAATTTGAAAATTCAGACTTACTTGGGCGGAGATGGAGCCACAGAATTATCTATAGCTTTGGAGAAGGTATCTTGACAATTTGTGTTGTCATTGGGCGCCTGCAAAGAGGTAAACGTACAAAGTACGTAAAGGTTATTTGAATTAGAATAACTAGGGACTAAAGGGGTATGGTATGGAAATTAATGGATCGCTTTTTATATGATAAAACTCACCACAGCAGCAGAGGAGTCGCTGTCGCGGCAGGTCCACGTTTACAACTGGTAGTATTGTTAATTGGCGTTATTGGAGAATAAAATATTGCAACAGAGACTCAGCATTTTTTAATTAATCAAATTGAAATTCATAAACGTTATTTTTGACATCTCCTTACCGAGAATGCGGTTTCGTGTCACTGAAATTATCTGCCCTTGCTTTGAAAAGATGCGTTCACATGGTACAATGCACAACAACTAGAAACTACCTCAAAACAACGAAGGACTTCACAACTTTTCTCGGTGGTATGCCAGCCTTCAAACCTCGGTTGAAGGGTAGCATAATTCAAAATCTCGCAGGCAGACGGACAGCAAAACGAATGTTAACGGTACTTAGCGTCAGATACATGAATCACAAGATTCGTTGTTTCGAAACAGGGCCGCTTCAATTTTCGACTCAGCCGAACAGTTCGCTGACTCGATTCACTGAGTCGAAACATCAACTCAGCAGCCAACTCTATTGGCAACGTGGTGGCCAGCGACACGCGGAAGATGAAGACACCGGAGCAATTGAAGTGTTAGAAGCTTCGCTGTCTGGCCAAATACTGCCGGAACGAAGTCGCCTGCTTGAAGTGCGCACAGCCGCACAACACCCGCGACTGCACCAACCCCAAAAGGGCCGCGCCAAAATGTGCCAACTGCAGTGGCGCCTACGCCGCCAACTACAAGCGCTGCAAATACATCGTTGAATGGGTCCCCGCAGCGCAGAAGAAAAAACGCCCCGTTCGCAAACCTGGTCCTGGAAACGCTGACGCAGCACAGCCGCTGATTGCGCAACCAGTCATGAGCAACGGAGCAAGCACAGCAACAGACGACGCCGGCACCGCCCTATATGCTGCCATCATGGCAAAGAAGGAGAGCTTTCTCACAAGAATTGGAAGCACTGAAACAGGAACTCCGGTTCCTCAAGGAGGAATCGACGAAGCTACGTACCTTGCAGAAAAAAATGTTCAAATGTTTGTAAGTATCGGACCAAACTGCGTGGTCATCAGTCCATAGCTTACAAACTACTTAAACCTAGGTAAACTAACCTAAGGACAAACACACACATCCATGCCCCAGGGAGGACTCACCACGCAGAAGAGAACCACACAAGAGAACAGCACTCAAACAGATATCTCCCAAGCACCTGCAGAGGAGCAGGATGCCATGGAGGTATCCATCGAAGGACAACTTGCATCCAACCCAGAAGAGGCGGGACGGATACAACGAGAAGAAGCTTCATTTCTACCATACAGGTCGCCCCAAACTGAGGATGAAGGCACAGATGAATCAACCACAACGTTGGATAATTCCAAGACGAACATACAAGTACTGCTGGGTCAACTTTCAGAAGAGATCAGACGTGACGACAACACAGATAACTTCCCTCCATACACTTTCCACCCACCCACCCACCAAACAAAAAGCACCTCCACCACACATGCCAATAGAACCGGAACTCCTAAAACCGCTTTACCATATAATTCCAGCCGCGATGGAGTAGCCGAGCGGTCTAAAGCACCTCGCTGAGGAGCGCGCGGTTGCTCGCCGTGGAGGTTCGAGTCCTTCCTGGGGCATGGGTGTGTGTGTTTGTCCGTAGGTTAGTTTACGTAGGTTTAAGTAGTTTGTAAGCTACGGACTGATGATCACACAGTTTGGTTCGATAGATTTACAGACTTAGATTTGATATAATTCCAAAAGAGGACTTACATCGCATCACTACCCTCCCCCTCCTTACTCACTCCGACTGGCTGCACATACTACATGTTGCAGCTCAAGAAGAGAGAGCTGATCGGAAGGGAAAGAAGAAACAACACAGAGAAGAAGACACCAAACAACAGACCAGAAGAAAGAAGAAATAACCACCCAATAACACCAATCACCATACATGACCCGATGGGAAATAATTACAAGTTTGTAGGGCAAAAGACTCCCCCGTGAGGTCAATGTCCTGCAAAAGCCTAATAAAGAACCATAAAATTTACCCATCCTCACACTTGGAAGTCCAGCCACCAAAGGTGGTAGTACTTCATGCTAACAACAACAACACAGCAAAAAAGGGATACTTATTCCATGGCTTTCAATCTGGAAATGATTGCTCGACGGACATATTATACACCGAAACTTCGTACTCTGCTAACATGTAACTCCTGCATCAGTCCTTGTCAAATCGCCTAATTTCGGAACATTTTCCAGCTCGACCATCACGGGCAATTTTATGAGAACATTCGAATATGTCCCCAATGAACACTGGTAAACCTTAAGATTCGTGGAAGGAATCCTGGCCGAGACATAGTCATTTGTTTGACGCCATGCGCGACTTTGCGCAGGGTGAGCGTGAATTTCTAACAATGTTGAGTCGTTATAACTCGGGCCATATTTAGTTGAAAAATAAGAATTTCGGCTATCGTGTACAACTGTACGCGTTCTCATAGGAATAATATTGTAAAGAATTTATATGCTATATATAGCCAGAAAAGTTCCAGCAAAGTTGGTCAAAAAATCGGCGCCTACAGAAACTTCAACGTTTGCCGTGTTACATCTAAGGAACTAAAGCTATAACAAAGGTGAAACTTGGCATGTAGTAACCTAACAATACAAGTGTCATTTACCGGAAGTTCGCCTGACGAGCGGACAACCCGCAATGCAGGGTACAAGCGCATGAATGTATACCAGTGAGGCGTTCCATAGTGGCGGTTCCGGAGTCACCAGAGGACGCAACGAACACCGCCAGAGAGCGCACTAAACCGCAACTATTAAGGCTAGTTTACACGACGACACTGGGTTGCGACACTTCTTGCATGAAATGAGTTGCGCGCAACTAGTTTCGTGTATGTCTGTCGACACGGCGCCAAAGCTATACAATTTAGTTTCGTTGTTTTGTGAGTAGCCGGCCGCGGTGGCCGAGGGGACTGAGGCGCTTCAGTCACGGTCTGCACGGCCACTACGGTCGGGGGTTCGAATCCCCCATCGGGCATGGATATTTGTGCCGTCCTAGTTCGTAAGTAGTTCATAAGTAGTTTGTAAGTTTAGGGACTGATGACCCCGTAGTTAAGTCCCATAAGCTTTACAAGCATTTGAACATTTGATTTTTGTGAGTACCGTATTCGTCGTAAAATGACAATTTTACCACTGTACGAGTTGTGGCTAAGCTGTTGCTTGTCTGTGTGAAATGGCTGCCTAACACTAAACAAAAAAAGAGTAAGTAACGTAGGATGAAACTTCCACTGTGCAGCGGAGTGTGCGCTGATATGAAACTTCCTGGCAGAATGAAACATCCCTTAGGATGTGGCTAAGCCATGTCTCCACCATATCCTTTCTTCCAGGAGTGCTAGTCTTGCATGGTTGGCGGGAGAGCTTCTGTGAAGTTTGTAAAGTAGGAGGCGTGGTACTGGCGGAAGTAGTGAGGCGGCATCGTGAGTCGTGTCGGGATAGCACAGTCGGTAGTGCGCTTACCCGCGAAAGGCAAAGGTCCCAGGTTGGAGTCCCGATTCCTGCACACAATTTTAATCTGCCAGTAAGTTTAATAAGAAACGTGTTTGGGTTCGTGACTGGATTAAAAAAACATCAGCTCGGTTGCTCAGTAATGGTGCTGGAAGAAATTGTCGTTAAAGATCCTAGACGTTATTATAATCATCTTTAAATGTCATCAGAGCAGCTTACATTTCTTTTAAAGATTCAGTAATGCAACACGGAAACAAGATACTGTTATGAGTGAAGCATTGTAACCGGAACTGAAATTACATTACGTTTCTCGCCGAATAGGGAATCATATTCGTCTGTATCGTGTTACAAAATCCACAATTGGTTAACCAGGAGAATGCGGGCTTTGTTGTTTACCAGCTAGGAATATGGAGAAATACAAATGCTGCTGGACTAATTGATGTAACGCGGCAGGCCGGCAGCGATAATTATTCAAAGCAGGCCGCTTTAGGAATAGAACGGTTAGCTAACCACTTTCTGGCAGAGGGGACTGTTTCATGGAAATATCAGCATAAATAAATATTTATAAAGAATTGTTAATGTAAAAACTGCACGTTTTAAATAAATATTATAAAAAAAAAAGAATTCAGCTTAACAGAGCTGTAAAGCCTTTTCTTCTGTGTACATTTTTTCTTTAAAAAAAGTCTGTCATTTCAAATCACGGGATACCGGTCTTGTAAACTTGCGCTGATCCAGAACCAGACGTTTTTCTAGAGTGCATTCTGCAAAGTTCGTTTGTATAGGTATTTAGAATTGAATGCAGGCCCGTTTTAGTCTACAAATAACTTATCGTTAACCCATAGATATTTAATTCACAAATGGCTGATTAAAGAGCAACAATAAGCGGCTGCTTATTCTAGAAGTTTTCATCATTAAAATACCATACACACCTATGCATCGCATATATGTCCAAAAGCCGAACAATTTTTTCCGTTCCCCACTTAATGTTGCATTTTGTTCAAGGAGGTTAGCCTCCTTGGTTTTAGTTATCACCTAACCTAAACTCTCGCGCACAAACAGTTTCGCCAAAGTTGGAACGTGCCGAAACTGTTTAGTTTCGCCAACGAGTTGCGCGTACGCTTGCCGCGCATGCGCACTGACCAGTAATGCAGTTTCATGAAACGTAGTGTAGTCGTGTAAACTAGCCTTTAAGGCTAGTCTACACGACGACACTAGGTCGCGAAACTCGTTGCATGAAATGAATTGCGCGCAACTAGTTTCGTATATGTATGTAGACACGGCGCCAATACTATACACTTCAGTTTCGTTGTTTTGTGAGTGCCGTAGTCGCCGTAAAATGAAAGTTTTGGTAGCTGTACGAGTTGTGGCGAATCTATTGCTGTCTGTGTGAAGTCGCTGCATCAGACTAAACATAAAAAGAATAAGAAACGTGTTTGGGTTCGTGACTGAATTAAAAAAAGACGTCCGCTCTGTTTCTCTGCGACCTTCCTGAAAGAAATTGTGATTGAAGACCCTAGAAGTTATTTTAATCAACTTAGTATGTCACCAGAGCAGTTAACGTTCCTTTTAAACAGAGTTAGTAATGCAATAAAGAAACAAGTTACCTTTCTGTGTGAAGCATAGTTACCAGAACTGAAATTACAAATTCCATTACATTTCTTGTCAAGTTGATATTCTTCTCTGAGTACTTGTACCGTGTTCCGAAATCCACAATTGCCATACTTCGTTTGTATACGTATTTCGAATTGGATGTATTTTAGTCTGCAATTCACTAATCGTCAACCCATCGATATTTAAATTCACAAATAATTGCCAGAAGAGCACTAACGCGCCGTTAAAATCGCACAAACACCTACTCAACGCATATATCTTCAAAAACCGAATCATTTCTCCCGTTGCCCCCTTTATGTTGTATTTTGTTCTGTATTGGTCATGACCTAACCTAAAAACACGCGCAATCAGTTTCGACAAAGTTGTAACGTGCCGAAACTATTTAGTTTCGTCAAAGAGTTGCGCGAAGGCCTGCTGCGCATGCGCATTGGCCAGTAGCGCAGTTTCATGAAACGTAGTGTCGTCGTGTAAACTATCCTTTATCCTCCGCACAGTCACGTGATACGATCTCGAGACTGCCACTTATCACTACGCGCCGAATATTTAGGGGGGTGCAGTGCAACACGACGGCAGTTCTTCGCCGGCCGCCTATGAGAACCATAGCTGAGGGATCGCGACCGACGCCTCCGTCGGTAGAGACCCCGCCACCGACGCCGCGCCTCCAGGACTTCCCGCAACGGAATACGTCGTCCGGCTCCGTCTCCCTGGCCGTTCTCTCAAGGTGTCGTTATCTCCCTGGCTTGTACCTAATTGGCGAAGAAGAAAACTTTTAGTTGAAGTTCGTTGCTTTTGTCTTAGTTACAGAAGTTTGTTAGTTTTTATTTCCAGCAGGTGTCTTGTCAATCAACATAATTTCCGTATCAGTGTCTTTTCGTTATTATCTCCTGAGGCGAGATATAGCAGCAAGGTTCTGAAACGTGAAGTTTAGTTTATGTGCTGCTTTCCAATACTCAATAAATTACGTGCAAAATTGAATATTTTAGAAAAGGATAAAAATACGGTATTTTCAACCTTATTTTTCAAAATTCTATGTTTTATAAACCTTTCCAAATTGGGCTGATTAGAAGGACCATTATTTTTCATTGCAAAAAAGGTGTAATTGGTCATCCTACGCAGGCCAGAAAAGCTAGATAATTTGAATCAAAGCTGAAAGCATAAATCATGCCCCAAAAAAAAAAAGTGTTCAGTATGCATTTACATTAGGAGATATAAGAATCAACTTAATACTTCATAGGTTGGCAACACAGGGATGTGGAAAAAAAATTTCAGCCACCTACTGTTTTCAAATAGTATAAAAAATTGTCATAAACATGGCGATTTTTATGAGAAATGGAAAATAGTGTAGGCTTTATTTGACACATCTTTTACAAAACCCGGTTTCTAGTAAATTATGGATTTCTGTTTATGTTGTGCATGTGTCTACAATGAAATCCAAGACGTATCCAGTTTTTCAGTCACACAACATGAATGTCTTGATTCCAAATGTACTTCGTTTTGAAGGAATGAGCTACTTAAAAGATAAGCGAGCTTTGAACAATAATAATCTGAAGCTACAAACAAAACTGCTTTCTTAAAATCGGATGACGAGTATTTGGTAGAGCCTCCAAATCCGCATGGACAGAAATGCGCGCATTTTCCGCATATGTCCATCGAACATAATACACTATATCTCGAGAATGAAATGAGTTATCGTTCTGCTCTCAACCTTAAATGAAATTAGATATCGTATCAACTTTTCGTCCACAGCTTTCTATGTGTTAAAATCAAATATACGCAAAGTCTAAGCAATGCGATTTTTCGTCTGTAAACTCTTCAAAATTTTGTGTGGTAGTTTACTTAATTTGATGTAGCATAGTAACTATAAGAAATAAAGAATAGAAAGTGATATCAATATCGAGCGAATATATCACACTACAAGATGTAAAAAAATGACACTTTTTCATTGAATAGTTTTCTCAGAATCGGTTGATAAATATTGTAAGCGCTGGAAACGCTGTGGCAGTGAGCGTGTAAGCAGCAGTCTATTGCGGCTATTGACGTCCGCAGCCACATGGGCAGCGGAACCGGCTGCGGCATATGCCGTCATTAGCACTCAGCTACCGGTCAGGCTGCGCGGTGAATGCCGTCTGCAGGGCCCACGGGAAGTACCACTGCCGCAGAAAATGTGGTAAGGTGGAGCCCCGTGGTATATCACGTCTGCAGCACTCAAAGGATTAAATATCCACTTTAGGAATATTTCATCCTCGCCACTTTCATTAACCATTCATGAAGCATATAATTTGCTCATAGCAGCAAGCGATCTTATAAATGTATTTTTGTGAATAATTAACTGCCAATATCGCGGTATTTCGTCTTTATTCATAACAGACGACCGGTTCCGCTGTACATAGACATCATATTCTGGTTTCTAAGGGCGAACATAAAATGTATTTTTACAAAAAAAAAAAAAAAAAAAAAAAAAAAAAGGAACATGCCATATAACTGTATGTTTACGTAATCATATGTCAACAGCTTTTCACACACTTGCACTAAATTATAACATGATAACGGAAATGCATAGTGTAAGCAGTTGGATAGTACTGGTGAGTCGTGACACATTAAGACATGTCGTTTAGTTGTCAGATATAAAACTCGTGTAATCATATATATTAGATAAGTTCGGTCGAAATTTTTTCACAGGGCCAAATGGTCTTCAGAAAGGATAGAATAAATAAAATAGGGGGTGGAGTGTTTATTGCTGTTACTAACGGTTTATCCTGCAACGAAATTGAGACAGATACTTCCTGCGTGTTGGTCTGGGTACAGTTTATTCCTGACAACCGGAATAAATTAATAATTGGATCTTTTTATCGGCCCCCTGACTCAGACGATGCGGTTGCCAAAATGTTCAAAGAAAGCTTGAATCACATTTCAAATAGGTATCCGAAGCAAACTGTTATAATCGGTGGCGACTTTAATTTACCCTCGATATGTTGGTATAATTACGTATTCAAAACCGGCGGCAAATATAAAACGTCGTCCGAACTAGTTCTGAATGCTTTTTTTTTTTGAAAACTACTTCGTACAGTTAGTTCATGAACCTACTAGAATAGTCAGTGGTTGCGAAAATACCCTTGATCTCCTAGCAACAAATAATCCTACGCTAGTAAAGAACATCAAAACAGATACAGGGATTAGCGAACATCGAGTTGTAGTAGCGAGACTGAATGTCGAAATGCCCAAACGCACCAAAAATAAACGAAAAATATTTCACGCTTTCCTGAGAGATAGTCTCCAGTCATTCAAAACCAAAAATGCGAGTGTAGATCAGATGTGGCTTACTTTCAAAGACATAATATCAGTAGCAATCGAGAGATTTATACCAAATAAATTATTAAAAGAGGGGGCTGACCCCCCGTGGTACACAAAACAGGTCAGATCACTGTTGCAGAAACAAACAAAAACGCATGCAAAATTAAAAAAGACACAGAATCCACAAGACTGGCAATCTTTTACTGAAACTCGCAACCTAGCGCGGACTTTAATGAGAGAAGCCTATAGTAGTTATCACAACGAAATCCTGTCTCGTAATCTTGCAGAAAATCCAAAGAACGTCTGGTCATATGTGAAGTACACTAGTGGCAAAACCCAAACAATACCTTCACTACGCGATAGCATTGATAATACTACTGATGACAGTACTGCTAAAGCAGAGTTGCTAAACATAGCTTTCCGAAATTCTTTCACCAAAGAAGACGAAGTAAACACTCCAGAAATCGAACCAAGAACAGCTGCCAGTATGCGAAATTTAGAAATAGATGTTCCTGGAGTAGTAGACCAACTTAAGTCACTAAACAAAAATAAATCTTCCGGGACAGATTGTATACCAACTAGATTCCTCTCAGAGTATGCTGATAGAATAGCTCCGTACTTAGCTATAATTTACAACCGATCACTCAGCGAAAGATCCGTACCCAAAGACTGGAAAGTTGCCCAAGTTATTCCAATATTTAAGAAAGGCAATAGGAGTAATACCCAAAATTACAGGCCTATCTCATTGACGTCGATTTGCAGTAGGATTTTGGAACATATACTTTGTTCGAATATTATGAACTACCTCGAAGAGAACGACCTATTAACCAGTAGTCATCACGGATTCAGGGAGTATCACTCTTGCGAAACACAGCTTTCCCTTTATTCACATGAAGTGTTAAGTGCCATCGACAAGGGATCTCAAATCGATTCCATGTTTCTGGATTTCAGGAAGGCTTTTGACACTGTACCCCACAAGCGGCTTCTTATGAAATTGCGTGCTTATGGAATATCTCCCCATTGTGCTATTGGATTCACGATTTCCTATAAGAAAGAACACAGTTCGTTATAATTGACGGTAAGTCATCAAGTAAAACAGAAGTTATATCTGGCGTTCCACAGGGAAGCGTTATAGGTTCCTTACTCTTCCTCGTGTTTATAAACGATTCAGGAGACAATCTGAGTAGCTCCCCTCGACTGTTCGCGGATAATGCTGTCTTTTATTGGTTAGTGAAGTCAATTAAGGATCAAAACCAACTGCAAAGCGATTTAGACAAAATTTCTGCATGGTGCGAAAATTGGCAATTCACACTAAATAAAGAAAAGTGAGAAGTAATACACATGACCACTAAAAGAAATCCGCTGAACTTTAATTACGCGATAAATCAGTCAAACCTTAAGGTCGTAGATTCTACCAAATACCTAGGAGTTACAATTACGAACAACTTTGACTGGAGAGAACACACAGAAAATATTGTGGGGAAGGCGAACCAAAGGTTACGCTTCATCGGCAGAACACTTCGAAGATGCACCAGCTCCACCAAAGAGACTGCATACATCACACTTGTACGTCCTCTCCTGGAGTACTGTTGCCTCTTGTGGGACCCTCACCAGGTGGGATTGACGGAAGACATTGAGAAGGTTCAGAGAAGGGCAGCTCGTTTTGTTTTATCACGTTACGGGGGGGGGGGGGAGCGTCACGGAAATGTTGCAAGAATTGGGGTGGAAATCATTAAAAGAAAGACGTTATTCATTGCGGCGTGATCTGTTTGCGAAATTTCAATCACCGACTTTTACTTCTGAATGTGAAAATATTTTGCTAGCACCCATCTACTTAGGGAGACATGACCATCCCAATAAAATAAGAGAAATCAGATCGAAAACGGAACGATTTAGGTGTTCTTTCTTCCCGCGCGCTATTAGAGAATGGAACGGTAGAGAAAAGTTATGAAAGTGGTTAATGAACCCTCTGCCAGGCACTTTAATGTGATTTGCAGAGTATCTATGTAGATGTAGATAAATTCATAGAGAACCACCATATTCTACAGCTGTGAGTCACAACAAGCTACTAACAGGCGTCGTTGTGATCACTATGAAATTACTTTGTCATGCCGCTAGATGCACTATTGTATGTGAAATCCTTCCAACTGTTATCAATTGTCGATAATAAAATTTAAAATTGCAGGTGTATCTACTGGGGTTTTGTCAATTTACATATGTTGCATACTTTTTTTTATTTTTTTTTATTTACCTATAACCAAGAATAGTTTAGTTATTTAAAATTTACAACAAGCTGAAGAATAAAAACAGCACCCAACACACTTGTAAAAATCAGCACATTTAAGAATTTCCACTGTGTAAGAAGAGTATAAAATTTGAAATTGCAGGTGTAACTGCCAGTGTTCGGCAATTTACCTCAAGTTCCAATTTACATACAGCCAGAAACAGTCTCACCATTAAAAATAAAAGCAGCACACAGCACAATAATAACATACAGCACACAGAGTGGGCTATATATGTGTTGCAGCAAATTATTTATATTGCCAGAAACAGACATTATTTAGGATCACTACAAGTTGAGGAATAAAAAGGCACACAGTGCAATTAGGTGTAACTGCTTGGCATTTCATTATTCCCAAAAATCTATGAAGCACATTAAAATCGCTTATGCCTCATAGACAGGTGCATAGATTGAATCAAGTGCAGTTTATAACCCGTAAAACATACACGTTTCATTAAAACTAGATGAACTTTAAGTGTAGTTTTCGAACACGATGTAGGCACCGATTTCTTGGGGCTCCTTGGCTAGGTGTCCCGCATTGCTACACGACGTTTTTGGTCCAAGAAGCTGCCGATTATAGATAAAACCGTCAGTTTCTTTGACGTCAACATTGATTGACGATCCCCATGAAAGTTGACACCTACATGTTGTATGTTTCCACAGTAAGAATCGTATAGCGCTTGGTGGAGGGTTCGTCACAACAGACACCGTTTGACCGATAGGCATCAATATTCACGGACACATCTATATTTCTCTGGAAAAGTTTTCTTATACTTCATAACTTACTCATACGATCCCGGAAATCAGAGAAAAATGTGTGAAGAGAAGGTGGACAGACGGAGGGGAGACGGAATATGACAGAGAGAGTGGGGAGAGGGCATGGGACAGAGAGAGTGGGGAGAGGGAGAGATTAAAGGGGGTATTACATGACGATGCGCGGCGAAAGGTATAGGTCTAGCGCGACAGCCATCTAGCGGCGAAACACGAGGAACTACCGCGGAACCATTATTATTAGCAGACACTTTATACGCGCGCCGGAATAGAAACCAATTCTAAACTCCAAAACTTTCCAATTCCAAAGAAAGCAAGTGCAGACAAATGTGAAAATTACAGAACTATCAGTTTAATAAGTCATGGTTGCAAAATACTGACACGAATAATTTACAGACGAATGGAAAAACTGGTGGAATCCAACCTTGGGGAAGATCAGTTTGGATTTAGGAGAAATGTTGGAACACGGGAGGCAATACTCACATTACGACTTAGAAGATAGGCTAAGGAAAGGCAAACCTACGTTTTTAGCGTTTGTAGATTTGGAGAAAGCTTTGGACAATGTCGACTGGAATACACTGTTTCAAATTCTGAAGGTAGCAGGGGTAAAATATAGGGAGCGAAGAGTTACACTCAACTTATACAAAAACCAAACAGCGCTTATTAGAGTCGAAAGGCATGAAAGGGACGCAGAGGTTGGGAAGGGAGTAAGACAGGGCTGTAGCCTTTCGCCATTGTTGTTCAATCTGTACATTGAGCAAGCAGTGAAGGAATGGAAGGAGAAATATGGAGAGGGAATTAAAGTTCAGGGTGAAGAAGTAAAATCTTTGCGGTTTGCCGATGACATAGTAATCCTGTCAGAGATCGCAAAGGATCTGGAAGAGCAATTGAATGGGATGGACAATGTCTTGAAAGGAGGTTATAAGATGAACATTAACAAGAGTAAAACAAGGTTAATGGAATGTAGCGTCAGAAAATCAGGCGATGCTGAAGGAATTAAATTAGGTAATGAAGCAATAAAAGTAGTCCCTTTAGGGGATATAAAATGCAAAATGGCTATGGGAAGAAAAGCGTTTCTGAAGAAGCGAAATTTGTTGACTTCCAATATTAGTTTAAATGTTAGGAAGTCCTTTCTGAAGGCATTTTTCTGGAGTGAAGCATTGTATGGAAGTGAAGCGTGGACAATAAGAATTTCAGACAAAAAGATGATAGAAGCTTTTGAAATGTGGTGCTACAGACGAATGATGAAAATTAGATGGGTAGATCACGTAACTAATGACGAGGTGCTCAAAAGAATTGGGGAGAAAAGGAATTTCTGGCTTATTCTGACTAAGAGAAGGGATAGGTTGGTGGGACACATCCTGAGACGTTAAGGACTCAACTTAGCATTAGAAGGAAGTGCGTGGGGTAAAAATCGTAGAGGGAGACCGAGGGACGAATAAAGCTGATTCAAAGAGATGTAGGTTGCCGAAAGTATTCTCAGATGAAGAGACTTGTACAGGACAGGTTAGCGTGGAGGGCTGCATCAAACCGGTCTGCGGACTGAAGACCACAACAACAACAACTAAACTCCCGTGAATCCGCGCATGCGCACTAGGCAGCGCTAATGCGCGTATGCGCAGAAGCGTATATTGCAGATAGCTCTTTGCTTGTTGTTTGTATATGATATTCGTGGTTAGGACTGATATGTGGTTTCAGACTTCCGTGTTGCGGTTTTTGCCCGCTATTTTCAGTTAGTAGATAAGATTTTCATAAATTCAGTAACTAAACAAAAAACCATATGTTTTTCAGCAGACCTTTATACTAGTTGTTTATGAAAAGGCGTTTTTACATTGGTAGCGTCATAATTATGAAACGGGACAGAGAGCCGTTGAGTCATTATTCTGGCGTACAGGGAGGAAAGTTGTTTGTATAACGCACACGATCCCTTTATCATAAGTTATGTCAGCAATCGTTTACTCCTCAATTATATGCGTACAACTTTACAAACAGCAGCTCTTCAAAACAGGTCACGTCCTTCCTCACTTTCGTCGTTGTTGTGCCGAAATCTGAAGATTTCCTGTCACAGCTCCAAAAAAATGTGTCTTATGTTCCGAATACGGTATACATCTAAATTTAGACAGACATATACATTTTTAGCCTAGTGTCGTAATATAAAGCTGTCGCGCAGTCTGAGGATCCATGTCACCAATTGCGTAGCCGCTCCAGCCGAAAAGAGTCCTCATTCAGCCATTTGTGTACATGTTGTCATTGGCATAAGTTAATTTAATTATGTGTAAGTCTAGGGACCGATAACCTCAGTAATTTGGCGTTTCATGCGCGTTATTGCTGTCTACTGCACATGAGCATGCGCCAAGGCTTATCCGCCTTGCATCGTGTAATAGGTTTACGTGAATCAGTACGTAGTTCCAGATAATCACATTTGTGGCGCTACTGCATAGGGGTACGCCTCAGGTTTATCGTGTAATACGGAATTTAGCTGCGCTAACAGAAGACAGTATCGACCTGCAGAGTTTTTATTTCAGCTGCCAGGAATTCAAGAAGATACTCAAGAGTGGCACATACACAACTTATGAGAATAGGGAGGAGTATTAGTCAAAAGTAGTAGTTGATCTTCGCTTCCGACAGTCCTTGCCGATAGCTTGCTTTGTGAGGCCGATGTAAATGTTTCCTAGGCTAATTTTATGTTTATCTACACAGAAAAATACGTTGTACAACATTAGTAAACATAGAAATTTTGAAAACAGTAGATTGTGCACATACAGACCGTATGACTGTGGCTTCAAATAATTCGTCTGATATTGGTGCCTCGTCGGCACAAATACGAACAGCTTTATGTTTCAGTCCTAGTTTACAGCATTTGGTTTATTTTTTGAGGAAAATCCTTTTGCAACAATACCAGTGACGGCGCGTCCTACGTGTTCACTTCTTCAGTGAACCCCCGGAATGAGCTCGTCGAGGGAAAACAAAGTAAATAAACAAATAAAATAAAAAGTGTTTTTAAACTATCATTCTTTATTTAGTTCGTCTATCAGATCATTTTATATGCTCATTCAAATTATTTTTATCCCTTGTGGAAACGTTTACATCGCGAAGAAAATGTTCAAATGTTTAAATGTTTGTGTAGCTTATGGGACTTAACTACAGGGTTATCAGTCCCTAAACTTACAAACTACTTATGAACTAAGACTAAGGATGGCACAAATATCCATGCCCGAGGGGGGATTCGAACCCCCGACCGTAGTGGCCGTGCAGATCGTGACTGGAGCGCCTCAGTCCCCTCGGCCACCGCTGCCGGCCATCACGAAGAAAGCACGTTGCAATACGCATGTGCGGCTGTGGTTCAAATTCTATTCCGAACCCCCTAGAGGCAGCACATTTGCACTCCCAAGGCAGGGAGTGCGAGGGGAAACGCCGCTTTTAACATTCACGTTGGAGCTGGTAGAGACACCAGCTCCTGGGTATTCGAGCTCTGGCGTTTTCACGAATAGTCCCGAAGTAAGACAACAGTGCTACTGCGCATCGCGCCTTGCGCATGCACAAATCCTCCATGAAGGCAACATCCGCCCTTCATATTTGCTTTTGACGCATTGAAGATTCATCAAAAATCCGTCATATTTGGTAAAATATCTTGTAACTATATATTAAAGACGCATCAACTATAAAAGCCTTCAGAAGATTCGATCATGAATAATAATGAAGTCACTGCTCTCCACTTATCAAGAACAGCAGCTGGCCGCGGTGGCCGAGGGGACTGAGGCGCTCCAGTCACGGTCTGCACGGCCACTACGGTCGGGGGTTTGAATCCCCCCTCGGGCTTGGATATTCGCGCCGTCCTTAGGATTAGCTAGTTCATAAGTAGTTTGTAAGTTTAGGGATTGATGACCCCGTAGTTAAGTCCCATAAGCTATACAATCATTTGAACATTTTAAACATTCTTAATCGCAGCATGCTCCCCTCTCGAAGGTAGTGGGATCGAGACCGACTGAGAGCAACTTTTAAAATCCTATCTTATTTTAACAGATACGGGAACAACAATGTCTTTGTATATTATGAATGAAATACACAAGAAAACTGTGAGATATTCTGCAAATGTCTGGAACATGGAATCATGTGACAAAGTGGAATGAAACATCTGTAAATATATGTTAAAAAAATTTAACTGGTTAAATTAAACTATGGTTATTAGTAAAATAAGACATTATAGTTTATATCACATAAGCAGCGAAAACAGTTGTCATTACACGAGGCTTTTTATAGCATGGCAGTGAAACAGTAGTAGAGGTATGGGACAAGTGGGTAGGAGATGGTAGTTTACATTGTTTACATTGAGTTATGATTGGGTTCTGCAGACAGAAGTGGTTTATTTATTTTATTGTTTTTTTCGGTTCCATAGGACCCAATTGAGGAGTGAGACTCCATGGTCATGGAACAAGTCAATACATTAATTGTTACACAAGAATGGAAATAGAAAATTTTTAAGTAGTCCTTTGCACACAACAATCTTAAGACAAAGTGAAAAGAATCAATAAAGAAAAAAATTAATTAGCTTAATTGTTTAACTTTTCTAGGAGTTCCTCACCAGAATAAAAGGAGTGAGCCATGAGGTAACTCTTCAATTTAGATTTGAAAGCGTGTGGATTAGTGCTAAGATTCTTTAGTTCTTGTGGCAGCTTATTGAAAATGGATGCCGCAGAATATTGTACCCCATTCTGCACAAGTGTTAAGATGGTGTGATGCAAATGCAGATTCGACTTCTGTCTAGTATTCACCGAGTGAAAGCCACTAACTCGTGGGAATAAGCTGATATTATTAACAACAAACGACATTAAAGAAAAAATGTGTTGTGACGCCAGAGTCAAAATTCCCAGACTACTGAAAAGGGGTCGACATGACGTTCGCGAACTTACACCACATATTGCTCGAACCGCCCGGTTTTGAGCCAGAAATATCCTTTTTGCATCAGGCGAGTTACCCCAAAAAACAATGCCGTACGTCATAAGTGAGTGAAAGTAAGCGTAATAGACTACTTTTCGTGTTGAAAAATCACTTATCTCAGATATTGTTCTAATGGTAAATATAGCAGAATTTAGTTTTGGAACAAGATTCTGAACATGGGCTTTCCATGACAGCTTACTGTCTATATGAACACCTAGAAATTTGAAGTGTTCAGTCTCACTTATCACATGGCCATTATGTGTAATCAGAATGTCAGCTTTCGTCAAATTATGTGTTAGAAATTGTAAAAACTGAGTTTTACTGTGATTTAACGCCGGCCGCGGTGGCCGAGGTGACTGAGGCGCTCCAGTCGCGGTCAGCACGGCCTCTACGGTCGGGGGTTCGAATCCCCCCTCGGGCATGGATATTTGTGCCGTCCTAGTTCGTAAGTAGTTCATAAGTAGTTTGTAAATTTAGGGACTGATGACCCCGTAGTTAAGTCCCATAAGCTTAACAAACATTTGAACATTTGTGATTTAACATCAACTTGTTTTCTACAAGCCATGAACTTATCTCTTGAACTGCATTATTTGTTATTGTGTCAATATTACGAGCAACATCCTTCACTACCAAGCTGGTGTCATCAGCAAACAAAAATATTTTACAGTCACCTGTTATACTCGGAGGCATATCATTCATATAAATAAGAAACAGCAACGGTCCCAAAACAGACCCATGGGGCACCCCATACTTAATTGTGCCCCATTGGGATTGCACGTCATAGCTATTTTCTACACTGCGGAGAATTACCTTCTGTTGTCTGTTATTAAAGTAAGAGGTGAACCAGTTGTGGGCTGTTGTTATGGTCTTCAGTCCGGAGACTGGTTTGATGCAGCTCTCCACCCTACTCTATCCTGAGCAAGCCTTTTCATCTCCTCATAAGAACGACAACCCACATCCACTTGAATCTGCTTACTATACGCGTCTCTTGGTCTCCCTCTGCGATTTTTACCCCACACACTTCCCTCCAATGCTAAATTTACGATTCCCCGATGTCTGAGAATGTGTCCTACCAATCGATCCCTTCTTTTAGTCAGGGTATGCCAAAAATTCCTTTTCTCACCAATTCTGTTCAGTACCTCTTCATTAGTTATGCGATCTACCCACCTAATCTTCAGCATTCTTCTGTAGCACCACATTTCAAAAGCCTCTATTCTCTTCCTGTCCGCACTGCTTATCGTCCATGTTTCACTCCCGTACAAGGCAACACTCCACACAAATGCCTTCAGAAAAGACTTCCTTACACTTAAATTAATATTCGATGTTAGCAAATTTCTCTTTTTCAAAAATGCTTTCCTTCCCATTGCCATTCTGCATTTTATATCCTCTGTACTTCGACCATCGCATGTTATTTTACTACCCAAGTAACAAAACTCATCTACCACCTTCATTGTTTCGTTACCTAATCTAATTCCTTCAGCATCGCCTGATTTTCTAAGACCGCATTCCATTATTTTTGTTTTGCTCTTGTTAATGTTCATTTTATACGCTCTCTTCAACACACTGTCCATTCCATTCAACTGCTCTTCCAGGTCCTTTGCTGTCTCTGATAGAATTACAATGTCATCAGCAAAACGCAATGTTTTTATTTCTGCCCCCTGAACTTTAATCCCTATTCCAAATTTTTCCTTGCTTTCCTTCACCGCCTGCTCGATGTACAAATTGAATAACATCGGAGAAAGGCTACAACCCTGTCTTACTCCCTTCCCAACTGATGCTTCCCTTTCATGCCCTTCAAGTCTAATAACTGCGGTCTGGCCTTTGTACAAGTTGTAAATAACTCTCCTTTCCCTGTATTTTACCCCTGCTGACTTCAGAATTTGAAAGAGTGTATTCCAGTCAACATTGTCAAAAGCTTTCTCCAAATCTACAAAAGCTAAAAATGTAGGTTTGCCTTTCCTTAATCTATCTTCTAAGATAAGACGTAAAGTGAGTATTGCCTCCCGGGTTCCTACGTTCCTCCTGAATCCAAACTGATCTTCCCCGAGATCAGCTCCCACCAGCTTTTCCATTCTCCTGTAGATAATTCGTGTTAAAATTTTGCAACCATGACTTATCAAACTGATGGTTCTGTAATTTTCACACCTGTCTGCGCCTGATTTCTTTGGAATGGGGATTATTACATTTTTCTTAAAGTCTGAGGGTATTTCGCCTGTCTCATACATCCTATACACCAGTTCAAATAGTTTTGTCATGGCTGGCTCTCCCAGAGACTTTAATAGCTCTGCGGGTATGTCATCTACTCCTGGGGCCTTGTTCCGACCTAGGTCTTTCAAGGCTCTGTCAAATTCATCTCTCAGTATAGTATCTCCTATTTCATCTTGATCTACTTCCTCTTCCCTTCCTACAACATCGTCTCTAAGTTCATTTCCTTTGTAGAGCTGCTCTATGTACTCTTTCCACCTTTCAGCTTTCCCTTCTTTGCTGAGAACTGGTTTCCCATCCGAGTTCTTGATATTCATAGAGTTGCTTTTCTTGTTCCCAAATGTCTCTTTTATTTTCCTGTAGGCGGTATCTACTTTTCCCCTTCTTATACATTCTTCTACAGATTTGCATTTGGCTTCTAGCCACTCCTGCTTAGCCATTTTGCACTTCCTGTCAATCTCATTTTTTAGTCGTCTGTACTCCATTTTGCCTGTTTCATTTACTGCATTTTTATATTTTCTCCTTTCATCAATTAAATTTAGTATTTCCTGTGATATCCATGGATTTTTTGTTGGTCTTGCCTTTCTACCTATTTTGTCCTCTGCTGCCTTCACTATTTCATTTCTCAATGCTACCCATTCCTCTTCTACTGTTATATTTCCCCCTGTTTCTGTCGTTGCCTAAATCTCCCTCTGAAATTCACCAGAACTTCACTTTCCTTCAATTTATCTAAGTCCCATCTCCTTATTTTCCTACCTTTCTGCAGTTTTTTCAGTTTCAGCCTACAGTTCATGACTAACAAGTTATGGTCAGAGTCTATATCTGCCCCTGGGTATGTCTTGCAGTTTATAACCTGGTTCCGGAATCTATGTCTTACCATTATAAAATCTATCTGATACCGTCCGGTGTCTCCTGGTCTCTTCCACGTGTACAACCTTCTTTTGTGATTCTTAAACCACGTGTTTGTTACGATTAAATCATGTTCCGTGCAAAATTCTACCAGGCGACTCCCTCTTTCATTCCTCCTGCCCAGTCCATATTCACCTACTATTTTTCCTTCTCTTCCTTTTCCTACCACCGAATTCCAGTCTCCCATTACAATTAAGTTTTCCTCTCCCTTAACTTTCTTAATAATTTCCTCTAGCTCCTCATATATTTCTTCGATCTCCTCATCATCGGCAGAGCTAGTTGGCATATAAACCTGTACTACTGTTGTCGGTGTTGGCTTCGTATCTATCTTGACAATGATAACGCGATCACTGTGCTGCTCATAGTAGTTTACCCGCATTCCTATTTTCTTATTCATTATCAGTCCTACTCCTGTGATACCCCCAACTGATTTTGTATTTATAATCCTGTACTCACCTGACCAGAAATCCTGTTCATCCTGCCACCGAACTTCACTAATCCCCACTATATCTAACTTCAACCTATCCATTTCCCTTTTTAAATTTTCTAATTTTCCTACCCGATTAAGGGATCTAACATTCCACGCTCCGATCCGTAGAATGCCAGTATAGTCTTTCCTGATGACAACATCCTCCTGAGTAGTCCCCGCCCGGAGATCCGAATGGGGGACTATTTTACCTCCGGAATATTTTACCCGAGAGGATGCCATCATCATATGTTCATACAGTAGAGCTGCATGTCCTCGGGAAAAGTAACGGCTGTAGTTTCCCCTTGCTTTCAGCCGTTCGCAGTAGCTGTGTGGCAAAGCCACCTTAGCTGATGTTACAAGGCCAGTTCAGTCAATCATCCAGACTGTTGCCCCTGTAACTACTGAAAAGGCTGCTGCCCCTCTTCAGGAACCACACGTTTGTCTGGCCTCTCCACAGATACCCCTCCGCTGTGGTTGCACCTACGGTACGGCTATCTGCATCGTTGAGGCACGCAAGCCACCCCACCTCGGCAATGTCTGTGGTTCATGGGGGTTCATGTGGGTTCATGTGGGCTACTCCCCGTATTCTATAATGTTCCAACTTCTGCAACAATATTTTGTGATCAACACAATCAAACGCTTTTGTTAAATCAAAGAAGACGCCTAATGTCCGTAGCCTCTTATTTAACCCATCAAGTGACTCACAGAGAAACGAAAATATAGCATTTTCAGTCGTTAAACCACTTCTAAATCCAAACGTCACGTTTGACAATAAATTATGTGAACTGAAGTGATCAATTAATCTTGAAAATACAGCCTTTTCAATAACTTTAGAAAAAACCGATGGCATAGAAATAGGTCTATAGTTGTCTACATTATCCCTTTCTCCTTTTTTATAAAGTGGTTTCACTACCGAGTACTTTCATCTGTTAGGAAACTGACCATTCTGAAAGGAAAAATTACAAATATGGCTTAGTACTGGGCTAACATATGGAGAACAGTACTTTAGAATTCTGCTAGATACCCCATCATATCCACAAGAGTCCTTAGTCTTTAGTGATTTAATTATTGACTCAATCTCAACTATGGAAGTATCATGAAGGACCATTTCCGGTAACAGCCTCGGAAAGGCATTTTCTAAAAACGTTATATGATTACCTGTAGAAACTAGAGTTTTGTTTAGTTCCCCTACTATATTCAGAAAGTGATTATTGAATATTGCACATATATCTAACTTGTCAGTAACAGAAACATTCCTACTACGCACTGACGTTATATCTTCTACCTGCTGCTGCTGACCTGACACTTCCTCCACGATTGACCAGATAGTTTTTATTTTATCCCAAGAGTTTGCTATTCTTTTTGCATACCACATACTTTTTGCATTCTTAATGATATTTTTCAGAACCTTACAGTACTGTTTGTAATGAGCTACTGCATCTTCATTCTGACTGCTTCTGACATTTTGATACAACTCCCGCTTAGTTCTACATGATACTCTTATCCCCTTTGTCAGCCACCCTGGCTGTCTGTTACTGGAAGTACCCTGTTTTGATTGTTCCAGCGGAAAGCAACTTTCAAACAGCATAAGAAATGTGTTCAGAAAAGCATTATATTTATTATCTGCATTATCGGCACTATAAACATCCTGCCATTCTTGTTCCTTAATTAAGCTTAAAAAGGTCTCAACTGCAACTGGATTAACTTTTCTGAGTAGTTGATATTTATGTTTAACATTTGTTTGAGAACAAATACTTTTTAGAATTAAAAGTTGGACATCGTGGTCTGATAGGCCATTTACTATTCTGCTGACAGAGTGCCCCTCTAATAATGAAGAATGAACAAAAATATTGTCAATGGTGGAACTGCTATTTCCTTGCACTCTCGTTGGAAAAAATACTGTTTGCATCATGTTATAGGAATTAAATAGATCTAACAGCTGACTTTTCCTTGAGCTATCACCTACACAATTAATGTTGAAATCTCCACACACAATTAAATTTTTATACTTCCTATACAGTGAACCCAGAACCAATTCCAGCTTGGGCAGAAACATTTTAAAATCTGAGTCAGGGGATCTATAAATAACAACTATTACTAGTTTAGTTCCATTAACATTAACAACTCCTACACAACATTCAAATATCTGTTCTGTGCAGTGTTTAGAAAAATCGATTGACTCCGATGAAAAATCGTTTTTTACATACATGGCCACTCCCCCACACTGCAAGGAACTCCTAGAGTAGAAGGCAGCTAACCTGTATCCTGGCAAAGGAAGTCTCTGAATTGTCACACCACTTAAAAAGTGCTCTGAAATACCAATAATGTCAGAATCAGTATCAATAAGCAGTTCATTAACTTTATCTCTGATACCCTGTATATTTTGAGTATACAGTATTTTGAGTATAGAAATTGTGTGTGATCATTCAGTATCAGGTTTTGGGAAGTGTACATATGTCTGTTAATTTCCATTATTTCAAAGAAGTTCCATGTTCCAGACAATGGACCTGTTTAAGATAATTTTGTAGTCAAATTTAATTTAACCATTTAAATTTTTAACATATATTCACAACGCTTCCATGTTTCTAGACATTAGACCTGTTTAAGATACGTTTTGATCAATATTTTTCAGTCAATTTCCATTGTTTCACTTTATATTTCTTAGGATAACATCAATCTATGATATCGTCACGTATTTTATCAATGTCTGGAATTTACACCACAACCTGAATTGGAATATTTAACACAGGTTAGTTATAAACCAAAACACTAGTCTCTTTTGAAAGTTATATGTCTAGCAAGTTAAGATCTTTGAAACTTAAACTTGTAATGAGTACCTGATGATGGCGTAACAGCCGAAAACCGGTTCGTAAACCAATATATTTGCAGAATATCTCACAGTTATCTTTTGTATTTCATTCATAATGTATCAAATATTCTGTCAAGAACCGAACAGTGAGTGAAAATGCCTTTGTATTATTACTTGTCACATATCTTTGGATGTTTTAGCAAATGTGTCGCGATTTTCAGGGGAAATGACATTTATACTCTTCTTTGTAACAAATATTCAACTGTTTGAAAAGATGTGGGGGAGAGCAGCCTTGCGCATGCGAAAGGTAGCGTGTCTCTTCATCGAAATACATGCATTTTCTTAGAGTAAACAATGTAATCAGTTACTTACTGTGTTTTAGTGTTCATGTGCATATTCATATGACTTGGTGTTTATTATTAAAAAAATGAACAACGTTCAGTATCTTTTAGAAACAAATTACTCAACTTTAAGCCTGGAGCAGATGTGTGAAATAAAGAGTCTTGGTAGACCGACACCTCAGCTGGAGTTGAAGCAAGCACAAACAAGGCTAGATAAGACTTTCTAAAGATCTTTTACGGTAAATATATCTAAAATGGGAGGGGGAGGGCAAACGGAGGCGCTTTTCACAGGCGCCACTCGCAGAGGTGCGCTAAAATTCTCTTTTTTGACGACGAGGGAGGAGGGAGTTTGGAAATATCGACACGGCGAGCGGGGGAAGCGGCGGGGCCGCTATCAAAGTCCAGCATAAAAAGACCAGCCGCCGCTGAACAATACGTTCTTAACGACTGGAATTTTCAACAGTCGTAAATTTACAACATTCTTTCTTAGGCGGACAGGTATCTGTGAAACAAGTTGTGCGATTAGCGGCACTTATTCAATAATGCATCAAGTGCTTGCCATACACAAACTAATCTGTTAGTGCAACCTTTATATGCAGCCTCAGAAAGTTTCATTTTATGTAAACAAATTGCCACGTTGAGGTCCTCTCACAGATGGCAATGCATACCTTGCAACCTTCGCAGAGCCTCTCTATATACTCTTTCCAACTTTCAGCTTTCCCTTCTTTACTGAGAACGGTTTTCATCTGTGTTCTTGATAATCATACAGCTGATTTTCTTATCTCCAAATATCTCTCTTATTTTCCTGTAGGCTGTATCTATTTTCCCCCATTTATACATTCTTCCACATCTTTGCATTTGCATCCTAGCCACTCCTGCTTAGCCATTTTGCACTTCCAGTAAATCTCATTTCTTATTCGTCTGTACTCCATAGAGAGGCTCTACGAAGGAAATAGAGGCAATATTGTAGGGAGAAGATGTAGATGACGATGAAATAGGGGCTACTATACTGAGAGATTAATTTGCACAGCACTGAAAGACCTAAGTCAAAACAAGGCCCCTGGAGTAGATGACATACCCTCAGAGCTACTGAACTCTCTGGAAGAATCATTAATGACAAAACTGTTTCACCTGGTGTGTAAGACGTGGGAGACTGGCGAAGTACCCTCAGACTTTAAGAAAAATGTAATAATCCCCATTCCAAAGAAATCAGGCGCAGACAGGTGTGAAAACTACAGAACAATCAGTTTAATAAGTCATGGTTACAAAATATTAAAATGAATTATTTACAGAAGGATGGAAAAGATGGTAGAAGCCGACCTCGGGGAAGACCAGTTTGGGTTCGGGAGAAATGTAGGAACACGGGAGGCAATACCCTTTTTGCGGCTTATCCTAGAAGATAGATTAAGGGAAGGTAAACCTACATTTTTAGCTTTTGTAGATTTGGAGAAGGCTTTTGAAAATGTTGATTGGAATAAACTCTTTCAAGTTCTGAAGCAAGCAGGAGTAAAATATAGGGACCGTAAGGTTATTTACAACTTGTACAAAAACCAGACAGCGGTTGTCAGAGTTGAAGGGCATGAAAGGGATGCAGTGGTTGGAAAGGGAGTAAGACAGGGTTGAAGCCTTTCTCCAATGTTATTCAATTTGTATATTGAGCAAGCTATAAAGGAAATCAAGGAGAAATTTGGAGAAGGAATTACAGTTCATGGTGAAGAATTAAAAACGTTGCGTTTTGCCGACGACATTGTAATTCAGTCAGAGGTAGCAAAGGACCTCGAAAAGCAGCTGAACGGAATGGACAGTGTGCTGAAAGGTGCATATAAGATGAATATAAACAAGAGAAAAATATGGGTAATGGAGTGCAAACTAAGAAAATCAGGTGATGCTGAAGGAATAATACTAGGTAACGAAACTATAAATAAGGTAGATGAGTTTTGTTACTTTGGCAGTAAAATAACAAATGATGGTCGCAGTACAGTGGATATAAAATGCAGAATGACAATGGGTAGAAAAACGTTCTTGAAAAAGAGAAATTTGTTAACACTGAATATTGATTTAAGCCTAAGGAAGTCCTGTTTGAAGACATTTGTGTGGAGTGTTGCCTTTTATGGGAGTGAAACGTGGACGATAAACAGTGCGGACAGGAAGAGGATAGAGGTTTTTGAAATGTGGTGCTACAGATGAATGCTGAAGATTAGGTGGATGGTTCGCGTAACTAATGAGGAGGTACTGAACAGAATGGGGGAGAAAAGGAATTTTTGGCATACCCTGACTAAAAGAAGGGATCGATTGGTAGGACACATTCTTAGACATCAAGGAAGACCAAGAGATTGATAGGATAGGGTATTGTGGAGGGCTGCATCAAACCAGTCTCCGGGTTGAAGACCACAACAACAACTACCTTGGAACCAGCGATGCAACCACCTTCTACATCTAGCGCCATGATTGGAAAAAATACCAGAATCCTCCATTAGCACGGAGCTGGAACTAGACTGCTGGGAAAATATAGCACGTCGATTTTATATCCTGTGGCGGGAGATGTCAAATAGGGGTGGTTGATTGGTTTCAAATCGCCGGAAAACAGGTAGCGTAATAACATAGCTGCCAAAGCGCCATCTGTATGAACCGTTTAACAGAGGATGTTTACAGCCATAAGGCTCAGTGTGATGTCAGCGTGTGAAGCAAACAGGCGTAATTCAACGGCCATGCACTCGTGCTTCCTACAGCCAACTGAGCGAATTTCAAATGGGTAAACTCTGGAGGAGTGGCGGGATGGTTCTATCGGATTCTCAGGGATGTACTGCGTCATTTGTGCAACCATGCTTGTTGCTATGGTCACGCGAACATTCGCACACCTGTAGACGGGGATTCTTCACAGATGTCCGCAGAAGTGCCAAATCGTTGATCTACTACAGCAATGTTTTTCAACCTGTGGGTCGCGATCCCCGGGGAGGAGGGGGGGGGGTGCCAAGTCTTGCTCGGGGGGTCGCCGTCACAGGAAAAAGTACAAAAACGTACGCTTAGCTCTAACATAATTAATTTTAAAATTACGAAATTCCTTTAATAGATCACAGATTGTTTTATAATATAGTGTGTTAATTATGAATAAGCACAAAGTCTCAAAAAATCGAGAAATAGATCTTCTTCTTTAGAAATTGTCTATCCAGAGGGACGTTTCTTAATGTGTATAATACCCTTCTGAGCCTTGCCTGAAACGCGAAACGGTTGACCTTTAACTAACGTGGTGCGGTCTATCTGACCGTGCGCTGTCGGAAAAAATTCCGATTTATTCTCGACATTTTCCATAGCTTTTGAAACATGGAGAAACCGAGTAATTTCACAGGTAAAGGATCTGCTGCAAGTAGCAATGTGTGAACACTTCAGACCGAAACTTTGAAGAAAAGGTGAAAAATGCATATGTTCTTTAGAAGATTGGATCAGATGAAGCCCCTGTCGACAAAGGTGTCCTTCTGAAAGAGCTTTTGTTGAAACATAAGCAAAAACGAGCTCAGAACCCACGACTGCTACTGGAGTTACGACTAACGACATGTCAAGTTTGGAAGGACTGTTGCGAAAACTTGTGATTTGGAGGGATCTGATATTTTAAGAGGTATTTCTTTGACTTTTTCAAGAGGTTTTTTTTTTTCATTGGTTCTTCAAGAAAATATACAAAAATCTATCAAAGCTCTATTGTGTTTATTAGGGAATGGAAAACATATAAATGTATTAGTGAACGAGATGTGCAGTAAACATATCTGAACTCCAGTTTAACAATAATTATTTAATGTTATTGTATTGTATTTTCATTTTTACTTACTTAGTAATAAAGATCTTTCATATGCATAACGGAGAATTTCAAACGTGTTCAAATTTTTCACATTGCACCCACCTAAAATATGAGAGGTCAGATTTATCCCACCACGGTGTTAGTGTCCCATGTTTGCCACCACGTTAGTTAAAGGTTAAGCAAAATATATTTTTCTACGGGAAATCATTCTGAAAAGTACATAAAAACTTCGTCCAACAATTTAAAGGAAAGCTGTAGCAAAATAAATAAGATTAAATTCGATTCCTTTGAGATAACATAGGTTTGTTCCGATTCGTGTGGCTGGAGGGGGTGGGGGAGAGGAAGGTCGACAGGATATATTTATTTGAAAAGGAGCCGAATATTCGAAAAGGCTGTAAAACACTATACTACAGTACAGATAAGAGAGTTTGAGTCGAGAAGTGTCAACAAGGTATTACCAACCGGTTATTAGCATCGGGAGAATCGGTACACGCATCTAACCCAACTCTCGTGTAACTTTGTTTGTGTAGCGGACACTAACCAGCTCTCGGTGCGTGCAATATGTTGGAACTTCTCTTCTCATTCTTGCAACAAAAAAGTGATCCACAACTTATCATCTTCATCTTAAATAATTGGGTCCACAACGGTTGTTAATTTTAAACTTTTTTATTTTATTTTATGCGCTACCCTAGTTTCGAGACGTATATCTCTTCATCAGGTGTATCTTCAAATTACAATCAATTACAAGAGTGACGTCTATCATGGAATGAAATGGCTATCCTACATCTTTACTGAAATTATTTAGTATAAAGGGAATATACGTTCTTAGTGAGTCTGTAAAACTGATACATTTAGGAACAGATTAAAATAGTGAGTACAATTGCGAGTATGACCGCTGGCCGGTGCCACTAGCGCATAGTTAACGATACCGTTGCTTGGCTGCCTGACGGCAGTTCAACTGTTTTGGTGGCCATTGGAGGGCTAATATGGTGCTCGGGCTTACATTTTGGTTCGGCATGGTTAGGCGCGAGGTACACTTTTCTGCTCTTAACAGTGTCGATTTTCTATCTTTTCTGATTCTTAACTATGGGACATTGTTTTACTTGCAGAACCAGCCTTGTGAGTGGCTATGTCGCGCCCAAGTTGCCTACAGTGTCTCCAGGATTCTACATCTACATCTACGTACGTACTCCGCAATTCACCGTAAGGTGCATAGCGGAGGGTACACTGTACCACTACTAGGCATTTCCTTTCCTATTCCACTCCCAAATTGAACGAGGAAAAAAAGAATGCCTGTATGCCTCCGTACGAGCCCTAATTTCTCTTATCTTGTCTTTGTGATCTTTACGCGAAATGTAAGTAGGCGGCAGCAAGATCGTACTACACTCAGCTTCAAATTCCGGCCCTCTAAATTTACTTAACAGAAATTCACGAAAAAAACGTCGTCTTTCTTACAGCGATCCCCAATTGAGTTGCCGGAGCATTTCCGTGACATTCGCGCATTGGTCGAACCTACCGGTAACAAATCTAGCTGCTCGTCTCTGAACCGCCTCTATGTCTTCCTTTAAAATGATCTGCGGGTCCCAAACACTTGACCAATACTCAAGACGTGGTCGTATAAGCGTTTTATACGTGGTTTCCTTTACAGATGACGAACATCTTCCCAAAATTCTCCCAATAAACCGAAGTGGGCTGTCTGCCTTACTCACAACTGTCCTTACATGTTCGTTCCATTTCATATCGCTCAGCAATGTTACGCCTAGATATTTGAACGACGCGACAGCATCAAGAAGCTCACTACTAATGCTGTATTCGAACATCATGGGATAGTTTTTCCTACTCATGCTCATCACCTTACATTTTTCTACATTGAGAGCTAGCTGCCATTCTACACACCAACTAGAAATTTTGTCTAAGTCATCCTGTATGCTATTACAGTCAGTTAAAGACAACATCCTCCCATACACCACAGCATCATCAGCAAACTGCCGCAAATTACAAGTTACTCTGTCCATCAGATCATTTATATAGATAGAAAATAATAGCGGTCCTATCACACTCCCCTGGGGCAGGCCTGACGATACACTCGTCTCTGATGAACACTCGCCGTCAAGAACAACGTACTGCGTTCTATAACTTAGGAAGTCTTCCCGCCACTCACAAATCTGTGAATCTAATCTTTATAGAAATGTTTTAGCTGACAATGATCCTGCCCAGTACCTTTCCTGACAACTAGACCGGGACGAGAACTCAATAGATGACATGGATGATACAACAATGACAGACGTCACTCTTTTATTTGATTGTAGTTTACAGATGCATCTGAAGATGAGATACAGATCTCTAAACTCGCGTAATGCATGAAATAAGAATGTTTAAAATTAACAATTGTTGAAGATTATTTAAGATAAAAAAAGTTATGATTGTTTTAACAGAATAATGCTCGCCCACATACAGCGTGTGAAACAGCGAGCTCTGCAAGATGTGCAGAAACTTCCCTGGCCGAAACGATCTCCTGATTGGTCTCTAATCTAGCTCGTATGGGATATGAAAACTGACACATGCGCCTCGTTAAGCCACAAATCATGCAGAACTGCGTGAAAAGGTCGAGAAGGCGAGTAACAATGTATCCAAAGGCTGTATTTGCCATCTGCTAGATCGTATAGATGCCAGAATTAGCGCCTACATTTCAACGGAGGTTACAACTCTGATATGCGTGTTTCACAACGAATCGACACATTTTATTTTATTTTATTTTTTACAATCAACTTTATTGGTTTACATATGGGACCTACCTTAGCATCGCTTGAGCTATTGATCTGTAAATGTACGAGGGTTGGAACATAAATAGTGGTAAGACTGCTGTGAAAACACTATGCTATGGAATCTAATAAAACTGCTGACAGCACACGTTGTTAACATTCCTACCTTAGCTCCCACGTCACCGCCGTGCTCACAATCGAGGGAAACACAGTCACTTGTGCGCGATCGATCTAACTTAACGGTGTCACTATGTTTTAGAAATGGGAACGATAGAGTTGGATCAAGATTGATTGTGCCAGAGGTCGTACAGCACCACAGTGTCATCAAGGCCTTCAAGAGGCGTGCGGGGAATCGGCATTGCCTTACAGAACAGTGGCACGTTGGGTAAAAGCCTTCAACGAAGGTCGGCAAACTGTGGCAGACATGCATCAGGTAGGTCGTCTTAGCGTCTCTGAAGAAGAAGTGCATAGTGTTGCCACTTTAGTGGAGAGTGATCGACGCCAGGTCGCCCATGAAACCGGATTAGCGCATTCTACTGTGCTTCGCATCCTGAAGGAACGCCTAGGCATCCGAAAAATTGCATCACGATCGGTTCGTTTTTGGAGTATCACCTGCGACCAGCTGTTCCAAAGAAGCGGCAATACTTTCTGCGCAACTCACCCATCATTTTGCATGACAATACACGGTCATATACCGCGCAAGCTGTGGCTGCTGAGTTCGGTCGATGGGACTGGGAAGTACTGTACCATCCTCCATACTCCCTGTATTCAAGTCCTATTCCATAACTATTCCAGAGATTCTACAGGCAGTAGACCGCTCCATTCGCACCGTCAACAGAACAGGCTCTGCTAACGGTATACTACGCCTTCCACGTCTCTGGCAAAGGGTTCACACAACGCTGGTGACTACTTTGAAGGACAGTAACAGGTGCAAACATGTAATGCCTTTGTATCGGTTGTGCCACTATTTAAGTTCCAAACCTCGTATGTACTGTTTCAACAGCAAACATCTTGAGTGATTTGGAAACCTCTAAGAGGGTTTACTAATTTTGATATCCGACAGTGAATTTAAGCAGCCCCACACAGATGAATCACGCAGTTACCATTTTAAAAGCGATCTGATAACTGATTTTGAACATAGGTTGTCTAAAGAAAGCAATCGCAACAGTGTAATTTACTGTAAAAGGGAACATGCACCTCCACAAGTTGTATATTCAAAGCGATTTGTGGGGCTGCTTGTTTCCTTTTACAGTAGATTTGGTAAGTCTATTCTTTCTAAATATAAAACAAACCATTTAGTTATATTTGAAATATTTACTCTGGGTTTACTGGACGTGAAGTGTATAGCGATACATAATTCGATTACCATAGTCTTTTTTTTTATCGTCTGATGAACTTACGAAAATGCCTAAGGTTGGAAACAGAAAGAGACACTTTTCGGATGATTACAGAAAAGAGTGGTCTTTTGTGAAGAAAGGGTATGTGCATAAGGAAACATTGTGTGAGATGTTTTATTGTTTCATCTCAGTAACTTGCGGACGTAAAGTTGATATGAGGCCTCACACTTCTACAGAGTAAAATAAAATAGCAAAGACGTTACAGCCTGTTTCTATATTCATGTCTAGCTTATATGCCCATGCTCCGCAACATTTGTTAAAAAGGAGCTTTGTATATCATGGTTTTCTAGGGTTCCGGACCTAGATCAGCAGAAACAGAATCATTGTTGGATCGCTCTGTCAATAAACTAAGTTCTCCTAGCCAAGATGTCAAATTTAAGTAGAAGTCACTTTGTGTGTCATACCTGGGTTACATTTTACGTGCAGTGGCAGAGGTTTAGTTTGCTATCGTTGGGAACGAATTATTCGCTTTAGGAGGATGATTATTGATCACAACAGCATAAACAGAACGCATTCAAAATGTAATCAGTATACACCGAAATCTGAAAGGGAACTTCATAAATTCGATTGTCCTTGGAAAGAATTCTTATGTAAATTAGGACATCGATAGATGCGAAGGAATGTCGTTATGTTTTAAATTCAATGTTCCCTGTCAAAAGAAACAAAGAAATGTCGTTAAGCTGTGAATATATAAAGTGTAATCAGCAACTTGTTTCAACGTTATTTTGTATTTGCAGAGATAAGATTCGAGATACTTCTGTTACTGAGGAAATATGCACAACACGATCGTGTATTGTATCTTTACACCACTACAAAACCAACAGCACCTTTAGTGGTTCGTTGCTGTTCTATGGCACAACCACTGAAAAGAAATAAAAAAATCATAAAAAATGCAGCGGCGCTAACTATTAGTTCTTTGGTGCATTACATAAGTAACGGGGTCTCTATTTGTTCTGTATTGCACTACACCGTTTTATAGATATTCCTAAACAGAATGGACTCACGATGTAATAAGTATGCATCGAAATCAGAAAAGAAACTACATAAATTCGTGTTTCCTTCCAAAGAATTCTCAGTAAATGGAAACGCTAACAGACCTGAAAGAATGTCTTTATGTTTTAAATTCAAATCATACCCGCAGAAAGACGCATTTTTCTTCTTTCCATGGCATTGCAAGGCATGCGTGATACAGTTAGTAAAGAAAAATGATTTTTTTGTGTCGTACCTGGGTAACATTTTACTTGCAGTGGCAGGGGTTTAGTATGTTAACGTTGGCAACGAAATAATCGCTTTAGGGGGATCATTAATTTATTGATCTGAACATTAATTATTTACTTCACTGTCATCACAAAGAATTATTCCCCTCATTGTACGTGATTGATTTTGCAAAAAGGATCCAACGGCCGTTGCCAACATCAATAAACTACACAGCTGCCGTAAGGAAAATCGTAGCACTTGTTTCAGTGTATTACACCTTAGTTATGTGAATAAAAAAGGCACCATCGCCATCTATAAGTTATTTGGTGCACTATGTAAATAAAATAATTCAAATTTATGACATTGCGTAGTTTTGGTGAGTACTGTCATAATTATATATGGGTGGCTAGAGTGTTGCTTTGGTAACACAACATTCTGAATGATAAAAAAAGAAACGACGTTACCAAGAGTAATTAACAAGCTTTCAGAATCGTGAATAATTAAAGACGTTAAAAATAATATTGACAGTGTCTTAAGTAGTGTATGTAACCGAGTGATCGTTTCTCGCCAATTTCATTCTCAACATAAATCATTAGCTAAACCTTAGCCACGAAATAGTAGGTAATTTCTTTGTCTGGTATACACTGGCAATACTACAATGTTATTCTAGGGACGCACATATGGTCCCCTAGTGAGGAATCGTTTACGAACATGAAAAAGGGACTTAAATTTTATGACATACAATACTTAAAAAATTATAAAAAATTATTTGTAAAGTATGGGTAAAATGAGATGTAAAACATTAGTAAGATTGAAACTTCCCGGCAGATTAAAATTGTGTGCCGGAACCGGGACTCAAAACTGGGACCTTTGCCTTTCGCGGGCAAGCGCACTACCGACTGTGCTATCCCGACACGACTCACGATGCCGCCTCACAACTTTACTTCCGCCAGTACCTCGCCTCCTACTTTCCAAACTTCACAGAAGCTCTCCTGCGAACCATGAAGGACTAGCACTCCTGGAAGAAAGGATATGGTGGAGGCATGGCTTAGCCACAGCCTAAGGGTGTTTCCAGAATGAATCTTTCACCCTGCAGCGAAGTGTGCGCTAAGATTGGTACCGGTATGAATGTGAGCGATACGACACTCAAGAGTAAATTCAAATGCCATTTTAGATTATTTAGTGCAATTCATGTTACGATACATATTGGAAATAGTAAAACTAGTTACCTCTGTTTCTCAAAGAACCAAAATGAAATAGATTTTGAAAAAAACCAACGGTTCAGTGTTAGGCAATGATTTTACTTCTTCTGTGTGAGCTAAACACAATGTATTTTCCACATTAACCAATTTGAAAGTAGCTACTGAGGTTTGCAATCTTAGTTCAAAAGCGCAAGATATGGGGCACGTTTCATTGTTTAAACCCCGAAAAACTGAGAGAAATGAATTAATGATGGAAGCAAGCAGCGGAAAAACGTAAAAACTGGGAATGTAGCAAAGTGCCTTACTAGAAATAAACTGTTAGGTTTTTGATATTTATGATATTGACAAGCTGCTAAAACAACTGCAAAACTAATAGGGATTATGTTAAGCAGATAATGTTATCAAATTTCTAATTCACATGTATGACGATTATATTTTTGCCACTATTGGAAACAAGAACTGCGGCGCTCCTGTTCTATACATTATATCCTTGCAGGGTATGAATTATGCACGAATTTTAACCGGAAATCCTACAGAAAGCAACTGAATATGCAACCGTGAACGTGTTATAAGAGATTCAATAACAACTAGTGACTAGTGTCGGCAATAATAAACAGTTATGCCGTAATGAATTCTAAAAGACGTAATGGTGAACAGGCTTTAAGATAAAAAATGAAAATAGCCACCTCAAATGTAATAAATTGTAGACTACATTAACTAGTGTTGAATAGTTCAATATGTAAATTGTAGTGCGTGGGTTTGCGCAGGTCTGGTATTTAAACGTATTTCCTTAATATGTCGTCCTTATTAACGCAACAACAGCAAACAATATAAACATAAAATCAAATTTCAATTTTTTTTCTGTCCAATATTTTATCTGGCGTAACACTATATCGCTAGTCGATCCAGAAAATGAGCAAATATTTCTGTTAAGGCTTTTACAGAAAGGATAACATAATGTCGTCAAAGAAGAAACAATGAGACACGAGAATCACGAAAACCGCAAGAAGGAACTGGCAGTAACAAAAACTATCAATAATTAAACATTAGCCATATTTATGTAGAAATGGCAGCTGTATCTCAAATGGAAGATACGACCAATGAACAATGTGGAATCTTGAAAAATTTAAAAGAACATTATAGATTGAAATTGAATCTTCGTCGACCTGCGAGGCCGTCTGGAAACATATTTTATATTTACCATGACAAAGAAAAAAACGTGGCAGTAAATAAATATTTTATCTAATATCACAAGACACGTTATTGTGTTTATACAGTAAAACTTCCCTTAACGGGCACTTCCCATTTGCGGACTCCTCTGAATAGCGGACGTTTTAAAATTCCCCTGCAAAACAACATTAGTCCTTATGCTAAAATTATTCCGAATAGCAGACATTCTCAAAAACGAACACTGTAATATGCCCCCCAACAACAATCAAAACTTCCAAATAACGGACAGCGCGAAAGAATCAGTGCACTCGTGCTAGTCAAAAGTCTGAGTGTCGTCAATTTGAGCTGGGGTTGGTCCAAGTTTTAGCGTGTTTCATGTTCGTATCGCGTGGTTTCATGGCATTGCCATCTATTGGAACTTCTTGGAAGTAGCCCCCTACAATATGTGCAGTATTTCCCCATGCAGTGCAGACTTAGCCTTGTCGAAACCGACAATGAGAGCGCGACGCCAAACACTTTCCACCTGTTGTTCAGTACATCAGACGAAGCCAAGAGCTTAACAGTAAACGCACTTTTGCGTTGCCGCGTGATATTGGGTAGGACAGGGGAGAGGCGATAAATGTATCGAATCTTTTCATTCGATTGCTACCACAGCCTGGTTTCAAAAGTCAGAAGCTTTGTCTAATATGTCTTGAGTGTTTTCGTGTCATTCGTCTGTGTGTTTAAAAGAATCATTCAAGTAACCCAAAAATAATCAGTCTAGTGTCGGTAGAAAATAAAAATAAAATAAAATAAAACAAATTCTGATAGTAACTACGGATGCGAAAAGAAAAAAATTGATCTCGTTGTAACAAAAGCTTCTCGCTTTGAGAAAATCGATGCTGGTGAGCCACCCTCGAAAGTTGGTGCAGATTTGGACGTCGGTATGACTGCCATTACTGATAGGAAAACAAATCAATCAGGAAATGAAACAATTTGTTCCAGTGAAGCATCAGGCTGCGCAGTTAAATCTCGAAAAACAATGAGAAAATGTTCACATCCTTATTTTTGTGGCATGAACAAATAAGAACCAAGGACGTGTCAGTTTCACATCTTCTAATTAGTCAAAAAACGAGGACTTTTTTATGAGCTGATTGAAGGAAAGGAGCAAGAACTCCTCGGAAATTATGGCTGGCTGGATCGGTCTAAGAAGCGACGGGGCATTCGCACATTTTACGATCATACTTCGCGGTATTGACGCTATTCGGTGTGTTTGACGCGTGAAAACAGGGGACCTCGGTTTATCCGAAATTTTCGTTATCCGAATCGGCCGCCGTCCCGATCATTTCGGATAAAGGGTAGTTTACTGTTTCATGTCTTGTCCTTTTCTTAAGAGCGGACAGTTCTTAAAACAGGACAATTTAATTTTCCCAATTGGTGTTCGTTATTCACAAGTTTTACTATACTAAACATCTTGTGCAGCACACGCCTCTCGTACATCATCTCTGAATGAAACCGAATAAGATTCTACGAGAACTACTAGTGCCTGCTTAACCAAACTCCTCGATTTTGCATATTTTCGATTAACCAAACCTCGTTGTTTCTAATGTGACGAACAATATAACACACAATCAATGGAACTGTACATTTTTAAGGATCTCTTTATTGGTTACATGAAAATTCTTAGCACTCGTTCAGAATTTGACTTGTGCAGTTACCTTTCTTAGTCTCTCCTCTTTAAAAAGTACCAAATTTTACTATTGTGACTGCTTCCCATGATTCATCACCAACAATGTAATCGAAGCGTGGTGCACCTTTCAGATTATTTATGTGCAATACCTTACATATCGCGAAATTGACGAGGAATTACCATCCCTTTCAACTAAAGTTGGCAGTTTTTATTTTATGTTTATTCATTAATTTCATTACGAACCTCAGGCGCTGCGACGTCTCTCTTAGGAAACAACACTAAGCATGTGTCATCGTATTGAACTTGCAATAATATAAACCAGACAAATTATTAATGTAAACAGTAACAGCCCTACAATAGTTACATCTACATACATACTCCGCAATTAACCGTAAGGTGCGTGGCGGAGGTTACTCTGTACCACTATTAGGCATTTCCTTTCCTACTCCACTTCCAAATAGAACGAGGAAAAAAAGAATGCCTATATGTCTTCGTACGAGCCCTAATTTTTCTTATCTTATCTTTGTGATAACTACATGAAATGTAAGTAGGGGGCAGCAAGATCGTACTACACTCAGCTTCAAAATCCGGCCCTCTAAATTTACTTAACAGAAATTCACGAAATCTTCCAGCGATCCCCAATTGAGTTGCCGGAGCATTTCCGTGACACTCGCGCATTGGTCGAACCTACCGGTAACAAATCTAGCTGCTCGCCTCTGAACCGCCTCTATGTCTTCCTTTAAACTGATCTGCTGCGGTACCCAAACACTTGAGCAATACTCAAGACGCGATCGTACAAGCGTTTTATACGCGGTCTCCTTTAGAGTTGAAATACATCTTCCCATAATTCTCCCAATAAACCGAAGTCGGCTGTCCGCCTTACTCACAGCTGTCCTTACATGCTCGTTCCATTTCATATCGCTCTGCAATGTTACGCCTAGATATTTGAACGACGCGACCGCATCAAGAAGCTCACTACTGATGCCGTATTCTAACATTATGGGATTGTTTTTTCTACCCATGCGCATCACCTTGCATCTTTCTACATTGAGAGCTAGCTGCCATTCTTCGCACCAACTAGAAATTTGGTCTAATCATCCTGTATGCTATTACAGTCAGTTACAGACGACACCCTCCCATACACCACAACATCATCAGCAAACAGCCGCAAATTACAACTTACTCTGCCCATCAGATCATTTATAAAGATAGAAAATAATAGCGGTCCTATCACACTCCCCTGGGGCAGGCCTGACGATACACTCGTCTCTGATGAACACTCGCCGTCGAGAACAACGTACTGCGTTCTATTACTTAGGAAGTCTTCCAGCCATTCACAAATCTGTGAACCTATTCCATAAGCTCGTATCTTCGTCAGCAGTCTGAAGTGTGGCACCGCGTCGAACGCCTTTTTGAAGTCGAGAAAAACACAATCCGCCTGTTGCCCTTCATCCATGGCTCGCAAAATGCCATTTGAGAAAAGGGCAAGCTGAGTTTCACGTGAACGATGTTTCCTAAACCCGTGCTGATTCATGGAAAGAAGCTTTTCCGTTCCAAGGAAATTTACTATATTCGAACTGAGAATATGCTCTGAAATTCTACATGAAACTGATGTCAACGATATTGGCCTGTAATTGTGTGAGTCAGTTCTCTTTCCTTTCTTATAAACGGAAGTCACCTGCGCTTTTTTCCAATCACTAGGAACTTTGCGCTGAATTAAAGATTCGCAATAAATGCAAGCTAAGTAGAGGGCCAATGCCGCAGAATAGTCTTTGTAAAACCGAACTGGTATTCCATCCGGACCAGCAGACTTTTTCGTATTTAGCCCTCTCAGCTGCTTCTCTACACCGGAAATACCTATTGCTATGTCCCCCATTTCGGAATTAGTAGGTTGATCAAATTTTACTATTTCTATACGTTAAGAAATGCGATATCTACTTCTTAAAATGTTAATTATGAAAAGCCCACTGCAGCTATATTGAATTTTGTTATTGGAAACTAGCTTTTACTCGCGGCTTCACTCGCCTTGATGTCCTTGAATACTTATCAAAGACCATCGAAAATACAATAATTTCGCAACTCTGATCGTAAATGACGACCAGGATCATTAGGATAAAAGATAAGTTTTCAGTTTTCCGGTTTAAATATAAACCGTGCGTAGAATGACGATAAATACTGTCCTTTATCGAGATTAAAATATAGTAGTAAATACGTACAGTAAAGTAATTCTGTCGTTACATCGTGACTAAACATCTGACTAAAGAAGCTATACGTTATGCAATGTGTAAATTATCCTCGATTCAAATGTCATCGTAATCGGTTCGGCGGTTTGAAGAAGTAGACGTGTAAGCATTGTGTTCATTACGGTGTATCGTATTACGTACGACATATCAATCATTAAAAGTATTTTAATGAACGTGATAAATTTCAAAAGTCAAAGAATAAATAGCTTTTCCAAGGAGTCTCCAAGCGTCTCATAAGCTATAAGACATAAGTTGATGCTTAGTTGTTGCATATTTCGAGTTATATACTTAAAATTGACAAATGTATTGAATTATACACTTACAAGCTATCTCCATACCCAGTTTCATCAAAATCGGTTTAGCGGTTTCAAATGTTAATATATCTCTGGTACTTTACTACTTCGGTTATCAGCCTCTAGTCTTACCAACTACTTACACTAACTTAAAGTAACCTAAGGACGAAAAAAAAAAAAAAAAACCACACACACATGCCAGATGGAGGATTCGAACATCCGATGGGTAGCACCCGCACGCTTCATAGCGAGGCGCCTTAAAACACTCGGGCATTTCACCATGGCCTGAGGAGTTGTGAAAGCGTAACAGACAACGCTTGTTTCACATTTTATATTACTATCGATAAGGATGTGGATGAATTGATGTTTATTATATTTATATATTTCGTGTAATTGTCTTATCACTACATTCAGCCAGAAACAGATGTGTTTTTTTTATTTTTGCGATCTTCCCATAATATTAATTTAACATCAAAATTTTCCCTCAAAGACTTAAGCAACATATCTCAAAGCAACTATCGATAGACAGTAGTCTGCGTAACTTCTTATAAAAGTCTTTAATCAATACAGATCGTCGCCATTAATTTAATGCTAGTAATGAATGTAACATTTGATCAGAATATCTCAGTTCCTTAAGATTATTATCATATGGCGCTGTGGTAATATTTTCCAAATTCACGGAACTGCATTAAGGTATGAATTTCGTGTGAGTTTATAAAAGCATATAAATGATAACGTAAGACATTAATGTATTTACAACGTACTATTCTTTTTCATTTCTCTCGACCTGCATGTGATTCCTACTTTGTACATAATCTCTTCTGGAGACAGTTAAGAATGTGTGATAACGACCCGTCGTCGTGTTCACAATGGAATATATTCGAATTTTGTTTGATGCATAAGCTTTTAGATTAAGTCAGCGTCTGAGTTCAAATTTACATCTAACCTTCCTTGAGATTCAGTACAACACTGCTTCAAAAAATTACAATCAATTGTACAATATATTTTATTACAGGAAGTGTTCCATGGGTTAGTTCCATACGGGTCATTTCCGTAATTCATAACGACACACGCTGTAAATGGACCGAACGTAGAGTCTAGCTTAACTACAGATCGCTCCGTTAGCACGTTTATATCGTATTCTCATTTGTTGCATTCCCTAACTCCTAACTAGTCCATCAGCTGCTATTATTACCTGCACCTCAGACTAGGCAAAACATCAGCCTACTGTCAGTAACCGTGAAGTTTCTCGAAAATATAACTGGATGGGGTATATTGGAGTAGCTGAGAATACTTCATTAATATAGTGCGTAATCGGCAGAAAGTGACGTTTACCACCTAAAAATGCCTATAGCTTGTGTGGATGTGGCAGTCTTGTTACATATATTAAAGGAACTTAGAAAGCTAAGAGTTGAAATTAGATAAGTCAGAAATTATTATACTGCGTTATTTCGTGATCAGATTTGTTGATTTCGCTAGCTCTCAACAGTGCGACCACATTTTGATTTAACGAAGATCTACAGTTCCACTGCAGATCAGTCCGTACCGCATCCGATAGCCTTAAAGCTCGCGACTGAAATGGACGGTTGTATAACACCTTTCCTAAACAGGAAAAGTTTAATCAAAAGTAACGTTCTAAAATGCCGTCTTTCATATTCAGAACACACAGTATTAGGATGTAGCTTGTGTGAAAGTGGAAATATGCCAATGCCATGTTTAACTTCTACAAAAAATTCTAGTATGTAAGTAGAAAACAAAAAAATTATGGTTGGACTGGACATTTAAAGAACACACCCGATATACCGTACTACCAAGTGTGACCAAGGTCAATAATATGAGCTATACATGAAAGTCATGGATGGGAAGAGAAAGCAACACACAAACCGCTGAATTCCGTCGAAGTTTGAAGAGGATAATAAGTAAAGTACGAAAAGTAATTATTGGTTAGTAATTTAATACACAGTTGGCTGGAAAATGCTTTTCATCAAAACAGTATATTTTATAATGCTAGTTTTAAAATTCCATATATCCCGCATTAGAATATTGCTTGCGTGGGAGAGAAAGTACTGGTTACATATATTTAAAAGAAGTTATCCCAATGAACGGCTGTAAATTCTATAATAATAATAATGATAAACAAATCATTTCAGAGCTAATATATAGGGAATATGTTCGAGGTTTCGTACCGGTAAACACCCTGTACACACAAGACGTCAATATTTGGGTGCGGATAGTAAAGAAAGCTTCGAATTTAATACGTAGTTAACGGTAAAGATCATTTCCCACGTCACAAAAGAATATACTTAAAGTTGTAATAAAAATTACAAAATACTGCTTCCAAATTCCGTACATTTAAGGAAGTAGTTGGGTTACATGAAGCAGAAGTGATTACATATAGATTAACGAAACTGAATCTATTTTAATTTCCGTTTGGTAAATGAAAAGTTTAAAAAACATAACACGTGTAAAATACACAAGTGGAATACAATACGATTTCTTCACAGAAAAGGACACAACACGTAAATTTTAGCCACACTTGATGTGTTTTTTAAGCTGTAAAACTCTTTCATAAATTTAATGATAGAGACGAACATAAAGAAATCTAACATAAACTTCAGCAAATAGTAAACAAAATATTTTTGTTTATCCTAGGGCGGCGAACAGACACAAAACGAGACTACAGCTGAAAATCATGTCAACCAAATGAAGATGGATTTGTGAGAAAATCTTAAACCGGTCATGGTCTAAATAAACAAACATTTTATACCATACTTGTGGCTGGACGCTGTTTTAAATTATAAACATAATAAATGCCAAATGTGACAATTCAATCAAGTCCTGAGCTTTTAATTACTTTATGTTAGGGAGAAGAATGTACACGTTACAAAATTTCAAATACGTAGCTTTATTACAGGTTACTGAAATGATCATCGACATAATTAATGACATCCTTGATGTCGGCGTATTTGCTAGAGACATACATTTTACCAATTGATTCACATTACCAGAACTAAAAATGCTACTATTACAACGCAACAAAATGCGGGTATATCATCTACAAGGTGAAGTATATAAAAGAGGAGAACTAGTTCGTCGACTTACCTGCCAGCGTCCAAAATGCTAAATTCTAAAATGATCCAGAGTCCTATAGTGTGATTCACTGTGTAGTGTCATCCAACATTTCGTGCAATATGACATTGAATGCCACTGACATCCTGGTTTCCGGACTTCGTATATCTACTCATTCTTCACAAATATCAAATCAACGCCGTCTTTACGACTGTTTTACGTTACTTACCCTTACGAGAATAGATAATGTATTATTTCTTGGGGGCTGAGGTCAGTTGTCTTGTGGGGGGAGGGGAAAGAGTCAGTCCTCAAGTTCGTTCAGGTCAGTAACCAAAATATATGTAACAGTCTTAAGGCCTCAGTCAGAACACCGGATGCATTATTGTGAACGAAAAAAAGTCTTTGGGTGGGACTCAGGGGGTGATTTGGATCCCCTGTCGTCGTCATTCTCGTTAAGCTTGCTGTATTACGTGAGCATTAATTTCCAATATCTTAACATATTTTACGGCATGAATTCATTGCGTCTTACACTTCATTGTCGACGAACTCTGTTCGTCACTAACCAAGGACGCGTGAAATGTTCCCTGACTTTAAATAATCACGCATCGGCAAAGGATCATGATCATTGCATAAAAACATCGTTTTGACCTTATCCATTTATCTACCTCCATACAACCCTTCAAAAGATATTTACAAGCCGGAGACGCGCTTGAGAAACCTATCGCAAAATAATTTTTTATACGTTAAATCAGAACGACTCACCTTAAAAAGTTATTGTTCGTCGAGCGTTAAATTCAGCCAAATGCACATCTTTTGCAAGAGGAATTTACCGAGTCGCAAAATTTTTAATGGGCTCTAGTTCGTTCGTCTTTCAAACTTTGCTTGTACAGGGTGTTTCAGGAAAGTAGTAAACATTTAATTGGAATTGGAATAAAAATATCCATGTAAAATGTGTCCAGTCTTTAAGGAGAACACTGATTCTTCTTGGTGTAACGCTGAATTAAAAGCAGTTCGTTGTATGTTCTACAAGATTACTTATATTTAGTTAACCGGTTTTTGGCTTAAAGGAGCAACTTAGGAATTTGAAATAAGTTAGTCGATAACCGGTTATCTAAGTACAAATAAACTTATAGAACGTACGATAAATAAATAGTGTTTGTAATTCAAAATCATGATACCGTTCCAAGAGCCGATGGAAGAATCCGCGAAAATGTGCTCATTCTACTTTCTTTGAGTTTGTTTGAGTTACATACTAACATCTGTATCTCTGCACTCAGTGAAAATTGGACACTTGTTACAAGGCACTTTTTATTCCATTTCGTCTACACCACCACCTCTTTTAACCGTTTGACTAATTTATTTATTTATTTTTGTTGCATCATAAGTGTGACCAATTTATTGTATTTTAATTTTGAGGATTTTATTTTTGTGATTTATGTCTAAATACTATGATTGTACATATTCCTCCACATCACCTTTGTGAGTTTTCCACTTTGGTGGTAAATGGATTTCCCATTTCCCTTTTGTGAGCTGTAACGTGTTGCCATTACACGTTAACCCTTTCATCCAGTGGTATTCTCACAATACCACTATTTTATTAGCTTCTCCGCCATTTATAATTATAAATATTTTATTAGCTTCTCCGCCTTTTAATCTCTTAATAGTATTGAAAAATACCACTCATAATTTTATAATTATGTTTCACAATCCATTAAGACATTAAAAGGTGGAGAAGGTAATAAATTAGTGACATTGTGCGGATGAAAGGGTTAATAAAACAAAAAACTGTTGTTTCTTTTTATTTTACTTTATATAAAAAATATTTGCATTTAATGTTTACTGTCAACAAGCAATATTTTTTCCTCAAAATGTTCAAATCATCTTCACAATCTCTTCCGACATCAGTAGTGATTCTGCGGCAAACACAAATTGATTGTTGTATCAGTTTTTCTACACCTGCTACAGTGTACTAACACAAGATGTCAGGCATATACAGAGATGGCAACAGATATTCCCAGAAACTTTGAGGTACCTCTAAGCTGGTGGTAAACATGCTTACTAAGGACCACAACAGACACTGTGCTGTGTGTATTTCAAAAGTTTCAAAATTATGAGACCTAACTGCAGTAGTCATCGGGCCATAAACTTACAAACTACTTAAAGTAACTTATCCTAAGAAGAACACTCGAACCTCCGACGGCGAACGGCCGCGCGCACCGTAGCAAGGTGTCTTAATGCGCACGGCTATTCTACCGCGGCTATGTGTATTTCACAAGCCCCTTTCAATATCGACTTCGGTGGGAAGCATACTCCACAAGAACCCCGGAGAAACAGTTAGCCGCGGTGGAGTAGCCGAGCGGTCTAAAGCGTCTCGCTGCGGAGCGCGCGGTTGCTCGCCGTGGAGGTTCGAGTCCTCCCTGGGGCAGGGGAGTGTGTGTTGTCCTTAGGTTAGTTTACCTTGGTTCAAGTAGTTTGTAAGCTACGGACTGATGACCACGCAGTTTGGTCCGATAGATTTACAAACATTTGATTTAGAAACAGTTATTTGGTGATAAATACACTTCCCACAGCCCTAAAACCTATATTTAACAATAGTGTAGGAGCGTACAGAATTAATAAATCGTGTTACCATGAATTCAGTAAAGAAATACTGGAAATTATATCCCTCATGGCCCGCGAAAGGATTAAGTATTTCCTATTTTGTAACACCCTGTCTATTGTAACATAGCTCCATTAAGAAATATGGGCGCTGATCGGAGGTAAACCAAATGCTTTTTTACCGCATGTTTGTACCTCAATTAGGAACCGAACACTAACACTCCACTCAAGCCACAAACATGCGCTCGGACTTTTCAATCATATTTGTTGCCGCTCTGTAAAGATTTAGCTATCAAAGATGTTACCCAGTACACAGACCGATAGAGAATTTTTTTCCAAATATTTATAAGCTCTAAATAACAACCTGAAACAATTTTTTTAATGTAGGTTGAATACACAAAAGTTCCCTACACACCAAAATTAAGTTTTCGCACACAAAATATCGTGTTAGACTAATCAAAAAATGCTCATACGTAATTATTTGGTTTCGGATAACCATTATGTTGGAATCCATCAACGGATGACGGTGTGCGGCTACTGTTGATATAATTTCTGAGAGAAACACAGCGATTAGTCATGAAAAACTGATTGTTGCACATCAATTTCGGCAAGATTCCTAGCCATCATCAGTGTATCTGCAAGAGGTAAGCGTAAGTTATACAAGATAGTAATATAACGGTCCATAACCTTTACGATTATATAACAAGATTATCAACATTGTGAACATGTGTTACGGAAGCTGCCGTTACGACTGAAGTGCTATAACTTTAAAATAAATTAACCCTTTAATACCTGACTTTTTATTTGAAGCAATAAAAGCTACGATAATTAATGTATAGTGAAAAATATAGAGAAAAATATTGAAAAAAATCCTTTAAATTAATACGCACTACTAGCAACAAAAAGTTCATAGCTGGCCAGCTATATAGTGCTTCCATCATGTACCCGATGCAGTAAATGTCACTATTATGCCTCTCATCTTTCCATAAATTAATTCATAATGAAGCAGTAGATTGTGATTGATGTTCAAATCTTCATAAATCTCAGTCTCAACTGCGTGGCCATTAGCCCGTAACTTACGAACTACTTAAACTAAAGTAAACTAACACTCATGCCCGAGGGGGACTCGAACCCCCGACGGCGAACGACCGCACGGCACCCCAGTGCGCACGGCTAATCCGCCTCGCCGATGTCTTGCTAAATGTACGTGATTGGCTACTTTTACATAGCAAAGGAGCAATACTAACGTAAACAAACGCACATGCGGCTAACTGTCGAAATGATTCAATAGCACTCTGCAATTTATAATTTCTAGGACAAGCTACTACCATATGTAACACTATGTATACAAGCAGCTACAAACGAATTTGTGGTAAAATGTCGATCAGTTTGAGATATAGTGGCAGAAATCAGGTATGTAGCTGATGAGCTACACTGTGCGTCAAAGGGTTAAAATTAGTCTGTGATTCAACAATTGGCTTATACAAACATCGGCGCCCTTTATATGGGCGAATTCTATTCACATTTAATGTTTAATCAATATGTGAAATATAAACTGGCATACATTTATAGTTACACAAGTAGCATGATTTTTCATTTTTAAATTTAATGGAATGCTGGTACAGATATACCGTTATACTACTGTTTTGTATACGGTAACATTCGCTTTCTGTTGTAGATACGTCGATTATGGCTAGGAATACAGCCTAAATCGATCTACTATAGACAGTTTTTTGCGACTGATCTCTGTGTTTCGCTCAGGAAAAAAGAGTGCTGCCAGTGTCTGATGCTACAAAAACAATGAAAACCCAAGGTAATATCCAAATTAAGACAAACTATTTCACACCTAATTTTCACACGTAGCTTCGTACTAAAAAAAATTATATTTAGAAAAAACACGCTGATGATAACGCAAGGGTGCAGAAACATGTCTATAACGACAGTGTTTGCACATTAGATCGACCTCATACCCAACGCAGTCGAGGCTAATTTCCATACAGCGAATAGCAACTGGAAAAGAAATCCGCCCTTTATGGGTGTAGCAGGGTGAAAAATAAACGACACACACCAAAGTATAAGAGAACTCAGGATAGTGTGTGAGATCGCTAACACAGGCGCTGCGAAACCCGTCGGGTTATAGCTCTTTAAGATGGTAGCCGATACACAGAGCGGTAGAGAATAAATAAATAATGCAGTACATTTTTGTTGACACTAAGATTTTATTTTTCAAATATTTAAGGTTGTAAGTAACCATCTGAAACAAAATTTACAAAATAAATTTAAAAAACAAAACAAAAATGAAAATTGTAGGGTTCATACATGAAATTTCCCTACATACTAGAATTACGTTATCATACTCAAACTACCGTGTTAAATGATAAAAAAAAGTTTGTTATATTCATGGTCGATCTTGTCAATCAATTTAATAAGGACTACAGCCAAGATCACTTTAAATTTTTATTCAGATTAAGCGGTTTCTGCACTTTAAAGTACAATCTTCTGATCTTGCATTTCATTCCGCACATCACAAATCAAAAACTTGCCAAATAAATATGTTTTTTGAAAAGTTTTTATCTGTGAGCTGAGGAATGAAATGAAAGATCCCAATATGGCAGTTTTAAGGTGCCGATACCTGTAATATAAATAACAATTAAAAGCAATCTTGGCGGTCGTCCTTAATAAATTATCAACAAATGTTCACACAGAATTATTTGGTTGCAGATGACGACGCTACCAATGTCTTATGCTGTAAAATGGTCCTACAGGGCCATACTAAGATATACGACTGTTAGTCCTAATTTTAACATCTACTTTCGTATTAAAAAATGTTGATATGATGTTGCCCCAGAGGTGGAGAAACACGCCTGGGCAACAACAGAAAACAATGTGTTGCGTACTAGGCGGACCTCATGCTCAAAGAGGCTAACTTCCATACGGTGAATAGCAACTGGAAAACGGATATAAAGGGGGTGAAAAAATCGTACTGGTGTATTTTACGGTCCACTTTAGGTTTTACTGTTGTTTATGAGTTTATATATATATATTGTATAAAGGATACGAATTCCCTGTACGAGTCTGCGATCTTCATTTTATAACAAGAATAAAATCCGTCTAGATCGTTAATTTTTTTTTTTTTTTTTTTATTGATTACGGAGTTTCGGGAATCTGCTATCATCAGATCTAAAAACCTTTAAACTTGCACAGTAAAGTTCAGCGTCAATGATAAAATATCTCAGATGCCGAAACGTCGTAATCAGTAAATATAATTTTAGCAATCTAGACGGGTTTTATTCTTGTTATAAAATAAAGATCGCAGACACTTACATGGACTAAAAATAAAAATAAAATAAAAAATATTATCAACAGTAAAACCTAAAGTGGACCGTAAAATACACCAGTACGATTTTTATTCTTGTTGAATAAAAATATAAATAGTATAAAATTAAATCAAAGATTACGAACTATACGATTACGACTCTACTGTTGTGATAATATCTTTGCACTCAACAGGTAATATTTTCTCTGACCTTATTTCAACAAACAGCCAAAATTATTTGATATCTGAGTTCAGCTTTGATAATCATACTCCTTCCTTGAACTTTTACCTCTTTAAACTATTAATTTCTCTCCCATATTTTCATTATCCTTTTCCTTTAAAATATTATCACGTGTCTCACCGTGGTAGTTTGTCCTCTTTTTCAAGTTTGTTTACTTTGCCTGTACTGGCTTACAGAGATTTTCTGGTCGCTGGCGGCCAACAATTACGCCTGTAAAACTAGATACCGATCGGTTGAATGGTACGACCTAAAAAAATGGAACACGTTACAGACACACAGTGTACAAACGCCTTTATTTTTGCAAATACCTCAGATGCGATGATAAATATGAAAAAAAAAAAACCATGATAGAGCAAAATTGTAGAGAGGTTTCTCCTTTACATATTCGTTTATTCAGTTTTCGTGTCAGATAAACGGTTGAGCCGTTATTTTTAATTTAATTTCGAGCTGTCAAAAGGCAATCGCAAAGGGCCACTTTTAGTGTTACTACCGTAACATAAAGCGGGGCAAAAGTATTGATATTTACAAATAGAAAAACCTACTGATGATGGCCCAGAGGTGCAGAAAAGTGCCTGTGTAACTATAAAAAACAGTCTTTTGCAGCTAGGTGGACCTCATACTCAACGGGGCTAACTTCCATACGGTGAATAATGCCTGGAAAACAATTCCGCACTATAATGGGTATAGAGGAGGTGAAAAAGTCGGTCAGGCAAAAATAAAAAAATATAAGTAATATATAATTAAATAAAAGATTAAGGTGATAGTCTCTCTGATCCTAATTCAACAAACAGCCAAAAGTATTTGATATTTGAGTTTAGCTTTGATAAGTGTACTTTTACCTATTTAATCTATTATTTTAATATCTCTCCCATATTTTCATTATGTTTTTCCGTCAAAATATTATTCTCTTTTCAAGTTTATTTTCTTTGCCTGTAATACTTTACGCAAAATGTGACAGTGTCAAAACGCCATTATTTTTGCAAATATCTCTGAAGCGATGTTAGATATGAAAAAACATAAAAAAGTAATTTTATAACTGCATACACTGTGTAGTTGTTCCACAATAATATTTATTGTTGTTGTGAACTAGCTTTCGGCTTCTTAGGCCAACTTCAAATCTGAAGATGGCCTAAGATGCCGAAACCTAGTTCACAACAAAAATAAATATTATCGTGGAACAAATACACAGTGTATACAGTTATTAAATATGTCAATGTTCGATCAAGAACCGACGGAAGAGTCCATAAATAAAAGAGTAAAGTTGTAGCACATTTTCTTCTCTAAACATTCGTTTATTTAGTTGTCGTGTCAGATGAACGGTTAAGCCGTAATTTTTATTTAAATTTCGAGCTGTCGAAAGGTGATCGCGAAGGCCCATTTTCACAACCTTCGTTATTTTTTCAAATATCTCTCAAACGACACGAGATTAGAGAGTTTTCTCTTCTAAAAATTCATTTATTCAATTTTCGTCTCAGATGAGCGGTTAAGCCGTTATTTTCATTTAAATTTCAGCCACCTAGAGTGGGTCAAAAATGTTGATATTTACAAATAGAACAACCTACTGATGACGGCCTAGAGATGCAGAAACATGTCTGCGTAGCAATAGAAAACAGTATTTTACATATTAATGTTCACAGAATATATGACATCATCTGCGATTGGGCAAAGCTAAAAATGTGTACCCACCCGGGATTCGAATCCGGGTCTCCTGCTTTCTAGGCAGTTGCGCTGACCCCTACACCACGGGGGACACAGTGATCACCGCACCTGCAAGGACTACCTAAGCACGCCTCTCGTCAGATACAAATTCCCAGCTTCACCTTGCCCACAGTTGTCAAACTCGTAGTTCTGAAACTAATTCCCGTAAGAGTAAGGACCACTAACTTGTCCACCCCTCCCCACTAACGAAAGGATAGTTGCCCGTCACCGGCATATAAATATATATACATGTGGCGTCTGACGTCACTTCTGATCCTACAGTTGTTATTCTTTCATATTCACAGAATATATTACATCAACTGCGAATGGACAAAGCTGTTATTCTTGTTGAATAAAAATATGAAGAATATAAAATTAAATAAAAGATGATGAACGATACGATTAAGACTCTACTATTGTCATATCTATGCACTCAACAGGTAATATTCTCTCTGATTGTATTTCAACAAACAGCCAAAATTATTTGATATCTGAGTTCAGCTTTGATAAGCGTACTCGTTCTTTGAACTTTTACCTATTTAATTTATTATTTTAATATCTCTCCCGTATTTTCATTGCCTTTTTCCGTAAAAATATTATCACGTGACTTGCCGTGGTAGTTTGTCCTCTTTTTCAAGTTTTTTTCTTTGCCTGTACTGCTTTACGTGAAATGTGACAGTGTCAAAACGCTATTATTTTTGCAAATATATCTCACGCGATGTTAGATATGAAAAAAAAACATAAGAGAGTAAATTTGTAGAACACTTTCTTCTCTATAAAATTCGTTTTTTCAGTTTTCGTGTCAGATGAACGGATAAGCCGTAATTTTTATTTAAATTTCGAGCTGTCGAAAAGCGATCGCGAGGGCCCACTTCACAACCTTCGTTATTTTTGCAAATATCTCTCAAACAATGCGAGATTATTTGAGGAAATGCATACTGTAAACCATCAGCTGTTTATTATTTTTCCAAACATCTACCGGTTTCGGTTATAAACCATCTTCACGCAAGAGAATAGACAGACTGATGCATGCATGTCACACAATAAAAATAAATAAGACGTCACTAGGTAACAAGTGTTGAATAAAAAAAAATAGAAATAAAAAAATCGAGATTAGAGAGTTTTCTCCTCTAAAAATCCATTTATTCCGTCTCAGATGAACAGTTAAGCCTTGATTTTCATTTAAATTTCAGAATTTCAGCTCCTTAGAGTGGGCCAAAAATGTTGATATTTACAAATAGAAAAACCTACTGATGACGGCCTAGAGATGCAGAAACACGTCTGCGTAGCAATAGAAAACAGTGTTTTACATATTAGGCGGACCTCGTACCCAAAACAATCGAGGCTGATTTTCCATACGGTGAATAGCAACCGGAAAATGATTCCGCACTTTAAAGGATGTAGAAGGGTGAAAAATGAGTGGCACACGCCAAAGTGTCAGAGAACTCACGACAGTTGGTGGTGGGTGACCACCGGCGCTGACAGCCCGTGGCTCTCGGCGCGTCGGTCGCGGCTTCGGCGCCCGCCGCCTCTGCTGCTGCTGCTGCTGCTGCTGGTGGTGGTGGGAGTTTCGCGTCGCGACGCCGACTGCCCGCCGAGGCGCGCTCCGGAGACTGGGGCGCCGGCCGTTCTGCGCATGCGCAGCGCGCCGCCAGCCGCCGCCGGATGCGTGGTCCACTCCGCCGGCGTCAAGCGTCCAGCCGCTTTTATTTTCTGCTCTGTTTGTCTCCGACATCCGGCCGAGAGTCATTCAGTCGCAGCCGGCTTCGTTAAGCTGGCATTTTTCACCCCGTTTATTCGAGCTATAACGCGCCGAATGCGAGCGTGAAAGAGCTAGAATATGCGATAATCGCTGGCGACGGCCGTGAAAAGAGATTCTTCCTCCTCTCCAGTCGTACCAACGCGTGTGTTTTCCTTTGTTTTCTCTATTAATGCACACACTACGAGGTGAATCCTGATTTGATTCTTTCAGGGAAGCCAAAACTGTCTTGGTCTAACCCGCCACTGCCCGCACCGAAACTAAGTTTATTGTGCGGTATCGCTCCCTGTGTGTCTAGTAAAGCCAACCAATGCCCTTGAACAGTGCAAGGAGTCCCTTTACCAGTTCTTTATTAGACATAATATCTTCGGGTCTGGTTGTCCCAAATGTTCTGTGCCTTTTACTCTCCAATGCAATGCATTCGAAGATCAGAGGTGATGCAGTTTCATCACCGTCATCACAGATCCTACATTTAGGGTCCTCTTCTGTTATTCCCATTGTATGTAGGTGTTTTTTGAAATTCCAATGGCCTGTCAGCAATCCAACCATGAGTCTAATCTCTCTCCTGTTCAGACCCAGGATTGCAGAGCTTCTTTTAAAACAAGGCTTTGGCATCATTACCTTCCCATGTTTTTGTTGATGGACTTTGGTCCAATATTGTACGTGCTGTCTTCTGAGCCAGTTACGTAGCTCCAATTTAATCATTGCCTTGGTGATTGTCAGGACAGGTTCTGGTCCAATAAATGGAGCCTCTGCCCCCATCCTGGCTAATCTGTCGGCATGTTCGTTGCCACTGATCCCCGAGTGGCCAGGGACCCACAATAAGTTTACTCTATTGCTTTCCCCTGGCTCCACCAGAACCCTGTGACATTCTGCAACAATTTTAGACCTTGTTGTAGGAGCTGCCAGTGACCTCAGGGCTGCCTGGCTGTCTGAATAGATATATATGCTACGATCTTTGTAGCACCTACGCAAATTTTCCTCCACACATACCCTGATGGCAGTGATTTCGGCCTGGAATACTGAGGCCAGTTTCCCTAGAGAGATGACGCCCTCCAGTCTTGCCTGCACCCCGTATACCATGGCCCCAACGCCTTGGTCTGATTTCGACTCGTCAGTGAACCTGACAATATCCCCCGTACGGTGTCGAACTATTTTCTCCCACTGCGCCCTACTTCCAATTGTTATACTGAAAGGCTTGTTGAAGCAGTATGAGGTTATAATATAGTCGGTTGGCATTTCCCCAACCTTTCCTATATTTACCTCACTCACTATTTTAGTTTGTGATTCTGGATATCCCAAAGAGTTCCAGTTGTTGACAGATTTGAGTCTGTAGGCACCAGCTGCCGCCTCCATCTTGACCCAAAGGTGTAATGGGGGCATATCCAGCATGGTTTCCATCCCAGCATTTGGTGTGCTGCAGGTGAATCCTGACTCCAGTGACAACATTCCATAGATATACCGGATGATCAAAAAGTCAGTCATCAACATCATCATCATCATCATTAGAGACTGATTCTGCCTTTCAGCGTTCAGTCTGAAGCATAGAACCTCTAATAAAATTCCTCCATGATCCCCTATTCAATACGTATTTAAGCAACTTTCACACAGTTAAAAACTAGGTGTTAAAATTGTAAGAGTCTGAAAGAAAGTCCTTGGCTCACTTGAGCTGTTATTTTTATTGGAGTCATGAAGACCCGCACAACCGGTTTCGCAACTTACAGTTGCATCTTCAGGCGCTTTTTAAAAGTTTTCCATATAAGTGATTTGTGTTGGATAACGGGGTTAATGGTTAGGTGGTACCGCAAGCACCTTGGCCCTTTTCGTCAAAAGGATTAAAAAGAAGTCTACCGTGCGGTTCTTGTAATTTTTTGTTAAAAGAATAGAAAAGTCGGTAATTGGTAAAATTTGTTTGGCCGACTTTTCTATTCTGCAAATAACACTGGTACCAAGAACAATGTATATTACCAGTTTTCTTGGCTCCAAATATCGCAAGTAGGAATGCTTTCCAGCGTCAGCCAATGCATTCGGCCAGCATTGTGAAGATTTAAAGTTTCGTACGAGTAGCGTTGTTGGCTTGCACTTTCCTATACGGTGTAATTTTCCCCTCCTGTAGATATCTGATGCAGTGTCACAGTCAGTGAAGACGAATGTTATTAAGAGTACATTTTTCATGTTCCAATACCTCGGAGATTGTCAGAAACAGTGTACATACATTTTTCCTGCTGATTGCCTTTCTTTCTTTGATGGTGCATAAACAGTGAACAAGATTAGTATGTATGTGCATTACCAATTACACAAGCTTCAACTCCTTTACTGGGAAAAACACAGCGTTCGGTAGCAATAAATCTGTTTATTAATCACAGATCGATTTCAAAATGACCACATGTTTGTTAAGCTTATGGGACTTAACTACGGGGTCATCAGTCCCTAAACTTACAAACTACTTATGAACTACCTAAGAGTAAGGACGGCACAAATATCCATGCCCGAGGGGGGATTCGAACCCCCGACCGCAGTGGTCGTGCAGACCATGGCTGGAGCGCCTCAGTCCCCTCGGCCACCGCGGCCGGCAGATCGATTTCGGTTAGGTAAGTAGCCATCATCAGTGTCATATCGTAGGCATGTGTAACAAGCTGCAGTTTACATTGGAGTAAGCTAGTTACCTAGCCGAAATCGATCTGTGATCAATAAACAGGTTTATTGCGACCGAACGCTGTGTCATTTACAGTAATTATAAAATGTTCAAATGTTTGTAGAACTTAAGGGACTTAACTACGGGGTCATCAGTCCCTAAGCTTACAAACTACTTATGAACTACCTAAGAGTAAGGACGGCACAAATATCCATGCCCGAGGGGGGGATTCGAACCCCCGACCGCAGTGGTCGTGCAGACCATGACTGGAGCGCCTCAGTCCCCTCGGCCACCGCGGCCGGCAGATCGATTTCGGTTAGGTAAGTAGCCATCATCAGTGTCATATCGTAGGCATGTGTAACAAGCTGCAGTTTACATTGGAGTAAGCTAGTTACCTAGCCGAAATCGATCTGTGATCAATAAACAGGTTTATTGCGACCGAACGCTGTGTCATTTACAGTAATTATAAAATGTTCAAATGTTTGTAGAACTTAAGGGACTTAACTACGGGGTCATCAGTCCCTAAGCTTACAAACTACTTATGAACTACCTAAGAGTAAGGACGGCACAAATATCCATGCCCGAGGGGGGGATTCGAACCCCCGACCGCAGTGGTCGTGCAGACCATGACTGGAGCGCCTCAGTCCCCTCGGCCACCGCGGCCGGCAGATCGATTTCGGTTAGGTAAGTAGCCATCATCAGTGTCATATCGTAGGCATGTGTAACAAGCTGCAGTTTACATTGGAGTAAGCTAGTTACCTAGCCGAAATCGATCTGTGATCAATAAACAGGTTTATTGCGACCGAACGCTGTGTCATTTACAGTAATTATAAAATGTTCAAATGTTTGTAGAACTTAAGGGACTTAACTACGGGGTCATCAGTCCCTAAGCTTACAAACTACTTATGAACTACCTAAGAGTAAGGACGGCACAAATATCCATGCCCGAGGGGGGGATTCGAACCCCCGACCGCAGTGGTCGTGCAGACCATGACTGGAGCGCCTCAGTCCCCTCGGCCACCGCGGCCGGCAGATCGATTTCGGTTAGGTAAGTAGCCATCATCAGTGTCATATCGTAGGCATGTGTCACAAGCTGCCGTTTACATTGGAGTAAGCTAGTTACCTAGCCGAAATCGATCTGTGATCAATAAACAGGTTTATTGCGACCGAACGCTGTGTCATTTACAGTAATTATAAAATGTTAAAATGTTTGTAGAACTTATGGGACTTAACTACGGGGTCATCAGTCCCTAAGCTTACAAACTACTTATGAACTACCTAAGACTAAGGACGGCACAAATATCCATACCCGTGGGGGGATTCGAACCCCCAACCGCAGTGGCCGTGCAGACCATGACTGGTGCGCCGGCCACCGAGGCCGGCCAGTAATTATATCAACGGTTGCTGTGCACAACGATCCGATTTTGTATTCAAACATATTCAACTCCTTTCTTAGCTTCATAATAAGTGAGCGTCAACCGATACAAACTACTTAAGATATACTGTAACACTCCCCTCACTAACCGGTTGATTAATCCTGTGACAGATTAATGTTAAAATTGACCCCTGTGTTGCCTACAAAATAAAGTTGGACAAGGCTATCTTTACCGAAAAATTATTGTGCAAAGGAAAACCAACTAGTGAGGGAATGCTGCCACAACGAACTACCACACCAGATAGCCCGTTCCTCCCATTCTACTAATTACTAATTGAACTGTTTTAATTATGGAACCATTGCACTCACACACGTATGTATTGCAAATTATAGGAAGTAACAAATAATGAACAGTAAAAAAAATTAATAAATTAAGGGTGTGTTGTAATTAACCACGATAATTATGAATTGATAATCACACACGTTAGTGTTGCACAACAGAAGGTTGGCGAACACTTTTGCAATCGAATAACTTTTACGAAAAATGATGCTTTGGTTTTATCAGTTTATAACAAGAAAGAAAATGAACCACGTAATTATTATTTGATTAAACTGGATTAGTTCGGTAACAGAGTTAGATCGGAGACCAATGTTGTCCTCAATCATCATCGTCCCTTCACTAACACTCACCTGATGTGAATTACACAGTAGGCAGCAAAACACTCGGTTGGGATAATAATTAATGTTAAGATTACCAGGAAGAAATTACTCAAAATGACTTGCAACGAGATCACAGATAAACAACGCCGAAATACGAACCAACATAGGAAATCAACTTGACACATAAATTTTACACCAATGAAATATTAAATAGTAATGAACCAATTAATTTAGAATTAATATATAATTTTGTTTAGTTACTTAATCGTGCCAAGTTTGTTTTAAAGAAAGCAATTCTTTATATCCAAAATTGTATTATGTTCAAATTAGCTTTAAAATTCAAACTTTAATTATTAAATTTCATAATTTGGCACTGAATTTAATATTCTTTTCACTTTCAACGACACTCGGGAAACAATTGGAAAGGCTAGGACCCTACTTGGTAACAATGTCTTAGGACAATGATGTGGTAGAAGTTTTTTTTAAATTGTAGGTTATTATTAGAAAAAGTAGTTTCTCAAGCACAAAACTGGGTAACGCCTTACAAAATGTCTAAACTCTGTGTGGTCGGAAATTATTGGAGCGGTCTTACATTGCGTCCACGTTGTTGAAGAGCAGGATGCGCCGACTCCGACAATGCTGCAGGTCACAATACAGGGACAGGTCCAATCCAGTGAGCAATTTGAGGGCAGAATCTTGACAAATACAGTTGAACTGCCGTGTGCCCCCGCTCATTATCATTATGGAACTCCGCCGACAAGGCATGGTGACTGCAAAGAGCTATGCACTGCACGCTCCCGCGCACTTGCTTCCGTCCGAACTGTTCAAACGACAGAGCTCGACTTCCTCTCCGACTCCACAGCTACTACTACTATTGCTCCCTCTCTGTCACTTCAAAGACCACATACCACACACACCAAAGAAGTTTCCTACTTACCCAGATACACAGATAATAAATTACATAAATCCACACAAACAAACTAAACAAAACTACCATATACATCAGTTATGGTAAAAGCTATAACAGAACCTACAGACATTAAAAATATAATACATATTTGAAATACACAAGTGGGTGCTAACGTCACAATACTAAGAACAACACACACACACAGTCATGCCCGACGGAGGACTCGAACCTCCGATGGCGAACGGCCACGCGCACCATAGCAAGGCGCATTAGTTCGCACAGCTGTTCTGCCGCGGCTATACAGATTACATAATTACTCATTATGGGCCAGCAACTGTGATTTTTGATGGATACGAACAAGGAAACATAACACAGGCATATCACGTTCTATCACAAATATTCAAGTGAAAGAAGACGATCCATCTAAATATCAATCAAAGTGAATGTATAACTAACGATAAGAACAAAATGTACCTATTTCTCTCCTTATAGTGCACTTCTTAAAAGGATGTTGCACAGTTAGTCAAGTTTAGGGACCAATGACCATTGCAGTTAGGTACCATAACTTAACAAACTTTTGGAATTAAATCTAATTCATTCATTTTAATCTGTGTGTTTCTTGCAAATCTATCGGAAGGTAGCTGAAAACACGATGAAGACGGCGACTTCCATCAATGATGTAGGACACACTTTCTCTGAATCTTGGGTGATCGGTGATTCGTTTGAATTGGGACCCGTACCAGTCACCACTGAAGATTTGCTTCCCATCCTTGTCAAGTAAGAATTGTCGAAGAAGCATGGAAGACACGCACATAATTTCCACTAAATAATTCTTTATGTCCGTCATCACTCTTTACTACGGACACCACCCGCTGTAAGAGAGTGTAATGATTCACATTTTGTGAATTTTTTGTTAATTGTCATAAAGTTGGTTATAGAAGCTAGAGACTTAACAGCTTTCATTTCAAGTGAATCTCATTGTTTTATTCTCAATGTCTTTCAAGACTAATGTTCCAATTTCAGACGCTTTATCTCAGTTCATGTTTTAACCTGATACAACCCCTATTAGTAAGAAAGAGATTAGGTGTTTTTGAAAACAGATTGTTTTCCTCAAACCAAGAAATGAAAGTTGGCATGTCCTTGAAATTAACTTCCTGCCTTGTCTCTTGCAGCTAAATGAGCTGCACCTGCAAATTATTCCATCGCTTGACACACCTGAGAACAAGTCGGTATGTTGCTGTTCAGGGGCGCCAACTTTTGAAACAGTGTGGGTGCTCGTGATTTCATTTTTAATTACCTTTTCGGCAACAAGGTTCAAAGAATGGGCCAAGCACTGCTCAATTTCTCCGATTTTTGCTTGCAACCTAGAAAACGTATCAGTCACATTTGTCGCTTTGTCAGTAGCAATAACATTGGATGATTTGATATCTGGAGAAAAATGATAGAGAACAGCCACTGATATTATTAACGGTACTTCAACTGTGGTAGATTCAATGTTATAGAAAACAAAACACGAAACAAAAAACATTAATATGAAAATAAGCACCACAGGTACGTTCAGAAAATTTTAAGAAGTTTAAAACGAATCAGACGATTGAAGGATGTTAGTATTTCTTTAGTCATTTGCCTCTCTGATAGACGAAACTCTTTCATAAACACTTTGATTCGGTCCTTCATGTCTATTATTAGATGTTCTATACCCTGCAATGATTAATTTTTTAAAGTGCATAGTTATGTGAGTATGGACCGTTAGATTTACCATCCAGTTTTAATCTATTCGACAATGAACTTTGTCCCTTTCATTTAGAGAGACATAATATTTCCTCATGACTGACAAACAAAGACAACTAAGCCAACGAACTGTACTGTCATAAGGTATATACCCATGCTCCACTTGTATAACTTTCAGGAAACCTTTGAAATGGCGGTTATTCATATGGCGACAAAGCACAGATCCCACACATGTGACGTCTTTTATTACGGCGCCTGGTTGCACTCCTTCAGCAGACAATGGCGCTTCGTGAATGGAGCAATGAATAGTCAAAACCTCTTTCCAAGATTCACTTTTCAGTTCATTTCGGTATATGTGTCATTATTAAGCTCGGCTACTAGCCCTGCAGGTGCTTCGCCCTCTACCTGCCCGCGATGTTTGACGTGAAGTCGTGTGTAATGGCACTGTACTTGTTAGCGGATGTCAATCACTGTTAATGAACAGAATTAATGGAGCTACCACAGCAAACTACGGCTGTCAGTGAACTCTGATTGTTGCATCGGCTACGACGTCACGCGGCCAGGGGTCAGTGGTCTAGCCTCTCCCCCCCCCCCCCCCAACCGCCCCTCCCTCCGGACGGGCTCCAAGCCTCTGCAGTGAGTGCTCCTTGGGGCACTGTTGGAACAGCTTAGCAGCTAGATCGTGATCAAAAATGCATAATTGGCAGCTATGACTTTTCCCCATTTTTGTGCTACTTTATTTTCCTCACTTATTTTGTGTGGGTGCTGAGCAACCCCAAAAATTTCGTGGCGGGTGCACCAGTACCGGAGCACCCACGGAGTCGGCGCCCCTGTTGCTGTTAATGTCATGCCTCTGTTCAATGCACCAACTCAAGGATGTCATCAAAACCTGTAAAATGGTAATGTCGATCAATACTCCAAACCAAATCTTTGCTGTACGTCGTATGGTGAAATACCTACAATTAACGAACAAAAAATTTCTAGAGATTTGAGACGAGAATTTTCAGCAAGTCTTGTAGGTAAATATGTTTAGATAAAACGATGTGCAGACGCATGGAAAATGGGGAGCATTTGAAGGACACAGCTCTCACAAACATTCGAACAAGCTCAACCCTTTCTATGAAGTGAAACGACGGTTTTTATATTCGTTCTGATTCTTTTGAATGTTGAAATTGGTTTCCCAGATTTTACTCAAAGCTTTTTAATGCGACTGACCGCTTGTACTAAACCTGTTTTAGTTCCCAATATTTCTACGTTTCTAACCCACTGTAGTGTCTCTTAGCCACTTTTGGACTATAACACGATTGTCATATATTACTTTTTAATAAAATTGTGTCGGCCGCGGTGGCCGAGGGGACTGAGGCGCTTCAGTCACGGTCTGCACGGCCACTACGGTCGGGAGTTCGAATCCCCCCTCGGGCATGGATATTTGTGCCGTCCTTAGTTGTAGGTAGTTCATAAGTAGTTTGTAAGTTTAGGGACTGATGACCCCACAGTTAAGTCCCTTAATCTTAACAAACATTTGAATAAAATTGTTTGCTTATTTTTGTACAATTACATTTTTCCCAAAAATCTAAGAATAACGAAAAATTTCGTCTTTTCACCTTCCGTAACGCTGGAATCGTTGACTTTAGGAAGATTATTCACGGGACTGTTTATCTTTGCAATTCATTATTTGTGTATATGGCACTTTTAGCAGTAAACTGCACAGTTTTCTAAATATTTTAGAAAAACTGATAAAATTACTAATTTGCCAACTTCTAATCCCCCTCCTCCTCAAACCCGACCGTTAAAATAGTGTAAACTTTTAATCAAACAATATGTGGACTGCATAAAACAATTTGGAGCTGGAGGGAAACGTTTGCTTTTGATATAAATAGACCAACACACATCTTTTCATCCGTTAATGTAGTAAATTCTTTGTTACTAGTTTCGGTAACTCATTTGTAACATCTTCAGACATCTGCTGAGTTGACTACCGCCATATAACCAGGGTCCATATAGAGAACCTCTTTTGTTGATACACCTCCCGAACGAAGTTACACCATCAGGTATCAGCTGACGACTCGTCGTTTGCATGGCTGTCTATAAATCCATAAGAGGACCAGGGGGTAGAGATATTTTCTGAACAGCACTTTTCAAGGCGAGCCAGATGGGAACCGTAATCGAATACCTCCCTAGAATAAGGATGTAACCCGCAAATTTTCAAAAAGTGTAATTTCAGTGGAAATAGGATGTATCTGCATGCCTCTGTGCTGTGGTACCATCTTGTGTCATATATTTGAACGTCAAGCTGGTTTACAACCACCCTCCATGGAATAAGGATGGAGCAGGCAGCTTTAGAGTTTAACAATGTGACTTTTTGAATGTGGTTTCAGCTTACGAATGTCACTTCAAAATAAGTTAATTGATGAGACCTGCAAACCACAATAACATTGTAAACTCATGCTTAAAATGAAGTTTCAAATGTATATTCTGAAATATTTTGTTGTCATGGTATTTTGTTGATGTCTTCATTCACATTGTTATTATATTTATTATTATAATATTACTTTCTTTAATTTGAATACTAAGTGCATGTACATGTCTCTTATGTTACACGTAAGAAATACTACAAAATATATTGCTGATCATAAATCCTTTTTCCATTGTATCACTTCCAACTATTACGTTATTTGTAAAACCCTAAGTTACAACAATAAAATATTGCTTTTACTAGCTGAACACATTTGTACACTTGCATATGCAACGAGTTCCAATACTGTATATCACAAACAATTTTCCTCTCTCCTGCAAACTTACTGATTTGATGGTTACATCCTTATTCCAAGGAGGTATTCAATTAGCGATAAGAGGTTTCCTGTCTTCCGCTGACTGCAACTAAGACAATCATTTTCCACCAGATCCGTTTCGCTTTTTATTTGTAGAGCATCTTCAGCGATTCTGCAAATGATACACATGTCTGTAAAATTCATTTCGTAAATATAGATTAAAACTTTTTAAAAAAAAAATTTGTGCACGTTATGTGTTTTTAAATTGACTATAATCTACCCACAATGTTTTTGTCTCTTCCTTACATCCCACTGCTGTTTTTCCAACTTGTTGGCTGCGGTTGATCGGTTTGTGATGAGAGGTTTTTTTTTATATTGTAGACAGTAATTTTCGCCTATTTTTGTATCTTTTCATTTTTTACCACTTCACTTTATCTAAACTGAAATGATGTGGTGCTCAAAGAGCCAAAATTGGACGCGGTAGCTCAGCACAGCTCGGTTCAAGCGGTAACCCCCTCCAATGAAAATCTCAGAGAAGATCGTACCATTAACACAATCCTACGTCCGCAAAGAATCGACCTACCTGGGGGAAAGAGTAGCTGAGGAGACAGCTGCCCCGAAGCAGGAAACCCGGCTTGATAACCTTGTAAGGCAAAATTTTTTATTTTTTTCACCACCGAAATATTTCAGGTAGAGTCAGTCCTTTCCTTCCCATTTCCCATCATTTAATTCAAATTCCGAAGATTGTTCAGGACTGTTTTCTAAGGGCTATGGTGAAAAGATAATCAATTTGAGATTTGTGAAAATGTCTTCATGGAGTTTCCGCGATCCTGATTTGTACCAAAACATGCGGGTCAGTCCGTGCATAGCTTTTATTTCTTTGAACATCAAAATTTAACTCCCAGCTAGCATCCAAGATCTGTTAAAAAAGAGTTAAATAATAGTTCTTCACTGCATTCGACATAGTCCACTTGAGAGGACCATGAAATGTACCGTATTATTTAAACTAATTATCATTTATTGTCATTCAGTAGTTGCGCTGTTCAATAATATGTTTCGATCCATTGAATGTGACTGATGTCCCATAATCAGACGAGAGACGATGTGGATGCATTTACTAGATCCGAAGATGATCCAACGGACTGAAACATGTTACTGAATATAATATATTCGCAATCGTTTACGGACGATGAATATTTTTGCAAAAAGTTTGTCAGATATTATTAAACATCCCTAGAGTCACAAACTTACGTAAGAACAACACACGCCCTCATGCCCGAGGGAGGACTCAAACCTCTGTCGGGAGCGCCCGCGCAATCGACATGACGTCTCAGACCGCGTTGCCATTCAGTTAAAACTACCTGGCTAAGAGGCCGTAGTCGTTGTGCAAAATCTCTTTCCTTCGTTTCGGGGGAGTCTTCTGAGTCCACCGGGCACAGTTCTGATGTTGTAACTGAAGAAAAACGTTGGCCTTGAAAGCTTAAAGTGTAAGAGTAAGTAAAAAATCGACTGTAAACTACTGTTTATAAAGCTTCAAATTTGAAGAAAATGAAAAGAATGTAAAACATACCAACTTGTACAGCTGTAAGAGTACACCTGTCGCTGTATCTTACAGTATGATTTAACGTAATGTATATATTGTCTTAAATTTGTTCATTTCACGTATTTTCATTTCGTGTATGCTAGATATATTTCTTATATAACGTCATTTTCTATATTGAATCATTTAGTATAAACATATACTGTATGTGTAAACCCGCATGAATGCACGGACATGCTTATGCTGTAAGTTGGCTATGCGCCAGAGAAAATGTTGAACCTGTTGTAAAGACTGTCTTTGGTACAGAAGTAGTAGCTGTGAGTGTCGCGCTGCTGAAGCAGTTGCGGAGCGGACTCGCCAGAGTAAACATATAAATGTTTTGTTGATGGAGCAGAGGCACGGTAGGCGCAGTGTGGCGCGAGTTGAATGCAATTGCAATAAGCCTGAGAGGCGTACTGTTTAATGTATTGAACGAAGTGCGAAATAAGTTTATTTATACTCGAAAGTTATCGGAGAAATGTTTTTTCATGTGTGCAAGAAAAGTAATTGTTTGGTTATCAAGTCTATTGTCACCGAGAGTGATCGTTGTTCGAGGTGATATCAATGCATGGAGATTTCAGCCAGACGAGCTGAACAAAGAGTTGTCGACAAAAATAATTTGAACCAGCAGTAAGAGTACCTATTGTAATCATATCTGTCTTGTATGGACGTCACGACGAAGACGACGAAACCAGATGAGTACTTTTTTGTAACATTTTATTTTGTATGCATGTATATGTAGTGTCAACCCAATCAGAATTTTGGTTCAATTATATAAGACTTATTTTGAAACCAGTCTTAATTTTGTAAGTAGTTATAGTCACCCCATTATCACCATTATTAGATTATGTTGATTAGGCAAGCCTGTACATTGACTAACAAGTTCAATCTTTTTTTTTTTTTTTTTTCAAAGTAATTACGATCAGTTATAAAGAAATTGCTAAACGTGTTACATCTACAGAGACTAGTAATTAATGTGCAGTGCTCTTCTAAGTTTTGCAATCAATTATTATGCCAAAGCTTTTAATTGCAAGAGATTTTTGCACGTAAAGTAAGGTTGGTTTCATTTATATAGAAAGTAACCAGGCTAACAGCAGTCAAAGTATTATAGTTGATTAACCAGACTTGACGAAAGTAATTTTTATGAAATACGTTAAATGCCAAACTCTGCTCAGCCAGTTACACGCGTACGCTACCCAGGCTCTGGAACCAATTAATAAAAAAAATTTGTTCACGTAAAGTTTTGTAACGATCTTGAATGCTTTAAACAATATTATCAAAATTATTGGGAACTTTGACTATGGTATTTGTGAAGCTCATTGCACCACGGAGTTTCACAGTTCTGAGCTATTATCATTGCAATCAGAGTCTATCGGGTATTATGATTTTGATTATAACACGAACACGCCATCACCACTACATGAATTCTGACACAATTATTAGTGAAGTTGTGCTGTTCGTGAATCGTAAGAGGTGCTAGTTGGAGATTGTAGTCAATGCTAAGTCAGATAGGGCCAAGCTTAATTAATTATCACAGTGACTGTTTCAAGTTAATTAATATCAATTTTCTATATTTTTATTTATTTTTATTTTTATTCAAAATTTTAACTTTCACTGCGAAAGTGTTATTGCGACTCATCAGTTCTAATTTGCTGCAACATTCAATAACGAAATTATAATTACTACAGCATATTATTACGCATTCTGATTTTTTTATATACATTTTTTGACGATCTCCAACATCAAACACTTCTTACAAAGCTACAGATTAGCTTGTCACTGTAATACTAGATTTTCACTCAGTGAAGAATCCAGGGGTGACCTATGGAGTTGTCACCCCCTTTCAGATCCCGCTGAAGCCGTCACCACCTCGTCAGACTCAACACTGTTCTGTTGATACTGAGTGATAAAAATTTAATGACATTAGCCTCGCCCCCACCCTAAAAAAACATAAATAAATAAAAATCCTCGATTGACCGCTGTTGACAATCGTAACTAAAAACAGTCTTCTGGTGATTCATATTCACGGAATTTACGAAGTTAACTGCGAATGGGTGAAGTTGAAAACGTGTACCCAGTCTGGATTCGAACTCTGGTCTCCTAACTTCTAGGCAGTTGCGCTGACCCCTACACCAATGGGGACACAGCTATCACTACAACTCCCGTCAGATACAAGTTGTCGACTTTTTCTGCCCGCTATTACTCAAACTCCTGGTGTATGCAACCTATCCCAGTACGAATAAGATCCTAGGCGTGTCGCCACACTGAATAAAGGGTCATTGCCCGTCATCAGCTAGATATATTAGTTAATTGCACATGCCCCTAAAATAACAATCAACGGCCATGCACTCGAGAACGCCGAATGTTTCGCATATCTTTGAGGACATCTCTCTGCAAAAGCCAACATCGAAGTAGAAATCAAGTACCGCGTGAATTGTGCTGGGACTGCAATCCGAAGACTGTGACTAAGAATATTCAACTGCCACACCAAACTACTGGTATACAAGTCTGTGGTCATACCGACTCTCTTATATGCGTGCGAGACATGAACTATATACAGACAACATGTCAAAATCTTTGAAAAATTCCATCAAATATGCCTCAGAAATATCCTGAAAAATCACCTGGAAAGATAAATGCACGAATATTAGCGTTCTGGAGAAGGCCGGAATTACAGGCATTGAGGCAGTGTTAGCTAAATATCAGCTCCGCAGGATCGGACATGTAATCCGTATGCCAGAACCATCGCATTTCCAAACAAATGGTACATTCTGAATTAAGTGAAAGTAGTCAGACAAAAAGATATAAACACTGCATTAAAGACAACTTGAAGAAATGTATCAGTACAGAAAACTGAGAAACAAACAAACACGTTGGGCCGGCCGCGGTGGCCGAGGAGACTGGGGCGCTTCAGTCACGGTCTGCACGGCCTCTACGGTCGGGGGGTTCGAATCCCCCCTCGGGCATGGATATTTGTGCCGTCCTAGTTCGTAAGTAGTTCATAAGTAGTTTGTAAGTTTAGGGACTGATGACCCCGTAGTTAAGTCCCATAAGCTTTACAAACATTTGACCATTTGAACAAACACGTTGGACCGTCCAACTTGTAGAAACACCATTCAAGATGGTGTGGCACATTTCAAAGACCAGAGACGTAGTGCTGACGAGATACGCGTGAGAAGAAAACGAGGAGAGGTTCTGAGAATACCAGCCAGTGCCTCAAAGGTCGTCTGGTATCACCGCGGAAAAGCATGCAACGCGCGGTTTGAACTGATCAGCCATCTGAACACCCACCAACAGGACAAAGAAGACTATCACACTCGCTCGCGAGTGTTAATAATTAATGAAAATTAAAATACACAATTTTGTGTTTGTTCTACTGGTTTATTTCGCGAATCGATTTTCGGCTTATTAGGCCATCATCAGACATTTACTGAAGTTCAGTGAAAGTACTTGTGTTGTCAGTAAACCAGAAGACATGTTACATACAGAAAAGTAAATTAAATTCTTTGATTGAGCAGTTACAGTGTAAATAAATATTTGAATGAAATCTGTAAATTAATAGTACTGAAAAAAGGAAACATAAATACCATACATAGAGATACAGTGAAAACATAAATTCTTACAACATGACTACAGTGTATAAAATTAAACAAGAATCTAATGTTTTAAGGGTTGTTCAAAACACAAAGTGACACAAATATTAGAAACCTGACACACTATTATAACTAAATAAAAAAATAGAGAAAAAATATAGGGGCTGGATAGGAGGGTATAGGTGGGGTGCATTGGAGAATTGAGAAGCTTAACAAATCGGACTAAAAACGAACTAAAAACGGTGAAAATAAACATATTATAGTGTTCACAATTGAAAAAGGACAGAGTACAGAATACACACCAGCTTTGTATCTTTCTTTGTTAATACTAAAATGCCAAATTATTCTGTACTCTCTCCTTACAGTAATTCTTTATTTAATTGTGAACACTATAATTGAATATGTTATTTTCACCGTTTTTAGTTCGTTTTTTTAGTCCAATTTGTTAAGCTTCTCAATTCTCCAATGCACCCCACCTATACCCTCCTATTCAGCCCCTATATTTTTTCTCTATTTGTTTATTTAGTTATAATAGTGTGCCAGGTTTCTAATATTTGTGTCACTTTGTGTTTTGAACAACCCTTAAAACATTAGATTCTCGTTTAATTTTATACACTGTAGTCATGTTGTAAGAATTTATGTTTTCACTGTATCTCTATGTACGGTATTTATGTTTCCTTTTTTCAGTACTATTAATTTACAGATTTCATTCAAATATTTATTTACACTGTAACCGCTCAATCAAAGAATTTAATTTACTTTTCTGTATGTAACATCTCTTCTGGTTTACTGACAACACAAGTTCTTTAACTGAACTTCAGTAAATGTCTGATGATGGCCTAATAAGCCGAAAATGGATTCGCGAAATAAGCAAACCTGTAGAAAAAAAAACACAAAATTGTGTATTTTAATTTTCAAAATGAATTTGTTCTACCAAGAAGCAACGGAAGAATCAGTTAACATGATTGAATGATGTATGTGGTGTCTGTTCTTTGGACATGGGGTCAATGCTTACAAATGTTTTGTTACGAAAGGAAAAGCTGAAAGCAAGTTTCTTAGTGTGTAGTACTTAATGCTCTAATAGTAAACCGTGTAACGACATCGAAGCAGCGTCGTACGTGAGCGAATTACAGCGAACGCTGCACGGCTAACACGGCAAAATACTAAAAGAGTAGCCAACGAATAAATACACAGGAAAACAACGTCGTATAATTTGATTTTGAGATAAACTTTGGCTCTATAACCTGATTCTAAAAGTCGTGCCTTATTTATTGATTGCAAAAGTCGTGTAATGACCTTACAGCTTTCGCAGAGTGTACTGCATTTTCTACCCTGGTTTTTATTGGCTTTCCCAATAACCAGAATGGAGAACGCATCTACACAGCACAGCAAAAGGCGAATCTGTCTTGTTCTCTACTTAGTCTATCTAGCAAATTCAACACGTTTAAAATAAAATAAAAATATTGAGATATTCACAGATATGAAAAGTGACACGATCCTTAATGCATGTTGCTTGTCTTTGAAGCTACCAGATATTTCGATGCGCTGCCCCCCCCCCCCCCCCCGTTTATATTTTTAGCTGTGGGCGGCGTATAATCACCTTTTGATGTACTGTGATGATTTTTCATTCTGGTGTCCAACTCTTTTTCTAGCTCAGTTGATTAGCTGTCGTACTCGGGGGTTGCAAAGTAGGTCGTCAAAATTTCTTAACAAAAATTCTAAAAAATGCAATCTATACGTTTATTTTACTAATCATCTTCAAAATTAGATAGCCAAGATCTCAAAATAATTATTTATTTTATAAAGACCGGTTTCAGTGAGTTAAGCCACCATCATTTGGACATACAAAATTGTAGAATGTGGACATCTTACGTTATTTAAAAATTGGAGATTAAAAAGTACGAGCAACATAACACTTAGTCGAAATACAAAATACGTAAGTTAAAACATCAACACATTGTATTATTGTACTTACTTAAAAGGTTTCTGTAAGTATCGTATAAACAAGGTAAAAATAATGTACTGAAAAAATATTATCAACTTCTACCATTATCTGAACATTCAATGACTATCAGTTAATAAAAATTTAGATAAACTTTACATCGTCTTATTTCGACAACGAAAAATGATTATTCGATGAAAATCATTTGTTTCTACTTCATTCATTTATCTACCCGCGTGAAAAAATTGAAGCTATTGGAACACGTTTGCTCGTGTGGCTATCGTCTGCAGCAAGAATAAAAGTTGGGAAGGTTTCACTTTTGATAGAAAAATCGTCTTTTTCTTGCTGGAATTTATTTATTTTATTTTCCCCCATACACATTTCCCGTTTATACGATAAATCATGCTCAGCACGATATAGAAAACACAGTTTTGTTTTCATATCTAGTATTCGTAGGTTGTTTCGCATTTGTGGTTCCTCTCTTCTGGTCACAGGTTCATAGGTCGCACAAGTGTCCCACTTACGCAAATGTTCAAATGTTTGTAAAGCTTATGGGACTTAACTACGGGGTCATCAGTCCCTAAACTTACAAACTACTTATGAACTACTTAAGATCTAGGACGGCACAGATATCCATGCCCGAGGGGGGATTCGAACCCCCGGCCGTAGTGGCCGTGCAGATCGTGACTGGAGCGCCTCAGTCCTCTCGGCCACCGCGGCCGGCCCCCACTTACGCAATTTCGATACATTTTATGTACATATAAATAAGTAACATATCAATAAGATAAATACGTATATAATATGCAGGGCGTGACATGTATAAGTGCAAATAAATGTATTGTGGTACCTTAATACGTACAGATGGCAATTTGTTGGTTGGCTATTATTTCTCCGTATCGAACAGTCGTCTCAACCTGATGTTTTCTGCACTGCTGTACCAAGTGAACGACGCAAGGTCATATAAAGAGCCATTGCAGGAGACAACTCACTATCGCGAGGCGTGCCACTTTGCCCCTAATCTCAGAGTATATGGGCGTCGAGGCACTACGAATACATGGATGTACGACCATGCCTAGTAAAGCACTTTGGTGTTCAAACCAATATTCGGATTGTTGACTGCTTTACCTTTTTTACTACCTACCCTAAAAACATGCTATATTTGAAAGTCTCCAAATGACAAAACACTTCTATAATATTGTTCGCTAAACTGTCTTCTAGAAATATTACCTCTTGCACATGTTACATCCTGTATGTATAAAGTAAATGTTTTTCAGCAAGAAGAAAGCAATTATAACAAGTTGAAAGTTGATAAGTGACGAACTTCTTAAACTTCATGTAAAATAAAATTCTAACGGTGCACATAAATATCGTGCCATTAGCTGAGCATTAAGTCAGCCTAAGTGACATCTTCTTCAAAAATGTTCAAATGTTTGTATAGCTTATGGGACTTAATTACGGGCTCATCAGTCCCTGACTTCTTCGAAAAGGAATCAGTCGATTTTCAAACTTTCCGCCGTTCAAACTTTACTTGTATACTACAACGTAGCTGCTGCAAGACATGTTCTAATGGCCATTCAAATGTATGCTAGTGCAAAATAAACAAAATAAATCGTCACTCATACTTGTCGCTCAAATTTGAAGATACGTCAAATCCCGATTTTGCACTGCCCTTACAAACAAATTTCTTACAGCATTATCGCACTATAGACGTTACAACAGAAAACTATAAATGTTGCTCAAGATAACTGACAGTTGTATCAATGTCTAGCGCAATCTACAGTCGTTGTACTTTCTGCAATAAGCCTCATTAAATATTCCTGTAGAAGAAACAGTGACGTAGCCAGGATATTGACAAAGGAAGGGGGGAGGTCCGAATGGTTAAAGAGAAATTTACAAAGGCTCATGTTTTTCATTTATTCTAGAAACAAACTGAGGCTAACATATATATTAGTTTGGGTTTGTAAGACCTTCTTACAAATACTGCAATATTTTATATACAAAATTGAGGAAAACGTTTCTTAAAAATGGTTTCAATACAAGCCAGCAGAACCTTCAGTTGTTATTCCAAACGAAGTCAGATTATCAGAATGAAAAGTGTTTCTTTGTATTTCAACACTGACAACGACACGGTTGCACGTCACCGAGCTCGCTGCCTGTCAGCCACGACTGTAGCTCGGTGTTTCCCAAATTTGCATTAATTTTTTCATTAGTATAAATACCTTGCATATTGATTTAGGAAGCCTAAATGTACAATTTTATTTCCAGTATTATTGGTTCTTTTCTCTTGTTGGGATTGCAACGTATCCATTCTCTATATAAAATATTACTCTTAAACCTAACTTTAAAAAGTATTACACATAGTCGGTGAGGTGCCTTATGAAATACTGAAATATTGCCACGCCAAATAACGACTCCACTGCTAAGCTATTATAGTACTACACGTATTTTAACTTACCATAACGCTAGTGGACAAATGAAAGTCGGTTTTTCTCTTTTTTCTTGTTATGAACTTACTCATAATTGGAGACTTATCTTAACAACACAAAAGTAATAAACGGCAACGGCAGCATTCCACTGTAGTGCTTAACATAGCAATAATAGAGTAAGGCCAACAATGGACAACGGCTAAAGGAGTACTGTGTAATTATCAATGCTGTTATCGATAATTAAAATCTATAGACTGTCGATAGTGCGTTTCCCTTTTTCGGCGTATGACTGATAACAATATCATTCAGATTCACTACACGGTAGCTAGGTCGTGTCGTATTTCATTTAGTCCCTTCGGAGGTTCGAGTCTACCATCGAGCATGGGTGTGTGTGTCTTTAGCATGATAGGTGATTTGGGGGGGAGGGGGGGTCCAGACCCCCAAGACCCCCTTTTGGCTACGTCCTTGGAAGAAAGGGTAGATCTCTTAAGAGAACCCAAGTAGGCTTGATAATAGATCCTGACAAAAATTCTAATAAGGCTGATTTTTAGTCTTCCAATTTTTATTTGCATGTCGGAAGGGGCAATCATTCAAAACACAAGCTTCGTCCTTTTTGCCATAGTGCCGACAGTAGCCTCATTAACAGATAGTAACTTAGCCGAAGCAATAACAGATTAAACCACCTTTAATGATGTTTTAATGCGAATATGTTTACCGTTCGATCTTCCATTACAGCTGGGGAATTTACGTCTGCCCCAAAAACATTGTGCTATTTCTTGGAAGCTATCTCCTGTAGGCTCAGAAGTGTACTTTGTTAACAACGTTGTCCACACAGCTTTTTAACGATTGTGTAAATAACAGTTTTGAAATTCTGCAAGCAAAAGCGGATTAACGAAACTGTATCACTTGATTTCAATTACAGACTAGGTTTCATGACGTCCACGTTATAATCAAAAGATGTATATAACATTTACCAATATCCTCCGAAATTCAGAGGTTGACATTTCAGTTTCTCACAGACATTGTGGAAATTCTTCATATATATTCCTCTCGAAAAATTTATTAGTTACATTGTTTTATCACAGACAAGTAACACCTAATACTTTTGACACGAGATTTCGGTTACGAATCCCTCTCGCCCATCCATAATTAACGTGCTGACGTCAGAATATCGGATCTACCACCACAAACTATTCATGCATGGTCTGCACGTTTCTTGTACGTGGCGCACTCGGCTAGCGTGCTCGGGGCAGCCTGGTGAAATAAAATATTCAACTTTTATTTCCTACATACTGCAGTGAGATGTAAATGTTGAATCAGCTTTCAAAACACTTTTGACATGAGAGCAACATTTCTTATGCAGGACTGTATCACTCACCGTGAAATAAACATAACGAAGCCAGTGATAACAATTTTATGGGACACGTTACTTAGAACTTAAGTATCACAATAATTATAACAAATACCAAAACAAAACACATCACCGCCAGGTTGTAATAAATAACCAGAGACAAAACTAGTTTCTATAGATTTGAATGATATCATTCTACACTGCTCAAATCAATTAGATTCAAAGAAAATCTGAGTCTAATTACAAAAACGTACCCGACTCGCACGATAATAGTAGGCGGTGATTTTAATTTACCCTCAATCTGTTGGCGAAATTACACCTGCAAATCAGGAGTTATCAATAAAAATGGTGCGAAATTGTACTCGACACATTCTATGAGAATTATCTCGAACAATTAGTTCATTAGCCAACTAGAAATGTAAATGGATGTGAAAACACACTTGATCTCTTAGCAACAAACAATTCTGAACTCATGACGAGCATCAAAACGGATACAGGTATTAGTGAACACGGAGATATCGTAGCGAGATCGATTATCGAAAGTCCCCAAGATACCAAAAATAAACGAAAATACAGCTTCCACTCTTTTCTAACACTATAGTTAGGTGTAGACCAGATGTGGCTCAAATACAAAGAAGTGGTATCGACAGCAATTGACAGTTTTATACCAAATAAATTAATAAAAGAAGGAGGTGATCCCCCTTAGTACACAAAACAGATCAGGACACTGATGCAAAAGTAAAGGAAAAGGCATGCTACATTTAAACGAACACAAAATCCCCAGGATTGGCGATCCTACACAGAAGCTCGAAATTTAGCGAGGACTTCAATGCGAGATGCCTACAATACTTACCACAACGAAACGTTTTCTGGAAATTTGACTGAAAACCCAAAGAGATTTTGGTCATATGTTAAATATACTAGGGGCAAAACACAAACAATACTCTCACTACGTGATAGTAATGGCGATCCTGCCGATGACAGCGCTACTAAAGCTGAGTTACTAAACATAGCTTTTAGAAACTCATTCACCAAAGAAGACGAAACCTATATTCCAGATTTCGAATTACGAACAGAGGCCGTAATGAGTAACGTAGAAGTAGATATCATCGAAGTAGTGCAGCAACTAAAATCACTTAACAAGAACAAGACTTCTGGTCCGGACTGTATACCTAGATTTCTATCTGATTATGCTGAAGCGATAGCTCCTTTCTTAACAGCCATATACAACCGCTCTCTCAAAGAAGGATCTGTACCAAAAGATTGGAAAGTTGCACAGGTCACACATATTCAAAAAAGGCGGTAGGAGTGACCCATTAAACTACAGGCCTATTTCATTGACTTTAATTTGCAGCAAGGTTTTGGAACATATCCTGTATTCAAATATTATGAATTATCTCGAACAGAATTATCTATTGACCCAAGGTCAAAACGGATTTAGAAAATATTCACACGAAGTCATGAGAGATATCGACAAGGGTTCGCAAATCGATTCCATATTTCTTGATTTCCAAAAGGCTTTTGTCACCTTACCTCACAAACGGATTTTAATCAAATTGCGTGGTTCTGGTACATAGCCCCAAATTTGCGATTGGATAAGGTATTCTCTGTCAGAGAGGACACAGTTCGTAGAAATCGATGGTAAGGCATCGACTAAAACAAAGGTGGTATTGAGCGTTCCACAGGGTAGTGTTATTGGTCCTCTGCTGTTCCTTATTTACAAAAACGATGTAGGGGAAAATCTAAGTAGCTCTATTAGGTTGTTTGCAGATGACGCCGTCATTTACGGTCTAGTAAAATCATCTGAAGATCAAAACCAACTGCAGAACGATCTGAATAAGATATCACTATGGTGTAAAAATTGGCGATTGACTGTAAATAATGAGAATTGTGAAGTCGTCCACATGAGTATGAAAATATATCCTTTAAACTTTTTTTACAAGATAAATCAATCAAAAGTGAAGGCCGTAAGCTCCACAAAATACCTAAGAATTACTATTACTTCAGAAATAAACTGGAAAGAGCACTTAGATAATGTCGTGGAAAAGGCGAACCAGAGACTGCGTTTCATTGGCAAAACTCTTATAACATGCAACAACTACAAAAGAAACTGCATACACTACGCTTGTTCGTCCATTTTTGGAGTATTGCTGCCCAGTGTGGGATCCTTATCAGGTGGGTTTGACGGAGGACATCGACAGAGTCCAAAGAAGGGCAGCTCGTTTCGTACTGTCACGATACGAGGGGGACGGCGTTACGAAAATGATACAGGATCTGGGATGGGAATCATGACAACAACGGCGCTTATCGCTGCGGCGTGGGCTACTGACGAAACTCCAATCGCCAACATTCTCCTCCGAAAGCTAAAATATATTGTTGACTCCCACTTACGTAGATAGAAATTACCATCAGAACAAAATACGTGAAATCAGAGCGCGAACGAAGAGATTCAGGTGTTCCTTCTTCCCGCACGCTATTCGAGAATGGAATGGGAGATGAACCCTCTGCCAGGCACTTAAATGTGATTTGCAGACTATCCCATGTAGATGTAGATGTAGGGGTCATGCTGGTAGATAAGATACACAAAATACATATGGTAACGTATGTTATTCAAATACCGGTTTCAACTGTAATTTTGGTGTGATGCAGTATTTTGCTGTCTCAACTCATTACTTTAGGTTTACAAGGCGTTTACTTAGAGCGAGAGACCTTGTTTTGTGTCCCAGCCTCGTCGCCACTTTTGTGTCCCAGCCTCGTCGCCACTTTTGTGTCTCGTTCCGTTGTAGGTGTCGGTGGCCGAGTGGAATGAGACCGACACAGAAATAAAGATAGCACGCTGGTGCAGGTACGGAGGAGAGCAGCCAGAAACTAGAACACTAGAGTAAATTAGAACGAGATATATATTGAACAGAATTTATACAATACTTAACTTTTACATAGTTGTGCTAGAGTCCTGCCTAGTGCCTAACTGATAGCCAAGTCTTCACTGGTGCCTATCTGATTACGAAGGTCCTAACTGGTTGCTATCTCAGTCCCAAGTGAACGATGTCGTTCAGTGGTGGCCACGAGCGGAGTTGTCACAGAGGGCGCTCGTGGCTGTCGTCGTACGAACGCCGCGCCGTGCGTGCATGGCGGCGCGCGGTGAAAGTAGGTGGCGCGCACTTTGGACTTGTGCGACACCACACCCCTCCCCCCCTCCCAAACCGCCGCGCCGTCGTGGCGTAGGGCTGAGGGCCACGGCGACGGCACTGGGAGGAGAGCCTGGGCGGGGGCGTTACTGGTGGGACGGGCGTCGTAGCTGAGGCTGGGATCGAGACGCCGTCCGCGCCCCGGCATCCGCCTTGCGATCCTCCAGGGAACCCGCCGAAACCTGGGGAAGGGCGCCCGCCCCCGCCCAGATGGAGCAGGTCATCTTCTGAGGTGCGTGGCCCAAGCTGGGGGGGGGGGGGGCCGCACGGTCCCGGAGTCCCTCTCGGTGACGCTGTCATCTGCGGCGGCGACAGCGGCGGCGACGACTGCGTCGGAGGTACGTCGACGTCCATAGGGATCTCGTAGTCCGGGGACGAACGATTTGGCTGTGCTCCCTGGCGGTGAACTGGGTCTGGAATCAAGAAACCAGAGACAGGATCGCGCGGCCTGTGCAGGCGCAATTGGTTTGCGTGGCGCCGCAGCTCCGACCCTGTGGAAGAACGTACAACATACATATTGCGACCGAGCACGCGCTGAATGATGCCCGGCATCCATAGTTTCTTCTTGTTTCCAGCAAACACCCTGTACAGCACCGGCGTAGAAACCTGAAAACGCGTAGCGCCATACGAACCGACCCGGTGCGTGGGAGGCTGCAGCAGCTGAAGGAGAGTGCGGTGACGGCGGCCGTGTAGCAGCTCGGCAGGAGACAGGCCGTCACGTGGCATGCATCGATATGTAGACAGGAAAATTTGAAGAGCTTGCTGCCTGGAGTGCTGACCTTTCATCTTCTCCATGTGAGACTTGAATGTTCGAACGAAACGTTCTGCTTCACCATTGGACTGAGGGTGAAAAGGTGCAGTGGTAATATGCTGAATGCCATTCACACGACAAAACTGTTGAAATTCCGCACTAACAAACTGAGATCCATTGTCACTGACGATAGTTTCAGGCAAGCCTTCGATGCAAAACACTGATGTTAAGGCACTGATTGTACTAGAAGCTGTCGTTGAGTTCATGGCAATCACAAAAGGAAACTTGCTGAAAGCGTCTACAACAATTAACCAGCGCGTATTCCAGAAAGGTCCGGCAAAGTCAATGTGTAAACGTTGCCATGGTCTCTTGGGGCGTGGCCAGTCTGAGAAACGTTGCGGAGGAGCCGCCTGATGCTCCGCACAAACAGTACACTGAGACGTCATGTGCTCTATCTGAGCGTCCATACCAACCAAGGTACAATGACGTCTGGCCAATTGCTTTGTCCTAACAATACCCCAATGTACTTTATGCAGGAGGCGTAACACTTCTCATTGCAGGGAACGAGGAACAATCACTCTTGCTTGGTCGTTGTCGGTATGCAACAACAGTACACCCTGACTTAAAGATAATGCATGACGTTGTGCAAAATAACGTCGAACCAGAGGCCGATCAATGTCTCTGGCTCTGGCAGGCCACCCTGAGCGAACAAAACGTGCTACCACACTTAGGTCTGCATCCACAGCTGTTTCCTGTGTAACCCGACGAGAGTTCAAAGGAAAGTCTGCGACAGCGGAAGCATCTTTGGAGTATCTGACAACATGCCATTTCTGAAGAATCAAACGACACATTCTGGCCAACCGAAAGTCGAGAAAGTGTGTCCGCGTTGGCGTGTTTAGTGGTAGGTCGGTACAAAATCTCATACTGATAATTAGACAGTATTAAGAACCATCTCTGAAGCTTTTGTGCCGTTCGTGGCGGAATTGGCTTTGTGGGTGAGAACAACGACGTGAGAGGCTTGTGGTCTGTCAACAAATAGAATTTTCTGCCATAAAGATAATGATGAAACTTAGTGACCCCGTAAATGATTGCTAAGGCCTCCTTTTCTATCTGACTGTAATTCTGTTGCGTTGGCGTCAGTAGCTTGGATGCAAAGGCAATAGGTCGATCGTGAGATCCAATACGGTGTGAGATTACCAGACCATACGATGAGGCATCAACTGCTAGCACTACAGGCTTCTGTGGGTCAAAGGGAATCAAACATGCATCACTGAGTAGTGCAGACTTTAAGTTGTCAAAGGCAACCTGGCAATCTTTGGACCATACAAAAGGAACATTCTTCCTACGTAAGTGATGCAGTGGAGCTGCAATCTGAGAGGCATTGGGAATAAACCTGAAATAATAGTTCAGCTTTCCCATTACTGCTTGCAATTCGTGCACATTCTTAGGAGGAGGCAAGTCTTTGATTGCTCGAAGATGTGACTGTAAGGGATGTATTCCTTGGGCATTAATCACATGGCCTAGGTACTCTATTTCAGTTTGAAAAAGCGAACACTTTGCTTTATTGCAACGTAGACCTGCTGCAGTCAAAACTTTGAAAAGGCACTCCAGGTTTGCTAAATGTTCTTCAACTGTACGTCCGGATACCACAATATCATCTAAGTAGTTCGAGCAACACGGTACAGAAACTGTCAGCTGTTCCAAAAAGCGCTGAAAAATAGCGGGGGCGGAAGAACTGCCAAAGGGTAGGCGTTGAAATTGAAAAAGGCCCATGTGAGTATTAATGACGAAAAATTTTTTTGACTCGTCATCAAGCGGAATTTGTAAGTATGCCTCTGCTAAATCAATCTTAGAAAAGAAACGAGACTGTCCTAATTTGTCCATTAGTTCGTCAGGTCTGGGCAGGGGATAAGTGTCTACAATTGTTTGACTGTTCACTGTTGATTTGAAGTCCGCACAGAGACGAAGTTTTCCTGACGGCTTGGGTATAATTACTATACGTGAGGCCCACTGACTCGCAGAAACAGGAGAAATCACCCCACTATCTTGCCAACGTTTAAGTTCTTCGGCAACTGTATCACGCAAGGCGATAGGCGCTGGTCTAGCTTTACGAAATTTTGGAACTGCAGATTCTTTTAAAGTTACATGTGCCACGAAGTCTTTTGCACAACCTAGTTCCGGCGAAAACAAGTCACTATATTTGTCACACAATGCATTGATTTTATCCTGAGGCACTACTGACGAAATTTGAAGCACATCTCTTTGAATTGATAAGCAAAACAAGTCAAAAGCATCTAGTCCAAAAATGTTCTGTGTAGATTTGGCCTGAAGAACTACAAAAGCAACTGTTTTTGTTACACCTTGAAAAGAGGCAGGCAGGCTACACGTTCCTAGCACGGGAATATTTTGTCCTGTATAAGCTGTTAACACTTGCTGTGACGGCGACAATTTTGGCGAACCCAGAAGTTCATAAGTATCGTTATTTATTAATGACAGCGGAACCAGTATCAAGCTGAAATTGCACCGTCTTATTTTCTATGAAGAGAGTCACAAACAGTTTTTGCTTATGGCGCTCGACAGGTGCGCGAATGTGGGCAACGTCTGCTACGGTTTGTTTACTGCGCTTGCGCGGGCCGCGTAGTGAAGTAAGCGGCGCAGACTCGGCACACAGCGGATTAACAACACTGTCACTAGATGGCACTACCGCCGGATCGGCGTCCGCGCAAGCATGCGAAGCTACTCCAGATTTACTAACTACTGCACTACACTTTTGAGTAGATACTTGATGTCTACTGTCACTAGCTACAAAGTACTGGGCACTTTTACAATAAGAAGTTGCAGAAGGCACTAGGTTCACTACAGGATTGCACTGTACATTGTCACTTTGCTTGTCCCGAACCCTTTTCCGTTGCACAGATGTACGCGCTCGTCGGCGCTTGCGGCGTGGCTCAATACATAGTTTTGCAATAGGTGCAGAAGAATTTCCTTGCAATTGAGAACCAAGTAAAGCACTGTTCAATTCCACAGCGTCTATGACATTGACTGTATGCACTGTTCTCGCACTTTGCGAAGCACTGTTTCTAACGTTACTGTTCTTAGAGTTTTTAATTTGCATACACACAGACTGCACATGTCCCGATTTGCCACATTGATAACAGGTTGCGTTGCGACTAGGGCAATGAGCACGCTTGTGGCGAGGCACACACTGGGGGCAAGATTTACGTACATTTTTCTGAAATGAGCGTTGGCGCCCGTTATTCAAATCACTGTTTCTAACACGACGGGGCGACCTTTGTGTCGCACTTTTACACTGGCTACTGTTCACTGTGTGTTGAGCACGGCCTGTACTATTGTAAGAATCACTAGTGCTACACTGAGAACTACGGCTAGGAAAGCGTCCGTTACGGCGCACTGAATTTACACTGTGGCTTTGCATTTCTACATCTGCTAAGTCAAAAGTATCATGCGCTTCAATAAGCTGCAGTACACTGTCTAATGAAGGGTCAGATTGTTTTAGAATGGTTGCCCTAATTCTGGGGTCCTGAATGTTCTGCGTAATCGCATCCCTCAACATCACGTCACTATACGAAAGTCCACAAGAGCAATTAAATTTACATTTGCGGGTTAAGCCCTTCAATTCCGTAATCCACTCTTGGTGGGACTGTTGCGGTAATTTTTTACGTCTGAAAAATCGGTACCGTGCCACAGCTACGAGAACTTTTCTCTCATAATGAGCATTCAGTGCATCTACTATTTGTTCAAAGTCTACATCACGAGGAGATGCTTGCGGGAAAAGTTTTTTCAGTAACAGATGCTTCACTTTCTGACCTGTAATTTGATGAGCCGCGACGAGTTCTTGAAACTGTGCGAAGTAGTCGCTCCATTCTTCCTCACGTTCGTTGTACTGGCGAAACGTAGGAAGTGTTGCGGCGGCAGGTGTGGGCTGCTGAAGCGGCGGCTGTTGTTGTTGGTTAGCTGCTTGCGCTGTGAGCTGGGCCACAGCTTGGAGGAGCTGGGTGATTTGCGCCGTCTGTAACTGAATAATTTCCATTAAGTTTGGGTTCGAGGTAGTGGCCATGCTGACCGATTAGGCGCCGCGCATACAAGTAAATTACAACAAAACACAAATGCAATATGAAAGAGGACGCGCTGCAACAAAAAAGTCCACAAACACGTAACTGAAAATGTTCCCCCAAAAATCTTATAATAAGGGTGGGTGGGCGGGAGCAATTTCTGCGTGCTCCGACTGCTGCTGTCTGGCTGCTGCAAGCGGGCTGATCCACGGTTCTATCCCATCCTCGTCGCCACTTTTGTGTCCCAGCCTCGTCGCCACTTTTGTGTCCCAGCCTCGTCGCCGCTTTTGTGTCTCGTTCCGTTGTAGGTGTCGGTGGCCGAGTGGAATGAGACCGACACAGAAATAAAGATAGCACGCTGGTGCAGGTACGGAGGAGAGCAGCCAGAAACTAGAACACTAGAGTAAATTAGAACGAGATATATATTGAACAGAATTTATACAATACTTAACTTTTACATAGTTGTGCTAGAGTCCTGCCTAGTGCCTAACTGATAGCCAAGTCTTCACTTGTGCCTATCTGATTACGAAGGTCCTAACTGGTTGCTATCTCAGTCCCAAGTGAACGATGTCGTTCAGTGGTGGCCACGAGCGGAGTTGTCACAGAGGGCGCTCGTGGCTGTCGTCGTAAGAACGCCGCGCCGTGCGTGCATGGCGGCGCGCGGCGAAAGTAGGTGGCGCGCACTTTGGACTTGTGCGACACCACACCTTGGGGCTCCAATAAAAGTGATAAAATCATTCTCGTTGCCAATATGGTGTGTGATCTCCTCAGGCAGCCAGTACATTTGCACACCTGTGTATATGGCTAGTACAGGGTAATCAATCCTCAGCGCAACCGCTTTTGCGGCGTGCGACTTGCGCTGCCCGCTTAGCGGGTCGCCCGACGTCGGCACTAAATTTAATATGGGTTGACGCACTTGCTATTTTTGACATACCCAACACAAACACAAGTTTATTATTCACCTGTATTACGCAAGGAGTTGCTGGAACGGCCTGCCTTTGTTGTTCAAGCATTTTTGAAACCTGCTGAGGAAGTTGCTCATTACACTCATTAATTCTGAAAAAGGTGCCTGACGGAAAAATTGGCCCGAACTTAACGTTCTTTTGGGACGAATCATGGTTCCACCTAAGTAGGTACGTTAATTCGCAAAATAATCGTTACTGGCCGGCCGCGGTGGCCGAGGGGACTAAGGCGGTCCAGTCACGGTCTGCATGGCCTCTGCGGTCGGGGGTTCGAATCCCCCTTCCGGCTTGGATATTTGTGCCGTCCTAGTTCGTAAGTAGTTCATAAGTAGTTTGTAAGTTTAGGGACCGATGACCCCGTAGTTAAGTCCCATAGACTATACAAACATTTGAACATTTGAATCGTTACTGGAATTGGCAAAAGCCCTACTCAATGCACGAACAGCCCCTGCACGATCAAAAAATAGGAATAGGAGTGTGGTGCGCTTTTAGTGGTGAGAGAATAGTAGACCCTTTATTTTTGCAGGAATCACTTAATTATCACAGGTATGTTAAAACATATTGCGGCCTTTATTTGCCCAATTAACTGAAAGAGAACATGCCTTTCCAACATTTCAGCAAGACTCTGCGATGTCACATACAGCCATCGTATCATTACAGGAAACTGGTAATGTGTTTGGTGAAGGATTTATCACTAAGAACATTTGGCCCCCTCGTTCTCCCGATCTAACCATTTGCGATTTTTATCTATAGGGAGCATTAAAAGAGAAAGCGTACAAATCAAATCCTCACATTTTAGATGAACTAAAAACAAACATTTGTCATTTCTGAGAGGGAACCGAAGTATAATGAACAACTTCTTCAGCAGGTGTCATAAATGCCGTTCCAGCTACTCCTTGCGTAATACAGGTGAGTAATAAACTTACCTTTCTAAGTGTGTTCATATGTCAGAAAAAATTGCACGCCAACTCGTACTAAATTTAGTGCGGACGTTGGGCAGCCCGTTAAGCGGGCACTGCAGCTGCCATTGCCGGCAAGTAGCACGCCGCAAAGGCGGTTGCGCTGAGGACTGATCACCCTGTATAAGGTTATCATCTGCGTTGGAACGTTGTGTGTACCAGGGAATGGGGATCTTGGCTTGACCGACCGGGTCGTGAGGATGGTATAAACCTCTATAAAAAAACCTTCAATCCCAAGATGTGCTATGTGCTGATGGGATGCATGGCTGTTGAAGTGGAACAGTCGCTAGCGAGCAACCTCTGGGGATATTGCCACACCTCAGTTGTATAAGGCTTACCTAGGCACGTGGGGCTCTGTCTAGATGGACACATCTTTCCCTAGCCACTCGTGGGAGCGAGATTAATACTTCAATTTATCCCTCGAACCTTCCAGTGGGATAGGTGTACCACTGGAGTGTACCAACACCCGATCCCATCCTCCAGATAAAGCACTTCCTGAAAAGTGTCTGGCAATGAGTAACAGAGCACATGGTGCTAACCAAAATTTATTTATGATTATTAAACGGAATGACGGTTCATTCGAAAAAATTTCACCATTCTACATACAAAAGGGTCTTGAGGGCATAGCAGGCGAACTGAAATCTGTGAAAAGGTTGCATAACATTGTTGGTTGAGATAGCTACCTCACAACAGGCCGTTAATCTTCAAAACGTTAAGCAACTTGCGGAATATGCCATCGAAACTGAACTCCACAATACATTTAACTACAGTAAGGGCGTGGTTACATGCCGCGACCTTGTTGAAATTCCTCTTGAGGAACTAAAAGCTGAATAGACCTCCGAAGGTATTCTGAATGTTCAGAATATTATGAGGAGTGTGGATGGCGTATTGGTCAAGTCGTAGGGTTCATCGTGACCTTCAACACTCCTAAGCTGCCAGACCACTTTAAAGCAGGTTTTTGTTCGATTAACTGTATGGCCTTATTACCCCAACCCAATGCGCTGCTTCAAATGCCAGTGCTTTGGGCACACCACCTTGGGGTGTAATGGACAGCAGACCAGCGGAAAGTGTGGTGAGGTCGCTCATGAAGGGGACAACTGCTCGCCGCCATTTAAATGCGTCGTTCTGGGGACCACCCGGTATGGAGTAGATCCTGTGCTGTGTACCTTGAAGAACGTAAGATACAGGAGATAAAGACATCAAAGTTCATTTCGTATAGTGCGGCGAAAAAGATGTACAAGGCCATGCAACCGCCGTCATTCACACCACCTCTTCAAACACCAGCTCCGAAAACTGATACGTCTACGCAAACTGCAGTCACTAGTGTTGGCACTAACACCTGCTACTGCCAGTGCACGTGCAATGAGTCAGATATTTCAGTATCAATAGTCCCTCCCAAAATGGTGGACCAAGGTACGGCAAGCCCCTGCCGTCCTCATAGCCAGAATCAACTCCACAGATGTCACTACCACTACAGAGGTCGAAGCGCCCAAGAAGCAAGTAAAGATCAAGAAGGACAAGGAAAAGACTGAGATGAAGACTGAAAGCAAAGAAACAGACCAGGTCGACGTCATTAAGCCTAACGTGCCAACCCAATCTGCTCCAGAATCCATGGAATTTGATGTTCCTCTGGGGCAGTCCACTCGACCCAAGACTGACTTCCCACAGGGGCAACCATCTTGCCCCAAGGGTTATCCTCCACCCACTACGGGCCCCCAGTCCCGTGAGAAAGAGAGGATGAAAATTAAACCACCTTGATAGATGGCTCCCATATTACAATGGAACTTGCAGGGATTTAGGACACATGTGGAGGAACTACGTTTATTATCTGAGAGACGACCACTGTGTATCTGTCTTCAGGAGGCGAATTTCAGGCCTTCGGATACCCCTGAGATACGCGGATATGTTCTCCACAGAAAGGATGACATTAGTGGAGAGAGAGCTAGAGCGGGAGTGGCTGTTTCCACCAACACAGCCTACCACTCTGAACCCATCTCTCTCAGCACTAACCTACAAGAAGTTGCAGTGTCAGTGTATATGCGCCATCGATTGACTATATGCTCCCTGTATTTGGCACCACATTATGCACTTAGTGAAGAGGCTCTGGAAGACCTTCTTACGCAGCTCCCCCACCCATTCATCCTCTGCGGGGATTTTATTGCACATAATGTGCTTCGGGGCTCTGTCGCCACTTGCCCCAGGGGTAGAGCAGTTGAGAGGCTTCTCTTGTCTTCAAGTGCTAACTTCCTATATACAGGTCAGAGCACACATTTCTGCTCTGCAACTCTGCCATTGACCTGTCGCTCTGCTCTCCAGCCCTTACACACTCTATTCAATGGGAAGTGGACAACGACCTGCATGGTAGCGATCACTTCCCCATTTGGATTCACTTTCCAGAGAGAGTAGACCCAGAAAGACAGCCGCCTCGATGGATTCTTCGCAGTCGAATTGCTGTTTTAGAACCCCACGACAATGTCCAGGAATGGGTGGATCATATTACCATTACGCTGCCACTGTATCCATTCCGCGGTCATCAGGGCAAGCAAAACGGCATCCAGTCACTTGGTGGAATGATTAATGCCGATCTGCGATCAGGATCAGACGGGCGGCTCTGCGTCGGTTCGAGTGTAGACCGACTGCAGAAAACCTCGCAAACGTTCGGGTGGCAAGGCCCAAGTGTCGCCGGACTTTTCGAGAGAGCAAGAAGAGGACGTGGCAACAGTTGCTAAATTCTATTGCCCGTTAACAAAGAGTTCCAGTGTATGGGAAGCCATTAGGAGGATATCAGGGAGAGGTAGCAGGAGTCCAGCAGCTGCTGTAATGGGTAATTGTAGTCTCCAGACCAACGAACGAGACATTGCCCAAACCATGTCGGTCTATTTTGCTACGGTAACTACCACCGCCAGCTACGATCCAGCTTTCCTGCGCCACCGGGTGGCTGCTGAGGGGTATTTTGGACTTCCCGTGCAGCAATGATGAACAGTATAACTGCCCCTTTCCCGTGTGGGAGCTGGATTCTGCATTGTCCTTGGCCCGTGACACATCCCCAGGTCACGATGGTATTCATTACAGCATGTTACGACACCTCAAAAGGCAAAACAAAGAAATCGTCCTCAGTCTTTTTAATTTCGTCTGGGTGTCAGGTCAGTTCCCCGACTCATGGCGAGAGGCCATTTTAATTCCTATTTTAAAACCAGGGGAACACCGCACAAACTCAAGTAGCTATCATAGCGTTGCTTTCACCAGCTGCGTGGGAAACATTTTAGACCGGATTATAAACCGCCGCCTTGTCTGGATGCTGTAATCCAGACATCTCTTCAGCCGCTTTCAGTGTGGGTTCAGGAGCTATCGCTCCACCTTCGATAACCTGGCCTTCCTGGAGACGGCTATACAACAGGCTTTCCTGCGCCAGCAACACCTTTTGGGTATATTTTTTGATCTTGAGAAGGCCTATGATACTACTTGGCGGCATCTTATCCTTCGGCAGCTCCACAAATGGGGTTTTCGTGGTTGTCTTCCCCGTTTTATTCAGTCCTTCCTTTCCCCTCGTTATTTTAGATATCGGGTCAGTGACGCCAACTCTGATAGATCTGAGCAGTAGTATTTTATGCGTGACCTGTCTTTTGCTCTTCATCCAATCTGGCAACGACTAAACGTCAGTTGCAGTTAACCCTTCGGCGGTTGGATGAATGGGCAGGGACGACTGGTTTTAAGTTTTCAACCGAGAACTCTGTGTGTGTGCTTTTTAACCGTTCACGTACTGTTTTTAATCTACCTGAATTGCGGATGAAGGGCTCTGTCCTGCGTTTTAAAGACACCGTGAGGTTTCGTGTCCTAACGTTCGATTCTAAACTGACATGGTTGCCCCACCTGAAGGACTTGAAGACAAGGTGCACTGGCGATTTTAAAGTGTCTTAGCTACACTTCTTGAGGAGCAGACAGAACCTGTTTGCTCCGGTTTTACAGACCCTTTGTGCGTTCTCGTCTCGATTATGAATGCGCGGTGTATGGGTCTGCACGCTCTTCCTATTTAAAGATGTTGTACGCGGTACACTGGCCACTGGAGCGTTCAGGACTAGCCCCATACCTAGTCCCATACCTAGCCCCATACCTAGCCCCATACCTAGCCCCATACCTAGTCTTTGTGCTGAGGCTGCGGAGCCGCCACTGCACATAAGGCGACGGCTACTCATGGTGTGCCAGGCATATAAAACGCTGTCCACACCTTTTACACCGGCATACCTCACTGTTCCTAGTCCTCCGATGGAAACGCCCTTTCATACTCGACAAGGAGCGACAAGACCATATGGGCTTCGCACAAAGTATTTCCTTTTAGAAATGGGACTGACTGATTTTAATGTTTTACGTAGAGGTTGGGGCAGGGTCCCAACTTGGACTCTCCAGAGGCCGAGGGTTATTTTACACCTGACGGGTTTTCGGAAGGAGCAAACTTCGGATTTTACTTATCAGTCGTTGTTTTCAACTGTTTTAGATAGGCATCACGACTTCGCAATTGTGTACACTGATGGAGCCAAGCATGGGGACTCAGTAGGGTGTTCGGTTGTGTTCCCCGACCGTGTCACCAAGATTCACCTTCCCGAGTATTATTCTGTTTTCTCTGTAGAGCTCCATGCGATCTGGAAGGCACTAGAGCAGGTACGTCGTGCTCGGGGCAGACGATTTTTCTCTGCTGCGATTCTCTGAGCGCACTGGATTCGTTGGACGAGCTATATCCCTCTGAGACCTTGCTGCAGCATATACATGACGAACTGTCCTTTCTTCAGCGTCGCGGGAAGGACGTGGTATTTTGCTGGGTGCCGAGACACGTGGGCATTCAGGGTAATGGAGATGCAGATCGGGCTACTATAGAGGCGTGCAGCGCCCCTGATGTGACACGGTGCCCTGTTCCCCTGCGGGTTATTACTACCCTGTTGCGGCTGCGGTCCTTGCAGTTGTGGGAGGAAGATTGGCTCTCAGTGACACAATAAGCTGCGTTACCTGAAGCCCACTGTCCGTCCGTGGAGTTCCTCCTGCCGATCTCTTAGGCGGGATGAAGTCGCCATTACACGCCTCCGCATTGGGCACTGCCCACTGACGCATGGTTTCCTACTTCGACGCGAGGAGCCCCCGATGTGTGATGCCTGTGGCGTGCAGCTTACTGTCCGCCACATTTTAATTGAATGTGGTTTATATCGTACACAGAGGGTTGCGGCGAATGTTGGTGCAGATTTTCCCTCTATTTTAGGTAATGACGAAGCGTGTGTGCGAAAAGTTTTAAAATTTTGTGATTTGTCCCAACTCTGGACTAAACTTTTAGGCTAGAGGTTTTAGTATGTTGCTGCGCGGCTGGCTCATCATTATATATCGCTGTGGTCAGCCACCCATGTTCCTCAGTTTAGTAATTTTAACTCTTCCTCCAGCTTTGGTCTTGGAATAATTTTCACCACCTTCAAGTCTACTGTTCAACTATGTATTTCAATTTCGCTGCACGTGTTACTTGCTGGATCGCTGTTTTTGTCTCCTTACTGTTCACACTTTTTGGTCCTTATATTCTTTAATTTGATAGGGCGCTGAAGATCTAGATGTCGAGCACCCAAAAAAAAAACCTATAATCATCAGATGGAAGGATCAAATGTTCAAATGTTTGTAAATCTATCGGACCAAACTGCGTGGTCATCAGTCCGTAGCTTACAAACTACTTAAACCTAAGTAAACTAACCTAAGGACAATACACACACCCATGCCCCATGGAGGACTCGAACATCCGACGTCGAGCTACCGCGCGCTCCGCAGCGAGGCGCTTTAGACCGCTCGGCTACTCTACCGCGGCGTGGAAGGATCAAAATTATATTTTGGCACAGATATGTATATGACATATGAAAAAATTTATGAACTTTGAACAGCCGTGATTATACATTCTACCTCCAGTCATCCCCAAAACCAGAAACTTGCTGTATTTAGATACATGTTACGTAGCCTAAACAGATTCCATCTAAACAAGAAAAACTATCAAAAAGAAATGAACACAATCATACAAATAGCAAGGAACAATGGATACGACACACAAGTAGTACAATAACTCAATCAGAAAATTAAAAGACAAATACGGAATAAACACAATATTCCACACAGAACCAAAACACAACAAAGTATACAACACCCAAACACACGAACACAAACAACAAACACAAAAACTGACAACACCCCACAAAAACAAACCAGATGGTACACCAAGACACACAAACACAAATTAACACATACAGTTGCAAACATACTGAAGAAACAGGGACACCACATAGCATATAAAACTGCCCAATCCCTACAAACGAATCTACAACCAAAAATCAAGAAAGATATATTCCAAGGATGTGGAATATACTGATTGAATGCCAAAGTTGTGATGCAGAGTACATAAGAATGACAAACAGAGATTTCAAAACACGATACAAAGAACACATCAGATGTTGGAAATATGAAACAAACCCCTACACATTTGCTGAACACTTAAAACAACACAACCATTACCCAACCAATATAGAGCAAGACATGAAAATTATCAGGACCAACAACCACAATAAACACCTCATACAATCACAACGAAACTACCATATCCAGAAAGTCACAGCCAAAAACAAACAATTAATAAATAGAAAAACATCAATGAAAACTCACTGTTAAACATAGTCAAAGAAATGAGACAGCAATTAAAGAAAAAAATTGACACACACACTCATACATACTTTCATAATAAATTATGAATAAATAAATAACAGATACACACACATTTCTCTCTCTCTCTCTCTCTCTCTCCAGAAACACAGCACACACACACACACACACACACACACACACACACACACACACACACACACACACACACACAGACATAAAGCAAATATAGAACAGACACACATCCGACATTTGGCATCACCACCTAAAACAAAAACAACACGAACAAAGTGGCATGTGTCTAGTGGTGCTACTGTGAAGTGCTAAAAACAAAAACGCCAATGAAATAAAATTGGAAACAAAACAACCTAAAGTGACCAATCTGAACTTCTTGTAGACCAGCATCCACCAAAAATTGTAAGTAATAACATCCAAATATCAATAACTGTACTTAGATAACGCGGCAGAACTGTTTATATCCAAAAATACCAAAAACGAAAAAGACCGAAATATTGTAAAACATAATTATGTATATATTTCAGACAACTGGTAATGTCTTACAAATAAAGGAGAAAGCATATGACAATGTAAAGTATTATCTACATTATAATATAAAAAGAACTAATAAAGCTAGAACAGGTAGACAATTTCAAGTACTAAGGATGTAAAGCAGAGTTAATGCAGTGAGTGCTTAACTACGAACTACTCTCTTCCGCAAGAAGGAAGTCAGTACCTAGACTAAGTTTGTAGTGCACCGTTCTGTCTTTCGAGCAACTTTGTTGTATGGGAGTGAAAGCTGTGTGGATACATATTACCTTATTAACAAGATAGAGGCTACAGATATGAACGTTGCAAATATGAAGGCAGGTGCTAATAGTTGGGAACAGTGCCAGTAGGGTGTCTATAACGAAATCAAAGGACAAGAGGAAATGAAGACTCAGCGAACAGGCTGAGATGGTGGGGACATGTTACACACCAGAGAGTATCATGGGTTGGGCAGTGGAGGGGAATCGGTGTCCATCTACACCAAGAAGAAAGTAGAATGGAACTGTCACTTTGCAGCGGAGTGTGCGCTGATATGAAACTTCCTGGCAGATAAAAATTGTGAGCCGGAACCAGGACTCGAACCTGGGACCTTTGGTTTTCGAGGAAAAGCGCTCTACCGATTGAGCTATCCTTTCCAAACTTCACAGAAGCTCTCCTGCGAAACATGCAAGACTAGCACTCCTGGAAGTCTAAGGGATGTTACCATATCCTTTCTTCCAGGAGTGATAGTCTTGCATGTTTTGCAGGAGAGCTTCTGTGGAGTTTGAAAAGTAGGAGGCGAGGTACTGGCGGAAGTAAAGTTGTGAGGCGGCATCGTGAATCGTGTCGGGATAGCTCAGTCGGTAGAGCGCTTGCTCCCGACAGGCAAAGGTCCCAGGTTCGAGTCCCGGTTTCGGCACACAATTTTAATCTTCCAGGAAGTTTCAACTGCAAGAACTGTTCGACGACGTTTGCAGCAACGTGGACTATGAGCTCGGAGATCATGGTTGCGGTTACGCTTGACGCAGCATTACAGATAGGAGCGCCTACGATGGTGTACGCAACGACGAATCTGGGTGCATGAATGGTAAAACTTCATTTTTTCGGATGAATCCAGGTTCTGCTTACAGCATCATGACGGTCTCATCCGTGTTTGGCAACATCGCGGTGAACGCACATTGGGAGCGTTTATTCGTCATCGCCATACTGGCGTATCATCTGGCGTGATTGTATAGGTTGCCGTTGGTTACCTCTTGTTCGCATTTTGAACAGTGGCCGTTACATTTCAGATGTGTTATGACCCGTGGCTCTACCCTATCCCTGAGAAAACCCTTCATTTCAGCAGGATAATGCATGACCCCATGTTGCAGATCCTGTACGAGCCTTTCTGGATACGGAAAATGTTCGATTGCTGTGCAGGCCAGCTCATTCTCCAGATCTCTCACCAACTGAAAACGTCTGGTCAATGGTGGCCGAGAAACTGGCTCGTCACAATACGCCAGTTACTAATCTTGATGAACTGTGGTATCTTGTTGAAGCTGCATGGGCAACTGTACCTGTACACGCCATCCAAGCTCCAGGCGTATCAAGACCGTTATTAGGGCCGGAGGTGGTTGTTCTGGGTACTGTTTTCTCAGGATCTATGCACCCAAATTGCGTGACAACGTAATTACATGTCAGTTCTAGTGTAATATATTTGTCCAATGAATACCCGTTTATCATCTGCATTTCTTCTTGGTGTAACAATTTTAATGGCCAGTAATGTATTTGCATTTTTGTGCTGCGATATGAGCATTTAGTAGCTGCTATGTGTCCATACAAACCACAATATACTTCAACTTACCAGTCTAGTTATAGGTCCCTGATTGGGTGGCAGACTGCTTCTCATCAAAAATGAAAGCCAAGGAAGGAAAGATGGGTCCAAGGATTCAATTCAAATATCTCAAAAATGATTTATTAAACTAAGAACAACTTAAAAGGAATTTTTTTGCAGTAATAGAATGAAAGTTACTAAATCTAATGTGGATTTTATGCGATAATACTAGAAAATGACAGATACCATGAATCTCTACACTACCTAATAAACTAACGTTATTTCCTCATATAATAAATCACTCTGTATTTAGATATTTACAATTTCCTTTTTATATAACTGAAAAATTGAAATTGAATATTACATAGAGACACAGCACTTTTGTAGTTTGCAACTATTAAATTTAATGGGTTAAGAAGTTAGTAACAGTATCTTCAAATATGGACATTATGCATTAACAACCTGTGCCTCATTATTAGTAACTCTAATACTGAAGACTAGGTATTCCTAGACGGGCGAGCGGATCCCAATGCTGCATGTTTAACTGACATTATTTCAAGTGTTATACATTTCTCACATAGTTTCTGTTTGGAGAGGATGAAAATTTGATGTATTTTGAAGATCTCCTTCGGTTAATATGTTCACTTAACTTCAACAGAAAAAAGTTCCTCACATGTCGAAAATTCCGTGACGCCGTCAGTAAGTGCATGTTCGTAAACGGTCAGTATGTTGTTGTGGTCTTCAGTCCGGAGACTGGTTTGATGCAGCTCTCCACAATACCCTATACTGAGCAAGCCTCTTCATCTCCACATAAGAGCGACAACCTACATCTGTCTGAATCTGCTTACTGTATCCATCTCTTCGTCTTCCCCTGCGATATTTTCCCCATACACTTCCCTCCAACGCTAAATTCACAATTCCTTGATGTCTAAGAATGTGTCCTACCAATCTATCCCTTCTTTTAGTCAAGGTATGCCAGAAATTTCTTTTCTCCCCAATTCTGTTCAGTACCTCCTCATTAGTTACGTGATCCACCCACCTAATCTTCAGCATTCTTCTGTAGCACCATATGTCCGCACTGTTTATCATCCATGTCTCACTCCCATACAAGGCAACACTCCATACAAAAGGCCTTCAGAAAGGACTTCCTTAGGTTTAAATCAATATTCGATGTTAACAAATTTCTCTTTTTCAAGAACGCTTTTCTACCCATTGCCATTCTGCCATTCTGTACTGCGACCATCATTTGTTATTTTAGCCGGCCGCGGTGGCCGAGGAGACTGAGGCGCTTCAGTCACGGTCTGCATGGCCACTACGGTCGGGGGTTCGAATCCCCCCTCGGGCATGGATATTTGTGCCGTCTTTAGTATAAGGTAGTTCATAAGTAGTTTGTAAGTTTAGGGACTGATGACCCCGTAGTTAAGTCCCATAAGCTTAACAAACATTTGAACATTTTGAATTTGTTATTTTACTGCCCAAGTAACAAAACTCATCTACCTCCTTTATTGCTTTGTTTCCCAATCTAATTCCTTCAGCATCACCTGATTTTCTTACACTGCACTCCATTACCCTAGTTTTGCTCTTGTTAATGTTCATCTTATATGCACCTTTCAGCACACAGTCCATTCCGTTCAATTGCTCTTCCAGGTCTTTTGCTGTATCTGACAGAATTACTATGTCGTCGGCAAAACACAATGTTTTTAATTCTTCACCCTGAACTTTAATTCCTTCACCAAATTTCTCCTTGCTTTCCTTTATAGCTTGCTCAATGTACAAATTGAACAACAATGGAGAAAGACTACAACCCTATCTTACTCCCTTTCCAACCACTGCATCCCTTTCATGCCCTTCAACTCTGACAACCGCTGTCTGGTTTTTGTACAAGTTGTAAATAACCTTACGTTCCCTATATTTTACTCCTGCTTGCTTCAGAACTTGAAAGAGTTTATTCCAATCAACATTGTCAAAAGCCTTCTCCAAATCTACAAAAGCTAAAAATGTAGGTTTGCCTTTTCATAATCTATCTTCTAGGATAAGCCGTAAAGTGAGTATTGCCTCCCGTGTTCCTACATTTCTCCTGAACCTAAACTGATCTTCCCCGAGGTCGGCTTCTACAGCTTTTCCATCCTTCTGTATATAATTCGCGTTAATATTTTGCATATCCTCTTAATAAACTATTACAGCAAATGAAACTAAAATGAAAATGTAGTGTAGTCCTTCACGAACATATTCATGAAAATTGCAGGTTCTTACAGTTGAGTAGTTTGCGAGTGTGGGCGGGTTGAATGAAACGCGAGATAACGTGTGAGCTTCGTCCGGAACGTTGCAACTCTTACAGCTTAGGGAAAATATGGCGGACAGTTTTGTTTGTATAGTCTTTGGGACTTAACTACGGGGTCATCAGTCCCTAAACTTACAAACTACTTATGAACTAAGACTAAGGCCGGCACAAATATCCATGCCCGAGGGGGGATTGGAACCCCCGACCGTAGTGGCCGTGCAGACCGTGACTGGAGCGCCTCAATCCCCTCGGCCACCGCGGCCAGCGGCGGGCAGTTCAGCTTGGGTTTTTAGGAATCTTGGCAGTATTGCCCCAACTGACCACTCGTTACTGCGCGCGCCAGTACTAACAGCGACACTCGCGGCAACGATGAGCTGCGCGGGAGTAGCCGAGTGGTCGGGAGCGCCACGTTGCGGACGTGCGGCCTCCCGCGTCGGAGGTTCGAATCTCCCTCGGGTATGGATGTTCGTGTCGTCTTTAGCATAAGGTAGTTCATAAGTTGTTTGTAAGTTTAGGGACTGATGACCCCGCAGTTCAGTCCCATAATCTTTACAAACATTTGAACAGTTTTGGCAACACTAGACGCGAGAGGAAGTACAGCGCCACGAATGGTGAAACCAGAACAAGATTGATCCGCACTTAAGGCAGCAACGTGACACAATGGAAACAGATGACCAGGAGGGGGGAGGGGGGAATAGAGAGAGAGCGCGAGCCTACTGTTTCCGATATCATTTACGGCATATAGCAGTACTGATTGTGATTAGCAGATAACACGACTGTAAACATAGCACTAGGTCATGTTGTAAGATTCGCATATGATATTTACACGAAATGTGATGTTACATCGGCCGCGGTAGCCGAGGGGACTGAGGCGCTCCAGTCACGGTCTGCACGACCACTGCGGTCGAGGGTTCGAATCCCCCTCGGGCATGTATACTTGTGCCGTCCTTAGTATTAGTTAGTTCATGATTAGTTTGTAAGTTTAGGGACTGATGACCCCGTAGTTAAGTCCCACAAGCTATACAAACATTTGAACAGTTTTTTTTTTTTTTTTTTTTTTTTTTTTTTTTTTTTTTTTTTTTTTTTTATGTTACATCTGGATGCGCTTCCATTATTGTCAAGTGACGTCACTCATAACGATAGGATATAAACTATAGCTTCATTGTCTCCAGACAACTTTTATGTCATTCATCTCTTACGTTATGGAAGTTTCATGAAAGTTAAGAATTATATTACGTTGTTTTCTTAATTTTATTTGTGTCCTAAAACCAAAAGACGCTACGACAGACAATGCCCGCGATGCGCCTAGCAGATTTACTAGTCAGTCAATTAAAAATAAGCAGCTACTTAACACCCTATAAATTCTCAATATCAACTGCTACAAAGATTACCCTATCTGAGCAATGTAACAGAATGCATCGTCACTCTCTTATTATACTCTTCCATCATACCGAGGTCGCGCACCGTATTGCTACAGAAGTTCTAAAAATGTTCAAATGTTTGTGAAGCTTAAGGGACTTAACTGCGGCGTCATCAGTCCCTAAACATTACTTATGAACTACCTTATACTAAAGACGGCACAAACATCCATGCCCGAGGGGGGATTCGAACCCCCGACGGGGAACGGCCTCGCGCATCGCAACACGGCGCCTCAATGCGCTCGGCCGCTCCGCCGCGGCCAGAGATTCTTCAATTATCGCTGATGACAGCTATATTACCTCAAAACCGATAATACAATAGTCAGAAACGATTATCGGCCCACATTATCGTGAATTTCGTACTTCTCCCTTGATTATCCACAAATTGTTTACGTCATACATAATATTTCTATTAATTAATACAATGAACTTAGTTAACACCCGCGTATAATGACGCTGCTTCGCAACTTTATGCATCGCATTTACAACTGGCTAATGTATTAACATTTGTCAAGCAGAAAAGTACAACAGCCTCAATTTCCTCAAATACTTCCGGATCTATGAACACTGAATTTTTCCGGCTCACCTTTTACTTGTTGTCCATGTTCTCCTTGTAAAAAGTCTGCTCCACAATCGATACACTGCTCTAAACGCTATTTCCACTTCCAGAAGCAGCCTTGACACGTTTGTAACTGCATAGCGCTAAGCGCCGTCTGTCATATTTCTTTTATATCGTCTACCGAAGTGTTTGTCATTTACCGGGGGGTCGGCTGAGACCAAGTCTGGAGCGTACGGAGGATTTGCGAGACCGAAAAGTTATTCTGGTCATTATGAATAAAACATACTAGATAACTGTCATGCTGCAAATTTATTGGGTTACGAATCGGTTTTCGGCTGTTTGCCATCATCAGGTAAACATTACAAGTTTTAAGTTTCAAAGGTCTTAAGTTATATAATTTGCAAGGGAGACTAGTACTTTGGTTTATAACTAACCTGAGGAAATTATGACAAGTCAAGTTGTGTAAATTCCTGGCATTGATAAAATATGTGCCATTTTTCAGTTATATATTCATTTGTATAAGGACTGCTTGTCTGTAAAATCTCTTGGGAATACAATTAGTAGTAAAGAAGTAATAGAATAAAACGTGCTGCGTGATGGGGCGGTTTTCTATGAATTTTACTGTTTATGTGATCAGATCTCATGAACTACGTGTCGTACTGTGATAAAATGTAGAAGGTACACTCAGCTGTATGAGTGTATACTGTCTGTAAAATTTCCTACGGTTACAATTCGTAGTGTAGTAATTATAAATTCTAACGTCAAACCGAATGCCGTAGTTTTAATCCATGAACAGAAGAACGTTACTATTTATGTGCTCATAACCCATGAACTACGTGTCGTACTGTGATACAATTTGGAAGGTACATTCAACTATATGTGTGTATTCTGTCCGTAAAATTTCCTGCTGCTACAGTTTGTAATGTAGAAATTATAAATTTTAACGTCACAACGAACGTCGTAGTTTTAGCCGGCCGCGGTGGCCGAGGTCACTGAGGCGCTCCAGTCACAGTCAGCACGGCCACTACGGTCGGGGGTTCGAATCCCCCCTCGGGCATGGATATTCGTGCCGTCCTAGTTCGTAAGTAGTTTGTAAGTTTAGGGACTGATGACCCCGTAGTTAAGTCCCATAAGCTTAACAAACCTTTTTGTCGTAGTTTTAATCCATAAACAGCGAAAAAGTAGTAAGCGAGAAACGTTTCTCCTTTCATCATTTTGCTATGTTAGTCAGTGCGAAAAAATTTAATAAAGATTTGAAATTATGTTTAAAGTTTGTTGCAAGTCGCTAAGTACTGTCTTTCTTATACAATGTATTTCTAAACTCTCGCCGCATAATGTGGCATTTTTTTGCGATTCCTATTGTTTATGACGTCATGTTTTCTTAACCATGTGTCGTATGTGTTTCTTAATCATGCAGCAATTGTTGCCTCCCGGTAAGGAATGCGTGTACCAAATTTGGTTGCAATCGGTCCAGTGGTTTAGAAGAAAATAAGCAGCATTATCGCTAAATGCAGCGGTTTTTTGCGCATCTCATTTTTTATGGCTCATATCTCGTGAACTATTTATCGTACGTGATTATTAACACTTACGGCGACCGTCCTCATGTATTGACGCTTACGTGTACAAAATTTCATAAAGATGGGAACAAAACTGTAGATTTGTATGCAACACGTACACACATACGGACACTCTGCTTCATATATTAGATTACGACATTATCATACGAAATATAAATTGAAACAATAGAAATTGGCTGAAAAGACTGTCGTCTAATTACCTTATTTGAAACAGGTCCAATGTCTGGAAATATGGAAGCGTGTGACAAAGTTGAGTGAAACGTCTGTAAATATATGTTAAAATTATAACTTGTTAAATTGGATCTACATCTACATATAAATTCCGCAACAAACGGTTAAGTGCGTGGCGGAGGGTGCACTGTCCCACTACTAGGCATTTCCTTTCCTATTCACGAGGGAAAAATGAATATCTCTATCCACCCGTACGAGCCCTAATTTTTGTCTTGTGATCATTACGTGAAATTTAAATAGGCGGAAGCTTCAAATTCCGGTCCTCTAACAAGTGTTTTATAACGTGGCTATGAAACAGCAATAGATTCATGAGACAAGTGGGTAGGAGATGGTAGTTTACAGTTTCTGCACAGGGTTATGATTAGGTGTGCAGACGGGAGTGGTCAGTACGGAAATTGTATCTGATCATTCGGTACCAAGTTTGGAGATGTGTACATATGTAAGAACGTAGACCTTCGCGGTCATTATTGTTAAAATTGAAATTCTTCTGAGCTATTTGCCACGTCATGATGATATTTTTCTCCAACGTTTCAGATCCGTTACAGCAGCATTGAAACACTGAACACAAACAAAAAATTTCATATAAATAGGAAACCTCTGAAATCGAAATATAGTAAAATCAATTCCAGAATGAAATAATAACTCTGCAGCGGAGTGTGCGCTGATATGAGACGTCTTGGCAGATTGAAATTGGCAGCCGGAATTGGGAATCGAACTGGAGACATTTTCCTTTCTCGGACAAGCGCTCTGCCACTGAGCTATCCGGATACGACTCACAGTCCGTTTGGAAAGTAGGAGGCGAGATACTGGAAGAAATGAAGCTGTGATGACGGATCGTGAGTCGTGTCGGGATAGCTCAGTGGTATGCCGGGCGCCGTGGCTCAGCGTGCCCGGTCAGAGAACTGAACGCTCTCTGTAATAAAAAAAGCTGAGCTAAAGAACACCAAACGAACCAAAACGAACAAACACGATCAGCGTCCGCAAGGACAAAAACTACCGAAAAAAAAAAAAATAAATAAAAGGTGGTAGAACGCTTGCCCGCGAAAGCTAAATGTCCCAAGTTCGTCTTCCGGTTCCTGCACACAATTTTAATCTGCCAGGAAGTTTCATAGTACCATCAATAAGTTGTTTAACCAACTTTGATGGCAACATTCAATTTACATTACAAAATATTTAGCTCATTAATCAAGATAAAACTGTCTTTTAAGTTGCACCAAATCAAAAACAGTAAGCAAACTTTCATTAAGATACGTAGTTTCGGAGTCTTTCGCGGACATACATCGTGACAAAGTATTTTTATACACTTAAAGATTTAAAAAAAAAAAAAATGTGTTCAGTATCTTACAGCATGAAAATTGGAGGCATTGATTCATCGTCTTTCCCAGAGATGACAGTCAGTTTCAGCGCAACAATGCTGTAAGAACGAGAGTTTGTAAAGTCGACTGCAGTTGTCCCAGCGTGAAAAGCGACTACATTACCATCTGCCGGACTGTTGCGGAACTACGCGCACTGAACAACTGGAGCGCACATAACAGCCAACTGCAGACCTCCGGTATGTAGTAGCAGCAGCAGCAGCAGCTCACAGCTAAACTAATTACCGCAGATTAGCTGCCGCTGGTTTGTGGACACTGAGCTGCCGCACGATAGGGTCCCGGAAGTGCTTCATGAGACCGTATCAGACGTGTCTGACATCCAATACATCAGCGTTAGTCCACTGTTCTCACAGCGCTGTCGCAAGCTTCTAGCCTTGTGACAGCGACATCCAACGCCATCTAGGAAGACATAAAGCAATAATGCTTACTATAAACTTCAACAATATAAAGTTCATCAGTTCATAAATATTTCAGTAATGTCGTAATTTATCGCCCAAGTCTGTTGATAAATGCTGTTTCCTGGCATAGTCAGGACGGAGATCTATTTCAACAGAAATAAGATTTTAAGTAAAAATTTGTAATGATTAACACATTAGTGCGATCTGAGGGGCCATGTCACGCTGGAGGTTCGAGTCCTACCTCGGTCATGGGTGCATGTATTCTCTTTAGCAAAATTTAGTGTAAGTAGTTTGTAAGTCTACTGACATATAACCCCGGCAGTTTTACAAAATTGAAAATTTGGTCAAGTTAGCAAACATTTGTCTCAGCTAGTTCTGGGGTTTTACAAAATTGAAAATTTGGTCAAGATAGCAAACATTTGTCTCAGCTAGTTCTGGGGTAAAAGTACGTTATCCTCAGATCTGAAACAATACATAAAATTTCACATTTCAAAACAATCAACTCCGTCACTCTCATAGAAAATGGAACTACACATTCCAATATATCACGAATGTATATGACATTAAAACAGATGTATACGTAGAATTTATTTTTATTATCGTAAGGTTCTTGTCAGCCACCATATTAAATTACTGTTACTATAGTACACAGTACAGGGAATAAAAATTATGTGTGAATAGAATCTCCTATCACAGATTTAAGTCATTTAACTCCTGCTTCATTTATATGGTGAAGACCAGCCAACCCCTCAGCGAAAGAACACAGGGGTCAGTCTATTGCTGGGTGTTCCATAGTTGGGGTGTCTGTACCGCAATCACATGACTGATCTACTGTCATTCCCCATTTGTATTTCAAATAATTGCACCCCCCACCCCTCCTGTGCGAAAACGATTCAGCTGAGTCCACCCCCTGCGAGAGAGAATCATGCCACCGACTTTAGTAGGGCTGGGAATGAGGTGTTTGTTTCACCATGAGGCTGCCCAAGTGGTGCTGGGCGAGAAATTCTCTGATATCAACTGGAAAGCTAAGCATAGAGGTGGCTTTTTGGACTTTTGTGGAAGATACTGCATGATGGAAAGTTGAGAGGTGGATGATATTTTCGTATACTCTCTGATGAGTGCTTCTTGGCGAGGAAACTCTGAGGGAAGTATGTGGCACACAACCGGGAGCCATGGAAGAAGTGTAGCCAAGAGTACCACTAATTATCCTCATGACTCTATTAAGCTGGACGTCAACCTCTCGCACGCGGATTTAGCTACACAGGAGCACAATAAACCAGGGACAGAGCAGTAGTAACCAGGACTTGTGCGTTTGCTCCCCAGGATGATCCAGCAATTTGTTGCAAAATGTTAGTTTTACTTTAGCAGCTGTTTCTTGATAATGGCTTTTAAAAATGAGAGGGCGATCCAATGTATCTCCAGATATTTTGGGTGGTTATTATGTTTGAGCCTCACCCCGTCGTGATAGATGTAAAGTTTCTGGTTGGCTAGTTTATTATTCAAATGGAAGCAGGATACCTCTGTTTCGTTTGGATTTGGCTTTAACTTAAAGGTTCTGAAATATTCTTGAAGGGTGGCAAGATCATTTGTGAGTGTTGCTTCTGTGGTGCATAGATCAATATGCTGGGTTGCTAAAGCGATGTCATCGGCGTACATGAACTTCTTAGACTGTGTTGCAGGGATGTCAGAGACACGGTGTAAACCGACTGCCGGCGTGACGCAGAGGATAGCGTCGCCGACTGCGGTGCTGAAGGTCGTCGGTTCAATCCCGTCCACCAGCAAAAATATATTTCTTTGTAATTAACAATTCCAGAATGTTCTACATCTTTCTTATGTTCACTTGTAATTTCTACTTGTTTCTTATGTTAACTATTCTTCTAATTTCTGATACATTCTGTGTGTGTATAAATAGCAGAGCACTCTGCCCGAGAGGCAGTTAGTGCTGCGTGTATGTTAAGTTTGTAATAAACCTCCTTTCAGTATAAGTGCTGTGTTCAGTTGCCTTTGAAATCAAGCCTGCTTCCATTTCAACGCGAGAGGAACAAGAACAGACCCCTCGAGAAGGATATGATTAAGCTGTCTAAAAGCACTTTCTCTTTCCTTATGACTCAGGTAAACTTTAATTAGCCGTTATTGAGGGTGGAATTCAAAAAGCGCAAGAGAAGGGGGCACGGGATGATTATCCAGACCGTATCGTAAGCTTCTGAGAAAACAATAAAGACTTCCGATATTTTCTTTTTCATTTCATAACCTTTCTCAATGAACTATGTCAGAGAAAGGACCTAGTAGCAGCAATTTCGACCCGGCCTGAAACCATCTTGTTCGATGGGGATGATATCCGGCTAGAGATTAACCTCTCCAGCAGCTTATAGCAGACATTTAGTAAGGCTATGTGGAGATAGCTCTCAGCTTGCTCTGGACTTTTACCTAGCTTTAAAATGGCTACTATTTTTATCTTTGAAATGCCTTTAACAGATTTCCAGTGGCTAGTATGACGTTATAAACTGTTAAAAGCCTGAATTTTGTTTTAGGTCGAATGTGTTTAAGGAACACGGGAAAGGTTTTATCTAGTTCTGCTCTTTCCCAGTTTTCAGGGTGTAGATTGCAGTCTCTAGCACCTCTTCAGTGAACTTCCAAGGGAGTTGATTGGCTCCTCAATATTTTGTTCAGTTTGTATGCAACTCGCTTGTCAGAGGGTAGACGAGCTGCCTTTGATGAGCTAACAAACCGCTTAGCTATGTCACAGGGGTTTGGGTGAGTCACTGTGCAGTTATCAGCTTGCTTACCGGAGGAAAGGCTTTTTTATTTTTATTTTTAATAAAGATAAGGCTCTCTGGTTGTTGTGCTTGAAGTTTTCCACAGTTTTTATCCACCTCTCTTTCCTGGCAGGGTCAAGAGACAGCAGCAGATGGTCGGCAGTGTCAGGGCTTTCGGTGTCTTGAAACTTCCTTGTAAAGATCGTCGCAATCTCGACTCCATCCTGGCACGTATTCTTACCTGAAGCCCTTAGGTATACACTTTAGCAATAGCCATGAGAAGATTCGCGTAACGGTCATAATTAGTTATTATGGGAGCGAGAAACCTGCGAGAAACCTGCTCTACTCTAACTCTTAAGTAAAGGTCTCCCAGTCGGCTTCGCAAAAATTCCATCTAGGTCTTGATAGAATAATTGGGATTTGGGTCCCCAAAGAAATTATAACGACCCTATGCTGGAAGTGAGGGACCCTTCTCCTAGCCGTCATGGACTTCGATGACCGTTCACATGTTACAGAATCCTAAGTCTGGAGAATAACCACGGCGCCATCGAGCTAAGTTAAATGTGCTGTAATCCTTAGCATCAAATATGAGGGAAAAGTAGTTACTTTCAGCCCAACTTGTTAGTCTCCTGCTGTTCTCATCATCCACAGCCCATTGGTGGCTATTGACGTCCCTGTCAGAGGGCAGGATGTTCAAAAACTGGAGGAACTGTGGTTGTCCACTGAACATTAGGAGGTTTTTACACATTTACTATGGTGATTTTAGATACTTAAACTGCCAGAATGAAAGTATCGTCATTAGAGCTGTTGTTTTACTGAGAGCGTAGTTGGGAGATATATAGATGTTGAGATGCATACAAAACTGAATTATAAAGGTAAGTGTGTGCGTAAAGATACATTTTTAGTTGACAACCCACTGCCATCCACTGAATATCGTGTTCTCGGTCTTCTGCGTTTATCGAAATTTCAGTTAAGCATCAAACAGTGAAGTTCTTCCGAAAATATGTCACCACTAAGTCAATTTTGAAGACAGAACTATGAAAATTTGTATTGGGTTTATCAGATGGTTAAATACAGGATAAATTATTTTAACTATATCGCTATTCATCCGATTTAGAATTACGAAAAATTGTATTTGGATCCTACGTAGAAAAATATAAGTACTCCCTTCCTCTTAGAAACTCACCCCGTTAGGAAATAAAGTAAGGGGTGAAAACTTTTAATCAAAATATTTTCTTGTATTAAAACTATTTTAAATATAAATTCTTGCAAACCATACAGTCTCTGCGACCGAAACTGCAGTTGCTGAGCTTATTAAATTAAGTAATATTTGATTGTCACTGTTTCATTTAAATAATAATGTTTCATCTCATCGTCCGTTAATCAATTTGGTACACAGTACACTAGCTCGTGCGTTTCAGAGGTAACATGTTTCTATCAAACAGGCAGACTGGTGCTGATGCCATCAGCCGTGTCACATATTCTGCCCGGACAAAGCGGTGTATTGCAGCTGATTGTTTATAATGAAATTCCGCGTCACCTGATGAGCCGAGGTCGCTGTCAAACTAGTTTGCACGAAACATGTCATTGAATTAATCTTTTCCGTAGTCAGTTTCGGTAATTCCCTGTCGCTGTCTTCGGATATATAGTTTTAAATACTTTAATATTACATGCAAGAGGATCACCAGAGTGCGGTTCGTAGACAAGAGGTTTGTTCAAAATGTTCAAATGTTTGTATAATTTATGGGACTTAACTACGGGGTTATCAGTCCCTAAACTTACAAACTACTAATGAACTACTTACGAACTAGGACGGCACAAATATCCATGCCTGAGGGGGGATTCGAACCCCCGACCGTAGTGGCCGTGCAGACCGTGACTGGAGCGCCTCAGTCTCCTCGGCCACCGCGGCCGGCAAAGAGGTTTGTAATTTGTAAACATACATATACGCACTATCTGCGCCCTGCGGTGTTACATGAAGTTAATGCTGAATGTCACTTCCCACGCGTTTACGCCATCAAAACCGTTATCAGCCGGCCGCGGTGGCCGAGGGGACTAAGGCGCTCCAGTCACGGTCTGCACGGCCACTACGGTCGGGGGTTCGAATCCCCCTCGGGCATGGATATTTGCGCCGTCCTAGTTCGTAAGTAGTTCATAAGTGGTTTGTAAGTTTAGGGATTGATGACCCCGTAGTTAAGTCCCATAAACTGTACAAACATTTTTGAACCGTTATCTCTATTTTGAAATAAAAACCATCTTAGTTTCACAGTAGTTTACAAATTCTTAATGACGCGTTCCGTTCTAAAAAGCAGGGCATTATCAGATTACTTATGTAACAGATGTTGAAACGTGTCCATAGAAAATGTATATTGCTGAATTTGTAAGAAAATGTCTAATATTGAGCCTCCTATTTTGTGTCGAGTAACTTGCTTGCAAGAAAATGTATAATATTGCTTCTGCTGTGTGTATCGATATGTGTATATAAATCAGTGAAGTTTCAACTATGACAAAGATTATATATCGCATAGCATTATAGCTCGTGCAGAGAGACAGACAGTCAGACTTGTGGTTCAGCTCGCTTAGAGAGAAGTGTATGTGGCTCCGACGTAGAGCAGAGGCTGCTATGCCAGCAAGTTGATTTGATTGTATTTGGAATATATTGTATTTCTTATAATTGTGAAAAACGTTGTACCACCCCTGGAATTAAGGTAATAGCACTTCATGTAATTATGCAAAGGTTGTATAATTTAGGTAATTTATTGGTGATTATTAATAATAAGTAACAAAGTTGACCTTTCTGACCTGTTACATTTAAGTAGTTAGAAGATTAACCTACTTCCTTTACTTGATAATTAGTTATTTGTGGATTTAAAGCGCAGTATTGATTTTGGTAATCTTGTTGAACAGATTTCTTTATAGGTATCGTAGAAAATGATGATGAGTATGATACTGAATTTTGATAACCAGGTACTGATCTGCATAAAATTCTCGTAATCGAACATTAAGAAAGTGGTTTGTGTTTTTAATATCTTTCTCGCAGTCGAATTTTTTGAGTATAGTCAATAGGTGTTTCATGCAGGTTACATGTCACATTTGTTTTGTTACAGGATCCGTTGCGCTCGTATTCAGTTTAATGCACTGTTTCTTATTTAACAGTATATACATCAATATCAGCGCTGTAATTAAACCAAATTACTGTGTTAATGAAGAATGTACGTGTTCAGTTAAATTTTGATGAAGTTATCTGATAACTTTGTTATCTTGACTGTTGAACATCAATATATGACAACTATTTGGACTGCAATGCGTAACTTTAAAATAAAATACTTTTGTTGTCTGATTAAAGGATAGATTCAACATTGAACAATATGTACACAACTTTTAATGTAATACAAGAATTACTAAATAATAGAACAATGAAGAAGGGGAAGCATTCACTTTATTTTGTGCTAAAGACGCATATATTAAAAAGAAATCTTACAAGGCACTCTTCGTGTTATGACACCGTTCGTTGGTTTTATGGCATCGAAACTTTCATACGTTCCCCTTTCACTCTTCTGTTTAGTGATTCTTGTGTTACATCTGTCACACAGATAAGCTGATGATGCCCTAGCTTAGAGCGAAATGCGCTATTAAAGATTATGAAACTACTCTACAGCCAAGACGGTTTTGATTAAAAAATAAAGTATCACTCATTGCTGTACGAGGCACACCATTGATTGGAAAAAATTTAAGAGTTATCTCGACAAACTCGCGATTGTGCAAGACATTTGCAACTCAACAAAGCACACGACATCGGAAAAAAAGACGCGATTTTATAAAAGATGTGAAAATCTGATAAAATTCTGTTCTTTGTAGTTCACTGGTTTACTTAACGGAAAATATTTTTGCACGATCGAGTAACTAATTACAAAATAAACCAGTTCTAATGACCACGCTGTTGACGGAAGTTTGAACCCTAATCCTTCTTTTCCTCCCACTCCTCCACCACCTCCCTCTGTTGACATGCTTTTCTCATTCCATTCTCATCTCCTAATGATTGTATGTGTAATTCACAGTTACATCCCCTACGTTATATACACTGGTCAAAACAATTAGGAGATCAGTTGAGATATCTAGGTTCTGAAGTACTGTCATCGGCAGAATGAACTAAAATGGTTTGACGTATCGGTTCTACGGAATGGAGACAACAACATTACAGCAACCGAGATACTGGTAATAACTGAAAGTTGCTGGCAGAGGGGTTGGTTTTGACTTGTGTTTACCAAACGAATTACACAAGTACTGAGCAGGTAGTGCAATGCAAAAATAACGTGACTTACCCGAAGCTATGGCATGGAGAGCCATAAGAACGGAATAGACACATAGTCAGGTGGCTGCAGCTATTGCAGTGTCCCAAAATGTAATTAGCAGAGCCTGGACACGATTTCAAACAACAGGCAACGTTAAAAGAAGGCAAGACTAAGGGCGGCCATGAGACATTAGCAAAACAATGTTCAAATGTTTGTATAGCTTATGGGACTCTTTATTCCGAGGCCATCAGTTCCTAAACTTACAAACTAGCTAATACTAAGGACAGGACAAATATCCATGCCCGATAGGGGATTCGAACCCCAGACCCTACGTGACCGTGACCGTGACTGGAGCGCCTCAGCCTCCTCGGCCATCGCGGCCGCCAGACATCAGCAAGAGATGACCATTAAGTCCGGGTAACAGCAACTCAGCTGCAACGTACCCTCCAGGCAGCAACAGGACGCGCAATAACACAAACAGTCCGTGAACGTGATCTCTATGCACGGAGACCTATGGTGTGTGTCCCGTTAAAACCACGACACCGTTTAGCTCGCCGAAACTTGGCGGAGGGACATCAGGATTGGCGTCTTAACGAATGGTGTCAGGTTCTATTCACAGATGAGTCAAGAGTTTGTTTTCAGACGGACAATCGGCGTCCCCTCATCTGGAGGGAACGTGGAACTTGGAACAATCTGCTTATGTGGACGAATGGTATGGCAGGAGTCCGTATTGGCCTTTACGTCGTTCATAATGGCGCTTTCTCTGCTTAGAGAAGTAAAGGTGAGATCCTTCGACCTTTTGTTGTGCCCTTCGCTGGTGCCATAGGAGATTTATTCCTTGTAGTGGATAATAACGCTCATCCACACAGTGCACCACTGATGGACAACATGCTTGAAGCTGAGGGAACTGAACGAATGGAGTGGCTAGGTTGTTCACCAGACTTAAAGCACATCTGGGATACACTTGACAGACGCATTGTAACCACACCATTACCTTCCACAACGGCTGCAGGGCTGGATCACTCATGGAAGAATGACCAAATATCGCACAAGAGCTGACTGATAACATCATTCTGTCCATGCCACGCACCTTTACTGGTCGACTCAGGTGATCACACACAATATTAGAGGCCAACGAGAATGACTTCTTCATTATTATGGTAGCCGCATAAGGTCTCGCTCTAAGTAAACGCCATGTAAAACTCAATAAAGAATTGAGACAACAAAGTATCGTACTGTATTACACACAAACTGCAATTGTCACCAATATCTGAATAATATGTGTATTGTGTATGATATCTCACCTGATCCCCTGAGCAGAGTATTTATTTCAGTTTTCCATTAGTCCATGTCCACTTTCTCCATTAATGTGATCAGCTTCTCCCCAATTTCTCAGCTTCTCCTCTCTCACTATCTCTCTCTCTCTCTCTCTCTCTCTCTCTCTCTCTCTCTCTCTCTCTCTCTGCTGTATGCCTGCACCATAGGGCACCTGCATATAGGCGGGCATGCACGTCCGCCATTTTTGTGTCTTCGGTTCGAAGCGTGAATGTAGAACATGGTAGTCGATAGGCTTTCACCATGGTGGGCTGTGCAGCTCCGGATTGTTCTAATCGTTGAGAAAATATGGTTAATAAACTCTCGTCCTGACAAGGTCTTAAAAACTATGCGAGGTGGGTTAATTCATTTGTAGTTATGCACAATTTCGACACGTTGTAAACGACAGGTTTCGTTACGTGTCCTTTTTAGCGAAGGTTCCGAAGCTACGAACTGCTGTTACAGTCTTTTATTTATATATGCTTTGGCGATAAAAAAGCAGTACCATCATTTAGACAATAACAATAGTAATTACTTTTAAATGATGCACACTGTTTTGTACTTTATGCTCGTGACGATGTTTGAAGCTACTGCGATGTTAATTTTAGTTACAGCTACTGCGATGCTAATTTTAGTTACTGCATCGGCACCGTAGTTTCCTAACGCTTGCAACAAAAATGTTCGCTTTACGAGGATAATTAATTTACTGACCGCACAAGAGTACATACAAGAAGTTGGTAAACATGGAAAAACTATTTTCTCTCATTCTAGCTGTTCGAGTTTTAAAAGAGCATTCAAAGGTCGTTGCCAACATCAGCACTCTACGCCGCCGAAGTCGTAAGTAAAATTGACCAATTTTATCACAGACAGGATTTTATTAAAGTCCTGATAGCTATTAAAATTCCATTAGCTGAAAATTGTTTTGAAACTATAACTTGTGAAAATGCTCTACCTTCGTCTTGGATGACAATCTATACATCTGCTTGATTTTTTCACGCAGAATGTATTAATCTAAACTAAAGCGCACATTTGGTAGTGCATCTCGTATCCCGTAAAATTGAGCGTAAAAGTTGCTCATAATACACACCCAGCTGGACAAATACCAGAAAACATGTTTGATGATTTGTCAAACCATATTACAATAATTTATTACGAAGAGATAAATTTTTAACCAAATATATATTTTCTTTCTGGTATTTGTATTAGAAACTAAGCAAGTGATATTTAAAACTAATAACAGCGGAAAAACTTGGCTTTTCACAAGCTCACGCTAACTCCGGTTGGAACAAAAATGGCGGCGGGAGCTGCCGCTATAGCAGAAGTTGATGCGCATGCCCGTCTATATTCAGGTGCCCTACTTCACCAGATGCTCTGTCCATCTCTCAGTGCCCTCTGTGTTGCGTTAGCTGGTAGTGCTATGAAGCAACCTTTTTTTCGAATATCTTTCTAAGAATTTTTCGCACCGGCGTAGCATACCTCTTAATGAAATCAAATAGGGCATTTCAGACTGACGCCGACGGCGTCGCGTTCAGCCGTGATCCATAACACGCATATTTGCAGCTACACCTGTATACCTACAAATTGTATCACTGTGTATGTCGGCTCGATCATGCACACTACGCTGCATCACAAACCACGTGCAACAAATGAGCGCATACGAATATGGGATACTAGATTAGACTAGATTAGATTAATACTTGTCCCATAGATCATATATACGACATTTCGTAATGATGTGGGACGTGTCAGTTTATTAAATGTTGTCTACACTTGACAATCAATATTTTAAGGAATTTTTTTTTCCATTTTTTAAATTTTATTTTTAATTTTTTAAATTTATTTATTTATTTTTATTTACTTTTTTAAGTTTTATCTAAAAATTCATCTACATTGTAGAAGGAGTTGCCATTCAGAAATTCCTTTAATTTCGTTTGGCTATCTGTCAGACTTTTGATGCTACTTGGTAAGTGACCAAAGACTTTCTGAGCCAAAGTTAGATTTAACCTTGAATATTGAATATCATCCTTTCTCCTAGTGTTGTAGCTATACACACTGCTATTACTTTTGAATTGGGTCGGATTTTAATAACAAATTTTATAAGTGAATATATATATATATATATTGTGAAGTATATATTGTGAAGCTACAGTGAAGATCCCTAGATCCCTAAATAAATGTCTGCAGGATGCTCTTGGGTGGGCTCCAGCAATTATTCTGATTATACGCTTTTGTGTAATGAATACTTTTTTACTCAATGTTGAATAGCCCCAGAATATAATCCCATGTGAAAGCAGTGAATGAAAATAGGCATAGTAAGCTAATTTACTGAGATGTATATCACCAAATTTTGCAATGACTCTGATAGCATAAGTAGCTGAACTGAAACGTTTCAGGAGCTCTTCAATATGTTTCTTCCAATTCAGCCCCTCGTCAATGCAAACACCAAAAATTTTGAATATTCTACCTTAGCTACAGATTTATGTTCAAAGTCTAAATTTATTAATGGTGTCATGCCATTTACTGTATGAAACTGTATATACTGGGTTTTATCAAAGTTTAATGAGAGTCCATTTGTAGAGAACCACTTAATAACTTTCTGGAAGACATCATTTACAATTTCACCAGTTAATTCCTGTTTGTCAGGTGTGATAGCTATACTTGTATCATCAGCAAAAAGTACTAGTTTAGCATCTTCGTGAATGTACAGTGGCAAGTCTTTAATATATATTAAGACCAGCAAAGGACCCAAGACCCAACCTTGTGGGACCCCATTTTCGATATTTCCCCAGTTAGAAAAGTTAATTGTGAAGTGCTTATTTCAACTTTCTCCACTCTTCCTGTTAAGTATGGTTTGAACAATTTGTGCACTGTCCCACTCATATCACAATACTTAAGCTTCTCTAGAAGAATCCCATGATTTACACAATCAAAAGCCTTTGAGAGATCCCAAACAATCCCAACTAGTGATGTCCGGTTATTCAAACATACAAAGTGTACCTCATAATAAATAGATTTAGGTATGAAGGGTACATATCTTGAGTTATGATACGTGTTATGTAATGCGACGTCTTTCGACGACGTATTCTAGGTATGCTATGACACTGTGAAATGGCCTTAAGACGTCTCCTAACTAGTTCAGTTCATTGTTGTCATTTATATCCGAGGGGCCAACTGCCACAATGTCTGAGGAGCAATTTGCAGCGTCATGTGCAAATATGAACTTGACCGCGTACAGGGTACTGGTTACCAGCAAAAAAATAAATAAATAAATAAATAAAAATAAAGTTTAAATGTTTGTATAGCTAATGGAACTTAACTATGGGGTCATCAGTTCCTAAACTTACAAACTACTTATGAACAAGCTAACTCTAAGGACGGCACAAATATCCTTGTCCGAGGGGGATTCGAACCCCCGGCCGTAGTGGCCGTGCAGACCGTGACTGGAGCGCCTCAGTCCCCTTGGCCACCGCGGCCGGCGGTTACCAGCGAATCCCCCGTACGTGAACACACTATACGTAAAATTGTTGTTATAATTACCACACATTGTCAGGTTGCCAAAAAAATCCTTTTTAAAATTAGGAATAATTAAACCTTCGTATATTGAAGGTTACTAAGAATGGAAACTTCCTACCGCACCCTTTCCAAGAACTAAGAGGACAGGTAGTTTCTGGAAACTAGTTGTTGCAAGAATCTAACTTGGTTAAGTATTTGAACAGTTTTGGTGCACGTGTTACTGTTGTCCTGTTCGAGCAGTCATTCTGGTAACCAGATGTGTTTATCAGTATTAGTATGTCACGTACGCCTAGTGCTATTAGTTGGACTTCCTAATTTTAAATCTAAATTATCACAGTCGTTCTGCTCGTTAAAGATTATTTCGTTTATTACAAGTAATAGCAGAAGGTTTAGTGTTACCTCGGAGGTACTGGTAAAGGTTATACAAAATTACGACGAGCTCTGTGGAACTAACGATTATGTGAACTTAGCAAAGTTTCGATATTAATTGAAGAAGAATTTTGGGGTGTTGAAGTAAATAATGTAATGTTCTTGCACATTTATATCATGATTTTGCACCTGACAGTTTCCAAGTTACAGAAGTGGTTGTTTTTTTTTTTTTTTTTTGTTTTTTGTTTTTTTTCCCTCGTGTAAGAAAAATGTTGTGAAGCGGTCCATTAATTTGGTGGTAGCATTCATCTGGCAGTGCCAGTGGTGGCGTGTAAAGATTGATGTGCTGGACAAAATAGTACTCGCAAAGCATGAGCGACATATTTCCGCTTTCCATTAAACACCTGACTTTGTGTATTTCCCAAAGAGAACGGCCATTGCATTTGTGGAACTGAAATGAGCTTAACATCGGCTTAAAAAATATCCAGTTTGGAAGTCAACTGTTTTAGTAACTATAACAAGAAATAAGTTCCATTTAAGGGTTGGTAATGAGATTTCCTGCAAATCGTATTTTACGGATGAAGGTTGTATAAGCTGAGAGGGGTAAATTGAAGTCAGCGATACGACCCGTCGACTTTGACCAGTGTCGTCATATCTGACGATAGTTTGTTTACAAGCAGAACGTAGATTGTAGATTATGATTTTGTGTTTAAAAAGTGATCTGTAGCTTCTCTCTGATAGGTATAAGTTAACAGAGAGGGTTTCTTTTTCAGCTAGTGAGCGCCGAAGGCGCGAATTTTTGGGCTTAGACCTGTGATTGCTGGTACATTCTGTTGTGATAATCTGTAATTTACGAGGATAATCACAGATTATCTATTATCTACACTACATAAGTATTACTATATTGTCCCGTATGTTTGTATTCGTTGACAGTGTTTATTTTTCCAGTTCGTATATCTACGTAGCGTATCTTGTGAAACTCAGGTATATCGTCATTGGTTGAAGCCGACGGGTTGTATCGCGGTCTTCAGTAATGCCGCTGTTAGGATATTATCTTTGGTTAACCTTATAATTTGCTGTATATGAACAGCAAAGTGAAATGAAGTTTTTTTGCTTTACATCATAAAGCGTTAAATATTATTTGCTGTAACTTCTGTTTTGCTGATTAAAGTATTAAGAAGAAGAGTAACAACTTGTTTTATACAGTTATTTAATTAATGCTTTGGGTGGATTTTAGGATGCGTTTAAAATTTTGTCTTTTATTTAATGGTTCTAATGACAAAGCTTATTAGAGTACCGAGTAAGTCAGTACTTTAAGAATTTAAAAATCTTTAAAAAATTGAAAATTTTTATAGCTGTAGTTAAATTGTCTGTTATTTGTGTAATAAATATGTGTGTGTTCTTGTACTAGAAACTTTCCTATTTCACAAGCTTAGAAGTACCCGACTGTTCTCGTATACGAAAAATTATTCGTTTAAAATTGTTAATTTCATAAGTACTATCTTTAACTGAATCACATGTGAATGATGCGAAGTTAATCTGAAATACAACGTCCGTAATGAAATGATCCACTCAAAGAATTTATTCTGATATAAGACACGGAGCAATAACATAAAGGTGGTACATGTCTGTTCTAAAATGTTATCCTTATCTATAATGGCCTACAAAATCTCTCTGTGTGTGGGCAGTACCTTCAGTAACTCTTTTCTGCGGCATTTTGTTACTGAAGTCTGGCATCGACTGCATTACATTTTAAATATTCATCAAGGGCTGCTATGTCCAATTCAGTGGGAAACCTTTGTTTGTTAAATATCTCTTTAGGAATGCAGCGAGATACAAACATTACATTTTCCTCCTGCATGCGTCATCATAGTCATGTGCGATGTATGAAACCTCTTTCGCGGCGCATTTATTTTCGTCCGCAGGGCAACGTTTTCCAATAAACGAGGGAAGCGGTCCGCTTTTAAACGCGTGAAAAGACGATTTACGTTTTAACGAAGTTTACCCGCTTCGCTAATTAATGAGGACATTGTCATCAGCACTGCGTCCATTTTGTAAGCAGAAGTGGAAAGAAAGAAGGTTAGAGTTTCACGTCGCATCGACATCGGGGTCATTAGCGAAGCAGCTACAGGGGAACGAGGATAACCGTATCATGGCCTCCCAGAGGAATCCAGCCATGAATTGCACTGACATTGAAAATTATAACTGAAAATCTAAAACCGATGACAATCATTCATAACTCAATCAGCTGGAAAATGCTCCTGCCGGATCACAGAAAAGGCGAATATGTTCTCTGACACAAAAGTGTGGAACCAGCTGCCTCAATCCTCATTCCGACTTCCTCGCCAAAAATTTTGGCATGCGAACATATTCGCGCACTTTTAGGGCATAACTTTGTAAATACTTTTCGCCAGTTAAACCGTCATGGCAATGTCGTCTCACTGTCAGTGTCTATATATGTCTCTGTCCGTTTGTTTGCTGTCTCTCCCACTGCCGCTTTCTGTCTGTGTCAAACTTTCAATGTCTCCATCCCTTTCCCTCGCGATTCCTCACCGCTGTCTCGTTCTGCCCCTTTCATCGTCTCTCTGCCCCACTGACGGTGTCCCATTCACTTCCTGTAGTATCTTTTCTTTCTCACTTAGAGTCGGATTTCATTGTCTTCAGTCGCAAAATACCTAGGAATTACTATTACTTCAGACTTAAATTGGAAAGATCACGTAGATAATATCGTGGGTAAGGCGAACCAGAGACTGCGTTTTGTTGGCAGAACCCTTAAAACATGCAACAGAGGTTCAAAAGAAACTGCGTACACTACGCTTGACGGTCCATTTTTGGAGTATTGCAGCCCAGTGTGGGATACTTATCAGAAATGTTTGTACAGTCTGTGGGACTTAACCACGGGGTCATCAGTCACTAAACTTACAAACTACTTATGAACTACTTACGAACTAGGACGGCACAAATATCCATGCCCGAGGGGGGATTCGAACCCCCGACCGTAGTGGCCGTGCAGACCGTGACTGGAGCGCCTTAGTCCCCTCGACCACCGCGGTCGGAGGGATACTTATCGGGTGGGTTTGACGGAGGACATCGAAAGATTCCAAAGAAAGGCAGCTCGTTTCGTATTGTCACGATACAGGGGAGACAGCGTTACGGAAATGATATAGGATCTGGGATGGGAATCATTACAACAACGGCGCTTATCGCTACGGCGTGGGCTACTTACGAAACTCCAATCGCCAACATTCTCCTCCGAATGCGAAAATATATTGTTTACTCCCACTTACATAGGTATAAATGATCATAAGGATAAAACACAAGAAATCAGAGCTCGAACGGAGAGATTCAGGTGTTCTTTCTTCCCGCGCGCTATTCGTGAATGGAATGGGAGATAAATGGTGTAATGGTGGTTCGATGAACCCTCTTAAATGTGATTTGCAGAATATCCCATGTAGATGTAGATGTAGATTGTCTCCTTTACAAATATGTCCACGGTGATGGTTTGCTTGGGGTTTGACCTTTAGACCGGAAAACTTTTGCACGCGGGTACTGGGATGGGAAAAATAGGACAAATTGTTTCGTGTTGTAGTATTGGAGAGTCGCACGCTCGTGCTTTATGTAAGGTCTCCATTTGTCTTAGTTTAACCCCTGTTCTCTTTTGCTCCAATTACTACTATCTGCATCTGTCGTAGTTTGTTGTTGCCACTGTTCCTGACTTCCGAGATCTCGTTTCGCTTCCCACAGCTGTTTTCATGCATAAGCCTTTCTCTCTGCCTGTTGCACTGTCTCTGTCCCACTCACATTCAGCCGAAAAAAGCGCAAATATGTTCGCATGTCAAAAATTTTGGTAAGGAAGTCGGAATGAGGATTGAGGCAGCTGGTTCCACACTTTTGTGTCAGAGAACATATTAGCCTTTTCTGTGCTCCGGCAGGAGCATTTTTCAGCTGGTTTCCGTCTTTTTCCTGTTACATCAGAGTGTACTGCTTATATAACATGAAATCAATGGTGAGTAAAATTTGGTTAGTATTTTATATTACAAAGCACTGTAAAAATTTCGAAGTTTGCCATGAATAGAAGTGTAGATTTACCAATGCACGCAGTTGGATCTTTTGATACCAAAAATAATGATTTTTGTAGCGTATCGGGGTAACGAATACACATTTCTAAAAACGGGTAACGGATTTTCCAGATAAACACCTAACACACATAACATTTTAGTCATTTCCTATTCCTCAAAGATACGTTACCTCACAATCAGCATTTTCGAACCTATTACTGTCGCGTGCTACCATTTACGTATCGATATCTCAAGAACCACATAAGATATCATTATGCTCTAAACTTCAAATAAAATTTTGATATCTTATCTACATTTCATATGCAGCTACATGTAACCTAAAATCAACCATACGAGAAGTCTGCAAACTCTTTAGAATATGTTGCAATAGGATGCTGCATATTAACTGTAAAGTAAACGAGAACAAAAACCACCCCTTTATCGACCGAAGATTACAATCTTTAAGATGTACAATAATCAAATTTTTTCGCCAAGTACCTTTTTTCAAATCCATGGCAAGTTTCAGAGCTGTCCGAACGCCGTCGTTCAGCACAATACGCACTTTTTCTAGCAAAATATCGCGGTTTTTCGGCCGTATCTTGCTAACGAACTAAGATTTACGAAAAATGAAAAACGCCGTTTACAGATAAATGTCTACAGGATATATTGTAAATATTTGAACAATTTTCTATGCTTAGTTATTTAGATATTTACGATTCACGGTGCTAAAACGGCTAAAAATCGGGTTTTGTGATTTTGTGCAAAACTATGATAAGATTCAACCTCTGGATCTCGGTAACGGATAACGATATGGAAAAAGTTTAAAAACTGCCTCGAGAATATCATCATAAGAACATATGGTAAAAATTTCGAAGATTTGCTATGAATAGAAAGTACTGAAGTGAGCATCCCCACATTTCTTCTTTTGCTGTACGATGCAGCTCATGTCTCACGCAGTGTTACGATACAGCGTAAGAAAGTCTCTGCTTCGCGCTCATAGCGCTCAAAGTGCGTCTGAACAGCGTTGTGACGCATCCATTTCTGCATTTCCGTCAATTCATACTCAACCCATAGTGATTCAATTTTTCGTATGCCCAGGCATTCCTACAAGATGCGCAGCACAGTCGTATGTGGTAATACGGTTTTGTGGGCGAGCTCACCAATCGTCTGGCGTCGATCACTGTCCACTAAGGCGGCAACTTCTACAGAGACGCTAGGAGGACCTGCCCGATGCCCGTCTGCCATAGTTTTCCTACATTTCTTGGAGGCTTTTACCCAGCGTGCCACTGTTCTGTACGGCAATGCCGATTCCCCGCACGCCTCTTGAAGACCTTGATGCCGGCCGCAGTGGCCGAGGGGACTAAGGCGCTCCAGTCACGGTCTGCACGGCCACTACGGTCGGGGGTTCGAATCCCCCCTCGGGCATGGATATTTGTGCCGTCCTAGTTCGTAAGTAGTTCATAAGTAGTTTGTAAGTTTAGGGACTGATGACCCCGTAGTTAAGTCCCATAGACTATACAAACATTTGATTTTTGAAGACCTTGATGACACTGTCGTGCTGTACCACCTCCGACACATTCAAACTTGATCCAACTCCCTTGTTTCTATTTCGAAAACATAGTGACACTGTTACGTTAGACTGCTCGCTCACAAGTGACTGTGTTTCCCTCGATTGTGCGCACGCCGACCGCGGTGGCCGAGGGGACGGGATACTGGAAGCTGAACACCAGCCTATTAAAAGATAGACAGCTGGAAGAAGAAATCCGGCGGGTATTTACACAAGCGAAACGATCCCAACCTCATTATCGATCGGTCATAGACTGGTGGACACAAAAAGCGAAACCTAAGCTTAGATCAACAGTTACAAGTTACGCATACCAGAAATCCTATTGGTATAAAGAGACAATAGAATTTTATTTCTCAGGCCTTCGACAGCTATATCACGCCACCGATTTGCCTCCCAACGCTGCTTATAGGCGCATCAAAAAGTACAAGGCGAAGATTACCAACTTGTATCGCAAACGAATGGAGGGAGCCATAATACGTTCACAGCCGAAGGATATCGCATCAGAGGAATCAGCGTCGTTGTTCCACTCATTACGTACACTTCGGCGGCAAAAATCTAAACTCATTGAAGGGGTTGAAGACGGCGCAGGGACCATAATCACAAGACAGCGGGATATTATGTCACAGATACGTAGCTACTATACAGACCTCTATGACGGACAAGACATTAACGTCGGACACTGCAATGACGTTATCGCTGGCATAGCACCTGTCATTTCACCAGAAGATAATCAAGCGCTTGAATCTCCATTTAGTGAGGACGACATCAAAGAGGCGGTCTTTAGTGCCGCAAACAGAAAGTCACCCGGACCCGACGGCCTAAGCGCAGAATTCTATCAACAATACTGGCACATCTTGGGCTCTACATTGACTCAATTCGCCAACGAAATGTGGCAGCAGGCCTCTATACCAGACGAACTGAAGGAAGGACTTATTGTCCCTTTACCAAAACAAGGCAACAGCAGAAAAGTTAGTGAACTACGGCCTATAACATTATTAAATGCGGATTTCAAAATCATAACGAGAGCGATTAAGCAACGAGTGCAACCCTTACTGAGCAAAATACTCGGGAAACACCAATTTGGTGGGGTACCGGGACGCAGCGTCATAACGGCCGCCGGCGAACTTCGGGACGTCATATGCATGTTTGCACACAACAATGAACCCGGCGCTCTGCTCTTCCTCGATTTTGAAAAGGCGTATGACCGCATAAGCCACGACTACCTGTTCCAGGTAATGGAAAAGATGGGGTTTGGACGACGTTTCCTCTGCCTACTGAGACACTGTATTTACAACGCCTCATCTCGCGTGCTCATTAATGGCCACCTGACTGACGCAATACCGATCAGACGATCAATTCGGCAAGGTTGTCCATTATCAATGGCGTTATACCCCATAGCAGTTGAACCTTTGCTCGTGACCATAACACGCACATCAACTGGAATCGCCATAGGAACTGAGAAGATCACTTGCGTTGCGTACGCTGACGACGTTTGTTTAGCGGTGACATCTCTGGAAGATCTTTCGAATGTAAGGAATCTCATCAGCAACTTCACTACGGCCACTGGCGCTAAGTTGAACACGAAGAAGACTACGCTGCTTCACATAGGAAGAGGCATTGGCGACACGACCCATCTTGACTGGTGTGCAACTAGAGTGCACCACAAAACACTCGGCGTCCGCTGGTGTGCAAAACCAGACGAAATGGCAACCAAAAACTGGACGGACATATTGCATAAAATTAGAGCAACAATATGCATCTACTCTGATAGAGACTTAGACATTTTGCAAAAGGTGCACACCGTAAGGATATCTATAGCAAGTAGAATGTACTACATGGCTCAAATTTTACCTGTCTCTCATCAACTTGCGGACTCCATACAGAAAGCATTCAGTTGGTACGTCCTACGAGGCCAACTTTTCAAAGTGAGCTTCGACACATTGACATTACCGACTGGCCGAGGGGGACTTGGGCTAATCAGTGCCAAGCATAAATGTCGAACATTATTAATTAACCGGATCACTAAAACCGTCACCAATGAGCCATCAAGTTCAATTACATTTTTAACGTTATATTGGATGCCACGCAGTATGATGCCACCTATCCATGAAGCCGCGATACCAGTATCATTTCGTCACATCAGGATTTATTGCAGTGAAATCAGCTACATAAGACATTCCGACAAAATCCAGCCGCCTTACACGAACAAGAAAATTTATGACTTCCTCACAACAGACAATAGAGACAATAGAGTCACTCAAAAATACCCGCATGCAAAGTGGAATACCATTTGGCGAAACATCCACAGTCCCTTTTTGCCATCACGCATTAGATCCATGTGGTATTTAATCACTAATGACAAGGTACCCACTAACGACAAGCTCAACAACATTCACCTAAGCCCAACACCTGCTTGTGCAATATGTGGTCTCGTGGACACGTTAATACACAGGTTTACCTGTGGTAATGCGAGACTTATAGTGGCACGTATGCGGGAAAGATTGGCCATTATAGACCGTACAGTGCCGCACACAATCGAGATTACGGAACTCATACGACCAGAGAAATTACGGTATCCCCGAAAGAAGAACAACGCGGCTCTTTGGGTCTTAGGACACACTGCCGCCTACGTCATCCTCAACCGCCAGGCGACACTTATAGATTACTGCTCATACATGGAATATGAGCACGCAAAGATATGTGGACACAGTGACTACAAGGAAAGATATGGTAACATGTTGAGAATCATGGTCCAGGCGTGAATGAAAATTAGTTTACCCAAGTTCATTTCATAAATGTTTTAACTTAAGAGCACGGATCTTTCAGTGTATGACGCTACCAGAGTTATGAGAAGAAATACTCAAAAAAGGGGGGAAACCCCTCGGGAAACGGAGTACCACAAGAGAAAGAAACGGACAAAATTAACAACAAACTTCGAGAAGACGAACTCTGAGGGGGCGAGTACACTGAAATTGAACTGCAGAGAAAGGAGACTTGTGCATTATTTCTATTTTTTATTCCACTTAATTTCTTTTTCCGCTTATGCGCAAGAACGTACATTTAATTTAGTCTGACCAATATTTATGCTGACAGAAGCTACATTTCCTTATATACATATATATGGCAGCAAAGAGAAATAGCTGCAATAATCTTCATTCAAGAAGCAGAACATATAAGAAAATTTTAAGTTTCATTATTGCTTGAAGAAGTGTTTTTATTTTTTTTTTTTTTTTTATTTTTACCAAATTCCCATGAAAGGGAAAACAAGAAAGGACTGACCAATAGAAAAAAAAAAAAAAAAAGGGGGGGACGCGGCGCGCCAGTCACGATCTGCACGGCCACTACGGTCGGGGGTTCGAATCCCCCCTCGGGCTTGGATGTATTTGTGCCGTCCTTAGTATTAGCTAGTTCATAAGTAGTTTGTAAGTTTGTAAGCTCTACAAACATTTGAACATTTTGAGTAGATCGTAGTTGAGTACTCACTGCATTAGCTCTGCTTTACATCCTTAGTACCTGAAACTGTCCACCTGTTCTAGTTTTATTAGTTCTTTTTTATTTTATAATGTAGATAATACAAGTTTTACATTGCCATATACATTATTTGTAAGGCATCGTCAGTGGTCTGTAATATATAAATGATTATGTTTTACAATATTTCGTTCTTTTACGTTTTTGGTATTTTTGGATAGAAACAGTTCTGCTGCGTTATCTAAGTACTTTTTGAACATTTGACGGTGCGCACGCCGGTGACGTGGAACGAGCGAGTCCATTTGCTTGGAAGTAAAGTAGGTATGTCAACACCGTGTGCTATCAGCTGCAATAGTACATTCCACTGCATAGTGTCTCCACATCAGTGTTACCACAATTCAATTTCCAGCCCTCGCATGACGTCAGTCTGCTTGTGAAGTGCTATGTTCAAAAATCAAATGTTTGTTAAGCTTATGGGACTTAACTACGGGGTCATCAGTCCCTAAACTTACAAACTACTTATGAACTACTTACGAACTAGGACGGCACAAATATCCATGCCCGAGGGGGGATTCGAACCCCCGACCGTAGTGGCCGTGCTGACCGTGACTGGAGCGCCTCAGTCACCTCGGCCACCGCGGCCGGCAAGTGCTATGGATCACGAATTTACGGAAATACTGATACTGAATAAATTTATACTATAAAAGGAGGTAAAAATGTTAGGATTAACTCAAGAAAACTGAAATAAAACTGTTGTATGGAATCAAAAGTATGAAATATTGCGGCAGACATTGTTATAATAAATAGCGGTAAGTTACCGTGTACGTACATGATACGTCAGCTTCGTTCTGCTTGGTGACTATACTGAGCCGGCCGCGGTGGCCGAGGGGACTGAGGCGCTTCAGTCACGGTCTGCACGGCCACTACGGTCGGGGGTTCGAATCCCCCCTCGGGCATGGATATTTGTGCCGTCTTTAGTTGTAGGTAGTTCATAAGTAGTTTGTAAGTTTAGGGACTGATGACCCCGTAGTTAAGTCCCTTAAGCTTAACAAACATTTGAATTTGACTATGCTGAAATAGTGATACTGTTAATTCTGTAGGTAACCCTTCGCTCTAAGGAAATATTTGGACGTGATAATCGTTTATTAATTGTGTATAGCTGACCATGTGAACGTCAGGTTTAAAGATACACTGATTATCACGAAAAATAATTAAACTGCATGTTTCTAACTTGGAAAAACATTTTAACTGACTGCAGGTTCAATCAAAGAGAAAAAAAGAGTGCAGAGTCATGAGCAGTCCTGATTCTGCACTCTGGAAAACACAATTGTGAAACATCTTGTAGCTATGCCTTGCGGCTTGATATATAAAACCTGAAATGTTTCTATTCGATTGTGCATGTTGCACTGAGGATGACTATACCATAGTCCAAATCGATTTGCAATAGCAAATAAGTGTTAATTTACTACCAATGCTGAAATTTATTTTGATAGTTATCATTCTATGGTCGTGCTGCCCACCGCTTCTCATGGAGTTTTCATTTAATGATGGCTGATGTTGGACTGAAAAGCCGTTGACAGGCCAATCGTCTTCTAAAGGCACAGTTACTTGATGATCTGGTAGGCAGCGTTCCAGTACAAGATGTAATTTTATCGAAATAACTACATAATAAATATTGCAGGTGGCATTGCTGTACAATGTGTATTGCATGAACATAATTTGAGAAAATTTTAGATTTCTTTTTGATTGAATTCTTAGAATAAAATAATGAGAGGATACATATTTCTTTCATTTGTATGAACATTGTGTTATTTAGATATAAAAACAAATGGTTATGGTAGAGATTTATGCGTAATGATAAGAGATTTGCAAGATAAATCTTAAAATATGAAAAGATGGATCACAATCAGAAACTACGAAATCGATTTGGAAAAAATTCACGAGTAAAATACATTGGATAGTGACAAAAAAATGTTCAAATGTTTGTAGAGCTTATGGAACTTAACTACGGGGTCATCAGTCCCTAAACTTACAAACTACTTATGAAATAGCTAATACGAAGGACGGCACAAATATCCATGCCCGAGGATTCGAACCCCCGATCGTAGTGGCCGTGCAGACCGTGACTGGCGCGCCGCAGTCCCCTCGGACACCGCGGCCGGCGGATAGTGAGCACATTGACGTATTCTGATGATTGAAAAAAAAATGTTAAATTGAGCAATGCTAATCAGTATCCAATGTATTTTACTTTCAAAAATTAAAAAAAAAAGTTTTTGTTTGAATAGAAAACTAATCCTGATGTTCTTGGGTGATTACATTGCCTTTTGGTAAATGTTTACCGAATTGACCAACATCCTATGTACACTACTGGCCACTAAAATTGCTACACCAAGAAGAAATGCAGATGATAAACAGGTATTCATTAAACAGTGGCCGTTAAATTTGAGATGTGTTACGACCCGTGGCTCTACCGTTCCCTGCGAAACCCTACAATTCAACAGGATATAGCCCGACCGCATGTTGCAGGTCTTGTACGCGCCTTTCTGGATGTTCGACTGCTGCCCTGGCCATGTAATCACATGTCAGTTCTAGTATAATATATTAGTCCAATAATAATAAATAAATAATTATTATTGTACTAATATATTATACTAGAGCTGACATGTGATTACATGGCCATGGCAGCAGTCGAACATCCAGAAAGGCGCGTACAAGACCTGAATCATGCGGTCGTGCTATATCCTGCTGAATTGTAGGGTTACGCAGGGAACGGTAGAGCCACGGGTCGTAACACATCTTTAATTTAACGGCCACTGTTCACAGTACCGTCGATGCGAGAAAGAGGGGACCGAGACGTGTAACCGATGGCACCCCATATCATCACGCCGGGTGGTACGCCAGTATGGCGATGACGAATACACGCTTCCAATGTGCGTTCACCGAGATATCGCCAAACAAGGATGCGACCATCTTGATGCTGTAAACAGATTCATCCGAAAAAATTACGTTTTGCCTTTCGTGCACCCTGGTTCGTCGTTACGTACACCATCGCAGGCGCTCCTGTCTGTGATGCAGAGTCAAGGGTAACCGTAGCCATGGTCTCTGAGCTGACAGTCCGTAATGCTGCAAACATCGTCGAACTGTTCATGCAGATGATTGCTGTCTTTCTAACGTCCCCATCTGTTGACTCAGGGATCGAGACGTGGCTGCACGATCCGTTAAAGCCATGCGGATAAAATGCCTGTCATCTCGACTGCTAGTGTTTCGAAGCCGTTGGGGTCCAGCACGGCGCTCCGTATTGCCCTCCTGAACCAACCGATTCCATATTCTGCTAACAGTTATTGGATCGCGACCAACGCGAGCAGCAATGTCACGATTCGATAAACCGCAATCGCGATAGACTTTATCAAAGTCGGAAACGTAATGGTACGCATTTCTCCTCTTTACACGAGGCATCACAAAAACGTTTTACCAGGCAACGCCAGTCAACTGCTGTTTGTGTATGAGAAATCGGTTGGAAACTTTCCTCAAGTCAGCACGTTGTAGGTGTCGCTACCGGCGCTAACCTTGTGTGAATGCTCTGAAAAGCTAATCATTTGCATATCACAATATCTTCTTCCTGTCGGTTAAATTTCGCGTCTGTAGCACGTCACCTTCGTGGTGTAGCAATTGTAACGGCGAGGAGTGTATATAACAAATTGTAAGAAAATTATCGCTACCGTATATTCTTGTGTCAAAAGATTCATTTTCGCCGCGGTGGAGTAGCCGAGCGGTCTAAAGCATCTCGCTGCGGAGAGCACGGTTGCTCGCCGTGGAGGTTCGAGTCCTCCCTGGGGCATGGGTGTGTGTGTTTGTCCGTAAGTTAGTTTCCTAGGTTTAAGTAGTTTGTAAGCTACGGACTGATGATCACGCAGTTTGGTTCGATAGATTTACAGACATTTGAACATTCATTTTCGTTCACTAATTCTATGCGGTTATGTGGTGTGCTGAATATTTCGTACCACGTTGGACGAATGTATGGCCTATTGTCGGCAGCTGTAAGCCGAGCGCATGATTTAGTGTACGCTTCCGTGGTTACACATGACGGCGGTCGCAATAGAGCAGCTGCAGTGTGCATATAAAACGCGCGGAATGTTGCCAGCACTGCGATACTGTCGGGCATCCGCTGTAAAGTACAACAACATGCGCAATAAGCTGTTCGTGGTGCTAATGAACAGCAGCTCCGTTCGTAAATCGCGCAGGCGCTTTCATTTCGGAACAACTCCGTCTACTTCACAAGCAATTTAGTGGGACAGTTCATAGCCCCATACGATTTTACTTATACTTTCCTAATTGTGGAGGAGAGACTAAAAGAGGATCCCTTTCACAATTCAATCTTTGTACTCCAATAATAAATAAATATAGCAATTAGACGGGTTACTATAGTAATTGAAGGACCTAAAAGTTTGTCATGTTTGCGGGCGATATTTTTAATAAATTTACCATCGATAGCAGGCAAGATTGCTTATACTTTTTATGTAGATCACCAGTTTCAGCAGATGAAACTGCCAACTTCGGATCTGTAAGTACATAATAAAATCGTAATAAAGAAGATACAATAAAAAGTCAGAGAAACACATATATTTAAATACTTCCACTTTACAGACCCACCTTTCGTATCATTCACCACAACACAAATAAAAAAATTTAAAAAATACTTATTCACCAACATTATTGTTGGCTTGTCGTAATACAACTTAAATATCAGAAGATGCAGATACCCATACCGCAAGTGCATCCACAATGGAGGGGTATCTGTGGAGAGGTCAGACAAACGTGTAGTTCCTGAAGAGGGGCAGCAGCCTTTTCAGTAGTTACAGGGGCAACAGTCTGGATGATTGACTGAGCTGGCCTTGTAACATCAGTTAACGTGGCTTTGCCATGCAGTTACTGCAAAACGGCAGAAAGCAAGGGGAAACTACAGTCGTTACTTATCCCGAGGACATGCAGCTCTACTGTATGAACATATGATAATGGCATCCTCTCGGGTAAAATATTCCGGAGGTAAAATAGTCTCCCATTCGGATCTCCGGACGGCGACTACGCAGGAGGATATCATCATCAAGAAAAACAAAACAGGCATTCTACGGGTCGGAGCGTGGAATGTTCTAACCCTTAATCGCGTAGGTAAGTTAGAAAATTTCTAAAGAGAAATGGATAGCTTAAAGTTAGATAGGTAGGGATTAGTGAAGTTCAGGGGCAGGATGAACAGGATTTCTGGTCAGGTGAGAACAGGGCTATAAATACAAAATCAGTTGGTGGTAACGCAGGAATACGTCTGATAATGAATAAGAAAATAGAAATGCGGGTAAGTTATCATGAACAGCATAGCGAAAGCATTATTGCAGCAAAGATAAACACAAAACCAACATCGACCACAGTAGTGCAAGTTGTCACAATACTGCTGGCCCTCTTATCTCAATGTTATTGTACGATACTGTCTGCGTCGGACTCGGAATCGTGTGATTCAATAGTGATACACGTTGCGTGTGAAGTTACAAACAAAATAGTCAGCCTAGGAATCAGTGTAGGTCAAAGTCTCGGTGATACTGTGATTAAAACAAGTCATAGATTTCATTAATTAAGAGATTCGTTTAGATACTTTCCATAAGATAATTGATAGTTCAATATATGAGTATCGGTTGGAAGTGGTAGAATGAGATGTAATTACTTAAAAATATATTAAAATATTATAAAGTTTATATGCCAACTACCACAGCCGATGATGAGGATATCGAAGAAATGTTTGAGAAGACAGAAGAAATCATTCAGAAAGTTAAGGGAGACGAAAACCTGATTGTGATGGCAGACTGGAACTCGATAGTAGGAAAGGAAAGAGAAGGAAATATAGTAGGTGAATATGGATTGGGAAAAGGAATGAAAGTGGAAATCGCTTAGTAAAATTTTGAGCAGAGCACAATTTAATCATTACCAATACATCGTTTAATCATCATGAAAGAAGGCTGTATACGTGGAAGATACCAGGAGACACTGGAAGGTACCAGATTGATTTTATAATGGTAAGGAAGAGATTTAAAAACCAGGTTTTAAACGGTAGAATATATCCAGGGGCAGATATAGACTCTGAGCATAACTTATTTGTTATGAACTGCAGATTAAAGCTTAAGAGACTGTAGAAATAAAAGTTAGGAGATGAAACCTGGACAAATTGAAGGAACCAGAGGTAGTTGAGAGTTTCAGAGGGAGAATTAGGCAAGGATTGGCTGAAACGGGGGAATGTAATACTGTAGAAGAAGAATGATTAGCTCTGAGAGATAAGGTCGTGAAGGCCGCAGAGGTTCATATAGGCAAAAGGACAAGGACTAATAGACATCCCTGGATAACACGGGATATACTGAACGTAATGGATGAGAGGAGAAAATATAAAAATTCAGCAAGTGAAAAAGGAAAAAGGGAGTACAAACGTCTGAAAAATGAGATTGACAGGAAGTGCAGACTGGCTAAGCAGGAGTGGTTAGAGGACAAATGCAGAACTGTAGAAGGATGTATAACTAGGGGAAAGATAGATACCGCCTTCGGGAAAATAAAACAGATATTTGAAGGCAAGGAAACCAGCTGTATATCAAGATATATCAAGAACTCTAACGGAAATTCAGTACTAAGCAAAGAGGGGAAGGCTGAAATGTGGAAGAAATATATAGAGGGTCTATACAAAGGAAATAAACTTGAAGGCAGTATTATAGAAATGAAAGACGAAGTGGAGAAAGATGAGGTAGGAGATATGATACTGCGAGAAGAATTTGACAGAGCGCTGGAGGATTTGAGTCGAAACAAGGTCCCTGGAGTAGATGATATTCCGTTTGAACTGCTGATATCGTTAGGAGAGTCAGGCACGAGGAAATTGTTCCACCTGGTATGCAAGATGTATGAGATCGATGTATGTGCAGACGCCACATTCGTGTATATAACTTATATAAATGTCGATGATGGGTAATGATCCTTTCTTCAGTGCGGAGGCAAACCTAGGCCCTTACTCTTAGAGGAATTAGTTTACAGTAACTACGAGTTTGAGTTCTAGTGGAGAGGGTCAACTTGAGAATTTGTATCTGGCCGGAGGCGTACTTCAGTAATTCCGTACAGGTGTGGTGATCTGCATCTACATCTACATGGGCTACTCTGCATGTCACATTTAAGTGCCTGGCAGAGGCTTCATCGAACCGCCTTTATACTATTCATCTACCATTCCATTCTCGAATAGCGCGCTGAAAAAAAAGAACTCTGAATCTCTCCGTACGAGCTCTGATTTCTCGTATTTTATTCTGATGATCATTTCTACCTATGCAGTCAACAATATATTCTCGCATTCGGAGGAGAATGTTGGCGATTTGAGTTTCGCAAGTAGACCACGCCGCAGGTTGTTGTAGTGATTTCCATCCCAGAACCTGCATCATTTCGGTGACGCAATCTCCTCCGTGTCGTGACAATACAAAACGGGCGGCCCTTCTTTGGACCCTTTTGATGTCCTCCGTAAAACCCACCTGATGAGGATCCCACACTGAGCAGCAAAAAAGGACGGAGAAGCGTAGTGTATGCGGTTTCTTTAGTAGTTCTGTTGCATCTTTTAATGGTTCTGCCAATAAAACGCGGTCTCTGGTTCGTCTTTCCGAAGACATTATCTACATGTTCTTTCCAGTTTGAAGTAATAGTAATTCTTAGGTATTTAGTGGTTTTTACGGCCTTCACGTTTGATTGATGTAGAGGTCACCGCAACTGCCTAGATAGCAGGAGACCCGGGTTCGAGACCCGGCTGGGTACACATTTTCAATTTTGCCCATTCGCAGTTAATTTTATACATTCCGTGAATATAAAAGTTAAATATTACATCTAAAAGCAGATAAAGATATTTTGGGGCTACTTTGTTATGTAATTCAATCTGCTACGTATTACTATGCAAGGTTTTTTTATGGAATAACTAGCCTATATGCCCGTGCTTCGCAACGGTTGTTGAAGGAGGGCCTGTGTGTATCTTGGCTTTTTAGGGTTCTGGACCTCAGACAGTAAAAATAGAATCCTTGTTGGATCGCTCTGTCAATAAACTCAGTTGTCCTAGCCAATACGTCAAATGTAAGTAAAAGACATTGTCCGAAACGACGTATCTTCATAAAGTTTTTGGTACGATAGGTGAAACGTGCCCAAATAAGCAAAGAAATGTCGTTACGTATTTAATACACAAAACGAAATCAGTAACACTATATCCAATGTTTGTTGGTACTTGTAGACATAAGATTGCTTAATTCTGTCACAGACGGTCGCCTCCTTGTTGTACTGCCCCATACTTATTATGCAGCAGCAGTGTTTATTAGTTCTTTGGTGCACTACAGCGCCTTTATCTCTTGTTTGCTGTACAACGCAATCCATACTTCAAGCATAAACATCTAAAACAATTTCCCTAATTCCACTTATATGAAACGAAGTTGCTCCATGTAAATCCGTGAAGTACTTTAGGAGATCGGGTATTTCTAATAGATGAACAGACAGTTACTGAAAACACTTAAGATTGCGATTTATCTTTTTCCATGATCTGATTTTTATTGAAATCATGCCCAATCTTAGCTCAATTTTCCTGTGAAAGACACATGAAAATGTGTCAGTAGTTTCTTTTTAATACGTTTGCGAAACGTGTTAGAAATAGGCATATCTTCATGAATATGATGTAGCTTACATCATACATCAGTTATATTCGCCATTTAAAACATTTCATGATCATTCATATCTCTGGACAATGGGCTGAGGCATGGAAAGCTGAAATATAATAATATTTCCTTAATGAAGTAGAAATATAACTGAAAACAATTATTATTCTTACGGTTGGCTCTCTTTCCGTTAGATGCGCTTTTGTTGCTCCAAGCGTTAGACTTATACTTCCATAGCAGTTGTGCATATACGATAGTCTGTGATATCAGTATGTAAATATATGGATTAAACACGGCGAGGATTGTATCAGTTTTATATTCATTGCGTTGAATCATATTTCGTAGAACATAGCAACCAAGAAAACGATTTTCAGAAATATGGTAATTCAAAAGTCGAAGAGTAAGTAGAATTTTCAAAGGGTAATAATTATATCGTTGCCCCGAACTTTGCACGAACACCCGCAGCGCTATCTATTAGTTCTTTGCTGCATTATGTTGTTCTTTCCAAGCATGAAATATACCTAAAACTTCAAATTACGATATCTTTTATTTTCCTGCTCTGATTTTGATGAAATGAAGCAAATATGTTGCCCCAGGATATATTCTATTTATCTGTGATACCCCATGAATGTTCATTTAGTACTTTTGGAGATTACTCTCTACAAATACACACATGCGATTGCTTTCAGAGAAATGTTTAAATTGTGGTATCTTACTTTTTCTGATCCGATTTTGTGAAATGAAGCGTTTCTATAACCGCAAGATACCCGCACGTTTCCTGTGAAAAATCCCTGAAAATTAGTCTATTAGTTTTGGAGATGAAAGAGAAAGGTACACATGACAGTTGTCGATGAAAGACGTTAAATTGTGATGTTCTTCTTTCCGTGATCTGATTTTTATGAAACTAAGTCTATATGTTGTCCCGAGGTGCTCTGAAGTTACCTGTGAAACTCCATGGACAGTGAAAAAGTAGTAAGCGAGAAACTTTTTTTCCTTTTATTATTTCTAAGTGGTTGTCTGCGAGAAAAAATATAACAAAGGTTTGAAATTATGTTTAAAATTTGTTGCAAGTCGCTAAGTACTCTCATTCTCATATAGTGTATTTGTAAAGTCTTGGCGTATTATGTAGCAGTTTTTTACGATTCCTATTGTTCATGACGTTTTATCTCCTGAACCATGTGTCGTACGTGGTCCGTACTCCTGAAGCAGTTGTTAGCTCATGTGTACCAAATTTGGTTGAAATCGGTCCAGTGGTTTAGGAGAAAATGTGCAGCATTGTCGTTTGACGCAGCAGTTTTTCGCGCATCTCATTGTTTATGACGTCATATCTCCTTACGTATGTGTCGTAGGTGATTCTTAACCCGACAGCGATTGTTGTCTGATATTAAGGGACATGTGTACCAAGTTTGGTTGAAATCGGTCCAGTAGTTTAGGAGGAGATGTGGCACATACAGCCTATTTTATAAGTTGTAAGATGAATGTGTAGTACGTGCCTATAATACCCAATGCTGTCAAATAATCTCTATCGCCCATATATTTCTTCATATTTGAAGACTTCCGTAAAGATAACAGACTACACTTTGAAATGTCACACATCCGTGACTGAAACCCGAAGCAAAGCCCAGGCGTTTCTTCTTTCGTCGTCTCTATTAGCAGAGTCGCGACCTGTCGTGTGACCTTCCCACGTTTTGTAGAGTGGATTGGTTTCGCTGTCTCTCTTTCGACCTTCACCTCCTTCATCCTTGAGGGTGGTGGTGAAAAGGGAAAGGGTGGTGCTAAGAATCTCGTAAAAGAAAAACAAGCTTCTCGTGGAGCGGCTGATAGCTCCTCCATAACGGCTCGCTCCCAGATAGGCGTGAAAACCGACTAGCAGGCCTGCACCGGCGAAAGCTGATACCAGCCGCGGGAGGCGGCAAGGGAATGTTGCGTTATGGAGAATAAGCCGCCCTAGCCCGTATCACTGTCAAGCCTGTTGTCAATAAAAATCGGGAATGCCTCCATAATCCTGATATATTCTTTCACGCTATAAAGTATTGAAAATGTTGTAAACTCGATTATTATTCCCTTTTCATGGAAAATTCTGTCGGTTCTGGGAAGAATTTATTCATATTAAAAAATTATAAAAATTACAGTGATGCTTCGCAGTAATATCGCAGACCATCCGAGGAATGTCTGAAGCAATATTAGAAGAAATACCGCTTTTGATATAGAGGAAGCTTAAGCTTACGCTACTTGAGACGGATATCATGTAAGACGGGTACTCATAGGAAAAAGAAACATCGCGTAAATATTTGTAAGGAAATGCACAGCAGAAATAATAAACCATGGAATGAAACATGTATTAATTTGCACGTGAGAGGGTAGCATTTGTTAATTTCGTACCATGTTTACGTTCGAGGTTAGAAAACTTGTTCAGTGTGGCGACCATCTGCGTCCACGATGCTAGTACTAATACAATTTCTTAGCTGTTCGCAGCATTTTTCTAATGGTGGACAAAGGAATGTTCAGCTGTCATGACACAGCTTGTCCACTGCTTCAAGAATGCACGTTGCTTACAGTATATTAGGCGCGACAACACAAACTTTGGAAATTGTTTCAACTTCACTGTTGGATCTGCTTTAAGTTAACTGTTAAAATATTCATATTTGCTGTTTGGAAAGCTTGACTGAAAATTCCTAACAAAACGAAAAATGACATATAAGCAATTAAATACAGTAATGTAGAAACTTTGGACAATGCCATGTTCAATGAGAATGAAATTTGACTGTACTGCAAGACGCCAGAATATTTCAATTGTTATAGACAATACGTAAATTAAAGAATTAACCTTACTGATTATTTATTGTCTAGTGAACTGACTGCGTATTATGAGAAAATTTATACTAATCTGTATCTAACTAATATTCAAAGAACCGAAATAAGCACTGTACATGTAATTATCCCCTATGATCTCGTAATCTTAAATAAACGCATATAACTATCTTAATAAATTTAATGCAAAAATCCCAACATGAATTACATAAAATATTGTCACTTCCACTAAATCCAAATAGCGATACCTACTGATAATCTTCCTCCAAAATAGTAGCTTGTAATCACTGTTTATTATCTTCAAAATCGTCCCTGAACACTGGAAATATGTTATGGCTTACCTGTGCGCAAACGGATAGTTGATCCACAATTACGGAAAAGAAATATTTGCTTGCCTTGAAATAAATTTGTGTAATGGGACTCAAGAGTTACAAACAGAGTGCGTGTTTCACCCAAATATCTGAAACTTATAACAAAGGAAGGAAGGTTAGGGTTCAACGTCCTGTAGTCATTAGACAAGAGGCTCACGCTCGCAATTTTGGTTAACGATGGGGAAGGAACTCAGTAGCACCCTTCAAATGGACCATCCAGGCCTTTGCCTAGAGTGATTTAGGTGAAATCACAAACTAAATCTGCATGGACGGAGATGGATTTGAACCACCGTCCTCCCGAATGCGAGAACAGTGTGGCGCCACTGTGGCACGTCACTCGGTAAAATCATTTAGTGCAAGTCGCGCGCAGTGCAATTCGGGTGTGACATCGTGCAGCAAACAGTAAAAACTTTCACCTTACTTACGGCTTCCATCCAACTCTTTGAATCAGGACATTCACCGTTATATGAACGTTCTTGTCGGGACATCCCGACAAGACCCAATTTTATTCTGAGTTTGCCTTAAGTACTGAAGTAACGCCATATATTAGCGAAACATGTAAATGCAGCGTCAGCTAGTTTACGTCGTCTCACTGATAGCGTTGCATGTTGCGTGTCCCGTATAGTCAACGTAAGTACCCTCTAGATATAGCGAAGTCCAGAAAATACCACTTTTCCCAAGTTACGGATCTGGCACCACTGTTACGAATTCTAATACAGGAATTTCGGCTAACCAACTTGCAAACTCTCCTACAAATCGAGTAGAAAAACCATTTACGTATGAATAATATTATTTCTTAATTGTTATTGTTGTTGTGGTCTTCAAGCCAAACACTGTTTTGAGACAGCTCTCTCCCTCCTGTGCGAGCCTCTTCATCTCAGAATAACAGACACCTACAACCTTTTCAACGCGCTTACTGTATTCCGAACGCCAAAAATTATTGTTGACTTCCACTTACATAGATAGAAATGATCATCAGAATAAAATACGAGAAATAGGAGCTCGAACGGAGTGATTCAGTTCTTTCTTCCCGCGCGCTGTTCGATAATGGAATGGGAGATAAATTGTATAAAAATGGTTCCATGAACCATTAAATGTGATTTGCGGAGTATTCCATGTAGATGTATTCGTCTTTCGGTCTCCCATTACGATTTTTACCTTACCCACTTCTCTCCAATGCTAAATGACGACTCACTGATGTCTGTGAATGTGTCCCACCAATCCTTCCCTTCTCTTAAGCAAGGTAAGCCATAATGTTTTTTTCTATTTATTATTATTTTTTTACATTGCTTACGCCCTCATCGGAGCACTTAAATCAATCCATATACACTACAGTCTTTACAGTATTAGTTGTAATGTTTTCTCAGCTTCCCCGTCTCTTCCCAAAACTTCTTCATTCTTTCTGACCTGGCAGCCCTCCATTCATCCGTAATGGTGTATTGTTTTCGTTTTACTGTTTTTAATTTCAGTTTTGTATCACTACTTCTCAGAATCCTCTTCTCTTTTCTCTTTAATTTGTTATATTCAGCTCTTCTAAGTCATTCTGGACCTCGATGAACCAGTGATTTTATTTTTCCATAAGAAATTGAATAATTGTTTCAGCAGTCTGTGTCCGGTGGTCTTACTATGTGGCTGAAATAGGAAATGAAATTCTCCTTTTGCACATTGTGTCCACAATTGATTCATTTTCCAGATAGATTATTTCATTGGGCAACCGTCTCCATTGTCCGTCTACTTGATTTTTTTTTATTGATGATCGTTCTGATGATCCTTCTGTCTAGTTGCTGCAATTTATCCCTTGTTGCTTTGTTATTCAACTGAAATAGAGTTTCACTTGCGTAAGTTGCTTCAGGCTTAACTACTGAACAATAATGTTTGAATTAAGCGTTCATCGAGAGACATTTCTTCTTATATCTTGACCATGTGAGTTGTTGTGCTTCCCTCAATCTTGTTGTTCTGTGTTCTATTGAGGCTTTCTCATTTATGTTCCAAGTTATAATTTCCCCAAGATACTTGAACTTTTTTACAAACTTTATTTGCTTGCTATTGTTTAGCTGAATGAAAGGGGTTTCAACCTCAAAGGTTGGCGTAATTTATGTTTTTTCAAATGAAATTTGTAATAGCACTTTAATGAAATGGTTTGTAGTTGCTCAGCCTCTTCCACATTATTTACCAGTAGTGCAAGATAATCTGCAAATGCTTGGCTGTTTCGTTTTATTTTTCTACCAATCTTGATGTTCGGTTGGCATTTGTTTCGCCATTCTCGCAAGACTTTCTCCAGTACACAATTAAACAAAATAGGTGAGAGACCATCCCCCTGCCGAAGTCCAGTTTTGATTGTAAACGGTTCTGGCAATTCTGCTAGAAATTCATTTTTTTGCTTTAGTATTCTTGAGAGTGATTCCAATAAGTTAGAGGTTTTTTTTCTATTTTCCTTTAGGAAAAGTAGTCACTGTACTAGTTCCATGATGCAAACTCTTCTTTCTAATTAGTGCTATCACAAGATTTTCTAAAGAAGTGCAGCCCCAAATTGGTTTACACTAGTAACGGAGATACCCATAGAGACAAATTAACTACTAATTACATTACCCTAAACTCAGACCCATATAAAGACTAGAGACCATTTTAATTATTCGTATGAAATAAATACTGTAATGGTACAAATCCACCAGGTTTTTTTGGTGCAATGAACTCTACATTTGTTGGTGAAACCTTAAAGACCAAGTGTCCAAATGAGGTAACTCACCTCCTGGTAATGAGTGGAACCACTAGAATACAGAGACGAAAACAAACTATATATTTACAAATATGTCATTGATAATTAACTTGGATTATATAACTCTATTCGCCATTAACAGAAATACTTGTGGGTATATACAATTTTGCACATGCCACATATCGACTTTAATCGCAAAAAATATAAGGGAAGTATGCGGGAAAGCAATATTCAAAACTATAATTTAATTAAAATTAATATTACATTGTGTTATTATAAGTAGAAACTATGTAGTAGTGTCACAATTACTCATTCATAAGGGATGGCAAGTGAGGATACACGATTATGAATGAAAGTGTTTTATCTTTATAGGTAGGGTTAATTATTTTTATTTAACATGAGATGTATGAAATCATATTTCAATCTATTTATACTTTTTTCTTCGTTGAGATATTCCATTCGCCTAACTAGAAAAGTGTCTAGTTATCCAGTGGACCAAGAAATACTCCAGCCAAAAAGCTATAATGGGGGGAGGGGGGGTCAATAATAAATCTCCGATGGGGTTACTACAGATTTATTATGTTAGTTATAGTAAAACAAGATGTATTGTATCATCGAAAAATATTGTTTTCAACGACGCAATAAATTAAAGTAAACCCTACTGGAAATACTCAGGCAGTGCGTTTCCTCTATAGTAGAAGTTGAACTCCACACAGGAAGAAGACTGTGGAGGAGACAGGGGTTCCAGACTTAATGCAATAAGGTAAACAAAAATGAACGGAAACCCTGACACGATAAATGTGAACGGTATTTTCTTGTTATTAGAAATCATATTTTAAATACTTTTTCTTTCATTAAATTCACTCAGTTATGCAGTTCATCTACACTGTCAAGGCTATTATCAAGCTTCTTTTTCCAGAAACATCTTAGTTTTGTCGAATAGACATTCTTTTAACGTTTACTTTGACAATAGGTAGAAATGATTTAACATTTTTCAGGAATGTTCACAGAGTGATTTAATGGAAAGACGCCTCTACAATACTTACACAGAGGGTATTTACAATTTCCAGATGAATTAAATTTCTTAGGAACGCAATGATAAATGTATTACATGAATACTTACGTGAATTTTATTCTGTGTATGTTTCGAATTATTTATGTTGCTGTTTGTTGTATTTGATGTTACTTTTGTATGTCAACTTTAATATTGTAAATGAAATGATATTTGCATCGATGTAGTAGACATGCTGACCTTATCAGGGACTTTGTAAGAGTAACACAATCTCTGGTTGAGAGCTTTAGCCACTGCAGTAGTCAAGTATTCGAGGAGTCATTGAGAAGTTGGGTAGCATGGCAGTCGTAGCGCTACGGTGCCCGTTATGTGGTCGGCACAGAGCAACAGGAATTTTATTAATCAGGCGTCATTAGTTGGTTATGGGCACAATACAAGCAATCAAGAAGAGTCACGCAAGAAGAACTGTGTCCCCAAAGTTCATCGCTAGTATTCCGCCGCTCAGAAGAGCCTGTTATGCCAGTTATTGAGTGCCAATAATGACCGACTAAACCACATACTGCGTCGCTAAAGTATACAGCTAATTAGTCTTCTATTAGCATGTATGGCTAGCCAGCGTATTAGCGTAATGAAAACAGTGTTAACAATCTTTCACCTAAAGCATGTACCTCTTCATTGTTATTCCGAGGCCAAACCATAAAATATTAAAAGTGATAATGAGAAGTACTTATTTACTGGTCAGCAATGAAAGTTTTAATCACAAAAAAAGTCAGTAAATTTAACCTGGTGAAAATCGGTAACTTTTAGTGGTGCAGCATTGAACTGCCTAGTGTGATCAATGGCAGAATAATTAATTCAGCCTACAGAAATCAATATAACTGACAATTAAAACATTACAATTGATGAATTTTTCAGTTAGTAATTGCAAAACATAGTAATTGCAAAACACGACATTGTTGAAACCAATAAATTTCATCAGATAACAGTATTCATTAATCAGTTGAGTCAATAGTCCATTTAATTTGCAAGAATTTTATAATTATGTAGTTGCTAAATTTATAGTTACCTTGACAAGAAACGAGAGCGTAATTTTCATTAAGTAATTACCAAGCTATGATAATTAAAGTGCTCACTTTACGAGTACGATTTGCTTACTTGTTTTATTGTGTGTAAAAAAGCAGTGGGCATTACGGTGAGACGCATTTTAATAGCAACGCTGAAATAGCTTTACTGCTGATTGCTGTTTATTAACACGCAACAGTTGTAAGATTTCTACATTGTTTTACAGATGGTATAATTTGTGTGATGTCATTTGCTTTGTTAATTGGACGAGCTTAGCGTAGTGTGATGTCTTTCTCACCCCGACCATTTCATCCTGCACTGCATGAATTTTTATTTTGGCACAATATACCAAATCAGGGGAAAAATATTGGAAAAATTATATAACTCATTTAACAATGTGAAGGTCATTATTTAGCTGTTGCCATTGTCAATATCATGCATTTAGACATAACTCACTCTGCAGGAAAATATTGGTATGTAATATGTTTCTACTCCGATTAGATGTCTGTACAATGATAATTTTTTTTTTTTTTTTTTTTTTCTTCACAGAAGTCGTACCAGTTTGTAATGACATTAATGCTCAACAGTGAATAAAATCCGCTGGAGCGCTCTTAGTTGCATTTCTTCTCAATTCATAACTAGGCTGCTTTCTATGGAGAAAATGATCAACTAAATGCTTAGAACAGATTCCAATGTATACGATATGCATTGTGTTGCCATCTGTCAACGAGGTATATGTCTGAAAAAGTAGCAAAAATTTGTGTTGCCAAACGGCAACACCATGCAGTGTAGGGTAAATTAAGCTTTCATTAATTAACTTCAATAACTGAATCATTTTATAAATTATGTTCGCTCATTCAGTAAGCGTGGCGACCGAAAACCATTTCTATTGCTAAATTCTGTCAGTTCCACCAGTTTGTTCAACATTCTCCCCCGAAACTCTGACCGTTGTCGAGCACAGATGCATTGCGCCGTCGATAAAGTTACAATCTCTACAACATTCATCGGGATTAAAAGTTGGACAATTGCCTTTCCAATAATTAGTGATTTTGGCGTACGGGATACTTAACTGGTAACTAACCGGTAAGTTTAGAAGTGGGAGGTTATAAGCCTATTTGGTTAAGGTTACCGCTGGCTCGAAGCATATAATCGGGATTCAAATCCCGGTCCAACAACAATTTTCAACTTCGCCACTGAATTTATTTCAGTGCCATGCTGTGGTCGAGAAGTTTCGATATTTCGAATTCAAAACCTTTTCATGACATAGACGGAACACCTGAAGATACGGTTACAAGTTGCGAAACCAGTTCGTGTGAGCTTAATAAACCAAATTTACCTTTTATTCGAGCGCTGAGCCTCAGGCTGGCAATAGAAAATACATTCTCACTCACACAGCTTAACTTTCAGCCACAGTCTTGGTCAGAAATAATAATGCACACACACACACACACACACACACACACACACACACACACACACACACACGCATATTCATACACTCACACAGGCACGACGCACGCACACATGACCGTCGCCGCTGGCTGCCTCGTCTCCACTTGAGTCTCGTGACTGACGATAGCTGTGGTCCAGAGTTGTACAACATTGATTGTTTTTCTGTGATCTTGTCTGTGGTTTAGTAATCGACTTTACAGTGAGTTTCAGTATCTAATATATTAAAATTAATGTTTGTTTATCTTTTTGTCTGTATTTTATGCACGGCCATACCATATATCCGATTGCTATAAAACTTTGTCAACTCATTGCTTGCACTTGCGCGAAGTTTGTAGGCATACTGAAATTAGCTACGTATGGTGCATGGCGGAGGGTGCTTTACAATTAGTTAATTCGTTTCTTACGCCTTCACGCTGAAATAGCTGACAAGATATGAATGAAATTTGGAACAGTGGTAGCTGATACCCTGATTAATGTTTGGGCTACCTTTTGTAAGCCATTTTATTATGCGTGGCTGAGGGTACCTTACAATAGGTTAATATGTTTGCTACTCTTTCATTCCGAAAGGCATGGACAGACGTGAATGAAATTTGGAATGCAAATAGCTGATACCCTGAATTGATACATGGGCTACCATTAGGAAGCCACCTTGCGGTGCATGGCAAAGGATGACTTACAGTGGATTAACAAGTTTGTTACTTTTCACGCTGAAACGGATGGACGAAATTGGATGAAATCTGGAATGAAGATAGCTTATACCCCGAATTAAGACATGGACTACCTTTCATAAGCGTCCGTAGGTGCATGGCGGAGGGTACGTTACAGAAACTTCCAGCGTAATCATTGGAGTATTAAACAGTGGGAAAACGTGTGGAGTGACGAATCACGGTACAAATGTGGCGATCCAATAGTATGGCGAATGCACAGTGAACGTCATCTGCAAGTGTAGTGTCAACAGGCGGTGGTGTTATGGTGCGGTCGTGGCTTCCACCCCTTGTTGTTTTACATGGCACTACCACAATGTAGAGCTAAGACTTTTCTCACACCAGCACGGTCAAATACCACATGGCCAGCCTTTATGATAGTGGGCATAAATAAAATAGTTCTTAAATTTCTGACGACCGATTCCAGCCTTATAAAAATTACTGTTTGTTTGATATATTACAAAGTTCATTCCGATTAATATTCAGGAAGTTGGTAAAATTAATCGCTAATTAAATCACATAAAAAATAATTTCCCCCGACAATCTAGAATCACCGTCTGCTTGCCTGACCAGAGGACCACCGTCTCGTGGAGGAGAAATAATTTTCCGAGTCCTGTAATATTCTTATGGTCTTCAGTCCGGAGACTGGTTTGATGCAGCTCTCCACCCTACTCTATCCTGAGCAAGACTTTTCATCTCCTCATAAGAACGGCAACCCACATCCACTTGAATCTGCTTACTATACACGTCTCTTGGTCTCCCTCTGCGATTTTTTTCCCCACACACTTCCCTCCAATGCTAAATTTACGATTCCCCGATGTCTAAGAATGTGTCCTACCAAGCGATCCCTTCTTTTAGTCAGGGTATGCCAAAAATTCCTTTTCTCACCAATTCTGTTCAGTACTTCTTCATTGGTTATGCGATCTACCCACCTAATCTTCAGCATTCTTCTGTAACACCACATTTCAAAAGCCTCTATTCTCTTCCTGTCCGCACTGCTTATCGTCCATGTTTCACTCCCGTACAAGGCAACACTCCACACAAATGCCTTCAGAAAAGACTTCCTTACACTTAAATTAATATTCGATGTTAGCAAATTTCTCTTTTTCAAAAATGCTTTTCTTCCCATTGCCATTCTGCATTTTAGATCCTCTGTACTGCGACCATCACATATTATTTTACTACCCAAGTAACAAAACTCATCTACCACCTTCATTGTTTCGTTACCTAATCTAATTCCTCCAGCATCGCCTGATTTTCTAAGACCGCATTCCATTATTTTTTGTTTTGCTCTTGTTAATGTTCATTTTATACGCTCCTTTCAACACACTGTCCATTCCATTCAACTGCTCTTCCAGGTCCTTTGCTGTCTCTGACAGAATTACAATGTCATCAGCAAAACGCAATGTTTTTATTTCTTCCCCCTGTACTTTAATCCCTATTCCAAATTTTTCCTTGCTTTCCTTCACCGCCTGCTCGATGTACAAATTGAATAACATCGGAGAAAGACTACAACCCTGTCTTACTCCCTTCCCAACTGATGCTTCCCTTTCATGCCCTTCGAGTCTAATAACTGCGGTCTGGCTTTTGTACAAGTTATAAATAACTTTCTTTTCCCTATATTTTACCCCTGCTGACTTCCGAATTTGAAAGAGTGTATTCCAGTCAACATTGTCAAATGCTTTCTCCAAATCTACAAAAGCTAAAAATAGGTTTGCCTTTCCTTAATCTATCTTCTAAGATAAGACGTAAAGTGAGTATTGCCTCCCGGGTTCCTATGTTCCTCCTGAATCCAAACTGATCTTCCCCGATGTCAGCTTCCACCAGCTTTTCCATTCTCCTGTAAGATAATTCGTGTTAAAATTTTTCAACCATGACTTATCAAACTGATGGTTCTGTAATTTTCACACCTGTCTGCACCTGAGTTCTTTGGAATGGGGATTATTACATTTTTCTTAAAGTCTGAGGGTATTTCGCCTGTCTCATAAATCCTACACACCAGTTCAAATAGTCTTGTCATGGCTGGCTCTCCCAGTAGCTCTGAAGGTATTTCATCTACTCCTGGGGCCTTGTTCCGACCTAGGTCTTTCAAGGCTCTGTCAAATTCATCTCTCAGTATAGCATCTCCTATTTCATCTTGATCTACGTCCTCTTCTCTTCCTACCACATTGTCTGTAAGTTCATTTCCATTGTAGAGCTGCTCTATGTACTCTTTCCACCTTTCAGCTTTCCCTTCTTTGCTGAGAACCGGCTTCCCATCTGAGTTCTTGATATTCGTAGAGTTGCTTTTCTTGTCCCCAAATGTCTCTCTTATTTTCCTGTAGGCAGTATCTACTTTTCCCCTTCTTATACATTCTTCTACGGATTTGCATTTGGCTTCTAGCCACTCCTGCTTAGCCATTTTGCACTTCCTGTCAATCTCATTTTTTAATCGTCTGTACTCCATTTTGCCTCTTTCATTTACTGCATTTTTATATTTTCTCCTTTCATCAATTAAATCTAGTATTTCCTGTGATATCCAAGGATTTTTTGTAGGTCTTGCCTTCCTACCTATTTTGTCCTCTGCTGCCTTCACTATTTCATCTCTCAGTGCTACCCATTCCTCTTCTACTGTTTTATTTCCCCCTGTTTCTGTCAATTGTTGCCTAAATCTCCCTCTGAAATTCTCCACAACTTCACTTTCCTTCAATTTATCTAAGTCCCATCTCCTTATTTTCCTACCTTTCTGCAATTTTTTCAGTTACAGCCTACAGTTCATGACTAACAAGTTACGGTCAGAGTCTATATCTGCCCCTAGGTACGTCTTGCAGTTTATAACCTGGTTCCGGAATCTATGTCTTACCATTATAAAATCTATCTGATACCTTCCGGTGTCTCCTGGTCTCTTCCATGTATACAACCTTCTTTTGTGATTCTTAAACGAGGTGTTTGTTACGATTAAATCATGTTCCGTGCAAAATTCTACCAGGCAACTTCCTCTTTCATTCCTCCTGCCCAGTCCATATTCACCTACTATTTTTCCTTCTCTTCCTTTTCCTACTACCGAATTCCAGTCTCCCATCACAATTAAGTTTTCCTCTCCCTTAACTGTCTGAATAATTTCCTTTAGCTCCTCATATATTTCTTCGATCTCCTCATCATCGGCAGAGCTAGTTGGCATATAAACCTGTACTACTGTTGTCGGTGTTGGCTTCGTATCTATCTTGACAATGATAATGCGATCAATGTGCTGCTCATAGAAGTTTACCCGCGTTCCTATTTTCTTATTCATTATCAGTCCTACTCCTGTGATACCCCCAACTGATTTTGTATTTATAATCCTGTACTCACCTGACCAGAAATCCCGTTCATCCTGCCACCGAACTTCACTAATCCCCACTATATCTAACTTCAACCTATACATTTTCCTTTTTAAATTTTCTAATTTTCCTACCCGATTAAGGGATCTAACATTCCACGCTCCGATCCGTAGAATGCCAGTATTGTCTTTCCTGATGACAACATCCTCCTGAGTAGTCCTCGCCCGGAGATCCGAATGGGGGACTATTTTACCTCCGGAATATTTTACCCGAGAGGATGCCATCATCATACGTTCATACAGTAGAGCTGCATGTCCTCGGGAAAAGTAACGGCTGTAGTTTCCCCTTGCTTTCAGCCGCTCGCAGTAGCTGTGTGGCAAAGCCACATTAGCTGATGTTACAAGAAGGCTAGCTCAGTCAATCATCCAGACTGTTGCCCCTGTAACTACTGAAAAGGCTGCTGCCCCTCTTCAGGAACCACACGTTTGTCTGGCCTCTCCACAGATACCCCTCCGCTGTGGTTGCACCTACGGTACGGCTATCTGCATCGTTGAGGCACGCAAGCCACCCCACCTCGGCAATGTCTGTGGTTCATGGGGGTAGCCTGTAATATTAATATATTAAATTGGCAAGATGGCGATCAGCCACAAAGGCTGCCGGAGCATTTAAATTCGAACCCGGAGAGCCAACGTCTTCTACGCGGAAGGACACTTCTGTTCACGCCCTCTCTGAAGAGTTGGCGCTACAGCAGGCCGCTACCCTAGAAGTCGTGAAACCGGACCTTTCGGACCGCAACGAACTCTAACTGTACTATGGGTCAAGTTGGTAGCACGTCACTAGTTTTTCCGGCGGAAGAATCAGCGGTGCGAAACTCGCGTTAACAAAACTGGTGTGAGCGACGTAGCCGCCTTCAGTTCCGGAGTTGCCTAGTTGCTTGCAGTTACTTCAGATGCTTGCAGTTCTTAGGACAGGTCTGCGAACGCCTATTGTGCAGAACTAGCCACCATGTTATATCTTGGTGATATTTCCTCAAGTTTCCTTCCAGCATCTGATTGAACGTATGCCTGCGGAAGTGGAAGCTGTTATCAAGGCTAAACGTAGGCCAACACCATATTAAATTCCGGCATTACCAATGAAAGGCGCCACGAACTTGTCATTCAGCTAAGTATCCGGATACTTTTGATCACATTGTGTACATTGTCATCGAGAAGCTTAAGAGACCGTATGGTGGTCACGTTTTAGGTTGAGTTGTAAGAATACTGGTTAATGTATGTCTTCTAAAATCTTCGTTTTCTTTCTTTTTATGTCTTTGTATTTGTATGTGATGGTGCTGCTAGTGTTGCCTTTGTCGACAGATTATACAGCTAATGCAATGGCTGACGGCTGTTACCGAATGCTACCTGTCCACTTTGGACCATCCCCTCAACCCGGTCTGGAGAGACGTGTTTCAGATTGCGTGGCCACTCCTGCTGGAGGTTCGAGTCCTTTCTCAGCCTTAGCTGTGTGTGTGTGTGTGAGAGAGTGAGAGATAGAGAGAATGAGAGACGCGGGAGAGAGGGGGGGGGGGAGAGTTGATCTGAGGATAAGTTAATGAGTTTTTAAAACATAGTTTCCTATGGTAAGTCAACGAACTGGTAGGCCTTATATTGTTCAGAGACGATAATAAGGGTTACATTCGCAAAATGTTTTTACAATTTATTTGATAATAGGGTGACCGGTTTCGATCTCCTGTGAGATCATCAGACAGATTCGTTTCACCGTTGATGCCGAGGCGATGAGCGTGTGCCGCACGAAACTGCCCACCCTCTCATCAAATAAATTGTAAAAACATTTTGCGAACCTCACTGTTATTTTCATTTCTAAGTTAATGTTGTTTGCACTCGAGAGAAACAAAAATCTGTATTAGCGCCGGTTCACTTAAAAGACTGCCGCGGTATTCGTCAAAGCTGTCCAGTGTAAGGAAAAGTAGAATAAGCAATTATGATACTCTCAACGGGAGGACTAATAGCAATACTTCTTTTCAACATTCTAAATTTGAAGATTTGTTTTTCTTTCAGCAATTTAACTAAAAGTCAATCTCAGGGTCCCATTAATTATCGGGCTCCCATCAATTTCGGACCCAACTCAATTCATGTAACCTCTCAGTCTCGAAGCCGTATCAGGCTCGCCATCCCTCCCCCCCCCCCCTCCTCCCGGTCGATCACGGGGCTACCATCAGCTGCAGTATTCTAAAACTGGTCCTGGTTATATTCCACTCTGCGTGAGCTGTCCTACTGAAATCATTGACAGTGGTTTTTTTTTCCTATCTGAAACTCATATACTTAATTTAAAAGTTTTTGAACAAAGATACTAACCTTGTAACCTTGATTCACATTTTTTTTATTTATTATTTTTTTATGAAATTGCCCAGAACCAGATATGCTGCAACAAAATTTTGGTCTGTATGTTTTGGTATAGTACTGAGACTGGATTGAAAAGAAGCTAATCAGTTCAATTTTGTTCCTGAGTGATCTATTTTCAACTACACGAAAATCTTCATATAAATATAGATTTAGTAATGTTCGGAAACAGTTTAGCACCTACTTTGCTTTCCTTGAATTGAAACCTCATATAGTTATTCTGGTTATGTTGCCCCCTTCTTCTTTAAAACCTGTTTACACATTTCTCTTGACGTTCAGTCATAATAGAGATTAAAATTATTGATAAATAGTATTAATAGTATAAATTTTTATTGCATCTAGCGCAAGTCCAAACATTTTGGGAGGGAGAGGGGTTTGGAGTCCCCTTCCCAAAATAGTAATTTCAAGTGCTAGAATAACAAACGTATGTAGAAGGAAGCTAACTACGAAGAAACCTTAAAAAGATTTCACACGATCGACGAAAGAAGGCACGACAAAAAATATTCATGGAAATTCGGCAAACACGCAAATAAAAATCACTGAGTAACGAAATTCAAAAGAAGCGTAAAGAAGCCAAGGGGAAATTACTTCAGGAAAAATATGAAGAAATCGAGAAAGACGTTTTCGTCGGAAGGACACAGAAAACACAGATAGCTCGAAGAAACGATAAATTAAATTAAAAGTGTGGCTGATAACATTAAATATGCACAGGAAGTTGCACTTACAAGCAAAGAGGAGAAATCGGATAAGTGGGAAGGCTACATCGAAGTCCTGTCAGGAGAAGACTTCTCTGACGTCATGGAGAAAGCAATTGGGATTGATATGTAAGGATAGGGGACTCAGTATTAGAGTCAAAATTTAAAACACTTCTGCAAAACTTTGCATCAAATAAGGAAAAAGATGCAGATAATATTTCATCGCAATGTTTTTTAACTCATTGCAAAAATTGACTCCAACGACTACTTAAATCGTTGTGCACTATGAGGCTAGCGACGTACAATTAGTCGTTCGAAGAAACGTCATTAACCGAATTCCGAAGATATTGCCGCGAGAGACTACAAACGCCGCCTGCCGGCGTGGCGCAGGGTATAGCGTCACGGTCTGCGGTGCTGAAGGTCCCCAGTTCAATCCCGCCCACTAGCAAAAATTTATTTCTTTGTAATTAACAATTCCTGAATGGTCTACATCTTTCTTATGTTCACTTGTATATTCTACTTGTTTGTTATGTTAACTGTTCTTCTAATTTCTGGTAAATTCTGTCTGTGTATAAATAGCAGAGCACTCTGTCTGAGAGGCAGTCAGTTCTGCTTGTATGTAAAGTTTGTAATAAACGTGCTTTCACTAGAAGTGCTGTGTTCAGTTGCCTTCGAGGTCAAGCCTGCTTCCATTGCAACGCGACAATATCAATAAGTGTGGGAACTACCGTACAATCATCTAAACAGCTCAGGCATGTACAGAAAAATGGAAAAGAGAATTGAGGATCTGCTCGATGACGATCAGTACTCTAGCGTCATTCGCCTGCACCGCATTGTCCCCTGATATTGAGGAATTTAGACGTCCTGGCGTAATAAATAACTGGAGGTCGGCCTACTAACAAACATGAAACGTACGACCCTTAATAGCTATATTTAAAAGACTCCAAATGAAAAACACTCTTATATACTGTTGTTCGGTACACTGTCCCGAGTCATCTCTAGAAATACACTACTGGCCATTAAAATTGTTACACCATAAACAAATGCAGATGATAAACGGGTATTCATTGGACATATTATACTAGAACTAACATGTGAGTACATTTTCACGCAGTTTGGGTGCATAGATCCTGAGAAATCAGTACCCAGAACAACCAACTCTGGCCGTAATAACGGCCTTCATACGCCTGGGCATTGAGTCAAACATAGCTTGGATGGCGTATACAGGTACAGATGCTCATGCAGCTTCAACACGATACCACAGTTCATCAAGAGCAGTGACTGGCGTATTGTGACGAGCCAGTTGCTCGGCCACCATTGACCATGTATCGTAACAACATGAGCCTCTATTTAATGTAGTATACGATCTCTTTTAACTGAAATCCAGGATACCCTTCTTTCCTTATAGTGTAGTTTAGCATACCATTCCCTATATACTGAAGCTCCGGTTACCTTTCTATCCTGTAGTAAAGTTTGTGATACCACCCATATTCATTTCTACATTATAACAACTACATTGTTTATATCACTAAGTATTTACCTCAATTTATTCCCACTAATAAAATCCATTAATTTCATAGTAATTACAGCTTTTATGCCCATTACTAAATTTCTATAATTTCGTAATTACCATTGCCATATTTTCCCATTATCAAACCTCATTAATTTCGTAATGCTCTATTACCATTGGTCCTATAATTAAACCCCAGTAATTTCGTAGTATTTATTTTGCAGCATTTATTTCCTTTCATTTCGTGTTCGTAGGTTTTCCCGGCGAATATGCTGAGTGAAGACCTCTCGGGCGTGCAGCCGGATGGATTGATCGTTGTAGAACGAATTTTCGATAGCGTAACGTGCCATTATCATCAAGTTACTCCCGCTGACTGAGGCGCTGGACCGGCGGCTGTGCTATATATACCTGCGGTCACCCCCCTCCACTGACCTCGAGTGCGGACACCGGGATGCTGCGGTAGTGGGGGTATACCTCTGAGACCGATTGTGAGCACAATAGGAGCGCCAACGTACCAACTCGCGAAGCACTTGACGTCAGTTTTGAGTCCGCAGGTTGGCAAATGTGAGCACCACATCAAAAACTCGGCTCAGTTCGTGGAACGGATACGGCAACTCAGACTGTCCAGCTCAGATCTCATGGTCAGTTTCGATGTTGTCTGCCTTTTCACCAGGGTACCACTGAAGGAGTCGTTGGAACTCATAGAGAAGAAATTTGGGCCCTCCTTCACAAAAGTATTTAATTTCGTGCTCACGTCGACCTATTTTCTCTTTGACGGAGAGTACTACGAACAGACTGATGGCGTGCCCATGGACAGACCCCTGTCACCTGTGATTGCCAACATGTACATGGAGGTATTTGAGGACAAGGCACTAAACACAGCGCCACTAAAACCGACGATATTCTACCGATATGTCAACGACACGTTCGTCATTTGGCCTCACGGCGAAGATGAACTTCAGGTGTTCTTGCAACACCTGAATTCCATACACAGCCAGATCCAGTTCACAATGGAAGTTGAACAAAACGGTCAGCTACCTTTCTTGGACGTTCTGGTTCGCAGAAAACCGGACGGAACGTTGGGACACAGTGTCTATCGGAAGGAAACCCACACGGACCAGTACCTCCATGCCTCTAGCTGTCATCACCCGTCCCAAAGAGAAGGGGTTCTAACTACGCTGGTCCACAGAGCTCGTGTGATCTCCGACGAAGAAAGCCTGAAACCAGAACTTGACCATCTCAAGGAAGTATTCCAGGAAAACGGGTATAGCCATCGACAAATCCGACGTGCTTTCAAACATAAGAGCACACCACAGCCAACACCCGAGGAGGATCCGCCGGCAAAAATTGCCTACATTCCATACGCAGGCAACGTATCCGGAAAAATCGGCAGAATCTTACGACGACAAAACATCAAATGCGTGTACCGCCCGCCGGCAAAGATCAAATCTCTTCTAGGGACAGTGAAGGACGATCTGGGACTCCGGAAATCGGGAGCTTATCACATTCCATGCGAGTGCGGGAAAGCGTACATTGGCCAAACAATTCGAACAATTTAAGAAAGGTGCACTGAGCATAAGCGCCACACCGAACTCCAACAGCCCACAAAATCAGCAATTGCTGAACATTGTCTGGAAACAACACACAAGATGAAATATGAAGACACAGAGGTTCTCCACAATACATCGCGGTACTGGGACTGTCTGTATAAGGAGGCCATCGAAATCCGGCTACGCGAGAACCTCATAAACAAGGACAGTGGATTTCAATTAAGCCACGCATGGAATCCGGCACTAAAATTTCTTCGATCGCGGCGCAAGCAGAACACCGAGCACAGCGAAGGCAGAGCGCAAACTGAGGTCCGCCACTCGAGTCCAGAGCAGGAGCTACCCCCACCCCCGCAGCATCCCGGTGTCCGCACTCGAGGTCAGTGGAGGGGGGTGACCGCAGGTATATATAGCACAGCCGCCGGTCCAGCGCCTCAGTCAGCGGGAGTAACCTGATGATGATGGCACGTTACGCTATCGAAAATTCGTTCTACAACGATCAATCCATCCGGCTGCACGCCCGAGAGATCTTCACTCCTTTCATTTCCTTTATTAAGATTAGATTAATTTTCATAATATTTTTGGCTAGACCAAATTCCAGTACAAATTGTAATTTAAAGTTGTTGTTACATCTAATTGGCATTATTGCTAATTGTCAGACATTGTAAAACAGATTATTTAACTTCAACCAAACAATAGGATTCACTTCAGTATTAAAACTATTTAATCAGTTATTTGTTTTATTAATACATTGACATGGTATAATAAATATAAATTATATGAATTTGTTGTTTATAAAACAACCGATTCATAAATTATCATTGTGATAATTATGCATCACTTAACATTGTTAATGATGTTATAAATACATGTAATGTGCGGGAATTGTCAGTCAAGTCAGTCAGTCAGTGAGTCAGTTAAGGTACTTCAGAATTAGAGTTCAGTTGTATCTTGTCTTTAGCAACAAATCGAAGTGGATTTCGAAGAAGTATTTGTTCTTTTTGAAAAACACCACTTCGTAATTAATATTTATCGTCAAGTTCAAATTTTATTAATTATTAAATGTGGCAATCACCTTATTCAAAGAGGGATCGTCATAACCAGACGTTTTCAATTGGTGAGAGATCTGCAAAATGTGCTGGCCAGGGCAGCAGTCGAACATTTTCCGTATCCAGAAAGTCCCGTACAGGATCTGCAATATGAGGTCGTGCATTATCCTGCTGAAATGTAGGGTTTCGCAGGGATCGAATGAAGGGTAGAGCCACGGGTCGTAACACATCTGAAATGTAACGGCCATAGTTCAAAATGCCGTCGATGCAAAAAAGAGGTGACCGAAACTTATAACCAATGGCACCCCATTCCATCCCGCCGAGTGATACGACTTTATGGCGATGACGAATACATGCTTCCAATGTACGTTCACCGCGATGTCGCCAAACACGGATGCGACCATCATGATGCTGTAAAAAGAACCTCCCATTCGTGCATCCTGGTTCGTCGTTGCGTACACCATCGCAGGCGCTCCTGCCTGTGATGCAGCGTCAAGGGTAATCGCAGCCATGATCTCCGAGGTGATAGTCCATGATGCTGCAAACGTCGTCGAACTGTTCGTGCAGATGGTTGTTGTCTTGCAAACGTCCCCATCTGTTGACTCAGGGATCGGACACGATCCGTTACAGCCATGCGGATAAGATGCCTGTCATCTCGACTGCTAGTGATACGAGGCCTTTGGGATCCAGCACGGCGTTCCGTATTGCCCTCCTGAACCCACCGATTCCATATTCTGCTAACAGTCATTGTATCGCGACCAATGCAAGCAGCAGTGTCGCGACACGATAAACCGCCATTGCATAGGCTACAATGCGACCTTTATCAAAGTCGGAAACGTGATGGTACGCATTTCTCCTCCTTAGACGATGCGACACAACAACGTTTCACCAGGCAACACCGGTCAACTGCTGTTTGTGTATGAGAAATCGGTTGGAAACTTTCTTCATGTCAGCACGTTGTAGGTCTCGCGACCAGCGCCAACCTTGTGTGAATGCTCTGAAAATCTAATCGTTTGCATATCGTTTGCATATCCTGTCAGTTAAATTTCGCTTCTGTGGCACGTCATCTTCGTGGTGTAGCAATTTTAATGACCAGGAGTGTATTTGAAATTAGGCTATATTTTTTACACCCTTTATAGTATCGCTGTGGCGAAGCGGTAGGTTCCGAGCTTTATGTCAGGGTCAGGCGTGAATCCTGGTGGGGCGCCATAGGTCGTTAATAAATCAGTATTAGATTTTACAAGTTTATTCAACTGAATACAAGGTTCCGTGGTGCATGCGCTAGCTCGGCAGGAGCTAGATCAGCAGGTGACGTCTCCGTCGCCTTCTCTAGCTCGCCGTCTCGCTGCGTCTTCTATGGACCGGCTGCTATACGGTTCGGACGGAGGTGGCCGCGTCACGACGTCTGGGGTTCGAGACTTCCTGGTGGAGTACTGTGTCCCTACTCCTGTCTATGCAGCTGCTTGTGGGTCCAGGCTTGCAACCACTGGAGTCGGATACCGAGGTGACAGTTGACCTCTTGATACTACTGGCAGGGCTACAACCAGAATGATAGGCCTTTAGGAAACCAACCAATGAAGACGGAGCTGGCCTCAGGAAGCAACCGTATTCAGTGCTGTGAAGACGGTAGGCAGCGGTTCACCATTTCCCAGGATGATGGTCAGTTCGAAGCGTAGTAGTTATCTAGGTGTGACTACTGGGTACAAGTCTGTACTGCTTTATCTGAGACATGAGCTGAATACATAGATTAGATCATTGGATCGACGACTACTCCTCTGAGTATCGTCGATTCCAAAGACCAAGTGAAGTTTATATACAGAATGCCGAAGCTATGCCTTATGGAATGGACAGTTGGTAATGACCGAATGTGTCCTACTTGTGAGTGCAGCATTCACACTATGAGCCCTTTAACCGCTGACGTATCCTCGGCCTTATTCTCTCTTGTGAGAGAGTTACAGGTAGTTATGAAATGTTTACAAGCTCTGGTGGTCGTCTGTCGCAGTCACCAGTCTGCTGACTGTAGACTTTCAACTCGCCGACGCCGCGTCTGCTGACTACACTTCTAAAAGCGGAAGTTTATATAGAGAATCTGCTGAAGCTATGCCGTATGGAATGGACAGTTGGTAACGACCGAATGTGTCCTACTTGTGAGTGCAGCATCCACACTATGAGCCCTTTAACCGCTGACGTATCCTCGGTCTTATTCTCTCTTGTGAGAAGTTACAGGTAGTTATGAAATGTTTACAAGCTCTGGTGGTCGTCTGTCGCAGTCATCAGTCTGCTGACTGTAGACTTTCAACTCGCCGACGCAGCGTCTGCTGTCGTCACGAGGTACTGGCGTCGCTTTTACGACGGAGGTGATGACCTGCTTCCGGCCGGCCGCGGTGGCCGAGGTGACTGAGGCGCTCCAGTCACGGTCAGCACAGCCACTACGGTCGGGGGTTCGAATCCCCCCTCGGGCATGGATATTTGTGCCGTCCTAGTTCGTAAGTAGTTCATAAGTAGTTTGTAAGTTTAGGGACTGATAGCCCCGTAGTTAAGTCCCATAGACTTTACAAACATTTGAACATTTGAACCTGCTTCCGCCTAGCTTGGCTGACAATCGCTTGAGCATTCTAAATTTTAACATGTTTCCCTGTCACAATTTTGTGCTGTAACAGTATGTACAAGAATTAAGAGGTAACAATATGGCATTAATAACAAGAATGAAATGCTCGGATTGTAAGGGTAATAAGACACGGACGCTGTCACTCGCCCCTATTCTTCAATACATATATCAGTGAAGCAGTGATGAAAAGGAAGAAATGTTCGAGAGTGGTACCAAAATTCTGAGCGAAAGGTTATCGATGATAACATTCGATGATGACATTTGTGAACGAGAATTACGAGATTTGTTGGATGTAATGAATATTCTAAAGAAAATAGAATATGCATTGATACTAAACCTCAAAAAGACAAAAATGATTAGAAGTTACAGAAATGTAATAGCGAGAACATTACAAAAAAATAAATAAGTGATGAACACATCATACGTAAAGTTACAGGATTCTGCTACCTTTGAAGTAAAATAACCCATGATGGATGAAGCAAGGAGGACATAAACAGCAGCCTGGCACAAGCAAAAAAGGCATTTTTTAGAAGAGAATTCTACTGGTATCAAATATAGGTCTTAATGTGGAGAAGAAGTTCTTGATAATGTACATTTGGAGCACAGATTTGTATGGAAGTGAAACACACAGTGCATAAACCAGGACAAAGGAAAATCTGAAGCATTTGATGTCATTATACATACGAATTAGGTGAACTGAAAGAGAAAGTTCACCACAGAACCGGCGAAGGACGAAACTTATGTAACTTAGGACTTGTATTAAGGCATCAGGGAATAACCCCATAGAAGTAGAGGGACCTGCAAAAGGAAACCTGTCAGGATGAGATGGACTGGAATACATATAGCAAATAACTGAGGACATAGGTGCATGTGCTACTTGGTGTAGAGGAGAAACTCCTTGAGAGCCACTGAAACCAGTCATAAGACTAATGACTCAAATAAATAAAATTAATAAGTAATATAGTTAATCATTTTCCTTTGGCGAGGATCCAGTCACCAAGAATTTTTTTAAATGAAATTACCGCCGTTTGATTGCTTTGATTAATATTATTATTATACAATCATGATTTCAACCGTCTAGGCATCTTCAGTAGTGTTAAAGTTGAAAATTATCTTATACACCAAACTGCATATCATCATCTCTTCAATGTACGTAAAACCAAACGTTAATTTATGTGAGGATTATCAGTTAATTTTAATTAATAATGATTAATAATTGTTACACGAATATAATGACTAGACTGCTTCCTTTTTATATATTTGAATATTCAAATATGTTGTGAGATTACCGCCTAATAGAAATACCGGTAATCAATAGCATTTGATAATTAAACAGTATGAAGTTCACTGCAAACATTGACCATGCCAATGTACTAAATGTTACACAATTTTAATCTTATTAATTATGGTAGCAATGTATGTACACAGTTGGGTGACAACATTTATAGTTAGGCCATAGGAAGAAATTCTCCACGTTGAGATTTGCTGTGTGCTTGTAGCTGACGGGAGGCCAGCGAGCAGGCCGACGTTGGTGGCTTGTTCCAACTTAGGATTTTCCAGTTCGTTTCCGGTGAGGGGAGAGAGGGACAATGGCGAGTGCCAGGCACAGTGCAATGCACAAATATTGTAATAATACTGGCATTTGAAGTAATACGATGCAGTTAGGAACCTTTAAAGCCCTCATTACAAAATAGCCTGTTGATAAATAAACAATACATTAGCTGATATAGTCACATCTAACGTAATATGTTTAATTGACAATGAAAAGTATTAAATTACCAATGAAGACAAGACAGTTACACAACTAGCGTGGCAATGTTTGTTTATAAAAATAATATATTAACTATTTCTCATTTTATTTTCAATTAATCTTTTGTATTTTATCTTGAAGTATTCAGTTAAATCACTTATCTGTGGTATAAGAAATTGCACGATTATGATAAACAGTACAAAGGATGTTTATACTAATATAAAAACGTAAGAAAATATTTGTTTAATGTGTAGTGTAATTATTTTGATTTTAAGTAAAGTTTTAGAAATGTATTGGCTGAGCGCTGTACGTCGGCAAATCGGTTACAACAGCTCACATGGGGAAGTTGATGACATAGGGGAAAAAAAACCCGGCAGTTGCGTTTCGGCGCGCGCGCGAGGGCAGGAAGTGACGAGACACGAGCACGTGGTGTAGCTGGCCGGGCAGCGTCGCTCAGCAGTCAGTCGGCATGTGGACCTCGAGGTGGAGGTTATAGATTGGTGTGTGGCAATCGCCACGTGTGGGTGCTCGTCGTAGACTGCACCAAGTGGAATCGAGTGCTACTGTGTGTTTGTGAATATTTAGCCGGTGGAACAAGGTGTGCATCACATTGAATTAAAGTGACTGATTTGTTAATGTAACACGTGTCGTCGCATAGGCATGAACATAAACGGTGTTTGAGACAGCCACGTGGTGTGAAAACAATTCGCGACAAATATTCATTTTGTCTGGGGGCTCACGAGCTATAACTTTATTTGGTAAATGTGTCGACGTACAGACGTATCAGCCACAGGGTTCAAATATTGTGAAATAAACAACATAAAGTGAACTTTCACGTGTTTTCAAAAATAGTAGTTAGTACACCCTTTTCTCTCATGAACTTGATTTTATTATGTATTTGTTTTGTTAATCATATGCAGGGAAGGAAAGCTGCGGACGTCTGATGTCATCCCCTAGAAATCGAGTCAAACATTCGCAATCGCAGTTCCAGTGTTTTGCATGTTTAGGAATTTGGTTCACAGCTGGTGGTTGTGAGTTTTGAAAATTAAACTTTCTCTATTTTAAACTCTCACCCGACCTTCACCCTCGCAATGTGTATATTTGGTTTCCATCACATGCTCACCGTCAGCCGTCCTGTCGAAGATACATGAATCAATACGGAATGGATGTTATATAATCTATAGCTTATGCTTTGGAAATGTGCATGTGGCAAAGTTTTATCGTATACCTATCGTATTTTAGCACATTTATTTATTATTTTCATCTGGAAGATCGTGCTTAATTAATCAGTGATACATTTTGTTGTTTAAAATGTCAAATATATCAAAGATACTGATTTCTGTGTATTTTCTCTTTGGAGTTGCAATCTTTACGTTTTTCTTTTGCCTATTGTGAAAATATATCAAATATAGCCAATAAAGTGTAAAATAAGTAAAATTTATTAGTGTGAAATTAATTGTATTTAGTTGCATGTCTGTACCATCTTTGTATGGGCATATTGGTAAATTTTGATAAAATGTTTTTCTTTAAGTGAGTTTATTAGTTAAGGATAATATTCGGATCATTTTCCGTGGACTAAAAGTTTTAATTCTTCCAAAATGTTTAGATATTTGCCTTTATCAGCAATGTATAGGACTGACATGCATTGAAATATGCCTTCAGCAAAACACTGCTATTTTATTTTTATACACGTTTCGTTACAGTGTACCATCTTCAGTGGCTATTTTTATTGCTTGTTTTATATGTTGAAGTGCTTTTAGTTTTCCTACGCTCACTGGAGCACGTTATCATGATTTCATAAGGAATACTCTACCTGTGCTGCTAGAACATGTGCCTTTACAAGTACGACACAACATGTGGTTCATGCACGATTGAGCTCCTGCACATTTCCGTCGAAGTGTTCGTTCGCTTCTCAACAACAAATTCGGTGACCGATGGATTGGTAGCGGCGGACCAATTCCATGGCCTCCACGCTCTCCTGACCTCAAACCTCTTGACTTTCATTTATGGGGGCATTTTTAAGCTCTTATTTACGCAAACCCGGTACCAACTGTAGAGACTCTTCGTGCTCGTATTGTGGACGCATCAGCTGCATCAGGGATTCCATGCGACGGAGGGTGGATGCATATATCCTCGCTAACGGAGGACATTTTAAACATTTCCTGTAACAAAGTGTTTGAAGGGCCACTGGTACGTTCTGTTGCTGTGTGTTTCCATTCCATGATTAATGTGATTTGAAGAAAAGTAATAAAATGAGCTCTAACATGGAAATTAAGCGTTTCCGGACACATGTCCACATAACATTTTTTCTTTCTTTGTGTGTGAGAGATGTTTCCTGAAAGTATGGCCGTACCTTTTTGTAACACCCTGTATAAAAAGGAAGTCTAGTCATTAGATTCCTGTAATAATATCATTTATTATGTAAAGACTGCAAGGCATCTTGAATATTAAAACAATTTTAAACTTGAAAACAAATGAAAATGGCTATACGGCCATCTAATATAAAAAGCAGAGTGTCCGTATATTTGTACGTGTTGGATACAAATCTACAGTTTTGTTCCAATATCTATAAAATTTTGTACACGTAAGCTTCAATCCATGAGGACGATCGCCGTAAGTGTAATAATCACATAAGATATATAGTTCACGAGATATGACGTCATAAACAATTATATGCACGGAAAACTGCTGACATAAGCGACAATGCTGCTCATTTTCTCCTAAACCTCTGGACCGATTTCAATCAAATTTGGTACACATATTCCCTACGTGAGATAACATCTTCTGTAGGAGTACGAACCACATACGACACGTGGTTCAAGAGATATAACTCCATAAATGATAGGAGATGCAAGAAACTGCCATAATGCGATGAGACTTTATGAATACACTGTATGAGAATGACAGTACTTAGCGACTTGCAACAAACTATAAACATAATTTCAAACCTTTATTAAACTTTTTCTCGCTGGCAACCATAGTAAAATGATGAAAGGAAAAAAGTTTCTCGCTGACTACTTTTCCGCTTTTTATGGAGTAAAACTACGGCATTCGGTATGACGTTACAATTTATAATTATTACACTACAAATTGTAGCCACAGAAAATTTTATAGTAGGCAATGTACACACATTTCGTTGAATGTGCCTCCAAAATTGTACCACTGTGCGACCTGTAGTTCATGAGGTATGGGCACATAAAACAGTAACGTTCACAGAAAACCGCCCTATCACGCACCAAGTAGTAATCTATTACTTCTTTAACACCAATTGTATTCCCAAGAAATTTTACAGACATGTTGCACTTATACAAATGAATATATACCTGAAAAATTATACAATTGTAACACATATAATTGACTAAATGTGAGATCGTGCGAATTTTATATGTCATTTAGGTTTTGACTTCTATCTTTCTTTGTTTGAATAATGCTCTTAAAATTTTGTACATTATCCAAGACAGCGTTATTTCTTACATGTTCTCCGATAAAGATAACATGTTTTTAGAAAAAAGAAGATGGACAGAGAGAGAAGGGTAGGAGAGGTACTAACTCCAGACAGGAGTAAATAAATAAATACCCGGGCAAAGACGGGTTTTCACCTAGTTAAAATAATAAAACTAACGGAAACAGACGGCGGTAATCTCTATATATAAAAGGAAGTGTCCCGATTGACTGACTGACTCATCATCGCCCAGCCCAAACCACTGAAGATAGAAACTTGAAATTTGTGGAGGGTGTTGATCTTACTCTGTAGGCGTCATTTAAGAACCGATTTTTCGATATTCCGTCCGTAAGGGAGTGAAATAGGGGATGAAACGTAATTTTGAAAATACGTAGCTATTTAGGCAATTTTGAAGCTAGAACTACAAAATTTCGAATTTTAATTCAGGGTTCGAATTTAAAAGACACATGTTTCGGCATTTTTTGAAATTCAACAAATAAGGGGGTAAAATAGGTGACGCAAAAAATGGATTTTCAAAAATATGTTGCTGTTAACTCAAATTTTAAGCTACAACTACGAAACTTCGGATATGGAATCTTGGTCAGGATTAACAATCAATGATTTTTAGTATTTTTGGAAATTCAACAAGTAAGAGAGTTAAATAGAGGATCAAAAATTCTTTTTGACAACACGTTGCTATTGATACAATTTTGAAGCTAGAGCTGCAAAAATTGAAATTTGTATAGTTGGTTAGACGTTAAAAAATACGTGTTTCGGTATTTTTGGAAATTCAACCATCAAAGTGGTTAAATTGGAAAGGGGATGTTTTTCGAAAATCTGTTGCTATTTAGTCAATTTTGAATTAGTACTACAAATTTTCGGATTTGGATTTGGGCTTCAAATTTAAAAGACACGTGTTTCGGTATTTTTGGAAATTCAACAACTAAGGGGGTAAAAGAGGGGATTAAAAATTCTTTTCGAAAACATATTGTTGTCAAGACAATTTTGAAGCTGTAGGTACAAAAATTGGTATATGAATTGTTCGTTATGATTTAAAAAATACGTACTTCGGTATTTTTGGAAATTCAACGATCAAGGGGGTTAAATTGGAGAGGGGGTGTTTTTCGGAAATATGTTGCTATTTAGGCAATTTTGAAGTTGGAACTACATGTTTTCGGATTTGCATTCGGGGTTCAAATTTAAAAGACACGTGTTTCGGTATTTTTGGAAATTTGACCAATAAGGGGGTGAAATACGAGATGCAAAAATTGATTTTTAAAAATATGGTGCTGTTAACTCAAATCTCAAGCTATAACTACGAAACTTGAGATACGGATTCTTCATCAGGATTAAAAAGAAACAACTGGTGCAGACGAACCAGCCTACGCATGCGAAGCAGCGGGGGTTCAGCTAGTTTCATTATAAAGCTTAATAAAGCCTTGCAGTTATTAGCAGTTCAGATCTAACGCTTACTCAAAAATATCTGACCGTCGCGCAAAAGTGTTCACGACAAAAGCACTGTCAGGAAGCGCATAAGCATAATGTGGGTGGAATATGGCAGTCCTGTGCATGTTGTGTCGAGACTAGGCACTTATTAACAAAACCCCTAGGTGCGAAGCGCGACCGCGAGTACACTGGGCGGCATCGGACGTTCTCTCTCAGACAGGGCACTTCCCTGAGCGTCGGCTGCCGCAGTGCCGGGCAATAATTGCACTGGCGGTGTTGCGGCGTCGCCCCAGCAGTTTGCAGCACAATGGCCCGGATTCCTCGGCCGCCTCGCCTTTGAGCGTCATAACCGGCACCGCAAGTATGGCACAAGGCACGTGTCGAGCTTTAATCGCGACGGACTCTAGCTGCCGCCGCGCATTCCCAGCGCACATTAATTCTGATCTGCGGCGTACGTGCAAACTCGAATGTGCTGAGACACTGCACTAGCGTTAAAGCCCAACTTCGCGACTTCCACTACCTACATGTGGTATAATCTTCCTTACCTGCTAGTATACATTTAGACAAACAGTGGCTGAATTGTCCTGTATTCTTTTTTTAAATTTTATATTATTTACATATTGTACTCGAGGGTTCTTCTATTTTCTGGGTGAGGAAAGATATCAAGGAGAAATAACATTTGTATATGTATAATGTTATTTAATTAATTCTTTTTTTAAATTTGAGAAATATTAAGCAAAGTCAATAATCTGAAGAAATAATCACCTTCAGTTCTTATTTTCGTGCTTTCTATAATAAAAACCTTTTTGCATTTATTCCCCCAAACATGTTTCAGCACTTACGTGCTATTGTCAGCAGATTTTTTCCCTGTAAATTATGAAAACTGTTAATCCATATTACAGTTTTGGATGGATTCTATAAAAATTTGCCTAAAGTTGTAAAATAAAAAGAACTCGCCACAATCGTGATTTATTAATGTATAAAGCATTTCGAGCCACGAGGGCTCATCTTCAGGTGGCTCTTGAGCAATTTACATTAGTTTCAAGAAACGTGGAACTGACAAGAGCAAATATGGTAGGTAAAAACATGATACTTTACAAATATAAGTTTACATCATTAAGGAGGTTGAACAATTAACTCACTACTGACTGCTTTGTAGCACATAATAGCTATAAATAAACATCAATGCAGATACCTCTTGTTTTGTAACATTTTGTGAGAACTACTCAAAGTTTTACAACAACTATGAAAATATTCAACTTCTAGATTACAAACTTATTCTATGTAAATAAAGATGTTCTATCATATATAAATAAAGACTTTATTAATACGGATTTTATACATTCATCGCTATTATTTCATAACAGATTAGTAACAACTTTAATTATGGTTGTAGGTTTGTAACTAGTTGTAATACTAAGTATTTCTGTCATCAGGAAAAAAACAAAACTTTTGAACTCACCAGATGTAATTAGCACCATTGGCCGTTAATGTTTTATTTTAAAAAACCACAGATCGATTTCGATCACATAATGATCATCTTCAGTGTCCTTCCAACGAGCATATGCATGCCCTGAATGCAACTGCAACGGTAATTTGCAGTGTCAAAGTTTGAACCTTTGACACTGCAAATTACCGTTGCAGTTGCATTCAGGGCATGCATATGCTCGTTGGAAGGACACTGAAGATGATCATTATGTGATCGAAAGCGATCTGTGGTTTTTTAAAATAAAACATTAACGGCCAATGCTGCTAATTACATCTGGTGAGTTCATCATTGTGTGGTCGTGGAGCACCTCCAAGTAATGGAATCAAACCTCAAAAACTTTTGAAATTGCTGGAAACAGTGTCGCAGGTAAATTCTGTTTCTTCACTTATGTGGTTTCAGTAGATTTTTGTTTATTTAACTTTTTTTCTAACTGCTCAAGTAGACCAAGTTATTTGCAATTTACTTGTGTGTGGAGTAGTGTTACTTCATCTGTGTTTATTGAGATATATGTGGTTAGGTTTTTTGGGTTTGTCTGAAATAATTGAGTCTATAAGCATATTTGAGTTCTTTGTAGCATGTGTGTAATGTTCTTTGTAAAATTCAGGGCAATTGTTATATTGTAATTTATGTATCCCACTATCAACTGTTATTGGAGTGTGTTTCTCGCTGTGTGAGGTGTTTTCCCAGTTTGTTGTTAATGGAGAAATATAATGCAATATTGGTGTTCTGGAATAACATGATACTGGGCCTAAAGTATGGAATACTTGTAAATATTTGTGTTTTGTCAGTGGTTTTAATAATAGTGTTCTTCTTAATGATGTTGTATTGTGTGTTGAGAGTTTGTCGGTTGAATTTTCTGAGTATTCATCATTTGATGCGTTTCTTTTGATTGTACCAGTTTCATATTTTAGTGCTTCAGGTTTTGCTATATTTGACATAGACCTAATGCAACATATTTGCGTGTGTTTGCTTGCTGTAAAGAGTGGTGCATTGTGACATCAGTGTAGGTTTCTTTTCTGTATATGTAAAAATTATGTTATTGATGTTTATTCACAGTAAGTTGTTTTGTTTAAAACATTTATGACCTGGCTTCTTTCGTACTCGATAGTCAATTTTATTTTCCTATGAAGTGATTTGAATAATGTAAGAAGTTCAAGTTGATTAAAGGAAATATGAGTATGACATCATTACATCATTCAGTTCACAATACGCCAATCTTCACACCAATAAAATACACACAAATACGCTGCATGTACATCCGTGTTAAATGACACAGTAGCTTTAAAACCTGAAACCTTAAAAGAAGAAACTGATACCATTAAAGTAATTGCATCAAATAATGGGTACTCAGATTATGTCTATTGACATAATACCAATAAAAATACAAGATAACATCACTAACAAGAACACTACTACTATAACCACTACTATAACCACTATAACCATAACTTTCTTTATAAGTATTTCCTATATAGGCACATCATCAGAACAAAGCTTACATATTCACATACACCAATATTACAATAACTTTCTGCAGTAACAACAAACTAGGACACCATTTAGCAAACACTCCAATGACAGAACATAGTGGGATATATAAATTACAATGTAGCAGCTGCCCTTCATTTAAAGAGGTGCGTACTTTCATTGCGTGAGATGATTCTGGCAGATTTTTTATTATTATTTTAGATTAGTTAAGACTTGTTTTAACACATAACATTCAAAATCACAGAAAAATCGAACCATCAAGTACTTAAATAAAAGGAACTATTAGAAATCATACAGATGTAGAGATAGAGCGCAGGAGTAACAATCTGGATTCACAGTGGTTCAAATCGACCTATGGTTATCCAGATTTAGGTTTTCCGTGATTTCCCTAAATAACTCCAGGAAAAAGCCATAGTGATTTCTTTGAAAACGCACTGCCGGAATTCCTTCCCCATCTTTAAACAATCCGAGCTTCAGCTCCGTCTATAATAACAACTCTGTCGACGGGCCGTTAAACCCTAGCTTCCTTCCCATTCGTACAGTAATATTCATTCAAATTTAGTCCACGGAAACGTATGTGTGGTTCAATAGTCAGTACTGGAGCCAATATGTCCACATGGTTTTCAATAAAATCATTTGCTCCTCCAACTTCGTTCTGACGCAGCCAATGAAACCCGTTCTTGCTGCACACAGAAGCCCCGTACCTCGATGTGTGACAACGTACGATGGTCGCACTTCGGCCACTGGTGCACTGTGAACCGTTCGCCGCTGCTCTGTACTTCTGGTGACGGACGAGAAGTAGATACCGCATGTACTGCAGCACCTCTTTTGTAGATCACCACGTATACTTGGGCAGTAGAGTTCTCTTATAATGCCAGCAACTGTTGATCGACCGACACACAGCAACAGAACGTACCAGCGTGACTTCAAACACTTTGTTACAGGAAAAGTTCAAAATGTCCTCCGTTAGCGAGGATACAAGCATCCACCCTCCGTCGCATGGAATTCCTGATGCGCTGATGCAGCCCTAGAGAATGGCGTATTGTATCACAACCGTCCACAATACGAGCACGAAGAGTCTCTACATTTGGTACCGGGGTTGCGTAGAAAAGAGCTTTCAAATATCCCCAGAAATGAAAGTCAAGAGGGTTGAGGTTAGGAGAGCGTGGAGGCCATGGAATTGGTCCGCCTCTACCAATCCATCGGTCACCGAATCTGTTGTTGAGAAGCGTACGAACACGTCGACTGAAATGTGCAGGAGCTCCATCGTGCATGAACCACATGTTGTGTCGTACTTGTAAAGGCACATGTTCTAGCAGCACTGGTAGAGTATCCCGTATGAAATTATGACAACGTGCTCCAGTGAGCGTAGGTGAAAAACAAGATGCCCAATCAAGAAATCACCAACAATTGCTGCCCAAACGTTCACAGAAAATCTATGTTGATGACGTGATTGCACAATTGCGTGCGGATTCTCGTCAGCTCACTCATGTTGATTGTGAAAATTTACAATGTGGTCACGTTAGAATAAAGCCATTTAAAGATAAATACTAAAATGAGCTCTAACATGGAAATTAAGCGTTTCCGGACACATGTCCACATAACATATTTTCTTTCTTTGTGTGTGAGGAATGTTTCCTGAAAGTTTGGCCGTACCTTTTTGTAACACCCTGTATACCATTCATAAGATAAAAATGCGCATGATTTTATACGTTACAGTAAAGACAACAATGCAGCACAACATACATAAGAAATATCATGAACAAGTGGCATTTTACACGAATAATACAGTTCAAAGTGGGTACCGGATCTCGATATATACCGTGTAAGGTACAAATAATTCAAAATCTTGACTGGTCGTAGAAAAATTTCATAAAATAACCTGTTAAATTATATCATTCTAAGCAGCAAGTCTGTAACACTTTTATTCATGATCTTTTAGAGATAAAAGTACAGAAGATGTGGAAGAGTAAGAAAGATTTATTTAAATTATGTCAATAACTGAGGAATGATGGTGACTGTATGTGTGTCATAACCAGGAGTCATTCCTTGAAGTAGTGCTACAGCAAAGAATATCCATCATAAATGCGCGTGGGAAGAACGTTCGTACGGCCGTACACGAGCGGCCTGGCCTGGGTTTGTATTCTCGCAGCGTGAGTGGCGCCCGGGTGGCCAACACTGTTGCTGCCGCGCGTGTTGCAGTTGAATTCCAACAAAAACGTACCTGTAAAGAAAATATCGTTTGACAAATAAACCAGGGTCTACTGTGTTATTGTGTGGTGGTTTCATAACCACGATAATTATTATTGTGTCAAATTAAGCCATACAATAGACGTCAAACATATTTTACTTATATAAATATACCATTATGCTGGCTATTGTTTATTGTATTGCGATGGATTCATTACAGCTAAAATGCCGTCTTCAGACAATCTGCGAAATATACTTTTTTTTTATTTAACATTTATAGTTTTGCTTTTATGTTGAAACGTTTTTAGTGATAGGCCTGTTTCTCGATACAAAAATTTCGTATTTACGTCTATATCACATCAGTGGGCAATGTCACGCAGTCATATAACTAAGATGAACTTTGGTTTCAAACTTCCGTAATATTTTAGTTGACGTTTTCTTAACGCATGTAACAGATTGCTGTTTTGATAGTTGGCCAAATATGTTGTATGGCTACAGTTTCTATTGTAATTTTTGTTATCATAGATAATAGTAGACCGGGTAAATAGTAGAACCAAAGAAGTTAGAATATAACCTCCTTCAGTAGAATAGCTATACAAAGGGCGTAGTAACAAGATAGAATCACAGTCTAAAATATACAGTCGCGACACTCACTGCTGTGAAAGTTGTTACCAACTGACACAGTTGCAACGACACTAGCGCTCCCGGCGGTGGGCAAGCCGACGTAGGAGAGAGGTTTGTTTATAAATAGTTTTGTACGTATTTAAACAAATAGTTAGTATAATTTTGTGTTACAAGGATTATTAAAATATCAATTGATGTACATAATATGGAAATTTATGTAAAAACAGCCGAATTTAATCGATTCCGTGGTATAAAGGACAATTTCATCATCAACAAATACTTACTAATATTTGTATATTCGCAGCTTATTCCGCTCAAAGTAAGTAGAAAATAAACATAACACAAAGGTCTTTTATTAATATGACAGGCTGTTTTTGACATGTTTCAATGCAGTGTGGAGGCTCATCATTCGCCCATTTTTACACCTCATTAGTCTTTCTTATACGCGATTATTCTTTTGGGTGTAATTACTTCATCTTGATAAGCCAATGTTTTGAATATTGTAGCCGTCTGTGGTTCATATGTAGCAACAATTGTGGAATTGGGCTCTTCTTTGTTGTAAAACAGTTTGATTGGATTTGTCGTTTTATTACCGCGTCTGTGACGTTTCTCCTTCAGCTGGTTGGTCAATGATGCTATATGATTAAAGTTGCTGCTTCGACCATACATAATAGAAGATTTCACTTTCTTGACACCATCTCCATAGAAAAGCACGTGACTTGTGGCAAAACATCGGTCGTGTCCAGCTGTGCTTGTAATTATACAGAGCTTCTTCTGAATTCAAATAATATTAAATTTCACGTGTAGGTATTACTAGTTTAAAATAATTTCATTTCTTGAAAACTGCTGTACTGTTATTCATTAAAATTTCCGGGGTATTATGCCGTGGTCTTGTGGATTTCTTCTGTTATTCATTTCCACAAAATGTTTGCCAACAGCCACGTATTTCTATCTAGCTACCACGTCCTGTGTATAGCTGCGTATAGTGTTGTACTGTTTGCCTCAGTCTACTATTATCTATGGACGAAGTCGCAGAGTTGTTATGACATGTTTCGTTACTGTTTACAGATGTATGGATGATCTTTGAAGTCGATATATGTGTAAGGTATGTGTGTGGGTGCCTGTATTTATCCGCTACCTTTGGTCAGTAAATCAGTAAAGTTATCTAGAGCTGTGAGAGTAACGAAAAGATATGTATTCGTATGTACCCGTTACTAAAAGAAACAGTACTCGATACAAACGTTTCGTTACTCGTTATTCTCGTTACCAGTGCCACCTAGAAATATGTCCGATACACTATGAAACCGTGAAATGTTAATAGTAATACTACTTTGACCTTTAAATTTGCCGTGGAGGTTCGAGTCCTCCCTGGGGCATGGGTGTGTGTTGTCCTTAGGTTAGGTTAGTTTAAGTAGTTTGTAAGCTACGGACTGATGACCACGCAGTTTGGTCCGATAGATTTACAGACATTTATTTATTTTAAATTTGCAAAGTATATAATGTAAGAGTGCTTCTTGTGGCAATTATACTACTGAGTAATGGATCAGACAGTAAATTTCTCTCGTGATTAAAATTCAATTATCACAATTTGATCAAAATCGTCGAGACCCAACCGCAACCTCCATTTCAAGTACTGTTCTCGCACTATACTTATGGGCGAGAAGTGTAATCCAAAATGTTTAATACCAAAAACAACCATCTAATATCGTAGAGCTATGCAATACGCACTTAAAATTCGTCTCATATCTCCATATAAATTACTCATCTAATAATAAATCGTATCATAGAATATATATGCATTCTCCAAACAGGTTTTCGTTACAGAGTTGGTATACATACGGTAGATGGGAATAACGAAATGTACTCTTCAGTAAGTTTGTATTGATACGGTAGATGTGAGTAACGAAATATATTTATGAGTAACGATACAGTACTTCGAATCAGCCAAAATATTCGTTACACGGTACCGAATACACACAGTTTCCTACAGCTCTATATTTAACTTTAAAATTTTATGTTTTAAATCAAGTTGTTCGTTTAAAATGTCATCAGGGTGATGTGTTGTGTGCATATATATTTCTATCCCTTCAAGAATGTTCATTACAGGACAATTAGGGATTTTGAGTAAAATTTTCAATGCCACATGTATTTGTCCTGCGCTGTGATTATCGTTTTTAAGGTGGCTGAAAAATATGGATCGGTTGTTATCGCTTAATCTCGTATGCTCATAGTATCTGATGCTGAAAGTTTGCCCCATTTGTCCCATATAAAATTTGTTGCAGTCTTGACATTCGATTTTGTATATGCCTAGATTTGTGTAAATTGGTAATTTTCTTTTACTGGAGTGACGTCTATGGGGGATATTGTTGTTAGTTCTAAATGTAAATCGGATACTTGTGTTTGTCATTAATGTGCTTAATTTGTTTTTTTTATAATGTTCCTAAATATGTTATTGGTAAATATGTAGATTTAGTTTTTTCTGCTGTTTGTCGAGATAATTTTATATCCTTGAGGATTTTTGGTTGTGTAGATTTTTTTTTTCGTATATTTGCAGTACAATGACTAGTTTGAAACCATTTTGTGGTGCTACATATCTTAATGTATTAATTTCCATTTGTATAGCAGCTTCATGTAATGGTAAATTTTGTAATCAGTTGATCAAGATATGAAAGTATGCATGCTTGTGAGCTCTTTGGTGGCATGAGTTAGCATGTATTATACTGTCAGTTGTTGTTTTTCTTCTTTATATTTCTAAAACGTGTGAATTATTGTTGTTAATATAACCAAAAACGTGAAAAATATCAGCACATTGGTATAATTATATAACATCTTTAAGAGAAATTTTCTGTGCTGCAGGCCCATTGGACAGAACTTTTTTTTTCTACTTAATTTAACCCAGTTATCTCTGTTTAACAACGTTTCTTGTGGAAAAAAAATGAGATTCGCCAAGACTCCAACTACTCCAAGTCAGATTTGCTAACAAAACAAATACTTAGCATTACAACTAGTTGTCACCCTACAGCCATAATTAACATTTTTTATAAATCTCTTATGGAATAATATCGATGTGTAAATCAATAATGTATAAACAATAACAAAATACTGTGGTTAAAAAATTCTTTTGAAATGGTATTGTCATCATTCAACACTAATTGTTGAAAACTGTACATCTTATACAGAATCTGACAGTGAAAATTGTGAATCTGTTGTGCAAAAGATAACAGAGTCAACTAAGGCCTCTTCTCAGCGGAAATGTTAATACAGTTGCTCTACAGATACATTCATGTATTTGATAATAAACTTGGCATTATAAAAGCATAGCAGTACTATACGCAGGTAAAACGTCATGAAACATTTTGCAAACCGACATTATCCATTTCTTGGTTCAAGAGAGAGACTGTCAAAGCAGACATTGGCAGAGATTGAATCCTCAGTTTCAATATACTCCAGTCCTCTTCTCGCGCTTTCCAAGCCAGATAACTCTGTTCTACTTGTGCTAGATGCACGTGAGATCAATAAAATAATGATTCCTGTAAGAACCCGACATGAAAACTTAGAAGAACAGCTTCAAAGATTCTTTCGCGTGAAGTGTTTAGCTTTGATTTACGATCTTCGTACTGGCAAGTCTCTACTTCCCCACAGTCGCGAAATACACCGCATTCATTTATGGAGGACGTTGCTGTTAATTAGAGTACGTCCGTTGGCCTGAATTTGAGTTGCCCTGGACACAGGTTTTGGATCTGAAATTCTCGATCAAATCACAGTGTACTTAGATGACATCTTGGTAGCCACATCTACGTGGAGTGACCACAATGACTTATGAGAAGAAATTTTAAAGTGTCTTTTCGAGTGACAGCTCAAATTTAATGGTTATATCATCTCGCCCACGGGTATCGTCACCGATCCTGACAAAATCAAAGTTATATATCTATATATAAAACCTGATCGATTGCTGATTAATAAAAGAACTTAATACGACAATTGTTATACATATTCGTGATGGGACGGTGGGCGTGAAGGGGAGCAGGAGGAGGCTGGCGCCCAATCAAAATGTTTCTCCACGTGTAAGAGAGACTACATCCATTCCTCTGTACGCTCATATTTTGTTGATTAGGCGACTGTGCAGAACGGTGTTCAGTAATTTATTCTAAGTTTCTTAAATAATAGGGTTCCGAAACATGAATATTCCGCAGAGATATGACTGTCGCATATCGCAATGAATTTATGTTGAGAGTTCATTTATCAGCACCACATATCCTTTCAATACTGGATCCAGACACGATTTTCTCGTTAACGAAGAGCCTATTCATAAATGTGGATGAAAGACTAAACTAAAAGCTACTTATTGGCGCTCATTAGAAAGCAATTACGCAAATGACAAGCTCTCATGAAAGAGGAAGATTGATTAAGTCAGCAATGGTGATTTAATAACGCAAAAACTATTGATGGTTTTCATTCAGAAATGCACGTGTTGGAATTCAATCTACTTCAGTTGTGCCCCAGGGGAGTGTGATAGTACCGCTATTATTTTCTATCTATATAAATGACCTGATGGACAAAGTAAGTTGTAATTTGCGGCTTTAACTGACTGTAATGGCATACAGGCTAGTTGGTGTGAAGAATGGCAGCTAGCTCTCAATGTAGAAGAATGTAAGGTGATGTGCATGGGTAGGAAAAACAATCCCATAATGTTCGAATACAGCAGTAGTAGTGAGCTTCTTGATGCTGTCGCGTCGTTCAAATATCTTGGCGTAATATTGCAGAGCGATATGAAATGGAACGAACATGTAAGGACAGTTGTGAGTAAGGCGGACAGCCGACTTCCGTTTACTGGGAGAATTTTGGGAAGAAGTACTTCATCTGTAAAGGAGACCGCGTACAAAAGCTTGTACGACCACGTCTTGCGTATTTCTCAAGTGTTTGGGTACCGCAGCAGATCAGTTTAAAGGAAGACATAGAAGCAGTTCAGAGGCGAGCAGCTAGTTTTGTTACTGGTAGGTTCCACCAATCTGCAGGTGTCACGGAAATGCTCCGGCAACTCAATTGGAGATCACTGTAGGAAAGACGACGTTCTTTTCGTGAATTTCTGTTGAGGAAATTTAGAGGGCCGGAATTTAAAGCTGAGTGTAGTACGATCTTGCTGCCGCCTACTTATACTTCGCGTAGTGATCACAAAGACAAGATAAGATAAATTAGGGCTCGTAGGAGGCACATAGGCATTCTTTTTTCCCTCGTTCTATTTGGAAGTGGAATAGGAAAGGAAATGCCTAGTAGTGGTACAGTGTACCCTCTGCCGCGCACCCTACGGTGGATTGCGGAGTATGTATGTAGATGTAGATGTAGCTGTCCTTCTAGCTACAAATGTGTTAACAGACTCTTTTCAGTGATGGAGAGATATATTGCAGGTCTAGCTGTGAAACTGAAGCAGGGGAAAGTGGGATTGGTAACTACAAGTTCCTACTGATTTAATCTTCTCAGTTCTGTTTTAACGACAGCTTCTTTTATAGAAAAATTAACTTTAGGATTTCAGGAAAAACGGCAAACAGTCTCAAACGTTGTGCTCAGCGGCCAGAAATCGCGATCATGTGGGAATGAGTTATTCCTTGTGGCACTGTATGTAAGATCTTTCTCTCATGAAGGCTGTTGGCGACGATTTAAGTTGTGTAATTATCTGTTCTAAGTGCCTGCCTGCGGATCAAGATCGTCATTACCTTTCCTCAAATCAAATTTCAAAAAAATAATGACAACAACAACAACAAAATAAATGAAAAAGAACATCACAGCACAAAAAGAAAGAACTCTACAGCACGAAAAGTAAGTTAGGCGCTAAATAGCCACATATATACGTATATTGTAATAGCCAGACAAAAGAGGAGCAAATAGAAATAAAACAATTCGTGTTTGGAAATGAAACATTTTGTTGTGTATTACAAGCTTTAAAGCATGCTATTGCACACTTATAATAATAAACTCTGCTACTGACTTCATGTAAATAAATGAAGGTCTGAAAATTCGACCTATTCGTTAAACATTCGCTATAGACCTAAAATTCTATAAACATATTGTAAATGAACATCTCGAAGATACATGAAAACTCTTTATTACCTTATTAAAATTGATGTAAACAAATATTTGTGCACTTGGAACTCCAAAAAGAGTCGTACTGCACCGCAATAGCGTTGGAAGTTATCGTTGTTGATGTGGTGGCTTCTTAAGTTCTGGAGGTGTGTAGATGTGAGCGCCCTGGGAGGAGATAGGCAATCCCCCACTTTCGCCTGTTGTGCGGGCCCTCTAATAGGTTCGGGGCCGTGACCACATAGATGAAGACAAAGTGCCTCACCAAACACGTACCTGCAACAGCTAACAGTACGTGCTAGAAAAGAACTAGTGATTGTGTCGTCAAATTACCTATAAAATTGTGTAAAGGAAATTGTCGGTAAAGGTGCTTACCAGAGGAAAAAAGAGAAGAAGCTTCAGTAAAGGTTATATCTCTCTGCAAGGTTTCTACAGTTGCCGCTACCTGTCGCATCCGCTTCCATCGATTACGGTCGTTTCGGTCTCCTTCATTAAAATCTCTCGCCACCATTGCTTCGGTGACGTCATCATTCCAATACCTCGCAGGTCTACCACGCCTTCTTCTTTAGAGGCCATTGCCGTGTTCGTTTTGATCATCTTGTGTCTGGGCTACATTGTGACTATACCGGAGTAGACGCTCTCTATTCAGTTTAGAATCGTGTTTTCCATTGTCATAATCTCTCTGATCGTGTTGTTTATAGCATGATCAAGCTTGGAAATCCTTCTCGACTGCCAGTAAACATTCTTTTTGTTTGTGTTAGTTCCCACTAATCTGCACCTTACGTGGTGAAACTTTCAGAAATTGTATGGTAGATAATACGTTTTATTGTTTTTATTGTTTGTATCACCCATACTTCTACTGTTGGATGATATTGTCTCTCCCAAGTACTTAGTTACGAAACTATGGCAGCAACGAGTTGTATGTAATTAACAGTATTTTCTCCCACTTTCAAATATTCTGTTTTACATACACTTATGACAAGACCCCATTTTCCGTACTATTTTAATTTGCGGAACATATAAATAGCATCTTCCTTATTCCCAGCTACTAGCACCTGGTCGTCAGCAAAAAATAATCATCTACGGGAATACCATTCCTCCGCATTTCCTTTTCCAGGATTTCAGGGCCTCCTCCGTATATGCCTTAAACAACGTAGGGGCAAATGTGCATCCCTGGCGTAATCTCTTTATTACCTCAAACTCATGAGATAGGTGACAACCAATTTTTTCCGTTGCCGTACAGCCACTGTAATATTGTCTTACAGCTGTCACATAGCTTGGTGACACGACTTTATTGATCAGACTTGCCCACAATTTGTTTTGTGGATTGTGTCATAATCTTTCTGGAGGACTATAAAAACAAGATGGGTTCAAATGTTCAAATGTTTGTAGAGTTTATGGGACTTAACTACGGGGTCATCAGTCCCTAACAAGATGGGGGACAATGCCTCTTGTTGTCCTTTTCTTTGCAGGGCTTTTGAGGGTTAATACTCCATCAATATATGAACGACGTGATCTGAATCCATTTTGTTCTTCCAATTCAGTTATCCTCTGTTTTGGGATACGTCCAAAGATTTTCACCATGGATGGCATTAAAAGTAATTATTCATTTATGTATACAAAAATTTACCAGCTGAAAACTGTTCCTGTCAAAGCACGAAAAGACAAATATATTCCTGTTTAAAAGACTTGATGGAGAAGGGAGGAACCAGCTGCATCAGTCGATATTCCGCTTTCCGCGCTTTTTTGTGCTTAAAGCAAATAGCTAAGAGCGGTGGTAGAACAGACATGACACAATTCCAATGGATGAGAAATAGAGAGCAGACAGTTATGTTGAGTGAGAGAGACAGTAGCAATAAAAAAGGTAGTTGTAGTGGGAGCAAAGAGACAGGCAACAGTGGAATGAGAAATAGACATGAGTATAGACAATACATTACTTTCTACGATCTGGATCAGCCAGGCCGAAGAAACTTCAACAACAAAAATTTGTCCATTATGCCTCATTCCTTACATCAGACCTTTCTATGAGGCTCTTAAGCAACAACACTTTTGCCTTTCTTGTGCTCCTATAGGAACAGTTTTCAGCTAATTGCCTTCTTTTCCTCGCAGCAGCAAGTTGACTGTTTATGAAATACATTTTCTGTGTATCAGTAGATACACAGAACGTAATATCACAATTATGTACATAGTATTCTCAATAACAACACAAAAGTCTGTCATTTATACAGAGAAGATAACAGACTGTCTCTAACAGAATGGTTTTCTTAAAATGGAGTCATTACTATTTCGGAACAGCTCTTCTATTACACATGAAACCAATGTCTTGAGAATGCAGTGCGATATTTGTTTTAAATTTAAAAAAAATTAAAGACTACTATTTCCTCTCAATCCCATGCCTTGTTTTTTATGTGAGAAAATAAACCGTAGGAAAAGTCTGTGAATTGTGATTTGACCTCTGCAAACTCCTTAAATATGTTGCAATAATTTACTCACTCTGATTGTGCTCTGTAATACTGCGTATAACGAAACCAAAATCAAACCTTCATAAAGAGGAGTTGTGCAAATTGCAAATTTTTGCGTGAAGTAGATTTCTCAAAATCGGATAGTAAGTTTCATAGCTACCGGAATACAATCTCTCGGCACTTTTGGTAATCAAATATCATGATTTTTTGGTGCACCTTCTTACCAAAAAATATTTTTGAAAACAGAAAAATAGTATTTCTAGACACATGTCTAAGCCGCACACAGTTAGAAATCGGGCCATTTACTATGGTTATTTACTTAGATATTTGCTGCCCGCGGAAGGCTTTCGACATTGTACCTCACAAGCGTCTTCTAATCAAACTGCATGCTTATGGAATATCGCATAAATTGTGTGACTGGATTCGTGATTTCCTGTGAGAAAGGACACAGTCAGTTGTAATCGACGGAATGTCATCGAGTAGATCTGACGGGACATGTGCTTTCCCTAGGGAACTGCTATAGGCTATTATTCCTTATTTTTATAAACTATTTAGGAGACAATCTGAGTAGCTCTCTTAGGTTGTGTGCTGTCACTTTTCGGTTAGTAAAGTCACCAGAAGATCAAAAGGAAAGCATTTTCACACGCGACCTTTTCGAACATATTAATACTGTGTACTGTCTCACTTTCCTTCTAATAAGACTCGTTATTTATCGTTAAAAATGTTGGTCACCTAAATACCCACTGTCGTTATTCATATAAGTGCTGAAACGGTAACAGACGTGACTCAGACAATTGTCTCCCATCGAGCCAATGGATTAAAACCAGAAAGGTTTTTCGTTGTTTTATTCCACTGAAAAACTCGATTAAATGTGAAAAAATTCACAAAAAAAATAGATTGTTAAAGTCAGGCTGTCGTCTCATCACTGCTTGTTGTACTCTGCTGTACTTTTTGAAGAGAGAAATTTCGAGAACTGGCAGTCAAAATATTTGTATTTTTAAAAAAGTCGTTTAGGACTTAACGTTTTCTTTTTACTGTTGTCTTAGTTAAGACTTTCGGATTTTTGTACTTCTTAGAATAAAAGTTCATCCACGTCCTCTGTTCACTAGCTAAAGTTAAAGTATGTGCTTTTTAGATTTCATTTTTAATAATAGTAAACGTTATGTTTCTAATTACTGTTTCTTCTTTACACCTTACCCTAAAACATTTATGGAACCCCGACAGCTAATAGTCAATTTTTGCCCAGTAAACATCACAGCCATGGATATGAAAAAAGAGTATGTCGTGCTTCTATTGTTCGGTTGAAACCATTATCCTCAGCTATTTAATTAGTAACTACGCCATACAGGTATAAAATTAATTATTAGCTGGCACAACTTTGCATAAACGCACGAACTTCCATGCGATATTCGCTGATTGGCTATAATTTTACGATAGTAATTCCGCAACAGTGGCTTTCCTAGCTAACTGGGAAGCTTTTCTCGAAACATCGCCACGTACTGCTTTCCTTTTTTTCACCTATGAACATTGAAGTAAACGTAGAAATCTCTATAAGAAAACAGTCAATCTAGTAGATTCTTTCGGAAGCTGGGTTATAATTGAATAACATTACTAATTACATCAGAAATAAATTTTTGAATATCATTTTTCTTCCATGATTCATTATTATTTACTATGTCAATGAGCTGCGTAGGAAACATATCTTTATTACGTACCAGCGTTAGTTTGTATTTTTTCCATTCTTCTGTTATTCTATCCCCTTCTTCGCCCTATGTCTACGCCTTCCGTCCCACCCCGTCCATTCCAGTTTTACGTACTTCCAATACGATGTCAGGGACGACCATCAACTTGAATATGGTAATATCTGTATCATAATTCTGTCAAATTTCATTTTATATCTGCGACATCACATAAAACGCATCTTTTAAATAAATATATTAAGAATTATATTATTTCAGTTTATAACTCATCCCAATCCCTGTCATATCTCTAAGTAACTACAGAGGAGAATTAGGAAACTATCCCAGAAATATGATGCTAATAGTTTTAGAAGTAAAGAGGTAATAAATCACAATTTGATGCACGTAGGGGCGTTTTGCATAGCCATATTGTTTACGACAATGTATCTCATCAATTATTTGTCGTAATATGGAATAATTTTGAAGATAATTTCAGTGGTATACGTGCACACTCTTTTTAAAATTCCCCGTGATAACAATACGAAGCGTAGAAGTAATAAATTGTTACACCATGCCGCATAGTGTAATTTTAGTGAATACGTAGTGTAGATGTAATAAACTGTTATGTCATGCCGCATAGCGTAATTTTAGTTTAGGAACAGCAGAAAATTAGTTAGCAATGAACTTTTCCCTTCCATTTTTTGCGAAAAAAGTATCGTAAAGGTTTAATGTTTGTTGCAAAGCGCTAAGTGATCTCTTTCTGAAATAGTGTGTCAATAAATTTTCGATATTCACGTAGCTTAAAGTTTGACGGAGAGTTTTTGGGTTGGGTTGTGTGTTTGGGATAGGAGGACTAAATTACTGAGGTTATCAGTCCTCCGGTGGGGAGGGGAAGGAGTGAGGATAGGAAAGGTGGGGGTGGGGAAAGGAAATGCAGTCCGGGAAGTAAAGAAGGAAGGAAGACTGCATTAGCTCGGGGCCCCGTGCTCGCCACGCACGTACTCACCAAAGAACCGTGAGCCCCCTGAGGCCGGGGGTTTCTGAGCATCTCCTTGTTTATCACTTCACATTTCTTGAAATTGCTGACGTAATTGTTTCGCGTCCCAACAGTGTTTGTTTCATCTCTATAAGGAATATATGATCACGTTTGGTTAAAATCGTGTCAGTAGTCCATGACAAGTAGAACACACACTCCATTTATATATATGTAGCGTGATTCAGATTCTCGAAGATATGCAAATATTTTAATATGTTAATATGTTAAAAATAGTACCGCAAATGTTTAGTTACGGCGGCTAATAAAAGATCTTGCCTGAAATTTAGCTATCAAGCTAATATGAAGCCATCGCAAAACCATGTAAAACACGAATCACATTTATTTTGTTGTTATTGATCTGGTGAATCCAATAAAACTTGTCCCAAGCGTGTATTTACAGTAGTAGTAATTTACCAACTACTTCGCCCAATTTTATTTAAAATGTCAGACAGTTGCACATTTCGGAAAATGATGGTTATATATATATATATATATATATATATATATATATATATATATATATAACCATCATTTTCCGAAATGTGCAACTGTCTGATATATATATATATATATATATATATATATATATATATATATATATATATATATATATGTGTGTGTGTGTGTGTGTGTGTGTGTGTGTGTGTATGTATATGCATATATAGCGTGTGTAAAATATGCTTATTGAAAAGAGCTACGAATACAAATATTTAATATAGATTAACAAAATTGTCTAAACTTTCGTGGTGTTTTTACAATGCTAGTCTGTTGCGATAAGTTTCTGTATTTAGAAATCATTGACAGAAAATAAAACTCAATCATTATTTTTTCTAACCTTTATCTCAATTTAAAAGAGAAAGTAATCATTTCTCGATATCACGATTGTTCTCCGTTTAAAACTCAGGTCATGTTTCGTCTTGGTCTATCTTTCATGCTTCCCCATTCTTTTTTTGTGGGACATAAACTTTTTATTTTTTACGTAATAAAGCACAGTATATAACGCATGCGATTGTGGAGTTTATGAGGCTTTTTCCTCACATAAACTACGTCTTACATCGTTGTGAGCCAGTATGCCCAGAACATAAACTGTAGGTCCTTCGTCACACTTCCATTCACAAGTTCCTCAAGGCTGCCCAATAAAAGTTAATCTTACCTCATTGCCAGGGTTGGAGAGGAAATTTTCCGCGCGCCTTGCCCTTGGATGGGAAGTAAAGTGAAGTCCTGTTTTATTACGCTTGGAGCTGAGTGTAGCAGCTTGCGTGCTCTTACTTCAAGCCGAGCAGAAATTGCCGTGTGGTTTGGGACGCCCTGTTACAGATCGCGCGGCCGCTCCAGTCGGAGGTTCGAATCCTGTCTCTGGAATGGGTGTGTTGTCCAAAACCGAAGTTAGTTTAAGAGGAGCCGGAGGTGGTCAAATAATTTTTATTTTTTATTTTTTGCTATCAACAATTAATTGGAACATTCCTCTTTAATGCAAACTTTGAATTATTGTTCTATTCGCCCTAAGTGGAGTTATTACCATTTTCTCCCGCGCCTGCATGGCAAATTAGAGGGGCCACAATGCATCTAACACCCTTTCGTAACTGCTTGGCTTTTCTCGTCCTGACGTTGACTATTTCCGTATGTTAACCATACATTGAGTGTGCAACGATTGTTTTCTGTGACAAATGAAGCGCTAAGAGCACCGAACATTGTATCTTTTTTATTGTTTTTAATTACGTCATTGTTGCGCCTGTTGATAGTAATATTACAGTCATTGTGTAAAGCGTTCTTCTGGTTACGATGCCACGTTTTAGTAATCGTGTATATAACAAGAGGAAGAAGATAGGAAAAAGAAAATTAACACAAACAAAATACTATTAATGCTAGTGACATGCGAAAAGCGGTGTGGGCATTGTTCATTCATACTGCCTCTTCCAAAGAATGCCCTCAACACAGCCTGTGCCCAAAAGATTCTTGGTGCAAATATAATGCCAAAAAGGACTATGATCACAAGCTCGGTTTGCCATTAGCTGAGATAAACACAATAAAACCAATTTTTCATGACTTAGCACAGCCAGAATTGTTGCACAAAAGTCTACACGAAAAAACGCAGAATCCTAATGAGAGTGTAAACAATTTAATATGGTCAGTTATTCCTAAACGAGTGTTTGTAAGCATAAAAACACTATACTTCGGCATGTATGATGTAATAGCAACCTACAGCCAAGGAAACCGTGTGAAGTGCGAAGCCTTAAAGGCATTAGAATTTCAAGATGAAGTGAACACTGTACGAGCTCTAAGAAATATTGACAGAGAGAGGGTATGAGGAGCAGAAAGAAGAAAAAGGAATATGAAATATGACGGGAAAACATGCCAGAAGAGAAGACCAGAACGGAACTTTTTGGAGGATGGAGAAGACCCGGATAATCCATCGCATTGTGCAGGAATGTATTGAAAAACTTTGATAGCCACTTCCCGTGAATAAGAATTTTCCCAATGTAAGTAACATTTTCTCAAAATCCACTCAAACTAGGGAGATGAAATTTTTATACAGCACTGCTAATAGTCAAACTTAAAATGTAACACAGCCATTTAGCAAAATTTTCAGTAGTTTCATTTCAATTTTATTAAATAAAGCAATTTTTTGTAAAAATGTTGGGTCATTAATAAAGAAATATTGAAAGGAAACTAGAAAAAATACTACAATATTCCTCCATGCTAAACAACTCCATCCTAAGCCACTGTATCTGTTGAAAAAATTTCAAATTCTTCGGTTTGGTAGATTGTTCATAAATGTTCCTCAAACTTAGTGATTTTAACATGATCAGCACACGCACCTCCGGCTCCCGTTAAGAATTTTGCAGTTTGTATGTATAGTGACCGATGACCTGACCAGTGTAGCCACTTAGGTTTACAAACGTTTAAACATATGAATCGCAGTTCGAGGTTCTTGCTCGTCTCTATCGATTGAGCTTTCCGAAAACTAACGTTATTCTTTATCACATTTACATGGATAGTTTGGGCTTGTTTCTTAAGGTACAGTATGGATGCTAAATTATATTTTTCCAAAGCTTAATTCAATTAATTTTATAATACGAAATCCTTGAAATATTCAACAGCACTCAGTTCTACATCTACATAAATATTCTGCAACTTACAATGAAGAGGATTCATCGAGCCGCTTTTGCACATAAAACGACATTCTCGTCCGTTTACGTGAACCCACCACACCAGTCGTGTTCGTTACAGACATAATTTCTTTCTTTAACTGCAAAACACCTTTGTCACATCAATCTCTTATTTAATTTCGAATATAGCCGTTTATTTTATGACTTGTAATAGTCGTCCAATATGTCTAACTCTAACTACGAATGTTATTTATAAAATTTCATGAAAATCATGGTTTAAAATTTTTTGAAGTCTGTCTTTACATTGTCTAATTTCCAATTACGAGGTAGTGCAGCGGTACGACCTCATCTTGCATGGGACTAAATACCAAATTCTTTTATGTGCCGTGTCAGACTTCAGGATCCTAAAGTCGTCCGCTCGTCAACAAGAAACAAAATCCAATTAATATAATCTTCTGTATTGTGAAATTTCAATGACAGATCCTTGCGCAGATAGAAGCAGCATATGATTCTAGGTTTGCATTTCTTTAAACTGTCACTTTGAAATAAATGTTTTTAAGTTCCCTTAAAGATGGAACTGTCAAACAGAAGTTCGTAGTTGTTCTGGTTGCTATAGACACTGATATTGCAAGTCCTGTTCAATGATGATCGATTGCTATATAAGGTCGATTTATTAAAATACTAAAAAAAATTGATAAAAGTCTTCTTGCTTTATCTGTCAAATAAAATAACTTTCCGTAAAGTCTTATTTCAAATTGTAAAATAGTTTGACAGTAAATAATTCTTCAGTTCCTAAAAATGAATATATTTCTTGTAAAATTTCTGTAATATCAAAATAATTGTCGTTAAATTTCGAGACACAATGACATTTATTGTTCTCACAATACAGATCATGACTCAACGACAGTTACATAGACACTGATTTGTGGTCTTTTTGATTTTCCAGAAATGTTCTATAATAATGTCAATATCCGCGACGATAACCGCAGAGACCAGCATCTTCTTGCTTCGTGGCGTCGACCCGCGACGTGAAAGAAAGTAAGTTTAGATTCCACTTCCATACAATCATATTACGTTGCATATTAAGATAAACTTCATAAAGAAGAACCGAGCAAGCATACTTTGTAAAGCACAAACTAGTAGATATTCGTTTGCCAAACGTGGCAGGCAATTCAAAACTACGCAAAAAATATGAGTGCACAGACACGCTGCAGTACTATGCTCAGAGACTATATACCCAGGTTGTATATAGATTACTGATTTAAGCAAAACTTTCTCCGGGGAAAGTATAACTCGGAATTTTCTGATGAACATCGAGAGTTACAAACTAAAGTTATTCCATAAAGTATTTTCTACGTTTAAGTGGAAAACTCATGTTCGTCATGGTAATTAATTTGATTCCCCAACTCATTTCATGAGTAATACACACACCTTAATCTTCAATGTAAAATCAGTAGACTCTACCATGAAGAGGCACACAATCTACATATCTAAAAATGAATTGCTGTTCGTTAGTTTTGCTAAAACACGAGAACGGCTGAACCTATTTGGGTAATTTTAGTCTTTAATTGTGATGGGAGACTGGAATTCGGTTGTAGGAAAAGGAAGAGAAGGAAAAATAGTAGGTGAATATGGACTGGGCAGGAGGAATGAAAGAGGAAGTCGCCTAGTAGAATTTTGCACGGAACATGATTTAATCGTAACAAACACCTGGTTTAAGAATCACAAAAGAAGGTTGTATACATGGAAGAGACCAGGAGACACCGGAAGGTATCAGATAGATTTTATAATGGTAAGACATAGATTCCGGATCCAGGTTATAAACTGCAAGACGTACCCAGGGGCAGATATAGACTCTGACCATAACTTGTTAGTCATGAACTGTAGGCTGAAACTGAAAAAATTGCAGAAAGTTAGGAAAATAAGGAGATGGGACTTGGATAAATTGAAGGAAAGTGAAGTTGTGGAGAATTTCAGAGGGAGATTTAGGCAACAATTGACAGAAACAGGGGGAAATAAAACAGTAGAAGAGGAATGGGTAGCACTGAGAGATGAAATAGTGAAGGCAGCAGAGGACAAAATAGGTAGAAAGGCAAGACCTACAAAAAAATCCTTGGATATCAGAGGAAATACTAGATTTAATTGATGAAAGGAGAAAATATAAAAATGCAGTAAATGAAAGAGGCAAAATGGAGTACAGACGATTAAAAAATGACAGGAAGTGTAAAATGGCTAAGCAGGAGTGGCTAGAAGCCAAATGCAAATCTGTAGAAGAATGTATAAGAAGGGGAAAAGTAGATACCGCCTACAGGAAAATAAAAGAGACATTTGGAGACAAAAAAAGCAACTCTACGAATATTAGGAAAATTTAGGAAAAACCGAAAGCGATTTTGTTCTATGAATAAAAATCAATTGCCACATGGTTGTAAGAACATCACATGAATACGGCTTGACAGGACAAGGTTTGTATGAAATAAATTTTTTGAAAAATCTACCGGAAAATTGGAAAATTTGAGAAAAACTAAGTCCGTTTCTCAATGTGCTTTTTATTGTATTCAGCACTACAACTGACTATTTGCACGACGGAGAGGGGCAATTTGTTTTGTTCATTATGGTCTTGTAAAATTTTTCGGTAAATAACCGTCAAAAAGGAAAGTGCGAAATTCGAACCAAGTTCTTTTTTCATTGTGTTTCTAAATATATTCAACACTATAGGTTGAGAACCGTTAATCCGATTGCGATAAAATTTCGGTCATTTCACGTCAACGAAAGATAAACGTTCTTATGAACTAAAAATTTGGGAAAGTTATCCGGAAAATTCGCGAGAAACTGAAAGAGCTTTTTTCAATGGGGATATCAATATCATTCGTCTGACCTCGAAATAAAAATTTGCCTATTTGACGTTCAGAGCAAGACTTACGTTCTTATAAAATAAGAATTTGTTTAACTTGGTAGAGTCACAATGTCGTCACTGTAACTGCACAAAATGGGAACAGGATAACGGTCAGGAATGGCTCTTCTGTTCATTCATTGACCATTGATGCAAGGGCACCAAGTGCCGTCTAGTTTTGGAGTTAAATGAAGGGCAGAAGAGCGAAGCTTTTAGAAGTGTGGTGTCGCACAAGTCCAAAGTGCGCGCCACCTACTTTCGCCGCGCGCCGCCATGCACGCACGGCGCGGCGTTCTTACGACGACAGCCACGAGCGCCCTCTGCGGCAACTCCGCTCGTGGCCACCACTGAACGACATCGTTCACTTGGAACTGAAATAGGGACCAGTAAAGACTTGGGACTGAGTTAGGAACCAGTAAGGACCATCGGAATCAGATAGGCACCAGTGAAGACTTGGCTATCGTACAGGCACTAGGCAGGCCTCTAACAACTATGTATCAACATTCTGCAGTACTATGTAAAAGTTAAGTATTGTATACATTCTGTGCAATATATATCTCGTTCTAATTTGCTCTAGTGTTTCTAGTTTCTGGCTGCTCCCCTCCGTACCTAAACCAGCGTGCTGTCTTTATTCCTGTGTCGGTCTCATTCCACTCGGCCACCGACACCTACGACGGGAACGAGACACAAAAGCGGCGACGAGGCTGAGACACAAAAGTGGCGACGAGGAGTGATAGACGATCCGTGGACCAGCCCGCTTGCAGCAGCCAGACAGCATTAGTAGTCGGAGCGCACAGAAATTGCTCCCGCCCACCCACCCTTATTATAAGAATTTTGGGGGAAGATATTTTGTTACGTGTTTTGTGGACTTTTTTGTTGCAGCGCGTCCTCTTTCATATTGCATTTGTGTTTTGTTATAATTTACTTGTATGCGCGGCGCCTAATCGGTCAGCATGGCCACTACCCCGAACCCAAACTTAATGGAAATTATTCAGTTACAGACGGCGCAAATAACACAACTCCTGCAGGCTGTGGCCCAACTCACAGCGCAAGCAGCTAACCAACAACAACAGCCGCCGCTTCAGCAGCCCACACCTGCCGCCGCAACGCTTCCTACGTTTCGCCAGTACAACGAACGTGAGGAAGAATGGAGCGACTATTTCGCACAGTTTCAAGAACTCGTCGCGGCTCATCAAATTACAGGTCAGAAAGTGAAGCATCTGCTATCATCTGTGGTGGGCACCAACACCTTCGTGTTACTGAAAAAACTTTTCCCCGACGTATCTCCTCGTGATGTAGACTTCGAACAAATAGCAAAGGCACTAAATGCTCATTATGAGAGAAAAGTTCTCGTAGCTGCGGCACGGTACCGATTTTTCAGACTTAAAAAATCACCGGAGCAGTCACACCAAGAGTGGATTACGGAATTGAAGGGCTTAACCCGCAAATGTAAATTTACTTCCTCTTGTGGACTTTCGTATAGTGACGTGATGTTGAGGGATGCGATTACGCAGAATATTCATGACCCCAGAATTAGAGCAGCAATTCTGAAACAGTCTGACCCCTCATTAGACAGTGTACTGCAGCTTATAGATGCGCATGATACTTTTGACTTAGCAGATGTAGAAATGCAAAGCCACAGTGTTAATTCAGTGCTCCACAACGGACGCTTTCCTAGCCGTAGTTCTCAGTATAGCATTAGTGATTCTTATTTTTCTACCGGCCGTGCTGAACGGACAGTGAACAGTAGCCAGTGTAAAAGTGCGACGCAAAGGTCGCCCCGTAGTGTTAGACACAGTAATTTGTATAACGGGCGCCAACGCTCATTTCAGAAAAATGTACGTAAATCTTGCCCCCAGTGTGTGTCTCGCCACAAGCGTGCTCATTGCCCTAGTCGCAACGCAACCTGTTATCAATGTGGCAAATCAGGACATGTACAGTCTGTGTGTATGCAAATTAAAAACTCAAAGAACGGTGCCTTTCGGAACATTGCTTCGCAAAGTGCGAGAACAGTGCATGCAGTAAATGTTATAGACGCTGTGGAATTGAACAGTGCTTTGCTTGGTTCTCAATTGCAAGAAAGTTCTTCTGCTTTTTTTTTCCTTTATTGTTAATTTCACTCCGACCTTCGTCGGCGGGCTGGCAGCAGCATCAGCGCTGCTCTTCAGCCGAGAGAATAGACATATGACAAGCGAGATAAACGGAACAAAGACATGAAGTTAAAAACAATGAGTATAAAAACATGGTACGGAGGAAAAATGGAAGACTTACAAACTGGACATCGGAGACAATACTGCAGACTTAAGACACATGAACAAGAGAGACTGACACACATAAGCAGATTAAAAACAGTCTGTGCCACGGTGGCGATAAAATCACATGGAGAGACAACACTGGACACACGAAGTCACACGATGATATAGGTGGTGACGACATGAGTTGCGACGCACTGGAGATGAACACACGGCGATGACTATGCACTTGACACGAGAATACACTGTTTTAAAAGGCGACGCTGCAGCCCCCGCGGGGCAAGGAGAGGGAGGAAACGAGGAAGCGTGGGGGAGGGTCGAAAAGAGAGAGGGGGGGCAGAAGGTGGGGAGAAGGAAAGACAGGCGCGATTGAGACTCCAGGTGGGGAGAGGAGGAGGGAAATCCAAGTGGGGAGGGGGAGAAGAAGGGGATGGGGAGAGGGGGCCGCTAAGTCTACGGGGAAGGGATCAAAGCTGATAGGAGGGGTATATTTCGGGACGAAAGGCGTCATCCGGTAGGGGAAGGGAGCGGAAGTTGCCTTGGGAGAGGATGTGTAGGGTGTGCAGGTGGAGAGAGGGAGGAATGCAGCGGTGGAGGCGTGGCAGAGGCCCAGGGGCGGTGAGGATAGGGTAAACTAGCGGGTTGCGGGAATCGAGTTTTCGGGTGACATACAGGAGGCGGAGGCGTTCAAGGTGTTGAAGGAGGTGAGGGAAGGGGATGAGGTCGTAGAGGATCCGCGTGGGGGAAGGAAGGCGGATGCGGTAGGCGAGGGGGAGGGCGTGGCTTTCAAGGACTTGGAGGGAGTGATAAAAGGTGGGAGGAGCAGATACCCAGGCAGGGTGGAAGGAACAGAGGATGGGGCGCATGATGGATTTGTATGTGTTGAGGACGGTGGAAGGGCGTAATCCCCACGTCTGGCCGGTGAGCAGTTTAAGGAGGTTGAGGCGGGACATGGCTTTTTCACGGATGGATTTCAGATGGGGGGTCCAGGTAAGGTGTCGGTCGAGGGTGAGGCCCAGATACTTAATGGTGTTAGTGTGGCGGATGGGACGGTCGTGGAGGGTGATGTAGAGATCGGGGATGCGGAAGGAGCGGGTGGTACGACCTATAATGATCGCCTGGGACTTGTCAGGGTTGACGGAGAGGAGCCACCGGTTGCACCATGCGGCGAACGTGGTGAGGTGAGACTGGAGCAAAACCTGGGATCGGGCAAGGGAGGGGGCAAGGGCTAGGAAGGCGGTGTCATCAGCATACTGTAGGACATGGACGGGAGGCTGAGGTTGGGGCATGTCGGCGGAGTAGATAAGGTACAGGAGAGGGGAGAGGACAGATCCTTGGGGCACCCCGGCAGAGGGGTAAAACAAACGGGAGTTGGAATTGCAGACAGTGACATAGGACGGGCGATTGGTGAGAAAGGATGCAATGAGGCGGACATAGTTAATAGGAAGGGCATAGAGTTGGAGTTTGAAAAGGAGGCCGGAATGCCAGACACGGTCGTAGGCTTTTTCTATATCTAGGGACACAAATATGGCGGAGCGACGGGAATTGAGCTGGACGGATAAGAGGTGGATGAGGCGAAGGAGCTGGTCGTCGGCAGAGAAGGATGGTCGGAAGCCACATTGAGAAGAAGGAAGGAGCTGGTGCTGTCGGAGGTGTTGGTGGATACGACGGGAAATGATGGATTCAAGGACCTTGCTAAACACGGAGGTGAGACTGATGGGACGGTAGGAAGAGGCTTGGGATGGGGGCTTGTTGGGTTTGGGAAACATGAGGATGCGGGAGATTTTCCACAGGCGAGGATAGAAACCGGTATAGAGGATAGTGTTGTAGAGGGCGGCAAGGGCAGTGTGGAAGGAGAGGGGACAGGCACGGAGGTGCCTGTAGGTGAGCCGGTCGTGACCGGGAGCGGTGTTGCGTTTGGTGCGAAGTGTAGCTATGATGTTGTGTGCTGTGATGGGTGTGTTTAAGTCGGAGGGAGGAATGTGCCCCAAGTACTGGAAGCCGGGGGCGAGTGGGGGAGAAGAGGTGTCGGTACGCTCATGGACATCGGGAAAGAGGGAGTAATCAAAATGAGGATTATCAGGAAGGGAGAAGACGTCAGAAAGGTAGGAGGCAAAGTGTTCTGCCTTACTGGCATTGTCGGGAAAGGGACGGTTATCATGGAGAAGCGGGTAGTAGGGGGAGGGGTGACGGCCAGTAAGGCGATTGAAAGCCTTCCAGTACTTGGAGGAGTTGATGGGGAGAGTGGCGTTAAGGCGGGTGCATGTCTGCCGCCAGTCCCAGCGTTATTTCACGGACAAAAGGTTTCTAATGTGACGTTGGATTTGCCGGTGGCGTATGAGTGTGTCCCGGTCCCGGGTACGGAGGTACGAGCGGTAGAGGCGTCGGGATTCTCGGAGGAGGAGGACAGCCTGTGGAGGCAGGGTAGGACTGTGCGGGTATATTGCTTTGGTAGGGATGTGGGCTTCAACCACGTTAGCAAGGGTTTGCTGGAGAAAGGTGGAGGCGTGTTCAATATCTTCGGGTGTGCGGAGGGGAAGGGGGTGGCTTTCGACCGAGGCATCTATGGAGCGACCGTAGGCATTCCAGTCGGCATGGGAGGAGGTCTAGGACGGGGAGCTCGGGCAGGGCGGGGGCGGTGGTCAAGGGTGAGCAGGACAGGGGCGTGGTCACTGCGTATAAGGTCAAGGACGTCTGCCGTGATACGCCCAAGGAGGTTGGGAGACGCCAAGACGACGTCAGGGGTGGTATTGCTTTCGGGGCGAGTCGGGCGAGGGAGGGGCAGGATTCCGCCCTGGAGCGAGGTGGTGACAAACTGATGCCACCGCCGGAGTTCAGCAGGAGGACGGGAAGACAGGTTTAGGTCTGCGGCGACCACATAGGTCGTGTAGGTGCGGTCAACGTGAGAGAGGAAGTCATACGGGAGAGGAGAGGTGCTGCGGACGTAGATGGTGGCGAGGGTGATGGTGAGGGATGGGAGGAAGAGACTGAGGATTAAATGTTCTGTAGGATCATTGAGGAGCGGGTGTAGCCGGACGGGGTGGTGGCGGAGATGGCCGATCGCCACTCCGCCTCTGGCCAAGGGAGGGGGACCATCAGTGCGATGAAGGAGGTAAGGAGCGGTGCTGATGGGACGACGGGGTTGGAGGAAGGTTTCATTCAGGAGGAAGGCGTCCACGTGGTGATGGAAAAGGGTATGCATGAAGAGGTACTTGTTGGCTGGGAGAGACCGGACATTATGGTATAGAAAGGTGTATGATGAGCCTGCCATGGTGGTGGTGGGGGGGTACGGGAGGAGGAACGGAAGAAGGGGGAGCGGGCGGGCTTAGACTTGTGTTTCGAGGTGGGAAAAAGCGAAGTGGGAGTGGGCGCAGGAGAAGGTGGCAAAGGTTTCTAGGTGGAACACTGACCGTGCGGCCAGTGCAATCTGCTGGAGGGTGTGCGGGCGTTGAAAAGGATGGATGTTTGTGAGGACCGTGGTTACAAACTGGATGACGTCCTCGGCAGTGGGGGTGGGAGCAAGGAGTTGATGGGGTGTATGGGTGGGTCGATGGGGCGAATGGGGACGGTGAGTTCGGGGACGGTGGGGGCTGGGATGGACTTGCATTTGTAGGAGTAGGTGGGATGGGGTCCGCCACAGGTGGTGCAGGTAGGAGGGGAGGCAAGGTTAGGACAGTGCTTGTGCAGGTGAGGGGACTTGCAGTGAGGGCATGTGGGGGGGTTGCGGCAATTCTGTGTCAGGTGGTCTTTGTACACGAGGCACCTGGCACAGCGGTATGACTGAGGTGGGGAACGGGAGGGCTCCACCTTGTGGCGGCGGTCGTAAATTAGGGCCCCCTGGAGGAAAAGGTGATCAAGGGACGATGCGGACTCTGTGAATATCCGCATCAGGTATGTCGGGCCAGTGGCATTGAAGATACGCTTGGCGGAGCGGATGGTGACGTCGGGCATGGAGTTGAGCTGACCCAACACCTCTTCCTCCGTGATCAGAGGGCTGAGCTTCGTGATCACGGCGGTGAGGGTGGGTGGGCGGCAGGAAGGAGGCGGTTGGCGAGCTGAGGTGGCGGTGTAGTAAGGGGTGAGAGTGGCATGGGGACCAAAGTGGATGCGGGGGAGGCGGTGGAGGATGTCTGTGTGTAGGGTGGGGCTGGGGGATTTGAGGAGGACGGAGTCTCGGCGGGGGATGATCTGAGTCAGGGGGACGTCGGGGTAGTACTTTCGGAGTTCAATGGAGAGGGTCTTGTAGTCAAGGAAATGGGCGTCGGAGCGGGAAAGGACATACGAGTATAGGTCGGGCTGCACGGGAGCAGGAATGGGGGCAGTGTCCATGTGGTTGGACGGAGGCGGAGAAGGAGAAGGAGGGGGAGGAGGGGGAGGAGCCTTTTTGGGCAAAGTTGGAGTGGGATCTGCACTACCACGTTTGGACGACCTTTTGGGCTTGGCGCCCGTGGAGGAGGATGCAAAGGCGGTGGAGGGAGGGGCAGGAGAAACGGAGACTGGGTGGAGTGGGATAATCGTAGGTTGGTGTGGGGGCAGGAAGGACGGCGGGGGTGACTGTGGCGTGTCAGCCACCATGGCACGGCGATGTAAAGGACGAAACTCATGAGGCGAAGTCAGCGGCGTGTAGACAGGAGGAGGAGGAGGGACGTGGGAAGCGGAGGAAAAGGACATTAAGACCGACAAGGGAATTGCCAGTTGGGGAAGGGAAGTGGAACTCCAGGTGGTGGTGGTGGAGGCCTGGGACGGGGAGGTTGTAGCAGGTGAGTGAGACATATTACCGGGATGACTGAGCGGCGACGAGAATGATGATGATGATGATGATGACGATGGCGAAGACACTGAAGACGAAGACGCGGCGGCGGCGGCGGCGGCGGTGGCGGCGGCGGCAGGCTCGATGAGACGACAGCGAAGTTGCAGACACCCGGCGGCGACGGCTGGCTGGCGACGGCTGCTGGGCGGCGGCACAGGCTCGAGGAGGAGACAGCGGCTCTGCAGACGCCTGGCGGCGACTGCGGGCTGGCGACGACTGCTCGGCGGCTGCGGCTGGCGGCGACGGCTGCGGCTGGCTGGCTGGCTGGCTGGCTGGCTGGCTGGCGGCGACGGCGGCGGCGGCGGCGTCTCGACGACTGGCCCTAAAATCGAGAAAAGAACGACATAACGTATCGCCTTTTGTCGATCGCGACTCTAGGCCGGTGGATCGTTCTTATGCGCCTACTGCAAAACTATTTAGTGAGCCATGTAGCAAGCGCCGACGAGCGCGTAAAACTGTGCGACGGAAAAGGGTTCGGGACAAGCAAAATAACTATGTACAGTGTAATCCTGTAGTGAAACTAGTGCCTTCTGCAACTTCTTACTGTAAAAGTGCCCAGTCCTGTGTAGATAGTGACAGTAGACATCAAGTAGCTGCTCAAGAGTGTAGTGCAGTAGTTAGTACATCTGGAGTAGCTTCGCATGCTTGCGCGGACGCCGATCCGGCGGTAGTGCCATCTAGTGTCAGTGTTGTTAATCCGCTGCGTGCCGAGTCTGCGCCGCTTACTTCACTACGTGGCCCGCGCAAGCGCAGTAAACAAACCGTAGCAGACGTTGCCCACATTCGCGCACCTGTCGAGCGCCGCAAGCAAAAACTGTTTGTGACTCTCTTCATAGAAAATAAGACGGTGCAATTTCAGCTTGATACTGGTTCCGCTGTCACATTAATAAATAAAGATACTTATGAACTTCTGGGTTCGCCAAAATTGTCGCCGTCACAGCAAGTGTTAACAGCTTATACAGGTCAAAATATTCCCGTGCTAGGAACGTGTAGCCTGCCCGCCTCTTTTCAAGGTGTAACAAAAACAGTTGCTTTTGTAGTTCTTCAGGCCAAATCGACACAGAACATTTTTGGACCAGATGCTTTTGACTTTTTGGTTTATCAATTCAAAGAGATGTGCTTCAAATTTCGTCAATAGTGCCTCAGGATAAAATCAATGCATTGTGTGACAAATATAGTGACTTGTTTTCGCCGGAACTAGGTTGTGCAAAAGACTTCATGGCACATGTAACTTTAAAAGAATCTGCAGTTCCAAAATTTCGTAAAGCTAGACCAGTGCCTATCGCAATGCGTTATACAGTTGCCGAAGAACTTAAACGTTGGCATGGCAGTGGGGTGATTTCTCCTGTTTCTGCGAGTCAGTGGGCCTCGCCTATAGTACTTATACCCAAGCCGTCAGGAAAACTTCGTCTCTGAGCGGACTTCAAATCAACAGTGAACAGTCAAACAATTGTAGACACTTATCCCCTGCCCAGACCTGACGAACTAATGGACAAATTAGGACAGTCTCGTTTCTTTTCTAAGACTGATTTAGATGCATACTTAAAGATTCCATTTGATGACAAGTCAAAAAAGTTTTTCGTCATTAATACTCTCATGGGGCTTTTTCAATTTCAACGCCTACCCTTTGGCAGTTCTTCCGCCCCCGCTATTTTTCAGCGCTTTTTGGAACAGCTGACAGTTTCTGTACCGTGTTGCTCGAACTACTTAGATGATATTGTGGTATCCGGACGTACAGTTGAAGAACATTTAGCAAACCTGGAGTGTCTTTTCAAAGTGTTGACTGCAGCAGGTCTACGTTGCAATAAAGCAAAGTGTTCGTTTTTTCAAACGGAAATAGAGTACCTAGGCCATGTGATTAATGCCCAAGCAATACATCCCTTACAGTCACATCTTCGATCAATCAAAGACTTGCCTCCTCCTAAGAATGTGCACGAATTGCAAGCAGTAATGGGAAAGCTGAACTATTATTTCAGATTTATTCCCAATGCCTCTCAGATTGCAGCTCCACTGCATCACTTACGTAGGAAGAATGTACCTTTTGTATGGTCTAAAGATTTTCAGGTTGCCTTTGACAAACTAAAGTCTGCACTACTCAGTGATGCATGTTTGATTCCCTTTGACCCACAGAAGCCTCTAGTGTTAGCAGTTGATGCCTCATCGAACAGGCTGGGTGCAGTTTTGTCGCATCGTATTGGATCTCACGATCGACCTATTGCCTTTGCATCCAAGCTACTGACGCCAACGCAACAGAATTAGTCAGATAGAAAAGGAGGCCTTAGCAATCATTTACGGCCTAACAGTTTCATCATTATCTCTATGGCAGAAAATTCTATTTGTTGACAGACCCCAAGCCTCTCACGTCGTTGTTCTCACCCACAAAGCCAATTCCGTCACGAACGGCACAAAAGCTTCAGAGATGGTCCTTAATACTGTCTAATTATCAGTATGAGATTTTGTACCGACCTACCACTAAACACGCCAACGCAGACACACTTTCCCGACTTCCGGTTGGCCAGGATGTGTCATTTGATTCTTCAGAAATGGCATGTTGTCAAAGAGACTCCAGAGATGCTTTCGCTGTCGCAGACTTTCCTTTAAACTCTCGTCGGGTTGCACAGGAAACAGCTGCGGATGCAGACTTAAGTGTGGTAGCACGTTTTGTTCGCTCAGGGTGGCCTGCCAGAGCCAGAGTCAAAGACATTGTTCATCCTCTGGTTCGACGTTATTTTTCACAACGTCATGCATTATCTTTAAGTCAGGGTGTTCTGTTGTTACATACGAACGACGACCAAGCAAGAGTGATTGTTTCTCGTTCCCTGCAACGAGAAGTGTTACGCCTCCTACATCAAGGACATTGGGGCATTGTTAGGACAAAGCAACTGGCCAGACGTCATTGTACCTGGATTGGTATGGACGCTCAGATAGAGAGCATGACATCACAGTGTACAGTTTGTGCAGAGCATCAGGCGGCTCCTCCACAGTGTTTCTCAGACTGGCCACGCCCCAAGGGACCATGGCAACGTTTACACATTGACTTTGCCGGACCTTTCTGGAATACGCGCTGGTTAATTATTGTAGACGCTTTCAGCAAGTTTCCTTTTGTGATTGCCATGAACTCAACGACAGCTTCTAGTACAATCAGTGCCTTAACATCAGTATTTTGCATCGAAGGCTTGCCTGAAACTATCGTCAGTGACAATGGACCTCAGTTTGTTAGTGCGGAATTTCAACAGTTTTGTCGTGTGAATGGCATTCAGCATATTACCACAGCACCTTTTCACCCTCAGTCCAATGGTGAAGCAGAACGTTTCGTTCGGACATTCAAGTCTCACATGGAGTAGATGAAAGGTCAGCACTCCAGGCAGCAAGCTCTTCAAATTTTCCTGGCTACGTATCGATGCATGCCACGTGACGGCCCGTCTCCTGCCGAGCTGCTACACGGCCGCCGTCACCGCACTCTCCTTCACCTGCTGCAGCCTCCCACGCACCGAGTCGGTTCGTATGGCGCTACGCGTTTTCAGGTTTCTACGCCGGTGCTGTACAGGGTGTTTGCTGGTATGAAGAAGACATGGTTGCCAGGCACCATTCAGCGCGTGCTCGGTCGCAATATGTATGTTGTACGTTCTTCCACAGGGTCGGAGCTGCGGCGCCACGCAAACCAATTGCGCCTGCACAGACCGCGCGATCCTGTCTCCGGTTTCTTGATACCAGACCCAGTTCACCGCCAGGGAGCACATCCACATCGTTCGTCGACGGGTCCAGCGTCCCCGGACTACGAGATCGTCCCGATGGAGATTGACGCGACTCCGCCGCTGTCACCGCCGCAGATAACAGCGTCACCGAGAGGAACTCCGGGACCGTGCGTGCCCCCGAGGCCTGGGCCACGCACCTCAGAAGATGATGACCTGCTCCCTCTTGGCGGGGGCGGGTGCCCTTCCGCTGGTTTTCGCGAGTTTTCCGGCGGATCGCAAGGTGTATACCGGGGCGCGGACGGCGTCTCGATCCCAGCCTCAGCTACGACGCCCGTCCCACCAGTAACGCCCCCGCCCAGGCCCTCCTCCCAGTGCCGTCGCCGTGGCCCTCAGCCCTACGCCACGACGGCACGGCGATTTGGGGGGGAGGGGTGTGGTGTCGCCCAAGTCCAAAGTGCGCGCCACCTACTTTCGCCGCGCGCCGCCATGCACGCACGGCGCGGCGTTCTTACGACGACAGCCACGAGCGCCCTCTGCGGCAACTCCGCTCGTGGCCACGACATCGTTCACTTGGAACTGAGATAGGGACCAGTAAAGACTTGGGACTGAGTTAGGAACCAGTAAGGACCATCGGAATCAGATAGGCACCAGTGAAGACTTGGCTATCGTACAGGCACTAGGCAGGCCTCTAACAACTATGTATCAACATTCTGCAGTACTATGTAAAAGTTAAGTATTGTATACATTCTGTGCAATATATATCTCGTTCTAATTTGCTCTAGTGTTTCTAGTTTCTGGCTGCTCCCCTCCGTACCTAAACCAGCGTGCTATCTTTATTCCTGTGTCGGTCTCATTCCACTCGGCCACCGACACCTACGACGGGAACGAGACACAAAAGCGGCGACGAGGCTGGGACACAAAAAGAAGGGTGGAGGATTCCGGTTGCAATGGAGGCATCGATTTCTGCTTTTGCTACATTACTCTTGACCGTTGGGAGGAGATGAACATGGCAGTGGACCAGTGGGCATGATGTAGTCGCATTGTAGTGAATAGTGGCGTGGTGTATTGTTTGAGGGGTGCCTAGAGGGTCAGTGAGGGGCAGAAACTCACCAACGAGCTCAGCAGAAAGGTCCGTTTTATGGTGGGATGGGAGGCAGGATGGGTGGTACAAGTGGTGGAGTGATTTGATATGCCATGAACTAGGTGGTGTTGTGGAAGGTTAGGAAGGAAATTGAAGCGGGAGAGGAAATCTGCACCAAGAATAGGACTGGTAACATTTGCCACTGTGAAGGTCCAGAGGTATTCTTCACCGAGGCCAAGGTCAATGCGGCAAATGTGTGGTCTGTAGGAGAAGATGACAGACGCATTTGCTGCAATGAGAAGAAAGGGACAGGGAGGCCAGTGGCCATTTAGGGGCAGGAGCTTACATGGAAATATGTATACAGCAGAGCCAGTGTCAATCAGGTAAGAATTCCATAAGGTGGTCAGAAACAAACATGTGATATGTGACGCAGAACAATCAGGTGTGCCTACTTCCATTGGCAACATCATTTGAGTTCCATGAACACTGCAGTTTGTGGCATTGCTGCCGAAGTGCTTGTGCAGCACACAGGAGATGTGTCATTTGGGCCAGCCAGCTAGTGGGAGAGTGGCAGTGGCAGAAGTGGTAGGGGTTGTCATGACTTCTGCACTGCTGAGTGTCCTGTGTGTGTGGGGGGGGGGGGGGGAGGGGGGAGCCATCACCTGAGCCATGCAGAAACTAAACTTTCACTGCCTAGGATGGGAGTGGGAAAAAAGGATGCGGGTATTGGCAAGTACGTGCAGTGGTTAAACTCGCAATCTCGTGATGATATTGTGAGTTTTGGCCATTATGGTGAGTTTGAGTTTGGCAATAGTAGTGGGTAACTTGGTAACATTGCTTGGTGAATATCACCTCAGCAAAAGCAAACCATATGTGTGGGTCATGCGTATCAGATGCAGGGAGGTTGGTCAAAGTTTTATTCAACTGGTTGTTCGGTGATGGGGCCTCTGTCAGGCTCATTAGTTGTGCAAACTGAGCCAAGAATTGATTGAATTGGGCCACTTGAAATTGCTTAGCCAACGCATTAATTCTGGGAGTGTGGTGAGGCAATGTTGTTTCTGCCACAGATGGCCACAGATGGCCTTCGCTGGCCGCAGTGGTCGAGCGGTCTGCGGCGCGCCAGTCACATTCTGCACGGCCACTACGGTCGGAGGTTCGAATCCTCCCTCGGGCATGGATGTTTTTGGCGTCCTTGGTATTAGCTGGTTCATGGGTAGTTTGTGGGTTTGGGAACTGGTGACCCTGTAGTTGAGTCCCATAAGCTCTACAAACATTTGAACATTTGGTAGCCTTCCCCGTCAGAATGTTATTTGAAGTTTGTTGCATCTCAGGCATTTTAAGCAGGCCGGACTAGATGGTGGGGTGAAAAAACAACTACATGTTTTGCACTCCAAGTGTTGCAAGCGGTGTAGCACAGAGGGATGTCAAGGGAAATGGAAAGTTTAAGGATCAGGGTCACCGGTGTGGGAATGTTGTCCTGCTCACAAAGTTTGTTATGCAACAAGTGTTTTGTATTCAGTTGGAAAGGGATAAATAGATAACGGATGAGTGCATAGTATTTGGGGAGCAGTGTATGCTGAAATTTGTTTCATACCAGGGTTTATTGTACAATGATTAGATGAACTAGGTGTTCTTTTGTTCCCGCGCGCTATTAGAGAATGGAACGATAGAGAAAAGTTATGAAAGTGGTTAATGAACCCTCTGCCAAGCACTTGAATGTGATTTGCAGAGTATCTATGTAGATGTAGATGTAGATGCAGAAAAGTTTCCCGGAAAATTGGAAAATTCATAAAAAATAGAAAGAGATTTTTTTATGAAATAAAATTTTGCACATTCGACGTTCAAAGCGAGAGGAAGGTTTCAGTGAAGTAAAAGTTTGGAATAGTTGACCAGAAAATAGGGGAAAACTGACACCTACTTCTGTTGTTCTGCAGTTCTATCAACTTTCTACAATAGGGATAATGCATTTTTATAAGCTATTTATAACTTCTTAAAAATAGTTAAGAAGTCAAAGAGTAACTAGCTTTTCCAGAGAGTGGTTATTGTTCGATATTTCGCTTCATATACTTCAAATCAAAAAATATCGTGAATTACACACTTTCTAAAGTATCTTATCCGGTATTTCAGTGCTCCAGCTATCTTCACGCCAGACTTCATCACAATAGACTCAGTGGTTTATGTAATAATATATAGCCACATCGATTCAGCCGTTCTCGAGTTTTAGCGAGACTAACGAACAGCAATTCATTCTTATATTTGGTAGTTCATATACGGGTTCAGACCATGAAAAGCGAATTTTACTCTTTCAAAGTATATTTCTGAACGCACCCAACAAAACGACCAAGTCATTATTTTAATTCTAAATTTTTCTCGCAGTTTTTCCGTATGTTATCACCGTTTAAGCCTTCCCTGAACTTCCACGAATGTGACATGAACATTATCCTGGACATGTTTGCGTGATTTGCCCACTCTTTCCGCCCACTATCGAGCCGATACTTAGACTATCTGATGATGCCTTTACAATGCTACTGGGTCTAAAATACATATCATTTAGATTAACATGGTAAGATTAAGAGGTAAGTGATACGAAGTTCACCGGGTCATCTAGTTCAGTAATAAATAGTTACGTGGAAACGGTTTCACAACTCTCTTATAAAAGAAAGAGTTACATTGTTTTTATTTGTATACTTGAATTTTAAGTGAAGTGATATTTCAACGTGCAGAAGACTTTCATTTGCCTAACAAACTCACTGCACGGCGCCATAAAACGCTTCGGGATCATGCAGTGCATTGCAAGAGTTGTGACTTTGATTCCCATGGTCTCCCGTGTGAATTCAGTCATAGAGCCAGTGCTGATTACGTTAATGGATGTTGGATATAAACGGTCCAGTCGGAGTCTTACGTCTCGCTCATCTTGTAACAGAAACAAAACGCCTTGTGATACAGTGTTGCTTGTATAAGCTACCCTACAGTGAACAGGAAGTCGTGTCAGACTAAAAAAGAAAAGTCACGTTGATGTAGCGTCTACTCGTTGGTCAGTGAACATGGTTCCTTATTCATAGCCATACAAAACAATACATTGGTTGTTGCTGTCTTTCTAATACTGAATTAATAATATAGTAAGATTTAACACCAGTAGATTTCTTTTTGTGGGGATATCTAAAGGTTCGTGTTTATGTCACTGAGCCCACATCCACAGATGATCTAAAACGGCGCACCGAGGATGCATGTCGCTCCGTCACACCGGCGATGTTACATCTCGTCCGCAGATCCTTTCGACGGCGCATTGCATTATGCATTGAGGAAAATGGACACACATTTGAACATCTCATGTAAATCAACTTACCACCGCTATACCTTCCATCACCCACCACACAGCCATGTATTATGTACAGCGTGTGGTATCTGCTCCCGAAACTTTGAAGGGTTGTAGCTCCCAAACTAACAGTGATAGGAATGTAGTTTAAATTGATTTGGACGCAGATGGTTTCAACGAATCCAATGCACGATACAAAAAACTATTGTTCCATTTAAAAAATTATATCTTTGTGCTCTAATCTTAGGAAAACTATGTTCATAGCTCCGCAGAAAGTGTAACATTTCTTGTATTGACCTACCGCATTAAAATTTCCCGTCACCTACTATTTTATAAGTTACAAACACACTTAGTGAAACACACTGTATATACAGCGTGTCCCAGCTTTCTTGTCCACCCAAAATATCTCTGGAACAAGAACAGCTATTGGAAAACGACTTTCACCGGTATCGATGTATGGCTGGGGCCCATGAATGTACATATTTGGAAACATTCTAAAACGAAATCAAATGTGATTTTTTTAACACAAACTTTTTTTAAATGGACACCCTATATTTTTTCCTCGGCAATCCATAGCGTGACAAATCACATAAACAATGGCGTTGATTGCCTCGCAATATTCCAATTACATCCCTAGATATTGCGACGCGAAGTTGACGCTTGAAATACGCAAAACGCGCTGCAAGTGCGCGTCCAGGGACTCAGGCGAGAGCCCCATGTTGCTCAGGACCTACGCTAGTCGCGCGTTTCGCGTATTTCAAGCGTCAACTTCGCATCGCAATATCTCTGGATATAACTGGAATATGGCGATGCAATCAATGCCATTGTTTATGTGATTTGTCATGCTATGGATTGCTGAAGAAAAAAATGTAGGGTGTCCATTTAAAAAAACATAAGTTTGTGTTAAAAAACACATTTGCTTTCGTTTTAGAATGTTTCCAAATATGTACATTCATGGGCCCCAGCCGTACATTGGATACAGTTGAACGTCGTTTTCCAATAGCTGTTATTGTTCCAGAGATATTTTGGGTGGACACGATAGCTGGGACACCCTATATACATATAAGCAGCATAAAAATTACTGTAATGCTTTTGTAAAATACGATAATCTCCGTCACAGAACCAAGTCCATCTGCTTTTTACCACTGAACAGCTTCCAGACTGACTAGATAGAGTACGGTCATCCCTCCTCAAAATGATCGCAATAGGACATTCTTTTTGTTCGTTCCACAATCACAGGATTGATTGTCTGTCTGTAGCCATTAGACTTTCCAATAGTTGCACCGACCAACACCAGTACGGAAGCGGTTTGTCACAGATCATTCACTCCTGAGAAAGTCCATTCCGTAAAGCTCCTTCCAGGGAGCGTCTGTCCAGAAGTTGTTATGTCCATTAAAAGAATCCCAAGTTCATGCCCACTTGAATTTAAACGAGAAGCTACTCTCATACAGTTGGACTGTTGTTTAAGAGGTGGTTTACGCTATTTCAACCGTCTTACCTGTGGCGGAAGGTCTAGTAAAATATGAAGCTTTGGAGTGGAGAAGGTCTTCCAATACTCTCTCATTAAGGCTTCTTTTTCTATTATATGAGGAGGGATGATACTGCCTACTACTGGGAGCCACTGAAGACGTGTAGACATCACAGTGCCACTGACAACCTCATTGCCCTATTTAGTTGTACGTAAACTTCTCTCGTGTGAATACTTTTGAGCCAGACAGGATCACAACATTCAGCTACGGAGTAAATTGGGTCACAGCCGTTGTACGCAAAATCTTAGTACCGACTACCCCAAATCCTACTAAGTGCTCTAATATATTACTCCTAGTTTTAACTTTGTCTGTTGTTTTTTGAAGATGGTACTTTAAAGTGAGGGATACTTCCAAAATAACTCGTAGGTGCTGTGAATGTTTACTGTGTTTGAGGTGAACACCATCAAAGGAGATGTTGAGTTTCCACTATTGAGTTGGAAGCAAGCTACAGCTGTCTTATAAGGGTTAGTCTTTAGTTTCCACAATGAGAAGAAATTTTTGAGGAAAACTCAGATGTTATAATAGTTTCCGTCACATGGAGATCTCTGTGTTGCGACGCAATGGCAGTATAATCGGCATAAATTAACATTACAGTTTGCATAGCTGGAACGTCAGCGGCTTAAATGTTAGACTCGGAGCGAGAACCGGGCCCTCGGGAGGCTTTTGTGAAGCTGTCAAACTACTTTCGGTGTTACCAATCTTGATCAGACGGTCACTAAATATAAAATTTAAAAATGATAATAGAACAGGAAAAGAAATGAGATTGTAAGCATTATCTATGAGGCCCTTCTTTCAAACGGTATCATAAGCTGCTGAGACATCCAGAAAAGCGACGCAAGTGGTAAACTTCTTTTCGTAGCCAGTCTCAATGAAGGATGTCAGTGCTAGCACTTGGTGGCACCCGTTTGAATCAAGCTTGTTCAACAGGAATAATAGTAGGGAGAATGGGAACAATATGATTGGAGGTAAATCTCTCGAGTAACTTGTAACATACAGTGAGTAGTGCAATTGAGCACTGCACAGCAGGCTGGTTTGTGTTTGTGAACCTATTGGACCAAACTGCTAGTCTCTATACTTACAAACTACTTAAACGAACTTAACACTAAGAACAACACACACACACACACACACACACACACACACACACACACACACACACACACACACACACACACGAGGGACGACTCGAACCTCCGGCGTGAAAGGCCGGCCTGTCCGTAGCATGACGCCTTAGCCCTCGCGGCCATTCTGCGCGACCCGGCTGGTTTATAGAGCTTCAAAACAGCTATTATATATACATCTACATCCATACTCCGCAGGCCACCTCACGATGTGTGGCGGAGGTTATTTTGCATACCATTGTCACTTCCTCCCATTGCAGCCACATGTGGTTCGCGGCAGAAATGATTGTCTATATGCTTCGGTGAGGTCCCTGATCTTATCCTTTGGTCGCTTTGCGAGATATACGTAGTAGCAAGCAGTATATTTGTTTTACTCTTCATGATACGTTAGATCTCTTAAAAGCTTTTGGCAGAGAGATGTTTTTAAGAATGTTGTACAATAAATTTAGAGCGCTACGATTCGTTCGGCAGTGTCGTAAGGATCAGTGTGAGTACGAGGCTGCTTTTTTCTCGGACACATTGGTAGGCAATTTCCTCAGCAGTGAAGAGGCCTTCGTGGTCCTGCGATTGAAATCTAAACTCGGGACTTTTTTCACCCACTTCTCTCTCCTGGCGTAATCAAGCGAGTTCAGTAGGTCAGCAGTGTTCATATCTATTATACAGGTCCTCACACCTTTGGCTTCAGAACGTAAAATACGTCTTTCTGTAGCTCCTAGGTATACAGGCTTTAGCTGTAGCTATGATGAATCTCGCAAATGTAATTTTGTAGCAGGGATTAGTTTGACGTTTAATTGGGACTAGAATATGTCCCAGTCCATTGAAATTACATCTGGATCTCGGAAAGGATCTTATCAGGGGAATATGAATTCCACCTGATACCAGCACTGCCCTATGTTTGCGACCGTGAAAATGCGCCAATTACCTCCCTCTTCATTGATTAAGATTTTAATATCTGATCACAGGAAGAAAAGCATAGATCACGTGAAAATTAACACTGCAAACGGGGTGAATAAAAGTGCTGGAGTCTTTCGCGTCAAAAAGGAAAGAGAATTTATTATTTTCAGCCCATACAGCTTAGGATATACCATTTTCATTGTCGGACGAGTACCCTCCATTGGCTAGTGTGGATGTTAAAATAGCCGACACATAGGGAAAAATGGGAGAACCGAATCTTGCCACTGGATGTTGAGAAGCTTGTAAACATTGACTATGGTAGTTCCGCACACCGTCACTACCAATACGAATATGTCATTATCGCAACTTTTATAGTTTTTGAATGAATGCATCATCCAAGCCCTGTCTCCCGTATGTATCCACAACATAGGTTTCTTCTCCTTCTTCTTCTTCTTCTCCTCCTTCTTCTTTAGTCATGCATTAGGACTTCCTTCAGCATTTGCAGCTACATCTGGTTCTTCCACTGTTTTGCAGGTCTTCCATCGCATCTTCTTCCTTGCGGAGTACATCGCTAAACTTGTATAATCTTGATTCATCCATTGGTAGCAGATGGGATATCCATTTTTGTTGGTATTCGTCAACCTTACTGTTTATTTCGAAAATATTTACTTCCTTCCTTCTATCTTCTGATAGTGCCATTTAAGTAGTTAAATTTCACGATTTTGTCTTTTTGATCTAGGTCCTCCTTCTACGATAACATGGTTCATAGAAATTTGAATATCTACTAGCTCTACAATCTTGTTGTCTATAACTCTTTTTGTTGTCACTGGATTTTTCCACTGAAAGTGAGGGTTTTCCTTTTTTGTATTTATATTGACATATTATATATATGGTGTGTTTGGTATAGTTGGTAGTCAGCTCTATGCAGTCCATCTTCAGTTAACACTTGGTCATCTGCAAATAACAGAGTTTTTTTATGTAATCTTGTGTTAAAGTTATATGTACAGTTCTTCAGTTTCATTTTCCATTGATGTAAATTGTCGTCAATGTATATATTAAAAAACCGTGGAGAGAAGTGGAAACAAATCGAACTGCTAAATTAATACCCTGTGTTGTCTCCTAATTATCCCCAGTTATTTGGATTCTTGTATTAGCACAGATCTTCTGAATTACCTGTAGGCCTACAAGATTTATTGGTATATCTCTTCTTATTAAAATTTCCCACAATTGTTGTCTATTTACTTTATCAAAAGCCTTTACATATTCGACGAAAAGGACGTGATTTTCTTTATTGAATTCCTAATGTTTTGCTATAATTTTCTGTAGCATAACTATGTTCTCTGAACAGCTACAACATAGGCTCTAAGGCCTATTTCATCCACAAGTCTGTAGCCATGAATATTGCGTCTTGCACAATTTTTGAGATCTTCTGCATGTAGAGCAAGAACGTCAGTATTTTCGCTCAGAAGTTTTTACTGAGAAAGTTACATTTTCACTATTTACCCCTTCACCATTGAAATGGCAAACGTTAAGGATTTGATCTATTGCACTATTCAGAGCGTTTTGCTGGGATTGTTGACCATTTTTTTGGCCCTGACAAGACCCATTCGGCGGCGTCGTGGTAGCTGCAAAGCTGGGAGATCACACTGCTGACAGGACCAGCTACCGGAGATTGCCTGTTTAGAACCTTCCGGGAGCCACGTGGAGCTTTGAAGATTGCTTCCGGACGTGTACAACTTCGCCCACCAAAATTCTGTTGAATACTATAATGACAATTTACGTATGTCTCCCTCGAAGCCAATGGTGCGACAATTCCTCGCTGATTAATAAAAGAAATAATGTGTCTGAAACTTTATCTTACAAGGGAATCCTATGCCACAGTCGAAGTTTCACTTCGTGAAATACATGTGAAACTAAATGGACACTTATTTTGGCTTACGTGCCAACACTTAAGAGCTTCCAGGAAATGACAGCCGGCGTTTTCGCGCTATTTCATCATCTCGCGCGGCAGCTAACCCTACCGATCCTCCAGCACACCGGCTTCAGAACAGTTTTGCTTTCACGCTGATCATATCGTGTCCTATGACTTCTTCTACCGCAGAAGCGTGAGGCATCAGTGAAATGTACAGTTTTTGTTAGTACGAAAAACATGGGATTATTGACAAGAAGGAGGAAGGAATCTTAGGGTTTTACGTCTCGTCGACAGCGTTGTCATTAGAAACGGAGCTAACGCTGGGATTTTGGGTTAAGGATAGGGAAGGAAATCGGCCCGGCCCTTTCAAAGGAACCTCGCGCCATTTGCCTGGAGTGATTTAAGGAAGTCACTAAAAACCTAAACCTGGATGGCCGAGTTGGGTTTGAACCACCATCCTCCCGAATGCGAGTCCAGTGTCTTACCACTGCGCCACCTCGCTCGGTTTATTGACAAGACTTGTAAACATTTCCAGTCATCAAATGCTTTCTCACGATTTGCGAAATGTTCCAGCTTTTAGCTTCATATGATGGTCTCTCATTTTGTGACACATGCAGGACAGGTACTCATACACGGATCTCCCACTTTTCGCCAGCGGTCGACTTAACGCCCCCCCCCCCCATTTTTTTCTTTTTTTTTTTTTTCTGGCAGTTCATTCCTTTACGGACATGGGATCCTGTTTGCGCTATCTTGAAAGTTGATTCAATTTCTCACTACGACATTTCATCGCAACAAGCCTTATACAATCTGATATGAATAACAAAAAATATGCTAATTAAATTTTTAGTTTGATTTTTTACTCTTATATGTCAAGAGAAAAAACGCATTCATCAAAGTGAAGATATAATTGAAACAATGAAAGAGCGCCATGATCGACGTAGGTAGTCATCTTTCCTCAGCCGTAAACTTTAGTGTGAATATGATCCGGAAAAACAGCCTCGTAAACCTTGAAAAAAACCTCGCTATCTGGAGACATTTTCACGCCAAACAAAGTATATCCAATTTTTTATCAAAAGCTGGAGCCATCAATTGATCATAGATGCAGTCGGGTATGTTATTAATTGCATCGCTTGTGCTTGTTATATCTGTTTACTGTGGAATGAGAATAGGCACATGTTATTTACGTTTATTAAAACCGTATATGTACCTATTTCACTGGCAACGTGGCCATCGTGCAAGGAGGAATATCCTTGATTATCACACAAGGCAGTAATGAATTGCAACGGTCCCATTTCTACCTAAAAATCATATATTTTAATGAATAAGAAGCTAGATCACAATGAAATATTTGCAGTGGTGACTGGTTTCGGTCAAAATATTACCACGTTCGGGCCATATGACACATGACGGCAGACGTTGACGGTAAACTGAGCATGTAGCGAGCTCAACGAACGTCAACTGTTGATGGTCCAAGATCTGAAATAGGGGTTCCAGTATTACAGTGAGATTGTAAAAGAACTCAGGAAGATATGAGATGGTAGACACAGATAACATACCATCGCAATTTATTAAATGATTGGGGAGAGTGGCAATCAAACAACTATTCAGATTGAAGTGTAAAATCAACGAAACTGGAGACATACCATCGCACTCCCAGAAAAGTATCATCCACATAATTTCGAAAATAGCAAGGACATATAATTGAGAGAACTACCGCAATAAAAGGGTAACTGCTCATGCATCCATGCTACTGAAAAGAATAGTATACAGATAAATTGAAAGGAAAATTGCGGATCTGTTAGATGATGATGTCTGGCTTTAGAAACGGCAATGGAACTATAGGTGCAATTCTGACGACGTTGAGCTTGTTAACGTAAGCAAAACTGAAGAAAAATCAAGACACGTTCATTGTATTTGTTGACCTGGCAAAAGGGTTCGTAAACTGGTGCAAGATGAGTAATTCACAATATATGAAGAGAGATTATAAGACGAATAACGAAGTGCTAGGATTACAAAGTCGGTAAACCAGAGATTCTGTTAGATCTATATATCGAAGAAGCAATAGAAGATATTAAAAGGTTCAAGAACGCAATAAATATTCGTGATGAAAGAATTTTAACGATCAGATTTACTACTGACTTTGCTAACTTTCTGAATGTGCGGGACTGATGACCCCGTAGTTAAGTCCCATAAGCTCTACAAACATTTGAACATTTTTCTGAAAGTGCAGAAGATTTAAGCGTCGGTTGACTGAATGTTTTGATGATAGTAGTAGATGTAGTGAGAGGAATCTGAAAAAGTACAAAATCAGTAGGAAGTAGGAGAAATGGGAATACGAGATAACATGAAAATTAGTGATCGAGAGAAAAATGAAGTGGAAACAAGAAGAAAGGATACGATAATGGCAGATATGTCAAAACATCGCAGCTTAACTTCTACGGGACGAGAGGGAACTTATAAGCCTACCCGTCCTACACCACCGGTTAGAATATGATAATTAGGTAAATGACCCGTGTGCCTAATTATCTTAATTTGGTGGAAAAGCTATCGGTAATGAAGCCGATGATGTAGTGGAGGCTATAACCGGAACGTTGCTGCACCTCTTTGGTAAACAACAACGATCGATAGGAATAAAGAAAGTGGAAGGTAAAATTTTGGAATAAAATTATTAATGTTTAAATGAAAAAAATTGCGGAACAAACGAAGCACAGGGATTAATTTGGAAAAAGTGAATAACTTATTTATTTACGGTCGCCAGCTCGATGTTCGAGCAAATAATTTGGTGGCATGTCAATAATGGCAAAGATAATTAAAAACGTGAAAAATTACGTTAAATTTGGGTGGGCAGAAAATCACAGTATGTGCTTCAAATTCGGTACAAAAGACACTGACAATATACTAATTACTAAGAAACAGTTCACTAACACAGGGTTCAATGTAAGACAGCGAAATGCAAGCCATAGTCGCGCAAATGCAACATGAAGCAAATTATGCAAAACTCTCACCTTAATACTTACTATTTACAGTTTCAAAGAATTAATTGTTTATATAAGTACCAGAAATTATTCTACAGCGAGTATGCCATGCGCTTTAGCAATAATCAAGTTGTAACTGAACTATTAACTATACTAATGGCAAGCTCAAAAAATTAATTAATTAATGACTTGTCATGATAACACTGAATATTTAGAAAAGAACCATTTAACCTTCTGATTAACTTTTGCTCTATCTTTAACCAGGAATTATTAGCATTCAAGCACTTGTAAACAATTGCTATTCTCACTAGTCAGTACTTGCAAGTTGAAACAAACTCTACCTCAAAATAATATACAGTGGAAAACAATTAATCTTTTACACTGTTATTGAAATATCTTTTGAAATTGACAGTTAATCTAGCTGTTTCGTTCAATTTAGCAAACCTATTGATCAGCAACACTGGTATAAGCTACGTTTAGTAATACTTTTCTGAACACATTTTTTATTAACGACTGTCACATTGTCTTTAATGACTCTGATTTTTAGTTTTCTATAACTTTGTGAATATCCTCGGAAAAACAATGGATGAGGGAGGAACCTGTCTGGACAATGACTATGGGTATTGATTTTTAAACACAGGTTCACAAATAACAGTGTTCGTTATTGAACAATCATCACTAATACGCTGGTTAGCTGTACATGCTAAGACAAACTGGACAGATCTTACTGAATTTGATGTGCGACGTGGTGCTGCTGATTGAAGACTGTTGGCACTTAACAATTGGCAAACACAGGCTCTTCAAGGCGACGAATATTAATTACAATTTAGGGCCCACAGCATTCCTCTTGATGCATTTATTAATTATCTGAGCTGTGGCCGTATGAATAAATAATATTGCCTCTTCGCCGTCTCCTCCACTAGTGCCAATCCACGTACTTGTTCCGTACACCACTAAGCGCACTGTCAAAAATAATGCGTCTGTCCTCCGCTACTTCTCAACAACGAGTCCTTCTCGCTGTACGCCTCTGCGCTAATAATACATAAAGCATCGTTTTATATATCACCCTGTACGCACACATGACTGGAAAGCACCGTTGTCGCTGTGTTGTTGTGTCACATATGCCCCACGTTTCATTGGTCTATAATGTCCTATAGGTCCAAGGAAACGTCCAGACTCAAACAAACAGTGATCAACGACATGCAAGAAAAACACAAAAGAAATCAATTTAGTCAACACTACATCAAGAGATTATCACACAGGATCATATTCAACTGTGTCCATTATTATCATCTACTCATTAAATACAGCTCTTAGTCTAATTAATCACATAGTTTGAAATCGTTATGTCCCCACAAAATAACTAATCAATACTAAATCATAAACTTTTTTCACACAGCAAAATTATCTGTGTCCTTTCTCACTAATTATTAATTAACCTAAATACTTCAGTAACCAACTCACATAGGATAAATCACTACGTCCTACACATTATTCAATTAACACCCAATTAAAATCTTATTCACACAGCATAAAATTATTTGCGTCCTCAAATAATAACACCAATCATTTTTTTCTTTCAGGCACTGATTTGCATCTCAGTACTAAATTTCTCGCACGCTCTCATTACCTTTGAAATAATTGGCATCAGCACTGTGTTGTGCCCCACTTTCATTTTATTTCTGCACCATGTCCAAAGGCACACAACTTCAAATTCAGCTTAACTTGCCTCATTACCTGAACAACTTTGATTAAAATTTTGTAATTTTTTTTATCGGTCACCTGCAACTTAAATAACCAGTCTAAGTACATCTGAAGTCACAAACACTTCATACAGTTGAACTCAGAGAATAAAACAATCATTCACAGTAACATTTACTATACATACTCTAATTAAGCACTCAAATTTGCTAATTACGTTAATGAGAGATCACTGAATAGTTTGCTGCAATCATTTTAAGCAGTCCATACTTAATTTCAGTACACCTAGGGAAAGCTTAGCCTATAATCAGGCAACATCATTTCGCTAATGATCCTTCACAAATTACATTTCTTTATTTACTGGTTAATTATCCTTACTCTGGTATGGTTGTAAATCAGTGATGTTCCGCACACCGAATTTTTTACTTGATTGCGGATACACCAGATAATAAGCATTAGGGTGAGGAATACTTTGAATTTCAAACCGTCCATTATAAATAAATTTAAATTTTGCAATCTCATTACCTATTTCACTAGATTTCTCGTGCATTTTCACGAGAACCTTGTCATGAATTTTGAATTTTATTGGTTTCAAATTCTCGTCGTGCCTTTTGATCCATGCTTGAGCACGCTTATTCATTTGATCTCTCAACATTTCTTTCTTCCGCGCGAGATTTAATTCTTGCCGCGGTGGAAAATTAATGAGTTCCTCCACTACACTTTTCGGTCTCATTCCTAGCATAATCTCATAAGGAGTGAACCCAGTACTTTCGTGGGACAGCGAGTTCATAATTAGCTATATTTCAGACACATATTTGCCCCACGCTTTATGATTGTTGTGGCAGTATGTTCTGAAATATCTGCCCAGCTCACGCATATAGCGTTCAGCAGGGTTACTTGAAGGGTGATAGACTGATATTTGGATGACATCCACCCCTTCACCTTTCATACCTTCCGTCCAAATCTTAGAAATGAATTGAGGCCCGTTGTCGGATAATATTGATTTTGGCTTTCCTATTTTTTGAAAATAGTCCATCAGCTTACTGTAAACTGCTCTAGCAGTAGCTTTACGTAATGTGTACAGCTTAACAAATTTAGAAAACGTATCTAATACAACCAAAATGTATGCGAAATTTCCAATTGTTTTCGGAAGAAGACCATATAAATCTGTAGCTAATATCTCCAGGCTATCCTTGGGCTGAATACTATGCATCGGTCCACGGTTTGTCACATTAGCTACTTTTACTTTCTAGCATCTGTCACAAGTTCTCACGCGTCCCGTTACACTTCTCATCACATTGTCGAAAACCACAGACTCAGTTATCTTGTCTGCGCACTTTTTCGCTCCGCAGTGACCGTAAGCTAAATGAAAATAGTCAATGAGCTCCGTCACGTATTTATTCGGCCAACAGACGCGCCACTCTTCCGTATCTAAGTTCTTACGCCGGTACAATAAGCCGTCGTAAATCTTGTAATATTTGCGCAGTTTTTCGCCTCTCTCATTTTTCGCGTCGAATTCGACTTTAATTAATTTCCAAATTTCGTCATCATTTTGATGTCGGCGCATGTTCTTACAAATGTTCTCAATTTTCTTTCTGCCTTCAACGTCCTTCAAATACATCATTTTAAATAAGCCTTCTGATTGTTCTTCATTAACGATACCGTCCGGGTCGTACGGCATTCTCGATAGCGCGTCGGCCACGCAATTGTCTACGGCCCTGACATGGCAGATTTCATAATCAAATTGTTGCATGAATAGCGCCCATCTCCTTAATCGGTCATGCAACAATCGACAGGTTTTCAAAAACGTCAACGCTTTGTGGTCAGTGTGTACAATAACCTTGTGCCCCCACAAGAAACCTTTGAATTTTTTAAAGCCCCAGACAATAGCTACGGCTTCCTTTTCAGACACGCTATAATTCTTTCAAATTTTGTCAAGATCCTACTCGCGAAAGCTATCGAGCGAACCTCTTTATTTTCGCCTTCTCCTACTTCTTGGAAAACATGTACTGCAATCCCATAATAAACCGTCCTGTTCGAACTTTGTAACCTGCTTTTGCCTCCTACTATCTTTTTCCTCAGACTGACATAACACATATTTTATGTCACGCACCTCTGATAATTCAGCGAGTTCATCTTCACTGTCACTTTCGTCCGGTCTGGACAGATCTTACTGAATTTGGTGTGCGATGTGGTGCTGCTGATTGAAGACTGTTGGCATTAACAATTGGGAAACACAGGCTCTTCTTGGCGACGAATGTTAATTACAATTTACGGCCCACAGCATTCCTCTTGATGCATTTATTAATTATCTGAGCTGTGGCCGTATGGATAAATAATATTGCCTCTTCGCCGTCTCCTCCACTAGTGCCAATCCACGTACTTGTGCCGTACACCACTAAGCGCACTGTCAAAAATAATGCGTCTGTCCTCCGCTACTTCTCAACAACGACTCCTTCTCGCTGTGCGCCTCTGCGCTACCAGCGATAAAAAACTCCCTACTCAAAGATGATTCTATACAATAGCAAAGCCCTTGCTAACCCAGCGTGTCTACTGCATTTACAATATTTTTGACATATATGGAAATTAGCAGGACAATGCAAATATATCACAGAAACAAAATATACAAATACATAATAAATTACAAAAACTGCAAATAATGAGGGAAAATACATAAAGCATCGTTTTATATATCACCCTGTACGCACACATGACTGGAAAGCATCGTTGGTCGCTGTGTTGTTGTGTCACAAACTGTCCTCCTTCTTGTGGTTCTACCATCTTGGTAGTGCTGCTCCTGTATTTCGCGGCACGAAATAGTTCCGTAGCTGTTTTGGAGGTCCAAGCTCTGATGTTATTTAACCAGGAAATTCTTCTTCGACCAACACATCTCTTTCCTTTCTTTGAAGTATTAACTGGAGAAGGTGCTACCTACTTTCATTCCTCATATGTCCCAGGTACGGGAACTTCCTTGCTTTCACGGTATTCAGCACTTCTTTTCCTTTCTCCATTCTCCGTGGAATTTCGACGTTTGTGACATGAATTGTCCATGCATTTCTCAGAATTCTTCTGTACAGGCACATTTCGAGGGCCTCTGACAGAGTCCCTGTTTTAAGAGGTTCGAGAGCAAACAGCAGCGCAGAACTCTTATCTACGTGTTCTTTGATAACCCGTGATTTTTGAACCGATTACTTTTCTTATTGAAAACTGCTCTGGCTTTTCCAATTCTAGACTTCATCTCATATGCAGGACCCCACAGGTCATTACGATGATTCCAACGTACGAGTTCTCAAAAGTCACTTATCACGGCTCTTACTTCTTCCATCAGAATTTTTGGTCCTGTTTCAGTATTCTTTTGACGGGGTTCTGAAACAGTTGTACGTATGTTTTCCATGTGTCTTCAAGTTAGTCTTGCCAAATAATTACTTTTCTTCATCTTTTACCAGTATTTTTCCAATACTGGCTCTGTACCTTCCAGTTACGTCTTTGAGTTTCCAGTAAACATTGAAAGTGTCATATTTTGACTGTCAGTACTGTATTTCAGAGTATTTTGCTTTCTTCTTCTTTAGCTGTTTGTTTTCTCATATCCTTTTTATTCCTGTATCCATCTGGGTTATTTTTCATTTTCCTACTCCTGTCCATCATTTCAAGTATTTCTTCAGTCATCCATATTTTCTTCTTGCTGAGTCTGATTTCAGATGTTTCTCTGTGATGGACTCGATTATAGATGTTAGTTTTTCGATTTTTTTCTTCAGTACACAAGGTGTCTGACAGAAATTTGAGCTCACAATTGAGATGAACTCCTACATTTCCCCTTAGAAAAGAATATTTTCTGTATATGATAGCGCCTCTTTTCTTTTGATTTTCTTCATCCAATTCGAGGATGAAGGATCTGAGTGAATATCAGCAGCTGGGTATTTCTACGTATATATACAGCTCATCCTGCATCTTTCAATTTTTCTTCAGAGAGAACTGTGGAGGGTAAAACTGTTAGGGAACACAGTAATTTGATTACGGACATCAAATAATTGAGTAAGCAGTGTGTAAGAACAATTCTTAGACGCTGGAGAGGAATTCGTGGAGGTCTGCATCAAACCAGTGATTATATTGACCACTCAAGCAAAAGTGGGAAAGGTGATTCGCATTTATCCAGGAGTATTTTATTATTAATTAAATATTATGAATGATTATCACTTAAGAGGTGTCATAGGCGTATAACTGATTTATTTATTCATTTCAGTGCAAAAAGCTCGTTTCAACACAAACTGTTATTTTGCCAACCGTCCTACATATCCTTGCGTCTCTGGGGCAATAAGTAAGCAATGTCTGTTACAATTTTCTTATATTCGTGGTAAAATGTTAGCCCTTCACGTTAAACGCTATATTAGTTTTCTACTCGCTAGAAATAAGATATTTACCACTTCTTTGAATAATCCCTTATACGGTAGATCGATCATCAGCAAATAAATTTGAGACGATTTTTTTCCACTAAGTTATGTCACTACCTTGATTTTGGACCCTGTTTATGTAAATGAGAAAAACATAAAGAATTGCACACTTGTCAATATATCTTTTTCTTTTTCTTTCGTTGTACTGCCTTATTGTTTCGCTGAATAATTTTTAACTGGATTTCAATATGAATTTACCACTACTGTTTACATTTACAGATTTTGGTGGTATTTTTGTAGCGGTGCTGAATTTTGAGATCGTAGTGCACGTAAACACAGACTGGTTCGAAGGTATGTGTTATCATGGAAATTCATGACATTTTGGGAAACCACATTTTATTCAGAAATACGTGTTTCTTAATGTTACCATGATAATATGTAATTCATTTGAATCGGTATATTGCATGCTGAAATACCGTTTTTCGTTAGTTCGTTGAACACAACAGGCACACATAAGTGATGTAGTTAATGAGCAGAAATATAGTGTCGCGCGTCGTCAGAACGGTCTGATAATACTCTGGATAGTTTTTCGACATTAATCCTGTAGAAGAAAATTTGTTGTTAGCACTTCGTGCCCTGCATGTTGCGCTGCGTTAATGGGCGGTAAGGCTATACAATTCTGCATAACGGCGAGGGAAGGGGTCTCGCGAATTGTCACTGACTGAACATCGCAATAGCTACGGAACTGCTCGTGTTCAGAGACCCAAATAGCACAGAAAACGGACACCGTGTAACTGGACGGCGGTAATAGAGTTCGCCGACCCACGATTTTGTCAATGTATCGAGTGTACCGACCGCACAGTAAAAAGTTTACTACGTGTTTCGAGGGTACAGTTCCGCCAGACATTGTTTCTAGGATGTTTTCGGGCTGTATCTTGCAACATGGCTTGCGCCTATCCATTTAGGTAACTATGATTATAAAAGCTTGAATTGTGATGCAGGAAAACATGCAGATATATCGAACTGTTTTTAAGGAAGAACTGGAAGTAAATAGCACGATTCCTATTCAGAGGAACGTGCTATAGCCTCTTCGAAGACGGGATGACAAACCTTCTTTGCTTTGTTTTTCTAAGTGAAACAATATATGTTTAAAATATAGGTGTCAAACGAATATAACGCACAGGAAATGTATAGAAAATGAACAAGTCAGAAGAAATAAGTCTCCAGGAGAGAATGGTATCAATAGTTTAATTCTACTGAGCGTGTTTAATATGTTTCCTCAATTTGTTACTGCGATCTACAATCGTTGCCTTCAAATGGCATGCTTCCCCAAACTGTGGAAGCGAGCTAAAATAAAAGCGATAGTTAAGCCTGGAAAGGAACAGAGCACAGAAATCAACAAGTATCGTCCAATAAGTCTTTTATACACTGAGGCGAAGGTACTGAAAAACTTTTAATAAATCGAATAATGCATTTCGTCTACTCCAGAGATCTTCTCCATAAGAACCAGTACGGTTTCACCCCACCAAATGGGTACGACTTCTGTAATGGCTGTAAAAGAATTTGTGGAGAGTAGTCTCACAGCTAAAATGTGTGTCATCATGGTGAGTCTGGATGTACAAGGCGCCTTGGACGCAACTTGGTGGGCTGGTATTTTAAAGACGTTGCGTGTGTTTAACTGTCCTGCAAATCTGTAGAACATTACACGTAGCTATTTCAGTCACAGAACTGCAACGTTGAATGTCAACAACCTTCTCATAGAAAGATCTGCTAACAAAGGATGCCCACAAGGTTCTTGTTGGGGTCCAGGTTTCCGGAATATATGTTTCCTTGCTTAAACTGCCTTACTCGGGACACTCTCTTGTTATAGCCTTTGCCGACGATCTGATTGTACTAGCCAAAGGGGAGAGTCCTCATGCCGCTGAGAACATCTGTAACACAGGCATGCAATTAACATCGACTTGGACCAGTAATAATAAACTCCAGTTCAACGAACAGAAATCAAAAGCTATGCTTATCACCAGGTAAAGGAAATTTGCATCTTCCACAATCGCAATATACCTTAATAATAAAGTGCTTCAACAAGTAGACAATCTAAAATATCTGGGCGTTATAATTGACAGTAAGTTTACAATCAACAAACACGTTCAGCATATTACAGATAAATGCACGGTCTTAATTAACACTCTTTCCAGATCAGCTAGACTCAACTGGGGTCTGCGGTCTACAGCACTGCAAACTATTTATAAAGGAGGAATACTGCCTATATTATCGTACGGCTCACCTATGTAGATAATACAACCGTACCAAAATTAATAGAGTCCAACGGTCAATCAATTTAAAACTGGTCAAAGCTTACAGAACGACATCGAGCGAAGCACTCAGTGTTTTATCAGGTCTCATGCCCATAACTCTTAAGATACAAGAAATAGCTAAATATTATAACCTGGTCAAAACCAAAGATGCCAAACAGACAATCGACATCGCCCTAGAGTACAGAAGCTGGGCACATCCGGCAGACTTTACGAGGATAACTGAGAAGGGCGCCAGCAAATGTGACGCTGTTGAAGTGTGCACAGATGGAAGCAAGTCAGACGACGGAGTGGGTTCGGGGATAGCAATATTTGTTAATAAGAGGCTTATCTACCAGATACAGCTAAAACTGTCTAATGAATGCTCAGACAATCAAGCGGAACTATTTGCCGTCCTCAATGCTCTTGAGTTCATAAACAATCTCTCGAAAACTGATACAACTGCAGTAATTCACACCGACATCAGGATTATTTTGGACTCTTTGCGAAATCCGAAGAACCACAACTTCTTGATTGAAGAGATAAGTTGTAAAATCAGGAGGTTGCAAACACACAACTGGATGGTGCATTTCGAATGGATTTAGGCACATCAAGGGATTTGGGAAAATGAACTAGCTGACTACCTTGCTAAAAGAGCAGCTCGATCACGACAATTAATACGCTACAACAAAATACCCACAAGTGCCGTAAAGAAGAAACTTCGAGAAGAGTTTAGGAACAAATGGGACATTGAGTGGCACAGAACAAAAACGGGGGAAGCACTAAACCGTATTTTCCTACGTTTCAATAACGTTTAATGATTAAACTGCCAATATCTCCGAATTTTACAGCTATGTTAACAGATCATGGGAAACTGAAAGCCTATTATCTGAGCTTCAAAATTATTGAAGACGGAACGTCCACATGTAACAGTGCTATCCAAACTATTGACCACTTGAATTTTGACTGTTGCAGTTTATTGCCGACCGCGGTGGCCGAGGAGACTGAGGCGCTCCAGTCACGCTCTGCAGGGCCACTACGGTCGGGGGTTCGAATCCCCCCTCGGACATGGATATTTGTGCCGTCCTAGTTCGTAAGTAGTTCATAAGTAGATTGTAAGTTTAGGGACTGATGACCCCGTAGTTAAGTCCCATAAACTATACAAACAATTGAAAATTTTTGCAGTTTATTGAAAGAGAGGGACCATCTCAGGAAAAAAATAGCTGCCAAAGGAGGAGGATGGCCCGTCAGTAAACATGACTTGATACAGAAATTCACTACAGACTTTTGCAATTTTTGTAATTCAATAAGATTTCCTGATGTATAAAATAGTTTGTTCCTTTGTAAGCCCTGTCAACTTACGTACTATACTTGTGTTGGCAAAAATACCTGATGTAACAGCCTGAATCTAACCATCAAACACGCAATATTACTATGTAATGGGGCATGTCAAATAATAAATAAAAAAATTCTAAATTCACTGGCTTGTTCAAATGTTTGTTAAACTTATGGGACTTAACTGCAGGGTCATCAATCCCTAAACTTACAAACTACTTATGAACTACCGTATACTAAAGACGACACAAACATCCATACCCGAGGGGTGATTCAAACTCCCGACCGTGCAGACTGTGACTGGCGCGCCGCAGACCACTCGGCCACTGCGGCCGGCTTCATTGGCTTGCATGACCTTCATCAAAACATACATTTATGTGCCGCCTTTCATGGTGACCAATCAAACGATATGGACGTTGAGGTATCGTACCCTCCGTCATGCATCTACGGAGACTTACGAATGGTCGCCCGTGTATTAATTCGTGGTATAAGCCTTCTTCGTGCCACATTTCATACAATTCCGTGCAGCCGTTTCAGCGTGAAGAATAGTAAACGTATTAACCCATTGTAAGGTACCCTCCGCCACGCACCATACGGTGGTTTACGAAAGGTATCCCATGTATTAGTCCGGGCATAAGCTACCTCTGTTTCAAATTTTATTCACATCCATTCAGTCACTGCACCGTGAAGGCGTGATAAACGAATTATATAACTGTAAAGCACCGTCCGCCATGCATCATACGAAGTTAATGTTAATATGCCTACAACCTTCGCGCAAGTGCAAGCAATGAGATGACAAAGTTTTATCGCAATCGGATGTCGGTACGCCTGATGCGACGGTATCTACAGCGAAACTGTTGTGAGCGGTAGACTTCTTTTCGTTTCATAATTTTGTTCAAAAATGTTCAAATGTTTGTTTAGCTTATGGGACTTAACTACAGGGTCATCAGTCTCTAAACTTACAAACTACTAGCTAATACTAAGGACGACACAAATATCTATGTCCGAGGGGGGATTCGAACCCCCGACCGTAGTGGCCGTGCAGACCATGACTGGAGCGCATCAGTCCCCTCGGCCACCGCGCCCGGCCATCATTTTGTGTGTGTGTGGGGGGGGGGGGTAGTGGGGGGAGGGGGTCAGTTACAAAATGCTTCATAAATCTCCGAAATTACATGCAAACTTAGATGCAGGTCCCTAGCTACTCCCATTTTGCAACAATTGACGCATAAATCTGGGTATTCTCACGCGGTGGCCTCTCATTACTTATGACGTCTCATCTCCTGAGCTATGTGTTGTGCTCTTTTGTTTATGGGTCAGAAACCTTCGTGGGCGTACGGTGCACAGTTCACCAAAGTTGCATTGCAATCGAATGAATGGTTTATGAACACATAGAGGACATACAGACAAACATTCATTTTTATATATTAGATGATAGTGATGTACTAAACGACAGAAAAGAATTATGAAAGAAAATGAATAAAGAAGACAATAGATTAAAATACTAATGATAACGGATTAATCAACATAAAATAATTCCTGATGAATGTAATAGACAGTGAATGTATTTAAAATCATATTAATTAGTGAGTAAGATTAGAAAGTAATGTACAAAGTTGACCGTGTGACGTCATGCGCTCTGTACTGCTGCCACGAAGAAGTGACTGCAGCGTGTGGGGTGCAGAAATTTAGGAAAGACAGGGAACATCTGGTGTGAAAGTGAGGTCTACGATATCCCAATCTTAAAACATACCGTTTTAATTGAATGATAGACACAGATTACAGACAATAGTATATCGTTTCTGAACCATGAGAACATTATAATTTAGGTGTAATTTAATGTGTGGATAGCAGTATTATAAAGAGAATGGAACATAATACAATTTTGTCTACTATTTCTAGCAAAAACGTACAGTACAATTAAGTATACATTTTCCGATATTTCCATTTCGTTTTTCTTTGGTTAGTTTTTCAATGTTAGGGTATTATGTTCGAGATTTTTGATGGAAGACTGCATGTTAGGTAGTGATCTGACAACGTGTTTTGGAATAGGCACTTTGCTAATTTCATAATAGAAAAGAATCTTTCACACACATACGTCGAACCTTACACACTATCCGTGAAGCAAAGGGCATAGAACTTCGGAAATCTGTTTTCAGGAACATTCGTATAAAAAATCTGGCAAGCCTTCATTGTGTTTATATCTGTGCTTCAGTAAATCGTCACACTATAAATTTAAGTTTTATTTGAAACCTTGTAGTAACATTATTAACTTCCACTGAAAACGATGTTGCAAAGACTGAAACATAGTAGGCAGAATTTCCACGTTTACAAACGGGCACTCAAACGCGTTTCGAAGAGCTTTCAGTATTTGCACATATTCTCCAGAGTATAGGTTCGGAAAATGTGCATTGTTTCCAGCCTGCAGTTGATTCATCCACAGTTTCAGTGCCTTTTCAAGGCTGTAATTCTGTAGTACGTATCTGTTATGAGGAGGCCTTTTCATTGTGTAAATCGTGTAAGTTACCTGTTAAATCAGCAAGGAATGCTAAATCACAAATCCAGGTTTCGTCTTGCAACTGAGGAATAGTCTGAGTTTCACTAGTCATGAATAATGCTATTTCATTTCTTAACTCAAAGTATCGATCTAGCACACCCCTACTCAACCAGCGTACATTACAATAATGAGGAAGAACACTATGCCGCGGCGGATTAGCCGCGCGTACTGGAGCGCCGTGTTGCGGTGCGCGCGGCCGTCCGTCGTCGGGGGTTCGAATCCCCCCTCGGGCATGGGTGTTGTGTGTTGTCCTTAGGTTAGTTTAACTTAGGTTAAGTAGTTTGTAAGTCTAGGGACTGATGACCAACGTAGTTTGGTCCCATAAGAATTACAAACATTTGAACATTTGAACACTATACTGAGTACCACATTCTTCAAGAAAACTTTTCAGTTTTTAATGTCTCACGTCTCGTGATCGGATGGAATTTGTGACTTGTACCACCGTATCCATAACATTTCTAATTTTCGTATATTTTGCGCATAGATTCTATTGATAAAGCATGCAATTGACGGTAGTGAGTTCTTGTGTTGCACCAGAAATATGTGTCATACTGTTCACCCGCGCTATTAATCCTACATTAACTCCTACCGTAGACGGAGCCCCATCTGTTGCGATAAAAACAAGCTTACTTCTACTCAGAACAACGTATTCAAAAGCATTTTCAACGCCTTTTAAAATGTCCAACCCAGTAGTGATGCCCTTGAGGGGAATCAAATCTAAAACTTCTTCTGTTATATTCAGCTTATCATCGACGTACAGGAATGAAAATATCTAACTGTGCAGTATCCGATATGTCAGTACTCTCATCGACAGATAAAGAATAATGTATAAACGTACGTGCCGTAACATCCAGTTCTTGCACGTCTGCAGTCATGTTCTGAATACGTCACATAACAGTTTTCGGAGACAAACGACTTTCTCAAAGTCTTCTACCAAACCTGGACACATTTCTTCAGCGGCCACCACAATCATGTATGTCGCAAAGTTACCCTCAGTAAGCCGCGGTGGAGTAGCCGAGCGGTCTAAAGCGTCTCGCTGCGGAGCGCGAGGTTGCTGGCCTTGGAGGTTCGAGTCCTCCCTGGGGCATGGGTGTGTGTGTTGTCCTTAGGTTAGTTTACCTATGTTTAAGTAGTTTGTAAGCTACGGACTGATGACCACGTAGTTTGGTCCGATAGATTTACAAACATTTGAACATTTGAATTCACCCTCAGTAAATGGTCTGACTTTCTTGGCTAGATGTAGACCTATTCTGTAGCTCGAACGGACAGACGCTTCGCTATTCTGAAAGTCCTCCAAATTAGCACGTTCCTTTAATTCAGATATTATGGCGTCTCGTTCTTTTTCTTTATATTTCCCATACTCATACGCACTGAACAGGAAATATTGATGCTATACATTACTTTTTTATACTTCGTACTTCTTTGTTACACACCAAACACCTTGCACCTTTACTGCATTCCTCCGTACTTACAGCCCCGTTTATGTAGGCAACATTGCGAACGCAGATCTCGCCTGACGTCACACGGATTAACAGGCTTGCACTTCTTGCTCAAACGTCACACCGTCTGAAGTTGTCTTCCTCTGTTCTATGTGGTGTGCTACAGTCGTGACGTAGATGCCAAGGCACACAACAGGATATCATGAACTGTTCCATATATCGAATAAAGAAAAAGGAGTAGACGGTGTTGACATGTACAAATCATATGCATAAAACTGCACGCCATTCCTACCCATTGCAGTAATATCATATATTTAGACGAGCAGTTCTTGTAAATATGTTCCGTGTATCACGGAAACTGCCCTAACAATTTTCATCCAGTTTTGAATTTACATTTCGTTTTGCCTTTGGAAATTCAAATATTTGTAATTCTAAGGCACCAAACAACTCTGTTCATTGGTCCCTAGACTTAGAAACTAATTAAACTATCTTATACTATGGACAACGCACACATCCATCCTCGAAGGAGGACTGGAACCTCCGACGCGAGTGGTCACGCGATTTGTAACGTGACACCCTAGACAAAACGGTTGCTTTTCGTGTTTACTCTCATAGTCATCTGTCCTGAATAAACGAGATTACATTATCCGAATATAAATAACATTATAGATATTGGTCCTCAAATTAATAATATACACTGTGTTCTTCGACTATACCGAGCAACTCATACGGCATTTGTATTTGTAGCCAACCTGTGCTCTTCAAACCGTTGTCACACTGAAGTAGGTTGATTCAGTTTTTTTTTCTTTAATAACTGCAGTTGCAGTTGCAAAATATTTAAGATAGGTACGAACCACCACAGAAAAAAAAATCCCGAGTAACGCACGGTCACATAATATTGTACTTTAAACATATAAAAAATATTGTGCAGAAAACATGCCGTGAAGTGTGATATCTTCTCAAGTTAATTAATATCTGAACGACTTGCCATAGTTGTCTTCCAACAAATTCTTAGTTTTTACTGGACATCTATTCCGTAAGGGTTTCTGATCGCTGTAATCCTTTGTTTATGTGTTCACAAACTTTCCACATCTGCTCCAAGAAAGATAGTTGTAGTAGGACGAAAATTATGGAAACACGAAAACTACGACACAATAATATGCCGAATACTATAGAGCAAAACCCTGTCATTCAAAACGCATCCCATTCTTCTCTGTGTTGATAAGCACATGTATTATTTTCAAAGAAATCTTAAACACCATTCTCCCTGCAAAATAGTAGGAAAATCGGGGTAACGATAATTGAAGTGGATAACGATTACAAACCCAATCTCTGTAAAGTTGTAGTTTCAGAACATAATTGCAAAATCTTAGCACTATTTACTTTGACATGTTGAGTGCTTTTTCATTAATTTAGAAAGTATCACTCTTAATAGAACACTTTCTTATATCTAGGTCCAGTATCTGAGTCTTACAGCTGGTGTGATTCGTGGTCTGGCTGTAAGAACGTAAGCTGTATTTCTTGCTTGTAAATTACAGTATAATGTGAGGTTTCATAAAATTTCATTTGAAACCCGAAACCTCTTGGAGGACATTGAGCAACTCATCACTGACTTTTATTCCAGCTTTAAACGCACAGAAATAGATATAAGCTACAACACTTTAATCTTCAATCAATGCTTTTCCACATTCCACGGCTGTTACCATTGTTACCAACCGTAGATTACTGTGCCATATTTTGATAAACAGCTTAGCGACATATTCGTTTAAGTATTGTTGGTTTTATTGTGATGCGCTGGATGCTAGAGAGGCAGTGACACATTTAAAACACGATGAGAGTTTTTACGAACGTCCTGTTTTAGGTTTCATTTATTCAGCTTTTTTTTCCCATCTGTCATCCACTTATAGCGTCACATAAAGCAGCTTAAAATAATAGATGAAAGCGATTACCGTTTCTCATTAACAGGCAGTCAATGAAGTTCACATCGACGATTCCGTATTTTATTCCCGGATTAAAAGCAGTAAAACCACAACAATAATCAAAACGTTATTAACTGAACACATTTAGCGATGTAGAGATTACAGAAGTTCCATTAATGTCAATGAAGATCGTAATTGCGTTTAATTGCAAAAGTGCTCCACTTGATTAAAACTACGACGCAGCTACAATAAAACAATTTGGTGTTCTTTCACTGCAAGGCATTCTTCTTATAAAAAATTTCTTTTGTTTGCTCTTGGTCCTTATTTCTCCATCTTATTTAGACATTTTTAAAAGACGATTTATACCAAGGACGTTACTACAAATGAGTTATTTACTTCCATAGGCATGTTTCGGCTTGAGTGCCATCGTCTGGATCAGTGGCGGATACAGAATTTATTTTCTGGGGGGGGGGGGGGGGCGCACAAGGCTGAGGAGGATGAAGACTAATTTTAAAATACACACATATATATTATTTTCAACAGGGAATATATGTATTGCATGTTAAAAATAAATTTTGTAACAGTCATTGTCACATATAACTGATATAGGAAACACACAGTATATATTCCAAAGCCATAGTCGCTTCTTAGAAAAAACTTTTAACATACTTCCATCTAACTACCAATTGGGGCGGTACGACCTCTTCTTGCATGGGACTAAATACCAAATTTTTAATGTGGCGTGCCAGACTTCAGGATCCGAAAGTCTTCCGCTCGTCAACAAGAAAAAACATATCCAAATAATATAATCTTCCTGTATTGTGAAATTTCAACGACATATCCTAGCGCAGATAGAAGAAGCATATGATTCCAGGTTTGCACTTCTTTAAAACTGTCACTTTGAAATAAATGTTTTAAAGTTCCCTTAAAGGTCGAATTGTTAAATAGAAGTTCGTAGTTGTGCTGGTTGTTATAGACAGATATTACAAGTCGTGTTCACTGATAATCGATTGATATATAAGATCTATTGATTAAAATACCAGTAATTGATAAAAGTCTTCTTGCTTTATCTGTCAAACAAAATAACTTTACCTAAATGTCTTCTTTCACACTGTAAAATGGTTTGACAGTAAATAATTTTTCAGCTCCTGTCAATGCCTATACTTCTTGTACAATCTCTATAAATATCAAAATAATGATCGTTGACACTTGGTTAACTTTCGAGACACAATGACATTTATTGCTCTCACAATACAGATTAGGACTCAATGTCAGTTACACAAAGGGTGATTTTATGGTCTTTTTGATTTTCCACGAAAGTTTCTATAATAATGTCAATATCCGCGACGATAGTCGCTGAGACCAGCATCTTCTTGCCTCGTGGCCGTCGACCCGTAACTTGAAGTGGCCAGATGTTTACTCCTTGAGCTCGGCGTCGAAGATCTTGCTCTCGTAGGTTTAATCGCCGTCACAGCACATGAAACACAAAAACATACGAAAACTCTTCTAAGAATCACATAACATGAAACATTTACATAAAAATCATTTAAAAATATAAAATATAAACATAATCTTCTGCGAAACTGAGCTGACATGAGGTAGTAGTGGAGACGATAATCCGTCCCACTACACAATCCACTATTAGTTTCAGCACACTATGTCATCTTTTTGAAATGGCTATGATTGCAAAAAAATTACAATGATTCAACCACATTAAACAGTGAAAAGTTTCAAAATTTAACACAAAATCAAAATAACAGAGAATCTGGAGTATGAAACGCTACAATTATCAAAATCACAAACCATGTGCCGTGGGTTTTTGTACAACATAACATGAAACATTTACATAAAAATCATTTAAAAATATAAAATATAAACATAATCTTCTGCGAAACTGAGCTGACATGAGGTAGTAGTGGAGACAATAATCCGTCCCACTACACAATCCACTATTAGTTTCAGCACACTATGTCGTCTTTTTGAAATGGCTATGATTGCAAAAAAATTACAATGATTCAACCACATTAAACAGTGAAAAGTTTCAAAATTTAACACAAAATTAAAATAACGGAGAATCTGGAGTATGAAACGCTACAATTATCAAAATCACAAACCATGTGCCGTGGGTTTTTGTACAATTTATCAGTACTTCATTTGTCTCATTAAATACCATAATCCTGTGGGCGTCATTGTACAAAAAAGTTATTATTCGACCATATTACACAACTGTTTAAGTTTTCGAGTGGTCAGCGTTATTCAATCTTATAGTCCAAAAAAATCAAATGTTTGTAAATCTATGGGACTTTGACAACACACAGGGAGGATTCGAAACTCTGACGCGGGAGGCCGCGCGATCCGTAACGTGACGCTCCAGACCGCTCGGCGCTTATGGTCCAATTAAATCTTATTGAATCCATCATTACTGGTGGAACGAGAACTGTGGCTGGTCGAGAGTACATAGGAAGTAGGAGACCAACAGCCTTATGTTTAACAGAAACATTTATTCTTTCAGTACCAGTTTCGGCATTCCATTATGCCATCTTCAGGTCCTTCCATCGGAGTACTATATCCATTACATAGTAATCGAAACTGGTTGCGTGGATTTCTAGCTCTTAGTAAGAGCTATTCAGCTGTGGACATACTTGTTTCATACTGTATCACCATAAAGTCCACAGCAACAATATTTTTTCAACGTTTTGACAGACCTGCTTTACTTTCACGTTCTGCTTTCACAATGTACCTGTCAGAAAGCATCTGAAAAAACATACATATAGGAAATAACACACAACGCTGCACGAATAAAGAGTATGTGTAATTATAAACCTCAATAACGCTAACATACAAGAATTAATGATACTGGATCAACGTCTCTATATACTCGTATACTGGAAAATAATTTCTATGAAATCTTACTTTGATTCTGACAGCATAAGGTTGCTGATTGACACTTTTTTTCCACGTGGAAACCTGCCGGTTTTTATTTTTATTTTTTTTTTTTTTTATTTATTTTTTTTTTTTCTCCTAATGTAGACTAATTTGATGATGGGTTCATTCTTTTTTCGACGTGGAAGGTCTGAAATACTTTCTGAAACCCAATGGGTACTACATTTGTTAGTTTCAGCAGCAGTATCTAACTTTTGTGCTCAGAAGGAACGAATGGAAGCCATTGAAGAGCACGCGTCATTGGGCACTGTTGTGGTACTCTCCCGGAAACAATTGTCCGTTCTTTCCGCTAGAGGCGCTTGGATTCGAAATAGTTGTAGTAGCACGAGCCCTTTAAACACACGTCGTTATGGAGGGAAAAAACCGGTGCAGTCCGCCATTAAACATTGCCGGGTGGCGGAAACAAGGGGGTGGGGGTGGGCATCAAGTCGTGGAGTGCTGAAAAAATATTTTTCCTGTTAATACGAATAAACAATCTCAGAGATGGATTTACGTCTCAGATATGTCAAAGACATTATTGATAAATCTGAAGCATTGAATTAAAACTTGTGGTGCGGCCGTGAATCGAACCTGGACCTCCATGCTTACTAGGCAGACGTCTTAACCGTTAGACTACCACACCACCAACTATTAAGGCGCCTTGGAATAGTCTATGTACGATGTTTGTGATGTGGAGGGAAATCGTACATAGACTATTCTAAGGCGCCTTAATTGTTAGTGGTGTGGTAGTCCAACGGTTAAGACATTTGTCTAGTAAGCATGGAGGTACGGCTTCGATTCCCGGCCGCACCACAAATTTTAATTCAATGCTTCAGATTTATCAATAATTTTTTTGTGTTATTTGTTATATTAATTAATATGAAATTCCATTATATTAACTGTGATTAATTTAATTAATAATATTATATAATTAATATGTTTGTTTACATTACTGTTAAAATAACATTAAATATTTAAATTCTATTGATTACTAGATGACCCGGTGCGCCGGCCTCGGTGGCCGAGGGGACTAAGGCGCTCCAGTCACGGTCTGCACGGCCACTACGGTCGGGGGTTCGAATCCCCCCTCGGGCATGGATATTTGTGCCGTCCTAGTTCGTAAGTAGTTTGTAAGTTTAGGGACTGATGACCCCGTAGTTAAGTCCCATAGACTATACAAACATTTGAACATTTTTTGACCCGGTGAACTTTGTATCACTTACCTCTTAATATAAACCATATTAATTTAAATCATTTGTATTTTAAACCCAGTAGTTTTATAAAGGCATCATCAGATAGTCTAATTATCGGCTCTGTAGTGGGCGGAAAGAGTGGGGAAATCACGCACACATGTCCAGGATAATGTCCATGTAACATTTGTGGAAGTTCAGGGAAGGTTTAAACGGTGATAAAATATGCAGAAATAACGTGGAAAATTTAGATTTAATTCATGTAAAATAATGACTTGGTTGTTGTGTTGGGTGCGTTCGGAAATATACTTAGAGTGAAGTTCGCTTTACACGATCTGAACCTGTATATGAACTGTCAAAGATAAAAATGAATTGTTGTTCGTTAGTCTCGCTAAAACTCGACAACGGTTGAACAGTTTTGGCTATATATCATTACATAAATCACTGAATCTATTGTGATGAATGAAGTCTGGTGAGGAGATAGCTTGAGCGCTGAAGTACCAGATAAGATACTTTAGATAGTGTGTAATTCACGATATTTTTTGATTCGAAGTATATAAAGCGAAATATCGAACAATAATTACTCTCTGGTAAAGCTATTTACTCTTTGACTTCTTTACTATTTTTCAGAAGTTATAATCAACTTTTAAAAATGCATTGTCCCTTTTGTAAAATGTGGATAGAACGGCAGAACAACAGAAGCACCTGACATTATTTTACATGATTTAAATCTAAATTTTCCTCGTAATTTTTCCAATTTTATCACCGTTTAAACCTTCCCTGAACTTCACTCTTTCCGCCCACTATCGAGCCGATACTTCAAATGTTCAAATGTTTGTTAAGCTTATGGGACTTAACTACGGGGTCATCAGTCCCTAAACTTACAAACTACTTATGAACTACTTATGAACTAGGACGGCACAAATATCCATGCCCGAGGGGGGATTCGAACCCCCGACCGTAGTGGCCGTGCAGACCGTGACTGGAGCGCCTCAGTCCCCTCGGTCACCGCGGCCGGCGAGCCGATACTTAGACTATCTGATGATGCCTTTATAAAGCTACTGGGTCTAAAATACATATGATTTAAATTAATATGGTTTATATTAAGAGGTAATGGATACGAAGTTCACCGGGTCATCTAGTCGTCTAGTCCCCCCGGCAATGCTTCGCAATTGTTAATATGTATGTACTCTTGCTTTGAACGTGATATGTCCAAAATTTTATCGCAATTGTACAAATGATATTGATATACCAAAGAAAAGAACTCTTTCCGTTTTCCATAAATTTTCCTATTTTCTGTCCAACTATTCCAAACTTTTACTTCACTCAAACGTTCCTCTAGCTTTTTATGTCGCATGTGCAAATTTTACCGCCCTCAGATGAATGGGATTGATATTTAATAGAAAAATCTCTACTTTTTTCTGAATTTTCCAACTTTCCGGGAAACTTTTCCAATTTTTTATTTCATAAGAACATTACTCTTGCTTTGAACGTCAAATATGCAAAATTTTATCGCAATCAGACGAATGATATTGATATCGCATTGAGAAAAGCTCTTTCAGTTTCTCGCAAATTTTCAAATTTTCCGGGTAGTTTTCTCAAATTTTTAGTTGAATGTTAAATGATCAAATTTTTTTCGCAATCGGATGAACGGTTCTCAACTTCTAGTGCTGAGTACATTTAGAAATACATTGAAAAAGGGTTCGAATTTTGTGACTTTCCTTTTTAACTGTCCCTATTTTTTCCCAAGACCATAATGAACAAAATAAAACAAAAATGAATTACCCGTCTCCGTCGTGCGAATAGTTAGTTATAGTGCTGAATTCAATCAAAAACAAACTTTCAGTTTTTCTCAAATTTTCCAATTTTCCAAAATATTTATTTCAAGAAAACGTAGTACTGTCAAGCCGTACTCAAGTGATGCTCTTACAATCATCTGACAATTGATTTTTTACACAGAAAAAATAGCTTTCGGTTTTTCCTAAATTTTCCTACTTTCCGGGCGACTTTTCCAAATTTTTATTTGATGCGAACCTTCCTCTGGCTTTCAACATGAAATGTACCAAATTTTATTGTCATTGGACGAACGGTATTGATATATCACTGGAAAAAGCTGTTTCAGTATTTCCCGATTTTCCTCTTTTCCGGACAACTTTTCCATATTTTATCACCGTTTATACCTTCCCCGGACTTACACGAATATTTCAAGAATAAAATTGCAAAATATGTTCAGCCGTTCTCGAGTTTTAACGAAAGTAACGAACAGCAATTCATTTTTATAGATATAGATATCATATATTAATAATGTTAAATATTTAATTACATTACATCTGCTATGGTGAAAATGCGTTACTAGAATTAAGCCTGGCATAAGCGCGTTTTAAAAACTCTCATGATCATTTTTGTACTATATTGCATCCGCGGCGGAGTGGCCGAGCGCATTGAGGCTCTGTGCTACGAAGTGCGAGGCCGTTTTCCGTCGGGGGTTCGAATCTCCCCCTCGGGCATGGATGTTTGTGCCGTTTTTAGTATAAGCTAGTTCATAAGTAGTTTGTAAGTTTACTGACTGATGCCCCCGTAGTTAAGTCCCATAAGCTCTACAAACATTTGAACTATAGTGCAAGCAACAACAGCGTACCCAGCTCATGTGAACACTTCATACCGAGCATTGTATACAGTACTTGGATCTACGATGTTTCCCAACCGGGACAGAAACTTGACAATGGCCCTCACCATCCCCACCCCCGTACCACCCCGGGCCTGATTGTTGAAATGTTTGTGTAGCTTATGGGACGTAACTACTGGGTCATCAGTCCCTAAACTTAAAAACTACTTACAAACTAGCTAATACTAAGGACGGCACAAATATCCATGCCCGAGGGGGGATTCGAACCCCTGACCGTAGTGGCCGTGCAGATCGTGACTGGAGCTCCTCAGTCCCCTTGGTCAGCGCGGCCGGCGCCTGATTGTAGATCGTTAGATTTGGCAATAGTAAGAGGAGCACTTACTTACGAGGTACGTCCACAAAGTAAGTTCCGTTTGGTTATCTAAAACAAACGTGTACAAATACAGAGAAAACATTTATTGTACAAAAATATACAACTGAGAAACTATTTTTCAACGTGGTTTCCGAAATTTTGTAGGCACTTGTCATAGTGTAGCACTAGTTTTTGTATGCCTTCTTCATAGAAGGTTGCCGCCTGCGTATTCAACCATGTGGTAACATGTTCTTTCAGCTTGTCATCATCGTTGACGTGTACCAGCAAGGGCAGATTTTAGGTGTAAGAAGAGGATTACTGCAAGAAGTTGATTTTTTCCACGATAATGCCCGATCTCACACGGCGAAAGTGACGCAACAACTCTTACGGGAATTTCAGTGGGACGTGTTTGATCATCCTCCGTACGGCTCGGACGTCGCTCCTAGCGACTTGCATCTCTTCTTACACCTAAAATCCGTCCTTAGTGATTAACACTTCAACGATGAGGACGAGCTGAAAGAACATCTTACCACACGGTTGAATACGCAGGCGGCAATCTTCTATATATAAGAGGAAGTGTCCCGATTGATTGACTGAGTCATCATCGCCCAGCCCAAACCACTGAAGACATTGAAATTTGTAGAGGGTGTTGATCTTACTCTGTAGGCGTCATTTAAGAAGCGATTTTTCGATATTCCGTCATTAAGGGGGTGAAATAGGGGATGAAACGTTGTTTGAAAATACGTAGCTGTTTAGGCAATTTTGAAGCTAGAACTACAAAATTTCGGATTTTAATTCAGGGTTCGAATTTAAAAGACACGTGTTTCGGCATATTTAAAAATTCAACCAGTGAGGGGTAAAATAGGGGACGCAAAAAATTGAATTTCAAAAATATGTTGCTGTTAACTCAAAATTTAAGCTACAACTACGAAACTTCGGATATGGAATCTTGGTCAGGTTTAAAAATCCAAGACTTTTAGTATTTTTGGAAATTCAACAAGTAAGATGGTGAAGTAGAGGCTCAAAATATCTTTTTGAAAACACGTTGCTATTGATACAATTTTGAAGCTAGAGCTGCAAAAATTGATATTTGTATAGTTGGTTAGACGTTAAAAAGTACGTGTTTTGGTATTTTTGGAACTTCAACCATCAAGGGGGTTAAATTGGAGAGGGGGTGTTTTTCGAAAATCTGTTGTTATGTAGGCAATGTTAAAGTTAAAATTACAAATTTTCGCATTTGGATTCTGGGTTCGAATTTAAGACACGTTTTTAGATATTTTTGGAAATTAAACTAATAAGGGGGTAAAATACGAGATGGAAAAATTGATTTTCAAAAATATGGTGCTGTTAATTCAAATTTCAAGCTATAACTACGAAACTTAAGACATGGATTATTCATCAGGATTAAAAAGAAACAACTGGTGCAGACCAACCAGCCTACGTATGCCAAGCAGCGGGGGTTCAGCTAGTCTTCTATAAAGAAGGCATACAAAAACTTGTGCCACACTATGACAAGTGCCTACAAAATTTCGGAAGCTAAGTAGAAAATATTTTAACAGTTGTAGATTTTTGTACAATAAATATTTCTTATGTGTCCGTACACGTTTGTTTTGTATAACCAAACGGAACTTACTTTCTGGACGTACCTCGTATATCTCGTTCCTGAAATACGTAACTGCTGGACACAGCTGTAGTTGTCAACGATGATGAACCTGACGGTGTCTCATCAACACGACTTCTGTGGTTGTGTTGGCCTCCTCGCTACTTTTTTTTTTTTTTTTTTTTAAGAAAAACTTATTTATTCTGATCTGTCTTTTCCTGTCGTTGTCACTTATAGTAGTATCAATGTACCAAAATAGTTACAGTACTTTTTTGCCTGGTGCTGCCAGGAACAGAAAACACCTGCACTTGTTCATTTATTTCGGAGCGCAGCCAACGTTATGCTGCCCCTAGACACCATTGATGTCTAATAGAAACTGGATGTACAACTCGGGTATCTGAGCATAGAACTACAGACGTTTTCTCATTGTCCGCCATGTTTAAATTTGGCATACGAATTTCCATCACATATTACGTGACAAAGAATTGCTTGGTTACCTCTTGATTTGAAATTTATTTCAATAAGCGATGTAACAGGCTAATAAGGAAGCGTACTCGAAACGTATTATCTTCTCGTTTTCTTGTAAAATTTCATAGCAGCCATATTTGAATTTGGCAAGAAAATAAATATGAAAATGTCTGGCTGGCACGCTTAGACTTACCGTGGATAAACAATATCGTGTCCAGCGTAGCTATGTCATTGTCAAACAATGAGCGGAGCAGCAATGCAGAAATTGAAAACCAGCGTATCCTAATAGGTCGCCCAATTGTGGGTCAAAATCAAACAGCCAGTAAATATGTCGTGCGAAGTTTGATATTCCCTCCCAACCGAAATTCATGTGTCGCAATGTAATGAATCAATTTCTTCTTCATGCTTTGTGAAGTTACTATGCAGAATGTGATAAGTTTTCAAGAAAGCTTTCCCGATCAACAAAATTACCCTTGGCTGTGAGCCGGCCGCGGTGGCCGAGGAGACTGAGGCGCTCCAGCCACGGTCTGCACGGCCACTACGGTCGGGGGTTCGAATCCCCCATCGGGCATGGATATTTGTCCCGTCCTAGTTTGTAAGTAGTTCATAAGTAGTTTGTAAGTTTAGGGACTGATGACCCTTGGCTGTGTTTATAGAACAACTAGCAAACCCGGCAGCGCTTCGCAGTAGCTAATGTGTATGGGACATATACCGTGATCCCCTCTCTTTCTCGCCCTGTGTGTAGCCGGCCGCGGTGGCCGAGGTGACTGAGGCGCTCCAGTCACGGTCAGCACGGCCACTACGGTCGGGGGTTCGAATCCCCCATCGGGCATGGATATTTGTCCCGTCCTAGTTTGTAAGTAGTTCATAAGTAGTTTGTAAGTTTAGGGACTGATGACCCCGTAGTTAAGTCCCATAAGCTTAACAAACATTTGAAAATTTGAACGCCCTGTGTGTATCCCTTCCTCCCTCCTCTATTCCCCATCGTCTCCTCTACCCTTGCTTCGTTCATCTCCTTCTCCCCTATCTTCACACCACTCCCTCTTATCCCACACCATATCCATTTCCTCCCCCCTCCTCTCTGTGTCTACATCATCCGCCCTATTTAAATCCATTTCATTCTCAAAAACAACTTTCAAGTTTTATGTTAAAAATGACTGGGAGAAGGAAAACAAAATAGCACATTTTTACAGCGCAGCTTAGTAATTTTTTTTTTTTTTTTTTTTTTTTTTTTTGTCGCAGCGAGCAGAATAGAAATACTTTTTATAACATGTTTAGATCTTCTTGAGAGTTTTTGAATTGAAGATAGAATGATTGAGACATGATCAGACATTAATGATAGTAATTCCATATGAAACAAAACAATTAATTGAAATACAATAATTGGAATAGAAACACGACGTTTCGAAAGTCTTTGTGTTGAGTTCATTGTAACGCTTGTTGATGAACGACATTTTTTTTTCTTTCCGTCCGAAGAGAAAACGAACAGTGCATAAGGTTTACCGATTCTCGAACATGCCACGTACAACTGCCCATGGGAAAAACACGGCGATTCAAGACTTATTCTACAAACTTCCAACGACTGGCCTAGCGCTTTATTAATCGTCATTGCGATGCGCGAACTCCGACCGATATTACGAAGCCGCAATGGAGGCATTGTTCTTAAAAAAATAAACCACGATCTACATTCAATTTGTTTGTACAACCAAAAATACCACGAACTGACATCAATTATATCTTTGAAAGGCTGCAAAGATATTATTACCACCGATAACACCATGGAGGTAAGAATAATATTCAGGGCTTCGAAAAAAAAAGGTTTCATGTTAAATCTGTCTGTCTGTTTTAACCTTGTCTGCATAGCGCCATCACCCATTAATCTAACTTCTTTGGCGTATTTGTTTGCTTCGTTACAGCGTATTTGGTCGATATGCGAGTAGCGAATGATAAGCTGATTGTTGGAAAATCTAGAAAATGATCCGAGCTGGAAGCGTACTTTCAGTTTTTCTCAAATTCTGATATTTTCCGGTACGTTTTCAAAAACACGCCGTGGGCTCTCATTATTTATGAGATGGAGATACTGAACCCTTCTTCAATGATCCTGACTTCAGCCACCGATCCATGTTAGAAGTAATAAACTGGTCAAAACCGACTTATGAAATAGGTAGTGCACTGACAAAGCAAGTTTAATATTTAATGATGCCTGGGGCAATATACGTGCCAGCGAGCGCTGTGATTGGTCGATAAAGCTCGCTCCGCGCATGCGTATTATGTTTCAGCGCATCTAGCGCCATGAGCCGGCGTACAAATGACCCTCGTATTGTTGTGAAACAGTCGCTCGGAGAAGCCGCATTCTCCGGCACTAAACTGTGTATGCATTCTCACTTAGGAACCGCCAAGGCTGCTTGGGAATACGACTTGAAGTAAAAGTACAAACGTTTTTCACACGAAAAAGAAAACTAAATAGTGATGAATTTTATTTTCACATATTTATTCAATAACTAGCTGTAAACCCGGCGTTGCCTGGATGTTCATTTATCCTACACTCTCTTAGTCCACATCCCACCTTTCCCTCTCTCGGCAAAATTTTCTGCAAAACACCCTCTGTCATGTATCATACACCAATTTTGTACCCACCGAGCCTCCTCTTGGTTCAAAGGTCACGTGTGCAAATATTCATAAAGATTGGAGCAAAACTATGCATTTTGTAAAATTCCGTAAGTTACGAACCCTGCACTTTACACCGAACTAAATAATTATACAGACAGTGACATTTCACTTGTTTTCAACGTAGAGTTTGTAAAATTTCATCAATATCGAAACAAAATTATAGATTTATGTGCAATAGAAACGCAGGGTCACATTGGAAAACACACTTTGTTCTCAAATGTACCAGTTTTATTTCATACAACCCTTGTTCCGAGAATAAAGAAAAGATCCAAAAAAGGATCTGTGAAATCTGCCGATCCGTTCTCAAGTTATTGCGCGACCAAGGTATTTAGGCATTCGTTTTTATATTGCAAAGTACCCTCCCCCATGTACCGTATGAAACTTCAGGTAGAGTTTTCAAAGAGTAATTATTGTTCCGCATTTCGCGTTATATTCTTCAAATTACTAAATATCTATCAGATCGTTATAAAACCGTGCCTTAAAGCTTCCTCAGGTATAAATTAGTAACTGTACAAATATTTAAGTCTCTGCGTCTTGTCGTTCGGACGTGATAAGAGTACACCGAACAGACATTCACATTAGTATATATAGATAAATAGCTATCCGATCTCCACAAAACGGTGACTGAAGCCTTCCCCTGGTTGACATTAGTGAATATACAAATTTTTAGCTGTTTATGTCTTGTGGTTCAGACGTGATAAATGTACACCGAACAGAAATTCACATTTATAGATATAGATTTTACTCATTATTTTACACGATTTGGTAAAAGGTGGCAGCGGACCCCTAAAAAGTGCCGGCAGCCCCTAAGGGGTCCACGGACCACACGTTGGGAAGCCCTGGTTTAGACTATGTCTGCAACAGCCAAAGAATGTGTTAAAAATAGTGCGTGTTTGTTAAGAAACGGAATGTAATGGTAACGAACGCTACAAACTTGGATGTCCAACTGCGCTTTGTGGCCGCTGTTATAATTATCACATTCCGAAATGTAATACTCTTTCTCTTTAGCGACCATGCCCTGTTACGTTTCCTAGATCAATGCAGCGCTGTCTACCAACCATTATTTCTATGGGTAAGTATTCGGTCTTTCTGTAATCCACGTAATATCCAGTTCCGCACCTTCCGATAATTCAGGTAGTGTAATTTTACCTCTTATTTCCTTGCTAAAGCATTACACATCTTCTTATGTGTACTGTAATATTGCGTTTTCTTTCTTCCGATCAGTTGTTGGAGTAGTAGTTACTGTTCGTAGCCGCTATTTAAGTTCACTAACGGCACAATAATACAAGAAAATAATTTGGTGGATCTGACACATTTAGGTAACTTTATAGATAGAAGACTCAAAAAATGAGGCGGAACCTGACTTTAAAGTTTAGCGGCAGAAGTAATTTTGAATGAAGCAACACCTGAGCCAATATTACACAAAGAAACTAGCAGATTCCGCGATGGCCTTTCTTACCATGATGATTATGCTAAGTTGACTGGATGTAGCAGATGAAGCTGTAAAAACTCTTGCTGCATTGTGTAAAATGATGCGTGGTTGGCTTGGAGCAGATTGTACTAACTCAATGACCGTGAAGAAAAATATTAAATCATCTTCTTTTGACGAAGGAATGTTTAGATCGATCGGATTCCGATTAATTCCGAAGATTTCCTTGTAGGCATTACTAGAAAGTCACATTCATGAAAATTATAAGTAATGAGATCTCTAAGTACATCTAGTAAATTATAGATACGTCCAACAATGGCTCCAAGCATCATGTTACATAATCAAGATTACTGCTGGAAAAATAGAAACACTTCATGAATCAGTAAAAGGTGGGTTATTTTAAATTAGTAAAAGATTTTAATTGTACCAACTATATTTTCATATTTATAGAGGAAAACGAACTCACACACTTACATTTGGTAGTAAGGAAGTTCCTGTCGTACGTCTAATCTCAGCGAAGGGTAAAACATAAAAGACGAAGTGCACAAATGCGTTCTGGGCAGGTCGTAAAGGAAAGATGGAAAAACAGAAATACATGAATAACGTAATTAGCTGCCAGAGAACGCTGTGGTCAGCGATAAGCATCGTAAACAAATTATTTATCGAATGAAAATTTTTAATGTAATACTACAATACCCATCTAAACATTGCAAAGGGAACCTCTCTATCGACCATGTCATATTACAATGCAAACGATCCTTTACAACATTTACCTGACACAGGTCAAAAATCGATAATCGAGCACTCCAGAAGACGTTTAAACAAAACTAAACCCTATTATACAACGGTATTTCCCTGGAATGCGTGAAATAATTTAAGAACAGCAGTTTACCGATTTCCGACCCTCTACACTAAACCTTTTTTTTCCGAAAGCACTAACCTAACAAAACCCTTAGTAAAAATGACACTCGTCAATACAGCAACCACGGAACCGAGGTAGTACTTGACCTGCCCATTGCAATACAAATTTTCAGTTTTGTAGAAAAAGTTCGACCCGCCCTTTACCCAAAATATAAACAATTTTTTTTTTTTTACTCCAAGCTCCTTTCCTGTGATTTCTTTTTACATTCCACAAAACCGAACTCGAATTTATTTTTTGAAATCGAATATTACAAGTAGCTGGCTACCACAAACGAAGATGCCTACAATGCTAACCTACACACCACAACAACTGATTGCTTAACGAAAAATTGTAGCTATCACCGCAAAACACCAACAAACCTCGCATCTTTCTAAGTCCTATGTCAAAGTACAGAAGAACACAGATGATCCATCCAAATAATAATAGTAGACAATGAATAAACACAAAGAAATTTAGTATACCCGCTAGAGGCCAAAACATTCAACAACGAGATCGTCTGAGCTATCATCCTCTCTCGGAATATCATTACACAATTAAAAACGTTTAAACTAACAACTAGTACACCTTAGGTCTCCAAAAAACAGCACACAGTGCGAGAAAAGCGTTAGATAAACAGACATGATGTGTCTACAGTACAACTGCGTGCATGTAACGTAATGATCGCAAACGAGGTCATCACATGCAAGAAAACGCGACAGATATGCATACATCTATCATCATATTTTCACACATTACAGTTCAAACGCATTGTACCAAACAACTAACCCTTCACAAACGTTCCAGAGTTCGCTATATTAACGTACACACCAGTGCATTTTCGGTGTTCTTATGAACCCGGTAAACAATTTGTAAAACACAGCACAAGAAGTGGTCTCTAAGGAATTTGGTAGCCGAGACTACACAGATGGGATTGACGCACTGTACAAGGCTGCACTTTGTAAATATTGGCTATCCTCGTTTCCGAACTAGTGCGTTCAAATGTTCAAATGTTTGTTAACCTTAAGGGACTTAACTGCGGTGTCATCAGTCCCTAAACTTTCAAACTACTTATGAACTACCTTATACTGCATATCCATGTCCGAGAGGGGATTCGAACCTCCGACAGTAGCGGCCGTGCAGACTGACTGGCGCGCCGCAGACCGCTCGGCCACTGCGGCTGGCCCGATCTAGTCCGTAAGTGTATATTGTAACCTCCAGTCTGGAAATGTCAAACGAAGAGGTAAAAGTATCCCACAAACGCCTGTTATAAAATCGATAAGATGAAAACCGGTAATTTTATTGACACCAGAACTCTTGATTCGACAAATAAATGTATTCGTCGTCAATCACATTAAACAATCGATTCCAACTGATTCCAACTGCCCTATCACGTTTCTGTTCGCTATACAGCCTCCTTCCAAACGAAAGTAATGGATGGATACTAGGAACGCGCACAGTTCCATTTTCGTGTGGATTGCCCAAATCCAGGAGATGAAAGTCACCTACATGAGGCTTTCTCAACAATCACTACATGGGGCTCTTCATTGCAGTTGAATGTTCCATTTATTTCATAATAATTCTTCCCTATTACATATTTTACTGCTCTATGAGGTCCAGCTAATCTGTACCTCTTACAGTCAAACGACTTCTCACGAAATATATCCGAATTCTTGAGTCCGAAGACTGTTTTCAGCGTGAGAAGGACAGAGAGAAAAAATCAAGCATTTACTTCTAAATGAAATTTAGAAGATTAAGATAGACTTTTAAACACATTCGCGGCTTATTATTCCTTCCATTAAACAGCATACCTATGACTAACTCTTCTTTCTTATTACAACAACAATGTCCACTGAAATAAAAAAAAGCATAGAAATTTAGAAGATTAAGATAGACTTTTAAACACATTCGCGGCTTATTATTCCTTCCATTAAACAGCATACCTATGACTAACTCTTCTTTCTTATTACAACAACAATGTCCACTGAAATAAAAAAAAGCATAGCCTCTGTTAATCATAAGTGTTCCTTGGAACTGTGACACGTCAAAGCACTCTGTATTACTTGAAACAATGTCTTCCATGGCGGTAGCAGCAAGTGGATTTCTCAACAGATTACCTGTAGGGTAAAGAAAAATCGAAGAAGAAATATCTTGCTACCAAAAGTCCCTAATAAACATATTTGGCGAGCTTAGGTCATTGCGGTGTAGTGCAACTTGCTGGGCAGAAGTGTGGGTTGTGTTGTAAGATGTAATAGGCAAGCTACAGAGCTAAATGTTTACTGCTTCATCACCCAAATAACAAATTAAACAAATTATTTTATTAGAACATCAACTATCAGTTTGCGATCTCAGAGTATGTGCAATATAATAAACGTGATTTCTAGATGAAGAAATGGTTAATACAAGATACATACATTGCTACGAAAACAAACAATATTTCATCATAAAATAGGAAAAAAAAAACAAGAGCACATGGCCATGAAACTAAAACCTGCTAATATGCACTTTAGGAAAACATAAATAGTATGCTTAGAGATATAATCTATTGTATATTTGAGTAGGAACTGGCCATGAAAACACAAATATAATAAATGTTTCGAATATAAACTTGCCAGCATGGGCAGCATTGTAGATTAACTAAGCCTATATGAAATATTCCCGTGTTCTTATATACAGCAAAACAACTAATACTTTATTTCATTATTCTGTACATGGTAGGAACATTTGCCCTTCACTATTTTTCAAGATATTAATATAAACAAACAATGTATTGTTGTATTTTATAGTTAAGCATATTTCAGATCCGCAACCCAATATATGAAAGCAGGATTATTATGAACCGATGTAAATTGATAATTACCTTAATTTTGAATGTAGAGCTGCTATTATCTTGCCATAACATGGCCAAACTAACTGTTTTTCATATCTTTAATAGTTGTAACAATGTGTAGTAGCCGGCCACAGTGGCCGAGGGGACTGAGGCGCTTCAGTCACGGTCTGCACGGCCACTACGGTCGGGGGTTCGAATCCCCCCTCGGGCATGGATATTTGTGCCGTCCCTAGTTGTAGGTAGTTCATAAGTAGTTTGTAAGTTTAGGGACTGATGACCCCGTAGTTAAGTTCCTTAAGCTTAACAAACATTTGAACATTTTGAATGTGTGGTATTTTAGGCCAGACTATAAAAGGAGGTCACACAAAGATAAAAAAGGGACTCTTGTAACAGCTTTCCAAGCCGCCACTATGCCGGTTTGGGTACTGATGTACATATTATTGTACTGCATTGTAGGGTAAAAGTAACGAAATTAAACCGCTTTTCAGAGACCTGGTGTTTGGTCTGAGTTCTTGTCTTAATTTTCACGCACACATAAAATAGAGAACATTTCTCTAGCTGCACGTATCTGAATGAATTCTAGAGATTTCTGTAAACAGGTTATACAGATGCTGTGTTTTAAGAAGATACTACATTTTACGAGGTTCAAGGTAACTGTCCTGAACTTTGAAAAAAAAAATGTTCAAATGTTTGTTAAGCTTATTGGACTTAACTACGTGGTCATCAGTCCCTGAATTACAAACTACTTATCTACTACCTTATGCTAAGGACGGCACAAATATCCATGCCCGAGGGGGGATTCGAACCCCCGACCGTAGTGCCCGTGCAGACCGTGACTGGAGCGCCTCAGTCCCCTCGGCCACCGCGGCCGGCTGAACTTTGATGCTGTGGAAATTTATTAAGACATGAAGATCACAATCTCTGAGTCGGTGAACAGAACACTGTAAGGTGGTAATGTTTTAGCTGATACATTTACTTGTGGAGGCAGTTGCCCTTGTTACTGTTAAAAACATAGGTTGTTACAATTAGCCGCGGTGGAGTAGCCGAGCGGTCTAAAGCACCTCGCTGCGGAGTGCGCGGTTGCTCGCCGTGGAGGTTCGAGTCCTCCCTGGGGCGTGGGCGTGTGTGTTTGTCCGTAGGTTAGTTTACCTAGGTTTAAGTAGTTTGTAAGCTACGGACTGATGACCACGCAGTTTGGTCCGATAGATTTTTTTTGTTACAATTAAATTGATATGCAAATGTAATTAATTGGGGGTAGAGGTTGGGCAAGTAGGCTAATCTCGGTGGTGAAGGGGTGGGGGTGGTTGGTCTCTGGGGGTGGAGATCGCCCAAGTGCGCGGGCTTGTGGGTGAGGGTGTACCCAGGTAGCGAAATGGTACCCTGTGCATGTACTGCTATTGCCCCACTACTGACATGGCTTAGCAACGGCCTAAGGGGTGTTTCCAGGATGAAACATTCACTCTGCAGCAGAGTGTGCACTGATATGAAACTTCCTGGCAATTTAAAATTATGTGCCAGAATCTGGATTCGAACCTGAGACACACATTCCACTGCAGAGTGAAAGTTCTTATCGTATTTATTTCGTTCCAGTTCTTATTTTCATCCGCCAGATTACATTGCATATGTGAATTCATGCCTTCAGAAGTTTGTAGATGTTTTAAATTTTATTTACTTTGGCTGAAGTCACATGCAACGGTGAAATGGGGTGTTTGTTTTAACAACTAATGTGATCCCTGACCTTTATTTTAGTTTTATTTGTATGATCTGCATGAATATTCAGTTATGGCATTACCAAACTGATTTAGGTACAGTTCCATCAGTTGGTGGGAGTAGACAGTATCAGAATCTGTATCTAACTTCAGACGCACGGAGTCGCTGTGTCGGACACAACGGAAGAATGGCGAGCACCAGACAGGACAGTCTCTATCCTCACCGCCACGATCGAGCACAGCCGCGCTCCGAGCACCCATACTCGCACTAACCAAGCACGAGCACGGCGCACTCGACCGAGTACGAGTGAGCATCATCGAGCCGACCCCTACTGGTTTCACTCTACCAATGGAATTTGTAAACTGACACATTACTTGGTTTAGCCACCTCGTTTCATTTATGAAGGAAGATTAGGGTTTAACGTCCCGTCGATAGCGCGGTCATTAGAGATGAAGTTCACGCTCGGATGTTTGGGAGAAGGATGGGGAAGGAACTCGGCCGTGTCCTTTGAAAGGAATCATTCCAACACTTGCCTGGAGTGATTTAAGATAATCAGGTAAATCAGCGGTTTGCGGTCGTTCGTTCATGGTTGTTCGTTGAGCATTTGGCTCAGCCTTGTATTATTATTATTATTATTATTATTATTACAGATTCTTCTAATCTATGCCGGCACGCCTCACGGTGCGTCCTCACGACTCCCCTTCTGCCAGCACCTCGCCTCCTACTCTCCAAACTTCACATAAGTTCTCCTGCGAACCTTGAAGGAGTAGCACTCCTGGAAGAAACGATATGGTGGAGAAATGGATTAACCAGAGCCTAAGGTACTTTTTTAAATTCTTTATTTATAATATCATACAAATTAACCTATTACCTATGACAAAAATGGGTCATTTTATTATACAAAAGTTTTAACAGGCTATTAGTGACTTAACAATACTACGTTTTAGCGAACCACTGGACATCCTACTGGTGGTAGTTAATGTGTTGGTGTAGTGTGTTCTGTTTCCTAATACGCTACTGCTGTGGTGTAACAGGTGTGCCAGCGAGATAAACGTACTTGATGTGCCCAGCTCACTGAGCGAAACCCAGTAAGCATGCCCCTGGCACTGGGCGGCCAATTACTTTTGTCACCACAGCCCCCCTGCAAAAGTTATCCCCGTTTGTGTTTTAACCTACAGAATTTTATATAAAATACCTACATCTAACTTCCGTCTAAGTGTCGAAATCGCTGTTTGCCACATCCAACCGCGAATCCAGGGGATGGCGGATACTGCCATCCGCCATTTCTGGCGACCAGTCCAACCCCCGGCAGCATGGCAGATGTAGCTGTCTCTGTCGGGTGTTCGGGTGTTATGTCATGATCAGTTAGTGATTCTGAACGAAGTCCTGAAGCACTTTGGTAGAGATATTATTAGCAATTTGATCAAGTGTACGGAACGTGTCCGGGGTCCTGATGAGCTCGTAAGAGTTATTATTGGGCAGAGCCCTTCTCAGGTCCGCAGCCGCGCCGTCAAATGCAGGACATTCGTAAATTACATGTTCGGGTATGCCCGACTTGGCACCACAGGCACAAGCTGGTGTAGTCTGTTTCCTAAACCGCATAGATATGTCGGATAGGGTCCATGCCCCGTGAGGAAGTGCAGCATCCCCCTTGAGGGTTCGAAATGCCTCATCTTTAATCTTTCCTGGATACCTGGTAGGAGAGCATGAATTCTCCTTCCAGATTCCTCCTCATCCCACGGTTGCTGCCAGAGTTTGAGACCTATTTGTCTGATTTCTAATTTGCTGAGTAATGGTTCCCCAAAATTTTGGCCACATTTTCCCTATCTCCTTTTTTGGTCCAGTACTAAGCTCCCTGCTTCTTGACCTTGATGTCGAGAGGGCATAGCCCCATCAACACCAAGAGGGCCCCGCCGGGAGTGGTCCTGTGGGCTCCAACTGATTGAAGCATGTCGCTGCACCCTCCTCACGGCCGTGTCATTCATCACCCTCGTGAGCCTGTGGGCCCACACCGGAGAACCTAAGGGATGTTTTCAGAATGAAACTTTCACTCTGCATCGGTGTGTGGGCTGATATGGAACGTTTTGGTAGATTCAAACCTGTGACCTTTGTTTTTCGCGGGCAAGCGCTCTGAGTGCACAGTCCACTGCAGAGTGAAAGTTTTCTTCTGTAAACATTCCTTAGGCTGTAGCTAAGCCATGTCTCCACCATATCTTTCCTTCCAGGAGTGCTATTCCTGCAAGGTCCTCAGGAGAACTTCTGCGAAGTTGAGAAATTAGGAGGCTAGGTAGCTACTTGCGAAGTTGTGAGAACGGACCGTGAAGCGTGCCTGAATAGCTCAGACGGTAGAGCGCTTGCCCGCGAAAGGTAAAGGTCCAAGGTTTGAATCCCGGTTCCGGAACGTAATTGTAAATTGCCAGGAAGTTTTAACCTAAATCTGGATGGCCGGAGGTGGAGTTCAAGCACTGTGCTTCCGAATGCGAGTCCAGTGTGTTAGCAATGCCCCACCTCGCTCTGTGTTTGATTTATCGTAAATGCCTTGAGACGGCGATGCACCGTGCTCGTCACCCTGCCGCAGCAGCGCTGCATCGCCTCCGTTGCAGCCGTCCAGAGCCGAGCAAACAAACGGCCTGGCCAGACATAACGAGAGCGCTCCTAGCCGTCCAGCTGCCGGCGTTGCGTACTTCCGCAGCAGCCGCGCAAATATTTGTCGCTTTATGGTCCTCTCCGTTGACGTCACCGCCACGGTCGCTGTCCCAGCTAAAAATACACGGCTGCTGCATCAACCATCAAGTACCGTTCTCGCAGTTACTGTTCACGAGCATCATTCTGTTACATAATACCTTGCAGAAGGCCTTCACTCGTGCTCATAAGTTCGTAGTTACGGAAACCACCACAAAAAAGTTGAGAAAATGTCTTTTTTGTGGGTGCCATTGTAGTGTTACAAAAAGGTACGGCCAAACTTTCAGGTAACATTCCTCACACACAAAGAAAGAAAATATGTTATGTGGACATGTGTCCGGAAACGCTTAATTTCCATGTTAGAGCTCATTTTAGTATTTCTCTTTAAATGTAAATTGAAATAATTCGTGTAGACAGTTGTCAAAGTACCCAATTGTTTCGTTTGTATGTACTGTACTTCCTCTATTCACCACCAGTTGGCCCAATTTAAGGAAGGTAATGTTGTCTTCAGTGCTTGTGTTGACATGCGACTCATTGCTCTACAGTACTACGCACACTGGAGCACTTCATCATGATTTCATACGGGATACTCTACCTGTGCTGCTAGAACATATGCCTTTACAAATACGACACAACATGTGGTCCATGTACGATGGGCCGGCCGCGGTGGCCGAGGTGACTGAGGCGCTCCAGTCAAGGTCAGCACGGCCACTACGGTCGGGGGTTCGAATCCCCCCTCGGGCATGGATATTTGTGCCGTCCTAGTTCGTAAGTAGTTCATAAGTAGTTTGTAAGTTTAGGGACTGATGACCCCGTAGTTAAGTCCCATAAGCTTGACAAACATTTGAACATGTACGATGGAGCTCCTGCACATTTCAGTCGACGTGTTCGTAAGCTTCTCAACAACAGATTCGGTGACCGACGGATTGGTAGAGGCGGATCAATTCCATGGCCTCCACGCTCACCTGACCTCAACCCTCTTGACTTTCATCTATGGGGGCATTTAAAAGCTCTTATCTACGCAACCTCGGTACCAAATGTAGAGACTCTTCGTGCTGGTATTATGGACGGCTGTGATACAATACGCCATTCTCCACGGCTGCATAGCGCATCAGAGATTCCATGCGACAGAGGGTGGATGCATGTATCCTCGCTAACGGAGGACATTTTAAACATTTACTGTAACAAAGTTTTTGAAGTCACGCTGGTACGTTCAGTTACTGTGTGTTTCCATTCCATGATTAATGTGATTTTGAAGAGAAATAATAAAATGAGCTCTAACATGGAAATTAACCGTTTCCGGACACATGTCCACATAACATGTTTTCTTTCTTTGTGTGTGAGGAATGTTTCCTGAAAGTTTGGCCGTACCTTTTTGTAACACCCTGTATATGAAGAACTTTTTCCGCCAAATTTTATATTGAATTACTTATCTGCACTACCGATTTCTAGAAAACATCTAAGAATATGAGAAAGCACCTTCTTGAAATACGATTACTTCAATACGAAAAAGCTTACAATTACATTTTTGAGGTAAACTTCGCATACAGCTGACACTAGTATCAATTTGTTCTCATGGGTTCAGTGACCTAGATCTTCGTCATCAGCTGCATATAACAGTTAAAACAGTCTCCATGCCTAGGATTTACTAGGCGGCGTTGGCTTGCATTTATCCCTAATATTCCAGCGCAAATTACTAAGAGACTGAGTAAAGCGCAGGTAACTCCCGTGTATGAGAAAGACAATACAACGGACCCACGAAAGTACAGACCTGTATCATTGACATCAGTTTGCTGTAGAATTCTGAAACATATTCTCAGTTCTAATACAGTAAACTTCCTTGAGACGGAAAAGCTTTTGTCCGTGCATTAGCCGGCTTCAGGAAGCATCTATCGCGCGAAACGCAGCTTGCCTTTTCCTCTCATAACATCTTGCGTGCTATGTCTGAAAGGCAACAGGCAGACAGCATATTTCTCGATTTTCGAAAGGCGTTTGAGACGGTACCGCACTACAGACTGCTAACTAAGGTACGAGCTTATGGAATAGGTACCGAAATATGTGAGTAGCTCGAAGATTACTTAAGTAATACAACCCAGTACGTTGTCCTCCATGGCGAGTGTTCATCAGAGACTATCGTTAGGGGTGCCCCAGAGAAGTGTGATAGGACTGTTATTATTTTCTATCTATATAAATGACTATCAAAGACGACCTATGACAGCCCTGTGAACCACAGACGTGGTTAGAAGTCCGTAGACAAAACTCGGCGGGTGTTAGGAAGGAATCTGGCCTAATATCAGTATATTTCGAGGCGTGCCACGCATATTTAATCACATTTTCAAACCGTGGGGAGGCAAACTGATGTACGACTGATTGCAACTTGAGAATATTGTCACGGTGACAGACAGGAAACTGCAGTGATTTGCACACAATAATTTTCTCTGTTAGTTTTCTGCAAAATGCCTTCCACTGGCGGAAAAATTCTCTCTCTAGCGGTTGAATTGGTTCGTCGTGCCGGGCGAAATCTGAAGTATCTCTACTTCTTTGTCAGGGTGAGCTCGAAATAGAGCTTTTAATGAATCAGAACTTTTATGACCTGACCACGAATCTAGAAGAAGAACAGATTTGGTCCCGCAGAATGGAAGGTAAGCATGACGCATGAAAAGTGTAACGTTATCGTTTCCCATTTTTCCAGACTTCGATGCGTCTACCACAAGACTGTTTGTTTGACACGTGGTCCAAAACGTCCAGTTGATTCTTGAAGACACACATATAGTTTAGGTAGCAATGAACCATCCAGACTAATTATGGGCATTACAGTGTACTAGCTGAAAACCCGGCGTTGCCCGTGTGTTTATTTATTTGTTTCTGCCATTTTTCAGTTATTTATTCATTTGTTTAACCTTCCTATTGTGTTAGAAGCAGAGACACACATATTGTGAATGGGTCAGTTAGACCCGCAATTTAAAAATATGTATATTCCTCGATGTTACTTCAAAATAAGTTTTGTTTATAGTTTTTTTCATGTAGAAACACAGATGTTGAAGCTTTCCAGCATTTATTGAACATAATTACTATATTTTAGATTGTGAAACAATGTTCATACAAGTTTTTATAAGTGAATTGTTGCATAAAAGTGCAAACTACAGCTTAAATTTTCGCACTTATTCCAAACACGAATTAACCTAAAATTACATTTAAATATGATAATTAATTCTGAAGAACTATATTTAGCTTCAATATATGCGTGTTGTACTAGCTTACACAATTATTGCAGTAAATATTTGCATGCTCTTGGCATAGGAATGATTGACTGTTTTACATTTCTAGTCTTTCGATCTTTCTTCGGTCCACCCTCTTTGCACCGGCCCCTTTTCAGTTTCTTTGCTCCAGAACTCGTTCCTGCAACTTTTTCCAAATCTATTTTTATCTTGTTAGGAATATTTTTGGACATTATTTCCTCTTGCATTGGTCTTGTTAGCTCATATCCAAGTTGTCTTATAAAAAGGCTTCTTTTGTACAATTTATTTTGGTAGTAGCGCGGAGTAGTGTGTACTTACAACACACAAATATTTATTGCAGCAATGTCTAGTATGTTATAAAATAACCAAACAGGTCATCGCTTAGTACACCTTTCACAGGAGTAAGTACTGGCGATTTTGTCGTGTCAACTCCTCCTTTCGTTTCGTTGTAATGCAGTATTATCTCCGGCTTCTTATGCTCTTCTGAAGACACGGTAGAGTCATGGTGCATCGTAGAGAGTAATATGACCGCTTTATTCTTTATTGGCAAATACGAAACCAGTATTAAATCCTTCTGAAATTCAAAAATAGTTGAAAACACTTGTCTAATATTGTTTGCCAGCATTTCCTTCGGAACCTCAGCTTTGTTCTTTCTGAGAGTTCCAACCAATGTTAGATTTTTCTTCAGACTTTCTTTGGCCAGAGTGTAGTCCGTAAAGAAATTATCAAAGGTACTTTTTCACCCAGTTTTTTCAACTCTTTCCACAAGCCTCAATACAACATTTCTACCTTGATTTACTTCTCGTGGTCCATTTTCCGGCTTTCCTGTATAGACTTCTGCTGCACAAAAATATGCTGTTTTCACATCAGATAAAAACCATAATCCTAAGCCATGTTTTCCTCTTGGTTTTGAAGTCATCTACTGACGGAAGGGACACCTTGCCCTGAATGGAAGGAAGTTGATCGTCCACTGTGACATTTTCATAAGGAACGAACATTTTAGGAAACTGTTCCACAAACATTTCAAAGACAGTCCTGATAGCAGCTAGTTTATCATGGCGTCGCCTAGTTGGTCTATCTTCTTTGCTGTCAAATCTGAGAAATCTGCTGATTTATAGAAACGTTGAAGTGACATTGTACTTCGGAAAACTGGCCGACCATTCATGTTGTCCCATAGCTCTTCGAGAGATTCTCCAGCAGATCGGTATACACCACCTAATATAAGAAGTCCCAAATGGACCTTCATCTCCTGATTTGTAATAGAAACGAGAGTCGGATTTTTGCCTTGTGATATCCGTGTTATTTCACTGTTGGTTTCTTCCAAAATCAATGTCAATACCACAGTGGTGACCACCCAGCATGTTCGACACTAGACTAGTACGCAGTGCTGCAATGATAACGGTATAATCGTAAAATACAGTTAGTATATTTATTATGCTCACCTTGCTCTTGACACAGCTGGAGGATTTGTGGACCACTCTGTACCATTGTGAGACGTATATACATTTCCAATTACGCTGGTTTCTTTAGACAACAAAACCACGCTTTTGTCTCCTTCGATCACATCACTCTCCTCACTTCTAATCGAAACATTATCAACATCACTTGAACTGTCAACAGAATCTTGATCATTGGCAGTATCATCTTCTATATCGTCATAGGACTCATTTACAAGCCTTTCTAACTGTTCATCACTTAGAAACCGACTAGCAATACTGGGAAACAAGACGTTATACAGAGTCCCACAACAATGTGAAATGCCTCTGAGCCATTTTAGACCATACGATGCACAATCACAAGTATTTCTAACAATTTATTCGTAGAAACTAAATAACAATTTCCGTCTGGGTCTAAAAGACCCATTCACAATAAGTGTGCCAACGCTACGTATCTCCGAAAGTATTTTAGATTTTGAAACTAAAATTGAGGATAACATAAATTATTACGTATTTGAGGAATACATAACGCCATGTTGAAAAATAAATAACATTTTGAGGTTTATGTTAATTTTAGTAAACGAAATGGGTCAGTTAGACCCATTCACAATAGGAAGGTTAAGGGCTATGTGTCTGTAAAATCTCTTGGAAGTACAATTAGTAGTAAAGAAGTAATACAGTAGAATAAATCTTGGTGCGTGATGGGGCGGTTTTCCATGAACGTTACTGTTTATGTCTTCATATTTCATGAACTACGTGTCGTACTGTGATGCAATTTAGAAAGTACATTCAACTATGTGTGTGTATACTGTCTGTAAAATTTCCTGCGGCTACTATTTGTAGTGTACAAATTATAAAATGTAACGACATACCGAATGCCGTAGTTTTACTCCTTAAACAGCGGAAAAGTAGTAAGCGAGAAACTTTTTTTCCTTTCATCATTTTACTGTGGTTGCCAGCGAGAAAACGTTTAATAAAGGTTTGAAATTATGTTTAAAGTTTGTTGCAAGTCGCTAAGTACTGTCATTCTCATACAGTGTATTTCGAAAATCTCACCGCATTGTATGGCATATTTTGCGATTTCTATTGGTTGACGTAATATCTTTTGAATCATTTTATTTATTTATTTATTTATTTATTTAGCCTGATCAGATTAGGGCCATCAGGCCCTCTCTTATATCGGACCAGGGTTTTACACATACAGTATTTCTTTACATGTGAGTTACCTATAACATAATAATGATTTTTACAGATGAACAGTTAATAACATTATTTATACAGGTTGATTACATGTAAAAGGATGTAAATAAAAGGTAATAACTTAACTCTACATATGTAATAACTTAACTCTAAATAGGATTAATACTAACGGTACCACTGAGACACCTTCTGCTGCTGCTGCTGGTGTAATAATAGAAGTAACAACATTTATATTAGCAGATACAATATTTACTTTTGAATATATCGAGACTGGTAAACGCATGGCGAATTCTGACAGAAGCTGTACCTGGCGAGAGCAATGGCAGTTGAAGAATATCTCGGAGGAGGAATGGATGTGACGTACCTGGACCGTAGGGTAATAAAGACTGGCGTCATTATTGCTTTAGTAGATAATCCATTAACTGTCGTTTGAAGCTGGCAGTGTTATTCAGTTCTCTGATATACTGAGGTAGATTGTTCCAGAGCCTGGTTCCTGCTACTAAAAAGGATTTTGAGAAACCGGCTGAGTGATGTATAGGGACAGAAAGGGTTTTGCTCTGACAGGAACGAGTAGTTCTTTTATGTTGATCAGATAAGAGTGTTAAGGTCGAGGAAAGATATGAGGGACAGTGTACGTTGATAAGAGAGTAGAGGAAGCAGAGTGTATGAAAATCTCTGCGCTTGTCAGCACGGAGCCAGGATAGTTGCTTATAAGATGGTGAAATGTGATCAAAGAGACGGATGTTACATATATATCGAACGCAGGCATTCATGATTAGTTCCAGACGTCGTGAGCTTTCCCAAGAGAGACCTTGCAAGATAACATCACCGTAATCAATAATTGGAATTACAAGCGTTTGTATAAGTTTCTTTTTAAGATCGAGAGGAAAAAACTTCTTATATCTCTGTAGGGCATGAAGAGATGCTGATGCCTTCCTACACACGGCGGCTGTGTGCTCAGCCCAATTTAGTTTGTCGTCTATTATCACTCCCAGACTTTTTGCCGAGGGCGAAAAACAGATAGGTGTGTCATTTAATATTAATGGTGGTTGAGATTCGCGGTATTTGTGGTTAATGAGTCTAGGATGACCTACCAGAATCGCTTGTGTTTTACTTGGATTGAGCTTTAATCCTATATTCTGTGCCCACTTTGATAGTGCACATAGGTCAGAATTAAAATTCTCGATTGCTGCCTTCAGGTTTTTTGGTTTTGCACTTAAATACATCTGGAGGTCATCGGCATACATGTGGTATTTACAAAAGGACAAGACCGATGATACGTCATTTACATACAATGAAAAGAGAAGTGGACCTAGCACCGAACCCTGTGGTACGCCTGATAGAACTTTTCTCCACTGTGACTTTTCGGTGCCGGACATGACGCACTGAAGACGCGATGTCAAGTATGAGCGAAACCATTGCACCACGCCTTGAGAGAAATTTAGACTGCTAAGTTTAGCAAGTAAAATATCAAAGTCCACAGTGTCGAAAGCTTTGCTAAAGTCTAAGAAGCACATAATAGTCGCCTCTTGTCTATCCATTGCCTGCTTAAGATCGTCTGTTACTTTTATCAAAGCAGATGTTGTGCTGCGATATTTGCGAAAACCTGATCGGTGTTCGTCGAGAAGTTTATTAGTAGTCAAGTAGCTGGTTAGCTGATCATGTACTATATATTCTAGGGCTTTGGACAGTGCCGGAAGAATGCAGATTGGTCGGTAATCAGAGGGTGCTGTGGCAATGTCATTTTTTGGCAGTGGCTTAACTAGTCCACGTTTCCATGCATCAGGAAAAACACTTGTGGCTAAGGACTGATTAAATATATCTGTTATGATGGGCAGCAGTGGATCAATAAACAGCTTTATGTGCCGTATGTGATTCTTAACCATGCAGTAATTGTTACCTCACGCTAAGGAATGTGTGTACGAAATTTGGTTGAAATCGGTCCAACGGTTTAGGAGAAAATGAGCAGCATTGTCGCAAAATGCAGCAATTTTTCGCGCATCTCATTGTTTATGACGTCATATCTCGTGAACTATATATCTTATACACGGCGACCGACCTCATGGATTGAAGCTTACGTGTACAAAATTTCATAAAGATTGCAACAAAACTGTAGATTTGTATGCAACACGTACAAACATACTGACACTCTGCTTTATATATTAGAAGATTTGACGGACAGAGTGAGTTGTAATATACGGCTGTTTGGTGATCATGCTGTGGTGTACAGGAGAGTGTCGACATTGGATGACTGTAGTAGGATGCAGGATGACTTGGACCAAACTTCTAGGTGGAGTGAGGAATGGCAACTGGTGTTAAATGTAGAAAAATGTGGGGTGATGCAGATGAGTAGCAGAAACAATCCTGTGATGTGCTAATACAGCATTAGTAGTGTTCTGTTTAACAGAGTCGCGTCAATTAAATACCTAGGCATAACGCTGCACAGCGATATGAAATGGAACGAACATATAAGGACAGTTGTGTGGAATGCAATTTGGTTGACTTCGCTTTAATGGGAGAATTTTGGGTAGGTATGATTCGTCTGTAAAGGAGACCGCATAGAACGCTTGTACGACCCCGTATAGTACTGGTCAAGAGTTTGGGTTCTCCACCAGATCAGTTTAAAGGAGGGAGGCAGTTTCAGAGGCGAGTAGCGAGCTTTTTAACTGGTAGATTCGATCATTGTGCGAGTGTTGCTGAAATTCTTCGGGTACTCAACTGGGAGTCGCTGAATGGGGGGCGATGTTCTTTTCGAGAAGCACCGTTGAAGAAATTTAGAGGGCCGGAATTTGAAGCAGAACGATTCTACTGCCGCCAACCTCCATTTAACGTAAAGACCACAAGGATAAGATTAGAGAGAAAAAAAATGTTCAAATGTTTGTTAAGCTTATGGGACTTAACTACGGGGTCATCAGTCCCTAAACTTACAAACTACTTATCATCTGAAACTTCCTGGCAGATTAAAATTGTGTGCCGAAACCGGGACTCGAACCTGGGACCTTTCTGGAAACATCCCTTAGGCTGTGGCTAAGCCATGTCTCCACCATATCCTTTCTTCCAGGAGTGCTAGTCTTGCGTGTTTGCAAGAGAGCTTCTGTGAAGTTTGGAAAGTAGGAGGCGAGGTACTGGCGGAAGTAAAGTTGTGAGGCGGCATCGTGAGTCGTGTCGCGGTGGCTCAGTCGGTAGAGCGCTTGCCCGCGAAAGGCAAAGGTCCCAGGTTCGAGTCCCGGTTCCGGCACACAATTTTAATCTGCCAGGAAGTTTCATATCAGCGCACACTCCGCTGCAGAGTGAAGGTTTCATTCTACTTATCATCTACCTTATACTAAGGAAGGCACAAATATCCATGCCCGAGGGGGGATTCGAACCCCCGACCGTAGTGGCCGTGCAGACCGTGACTGGAGCGCCTCAGTCTCCTCGACCACCGCGGCCGGCAAGATTAGAGAGAGAAGGGCTCTTACGGATACATACAAATATTCGTTTTTCTCTCGTTCTATATGAGAGGGGAACAGGAAAGTAACTAACTAGTAGTGCTACTGAGTACCCTCCGCCACGCACCTTTGAGTGGATTGCGGAGTACCTATGTATGTGTAGATGAGACTGTCAATATTAAAATCTCATCTCCGTGTAACGGATAATCAGAAAATAAAATCTGAGCGACAGATATGTGCTTTCTTAGAGGTGCTCATCAGCAGTAAACTCTTCACGGAGGCTGTGTTAAATCGGAAGTACATTACTCTTCTCATTGTGTAATTTGTTATAATAATCATTGATTGGTACTTGTTCGGTGCAGAAAACTATGCTGGTTAGGTTACAACTGACATGTATTTTTGAGAGACTCTTTGTTTTTGATGGCGCAACGCTGGCTATTCGACTTGACCTTACAAACAGACCGCCTACTAGGGCTCCACAGCGGAATATTAACGAAGGCTGCCGAATTGCTACGAAGCCGTCGATTCGGGATCGGGTGGAAACTCTCCCTGGCATACATCTTGCTTCGTGTATTCCATGATTTTATTATTATAACTCAGGCGTTGTTGTTTCTAACCAATAGCGCACTGAAGAATTATCAAAAGCATGTCGTACTTGGTACGATTAAGTAAAATCTGGTGTTCGAAAGTCCCACATTAGCAATTAACATTTACCTTTAATGACAGGAGAATTTGTATTCAAAAGACACAGCTATCCGCTGTAGCGTGGAAGTAATGACAAACTATCGACACTAAATATATTTTAGTCAGTCTGTTTTCGGCAACTCGGTTGAGAGGACGGACTGTTTACATCATCCCGCCGCAGTGTCTCGCACGTGAACGGTTGTTTACTACTCGTAGTCTTCGCAGACACAGAATGGCTAGTTCTTACGATCCATACGAAATGATCAACGACATGGTGTGTGACAAGATTGTACGAGACAAAAAAAGGACTTGAATTTAAACATTCTGACGGTGCAGTAACTATTGATTATGAAGGGATGGGATTAAGGTCAGAGTATACGAACTACCTTTCGAGGTATCGGCTGACATCGTAACAAAAGCCCTGTAACCCTATGGTAGAATACTAGGCCACATTGCAGAAAAATTTACAACTTTTACGACGTACCCTGTTCTTAACGGGGTGTGACAAATAAGAATTGAACTGACAAAACATGTGTCGTCTTACCTCAAATGTTTGTAGAACTTATGGGACTTATCTATGGGGTCATCAATCCCTAAGCTTACAAATTACTTATGAACTACCTAAGACTAAGGACGGCACAAATATACATGCCCGAGGGGGGATTCGAACCCCCGACCGTAGTGGCCGTGCAGACCGTTACTGAAGCGCCTCAGTCCCCTCGGCCACCGCGGCCGGCTCGTCTTATCTCACGACTAGAGGCTGTAGAGCAATAGTGATCTACGATGATCAACCAAATACATGTTTAGGCTGTGGTTAGGACGGCCATGTCCGTTCAGAATGTCTTCAACAGAGAATTGCTCAGTTACCAACGGGACAACCTGTACCAACAACTACGGCCACGACCCTCCATATCACAGATGCAGAGGTGTTCAGGAAGGACATTCAATCAACGACATCACCCAACAGCTAGAACGTTCTGACCGAAGGTTCGGCGGAAGCGAACGATGACACCTTCAAGGAAACGTTGCTGACTCCCCCCACAGAGATGCAGCGAACGATGTCTCCAAAGGAGAGACTAGAATTTGGAAGTCGACAGTACGGTAGTTCCAATAGCCGCCTTCGTCTCAATTAGTAAAGGGGACAGCGATATGCAATCAAATTCAGATACGGAAGCCCATGTCCGTAAGCAACGATCTCCAAAACGACACAAGAAACGGCTACGCACCCTGTTGGACGACTGCTTACAAGGTAGGACCGGAGACAGTGAAAACATTGAGGGATAAGGTGACCACGCAGAGGTCACCGTGACCTCACATCAAGAACGTCAACATCACGATAAAAACAAAAGCCATGAGCGACCTGCAGAGTGTGACAATGCAGAACTGCCTGCAGCCCACTACCAGTCTGCTACAGTGGAAAAGACGACACAGCAGGAAGGGATACCACCGAAAAGCGCCATTGAAGTCGCACTGTACAAGACGTGTGGCCTGCAATAAAAAAAATTTACGACCTAACCGGATTTTCGCAACACTACCAATTCATTCTATTGCGCTATCCACTACGCAACAGTGAAGAGCTGTCTCTCGTGCATCCTAACTTCCTGTCACTAAAGACAAATGTTAATTGCTAATGTGGCACTTTCGGACACCAGGTAATAATTAATCGTGCTAAGAACAACGTGTTTTGATAATTCTTCAGGGCGCTATTCTTTTAAAATAACATCGCCAAAGCTGCAAATAATACGAGTAAAATCATCAAATACACAAAGCAAGATGGTGTAGCCAGGGAGAGTTTCCACGCGATCCCGAATCGTTGGTTTCGTAGCGGTTCGATAACCTTCGTTAACAATCGAAGGTGGAGCCCTAGTAGCCGATCTGTGTCTAAACTCAACTCTATTAGAGGCAATTGCAGTCGAGTAATGATTGTAATTAGTGTGTTTGATTTCCAAACGACATGGGACTAGGAACGAAACGTTTTTTAACACCATTTGAGGAAATGATTGATGATGATGCGCAGCAATGTTTACGAGATGAAAACGGTTATTTTATTTTATTTTTATTATTTATTTTATTTTATTTTCTCAGTCATTCACAACACAATGTTCTTTTCCCATGATCAGTCCATCATCTTGTAATGGGGTAACTTACTTTCCTTATGTCAAGATGGTTGTGTGATAACAAAAAATGCAAGTAACATGTTTTTGTCTTCCAAAAATGACAATCAATGTTTTAAAAACAATATGTTACAGTGTGTAATATTTTGTTAACGTTCATGCAGTTCATTCTAAGATACAGATAATAGTGAAGGGAAATTTGTTGTGTCAGTGTCTTTATTTCTAGCTGATTACGTAAATTTATCTTTGAGAAAAATCAGGTTGGGAGCTTTCATTGCTTCCTAGAAAATCACTTGTGGCTTTGAGATACCTCAACTGTGGCGCGGCTCCAGCATGTTCATGTTATCCGATGATCAGGTCATACACAGAGAAATTATCTCAGTCTTATAACAGTCACTAAATGTCAGGACCAACAGCAGTGCAAATAGTTTTAACAGCTAGCATTCAAATGAAATGTTATTATGAGAATTTATCTATTGATTAGTTAATACACAGTTAGTTTATCTTTGTTGCTTTAGATCGTACTAGTTGCTACTACTACTACTAATAGGAAGCCTGGGTCGCTGACGGGAGGGATAAAAATATCAAGTAGAACAATGCGGTAATTTTACAAAAAATGTTAGGAGTCACAATCGAGCAGATCCAGCCCATTGCAGACAGTATTTTAAAGTTCTCAAAAAAGTAATTAGGGAGGCGAAAACTATGGTATGCAAAAAGAATAGCTAATTCACATAATAAAATTAAAACTGTCAGGACAGTCGTGTCAGCTGCACCAGGATGAGTATATAAAGTTAGTGCGCAGTAGACATGTTTCTCTTACAAGTCACATATATGCACTGTATTTAATAATCACTTAAAACAGGTATGTTGCTTGGTGGAATAAGGTAAGGCTGGTCTACTGATAGGAAAAATAGAGTCGGTACAGGGTTTTGGCAGCCAGCTAAAGGTGGTCTGTTTCAAAAGCTACTCGTTCAAAACTAATCTGATGTTAAATGCAGCACTAACAATGGTCATCAGCTGGTAGTTAACACCAACTTTTCAATCAAGCTCAATAAAGATGAGTTTAACACATTTATTATTCATTAACAATATAATTCTGTTTAGTTATGGCGCTAATATTAATACCCACACAGTTGATTAAGAAACCGTGCGTTTAAACAGACTGAAAGCGCAACTGATATATTGAACAAAGCAAGAACAATACGTAGTCTGCATAAGGCTCACGGACTATACTATAAATTTGACTGCGAGAGAAATCTGGAGAAGCACAAACCACTTTCTAATAAAGCAATTGAAAGAATTTATCCAGCTAACTGATTGATTGCAGAAACTTAGTATCTTGTTCACTTGCGTACAGTATTGCACAACAATCACTACTATCGTTAATACGCCACACCAATAAAGAAATATGTTAATCAAACTCAGCTTATTCAATAATATGCATTGACTTTAATAGATGATACAAAACTTATAAAGACAGAATTGTGTCTGTTCCACAAAATCAAATTACAAAATTATTCAATCAGCTCGTAAAAAACTTGCGACCTCAGCAGCCAAACCAAAGCACGTCCGTTCTATACAAGAGCTAAAAACCTACTGACTCTCTGTTCAGCTACTCCTCACATACATAGTCTTTGACAGTGATGTTACACGACAGAGTTACTCAAAGAAGTTCATATAAAATTTTACATACAAATATCGATACAAAACAGGCGAGACAGTATTACTGAATTTGTACAGACATGTTTCACACATTCCTAATATAGCAAACGAATTAAAGAGAACCTTAGTTCATACTGGTAATTGCATAATTCTCTTAGAAAATAGCTTTCTGAGACTGTTATCTGAAATAATTCTCCGTAAGATTGAAAAGAGGGAGACTACTGAGTCAGTAATGAAATCACTGAAGACTAATGACTCTCATGGATATGAGTATTGATCTCTTCATATGAGCCCAGTATTTTGCCATAGTTTTAAGTTTTCTTTCGGAATGGTCAGTTTCCTGACCGATTAAATTGCTCGGTAGTTAAGCCGCTTTATAGAAAAAGAATAAAGAGACGTGCAGACAATGAAATTTTCACTCATCAGCGGAGTGTGCGCTGATATGAAACTACCTGGCAGATTAAAATTGTGTTCCGGAACCGAAACTCTAACCCTGGACCTTTGCCTTTCGTGGGTAAGCACTCTACCAACTGAGCTATCCCGACACGACTCACGATCCCGCCCTACAACTTTACTTCCGCCAGTACCTCGCCTCCTATTTTCCAAAGTTGTGAGGCAGGATCGTGAGTCGTGTCGGGATAGCAAAGTCGGTAGAGCGCATGCCCGCGAAAGGCAAAGGTCCCAGGTTTGATTCCCGGTTCCGGCGCACAATTTTAATCTGCCAGGAAGTTTCAATTTAGACTTGTTTCTTTACCATTGGTGTTAACTAAAGTTATGGTTAAGCTGTATGTTGAAGAGTAATTGATCATTTCAGATCAGATTAATTTGGCCTTGCAGTATAACGAGTGATTCTAAAATATTTCTAGTTGCTGATGATGTCAGCTTGCTTGATAAGTCTGTTGTATGCAGTATTGACACATTATCAAATAATGTAGTTCAGGAGGTAAGTTCAAGTCTTTTAGAAAATAAGTTGATGCTAAATCATCGTAAGACTCAGTCTTTACAATCTGTGATTTTAATTACGTAAATTGGGTATATAATTAATGAAACTGAATAGTTCAAGTTCCTAGGCTAGATGGTAAGCTGTATTATTTTCATTCGCATATGACATAGTGTTATTTTTTAGGTAACTCTTCTGATTGGCCTTTAAACGGGTGATTAGAGAAATATGTGGTTTCAGGTCGCAATTCTCGACCCCTGTTAAGTAGTCTGAGAATTCTGATACTGGCCTCTAACACATATTTTCATTAACGTCGTTTTCTGTCGACAGTATCAGCTTATACCCAAGAGTTAGCAGCTTTCACTCAGTTAATGGATGCAGAAATCCAGTATGCATTTGGATCACTCTTCCTTCATTATTGTGCAGAAAGACGCGCATTATTCTGCTGCATCCATTTTCATTACGCTGCCAGAAGAATGTAAAAAATTTTGCGGTCATCCACACACTTTCAAGTGTAAACTGAAGATTTTCCTCATGACTCACTCTTTCTATTCTGCCGAGGTACTCCTGAAAAAATTAAAAATTTAAACTAATACCTGTGTTACGTTTACTTAAACTCACAGCTTGTCGTTTTTGTAGGACACCTATACATTGATCTACTCCTACTCTTCGGTTACAATTTCATATACTGACTCACACCATGGCAATGACAGCTTGTTCCTCAATTAGGTCCTGCAGAACGTGATTTACATAAATAAATAATGCACATAATACAGAACGGAAGAAACTGCAACCTGCATAATAGTAGACCATAATGTTTTCCTCGTTTCCTGCAACTTAACGGATGTGCACACACGTTACAACTGCTGGTCTATGTTCTCAGTATGTGATGCGACCTTAAACACTTGAAATATAATCGGTACCTACCTCTAGTTTTCTTTGGCGTCCATGTATTACATTTGTAGTGATATACCACTATCAAATTGTTAGTCATTACGTCACAATTTTAACTATAAACGATGGCATACATTAAAATATTTATTTGACAGGTTAGTATAAAGTATTATTTGATATTTCTTTCACAGTTCCTTTACTACTATGCTTGCTATATGTTTACATTCTAAGTTTTTCTACACAACAATAATTGAATATTTCACTGAAGGATTTTGCTGTAAACTACATCTTTGTTCTGAGTATGTCTTGTTCTCCATATGTACTATTCCCGCAGTGTACTTCATACAGTCACAGCACTTTGTGCCGTGAAAGTTGTTACTGTTTGACAGCTGGAACGACACTAGCGTTTCAAGGGGTGAGTAAGTGTAGATACACAAGTGACGTGACGATAATGTTTGTTTTTAATTACTTTTCGATTTAATTAACGAAATAGTAGATATAATTTTGCGGCCCGTACATTACTAAATCGCCACAAGACATGAATTAATGTGAAAACAGCTGGATCTCACTGATTGACATAAGAAACAACATATACAGGAAGAAATACTTTGAGATGTGTGTGTGTTTAACTGCAGCTTATTCTACTGGAGGCAATATAATATACACACATTCCATGCTAGTGTTGTCTATTCTTATTATGAAAATCATTTTGCTGGATATGTAATTTCTTTTATGCAGACCTTTTCTACACTTAACTTGGCTTTCCAGTATACAAATATTTTACTAAATGTATTTGCTATTCTTTCAGGGGCGTTTAAGATCCATGCTTTTATTATGTGCAGATGTAACAACAATTACAGAAATTGTTATTTTCCGTATACATAAATAGTTTTATTACTTTTCACTTTTGTCGTCGTGTCTGTGTGGTTCTTCGCTTTAACTACAGGTGTGATGAGTTATTTGTCACCTTACATAATATAGGTATTGTATTACATACAAGTTTTCTATGTTTCATTGTAACTGATTTGGCTGGAAGTGTAGCGAATAAATTTCGTGCTTTTGGGTATATAGACGACCACTTTCTGCAAATTGTCGTGTGGTTTAATGCTTGCTAAGAAGCTTTTTCTCTTAAAACGAAATGTCATTCTTCGGAAATTAACAGAAATATTGCTAGAGAATCGTATATAAACTGCCCTGTAACATACTAACATACTATACCTGTAACCTACCATGGTCCATAGGAAACTAAAACAAGCAAAGATGTATTGTTTTTTTAGTAATTGTTGGTTTACTTGGCGCCACATATGCTCCTTATTGCGAAAACCATTTTAGGAATCAGTACACATGACATTATTCGTACTCATCCGATATGGTACTCGAAAGCGTAGCTTGCTAGAGGCTGGAAGTTCTACTATATCTGTAGGTAACAAAAATTAGAAGAGGAATCGGGACTGTTATATTAAACTGTGCTATCCCTTTTCGTGTTCCAAATAAAAAAAAAAAAAAACCGCAGTAATTCCTGCGCCAGCTAGAATTCATTAAATTTAACTATTAGATTCACTTTACACACCAGAAACAGAGATATTTATGAAATTAACTTCATTTTAAATCTAAAAACCTATATCAAACAGTTGATAAAACTGAAACTTCGATAAAAAAAGGAGATTAAAATAAAATCCCGATTTTGTTCATCCTTTTTGGCAGTAGTTAGTATATTAAACCCAGTTCTCATCAAAGTTTTACAAGCTCTAGTTATCCCACTTAAAGGCGAAATGGTAATTATTATTAATGAATTACAATTTTACTGCCGAGACTGTCATTATTTAAAAAAAAAATTAAAGGTACTTCTTTCCCATTTTGAGCAGTATTACGTCCTGCAATAAAACGTGACACTTTCTTCAAACACAATGTGTTGATATGAAATGGAAGTAATTATATTCGTAGAAACGGTATAATGAATACCTGTATAACAGTCTCCCCGATGGGAGCGGTTAGGATAGTGCAAGAGATATTTGTGAAGTATGAAAAGTGCTTTTTACTCTACATAATGTAAGGTGTTAGGTCATCCACATGGGTATTACAGTAAATTGGTTAAATAATAGTTACACGATTATGTACAGCGTCTAAAGGCTGTAAATTCACAAAATACGTATGAATTAGCATTATGAATAACTTAAATTGGGAAGTGTTGTGGGAGATGGTAAATCACAGCCTGTGGTTTATTATCAGAACATGCAACATATCCACTAAAGAGATTACCTACCCTATACTTGGTCGTCCTTCACTAGAGTCCTGATGTACAGCATGGATTCCTTAGTGGATAATATTGAAGGAGTAGGTGAAGATTTCAAAAGACTGCGTGTTTTGTACTACGACGAAATATGCGAGATAGTGACACAGTCAAGCAAGTTGGAGTGGCAATCATTGAAAGAAGGCGTTTTTCGTTGCGGTGACGTTTCGGTCTCCAGCATTCTTTTCCGAGGTATTTAGTTGATAGGCACCTACTAACGTGGAATGATTAATAAACCCTCTATTTAACTCCTAGTCATCATCATCATCATCATCAAGACTGATGTTTGTTTGTATAGCTTATGGGACTTAACTACGGGGTCATCAGTCCCTAAACTTACAAACTACTTAAGAGCTAGCTAACACTAAGGACGGCAAAAATATCCATGCCCGAGGGGGATTCGAACTCCCGAACGTAGTGGCCGTGCAGACCGTGACTGGAGCGCCGCAGTCCCCTCGGCCACCGCGGCCGGCATCAACACCGATTATAACTTTCACGATTCAGCCTAGAGTATAGTACCCCTTATAAAATTTCTCAATGATCCCCTATTCAATGTTAACGTTGATGCCTCGTCTGATGTCAAGTCTGCTACTTCAAAATCATTCGTGACCGAATCCATTACTTTCTTCTAGCTTTACCTCAAATCCTCATACCCTCCACAGCCCAAACCATCAGTCTGTTAGGTAGCTTTGCTTTTTCCCTTTGTGGTTTATGGCCCCACCATCCCAGTCTGTTTTCTCCAACTGCTTCATCTCTGATGTTCATACCCAGATTTTCTTCGATTTCTTCATTATGGGTACCCTCCTGCAACTGATCTCATATATTAGTACCTGCAATCATCCTTGAAACTTTCGCATCTGTCACCTCAATTTTATTAAGGTACCCCGTTCGACCCATATTTCACTACCATACAACAAATTCGGTCGAAAGATTTAATGGTGTGCTCCTAGCGTAGTCTTGGTAGTGAATTCCTTCTTGCAAAACAGAATAGGTCGTAGATAAGCGCTTACACCATTGGCTCTGCTGCACCTTGAGACCAGTTCTTTCACTATATTGTATTCTGTGAGAAAATACATCATAAGTACTTGACACTCGCCGGCCGCGGTGGCCGAGGGGACTGAGGCGCTTTAGTCACGGTCTGCGCGGCCACTACGGTGGGGGGTTCGAATCCCCCCTCGGGCATGGATATTTGTGCCTTCCTTAGTATAAGGTAGATGATAAGTAGTTTGTAAGTTTATGGACTGATGACCCCGTAGTTAAGTCCCATAGAGTATACAATCATTTGAACATTTGAAATTGACACTCTCCACCTGTTCTAACGTTGTTACTCCTATATGGCCCTCAACCTGTTTATACCTCTTTCCCACCGACATTACTTTCGTTTTGGAGCTGCCGTCTTTATACCATAGACCTTTAGCACACCATAACCCTTTTTTCAAAAACTGCTAAAATGCAAAAAATATAAATTATTAAGAATAACGTACAATATATACTATTTCTATACTAGACCCACAAATAGGGGAATACCAAGGTGGATTTCGTCTATCGTCAGGCGCACCCCAGGGGAGTGCGATAGGACCACCATTATTTTCGAAATGTTTGTAAATCTATCGGACCAAACTGCGTGGTCATCAGTCCGTAGCTTACAAACTACTTAAACTAAGGTAAACTAACCTAAAGACAACACACACACACACACACACACACACACACACACACAAGCACGCACGCACGCGCACACACACACACACACACACACACACACACACACACACACCGATGCCCCAGGGGGGACTCGAACCTCCGACGGCGAGCAACCGCGGGCTCCGCAGCAAGGTGCCTTACACCGCTCGGCTACTCCACCGCGGCATTATTTTCGGAGAAGTGTGTTGCTCTGTCCACTCTATGAAAAATCGGAGTGCGTGCTGCCAAAACGACAGTGCTGGACATGTTTCAAGAGGACGTAATTCGACGACATATATATGACTATTACACGCGGATAGAATTATCCTACCCGAAAGAAACTGCTCCTCTCACTACGAGATAGTGAGTTGTTTTTCGGAGGGAAAAATCAGTCTCTCGTGTGTTCGAAATAAAATGAAATCATACTTTGCAGAAAGAAATAAAAGTTTTTCATTAAAAGAAGTTGAATTGTTAGTTCGTGAAGCAGTGGGCAGTATTACTCCCACAAAATGGAACAATGTTGTCACACATACGCGGAATATCTTAGAAGAGACGTGGGAACGAGAAGGTGCACTAGAAGAACGGGTGGCCGAATTAATAATAAAATTAGGGGACGATAGTAGTAGCAGCAGCGGTGCTGATGAATACAATGACCGATATAGCTAATGACGACACGCTTTTTTCAGACTGTGGAATCTATCCTCTTCTGTGAAATACAGCTAAGAGATCAATCAATACATTATTCTACGTATAAATTGCACATGATGCTGAGCACGCCTGATTTTTAATGGATATTTTGTTTCGCAGCCAAAGATCATTTACTGAAAAATTACGTTACTTTATTTCCACTTCTGTTATCAACAGCCTGGTTGTCTAATCTTATCTGATGTTGTAAATGCGACATAAAGTCACTGAATTCTTTCTTTCGGTCATTGTTCAACAGGTTGGCTAAACTGAATCTTGACGCAGCAAGTGTTAAAAAAGAAATTGATATTATCACACAAATAGGTATAAGTAATGGATATACCAAACATGTGATACAGAACATTCGTAAGTCAGCGTTCAATAAAAGAAAGACACCTAAATCTATCCCCTCAGAGAATCAACCTAGATTTACGTTTATGACCTACACAGGGCATTTTGTAAACAAATTGCTAACGCCTTCAAGCAAACCAATATTAAAATAACATTCCGGACGCGCAATAAACTTAAGAAATTATTGCGTACCTCTATTGACAGCAAGTAGGATAAATACAAAAAATCTGGAGTATACAAAATAGCTTGTGCATCATGTGATAGTGTTTACATTGGACAAACAGGGCGTGTTTTTTCAGTTAGATTTAGGAAACATTGTAATAAAAATAATACAGCTATGGGGTGTAATCTCAACGACAAAAACACCATCTAGATACGATTTAAAAATCCTTAAAGAATCTTCATGTAGAGCCGAAAGGCTTGGACCTAGACATTCTAGAAGATATTGAAATTTATAAATGTTGTAAGGAAAACCCAGATGGAATTTTGAACGAACAAATCCGTTCCCCCAGAAAATGGTTTTTTGACATTTTTCGGGATTTATTATGAACACTGCACAGCCCGCTTGTTCCCTGTATCTAACTATGATGAATGCTACCGCTTTCTACAAATGTAATTACACCTCCTTGTCTGATGTAAAGTGCCTTGTGTTAATTTTACGACTATTATTTGGTCTATCATTGGCTGCAGCCAACTGTCGTAAGGAACGCTAATCATATTTTTAAAACACCTCTGACAATGTTCTGGTTTTGTCGAACTGTCTATCTCATTTTTAACGTAATATTTTCTGTCACCTATTTTATTTAATTTTATCTTGCTTATATTATTTAACTTTGACTACATAGTGCTTGTATAGCCTGTCATGTATATCAACAAAAAGGTTAGCAGCTGACAAGTCAATGCTAATTTTTGTTTTGAAAAGCCTATGTACAATTGTTCTTTTAAAACATTTTATATTTTATACTTTGTACAATAAGCGCGCAGCCACCCTATATAATTAATACGCATGCTTTATTTGATATGGCGCCACTATAAGCCTTGTGATGCCACCTGGTGGCAAGAAATGTCTACCTGCACGGTATCGAATGTGTTAAAGCTTGCAGTCTGCTTTTGTATGTATATCAAATAACATCTTACATCTGTTCACGTGTGCACGTGGCACGGAAGAGGTATAACACGACGTAAATCATCATTTTCAATATGTAATGTAACTTACTATTTTTTCTGTCATGGAAGAAATTTTGTTATATTTTTATGTTTGTAGATGCTAATCTAATGATAGTAATTCCGAAACGCGTCATTTTTGAGGGCATGCTGTACATGAAGTGTGACCTATAGTAAAGAATTTGCGTCCTAACCAGCTTCACAGAAGTACTACCCAATCATTATCTGATGTTATTACTCGCACAATATACTATAGCAGTCAACGGGGACCGTAAAGAAATGAGGAAAACAAACACACAAATCATTTCACTGGAAAAGGCGGTTTTCCTACTTAGAAAGTGGTAGTCCTTATTTGTTTACCCTCTCGACCGACTGCCACAATACAGTGTCCGAGTAATAAAAGCGAGTCTGTGGAAAATATATAAATAAAATTCTTCGACTAGCGACATTTGGATTATGACTAAATGATCCATTACATGTAATATGTTATGTATATATAGATGCAGAAGTAAATGTTATTGACTATAAGTGACTGTGAAACATCTTTTCAGTTTGTTTGGTGTGGTCGTATGGTTAGAAGCACATCAGTGGTGCGTTTGAAGGTTGGTATTTCGAATCCTCCTGAATGCTCACATTTTTGTTGTTGTATATCTTGCATTTGTCATGCGTTCTAACACTACTTCTTTATGTAACAGTGGTATGTTCTGCAATATTCTCTTCATTACTTTTTTTCTTCATCTTCGCATTTGTAACAATTTTATAACTTATTCATGTAACGGAACTACGTTCTTCAATATTCGCTTTCGTTTGCATATAAGAAACGCCACTTCGCAACGTCTCTTTCCCTCTCTATCTCCCTTGATACCGAGTATATTTTAGACTGGAAGTCTTGGTAGAGGTATGCAACCTTCATTGTAAAAATTTTAATAATAATTTTAAAAATGCTGGATATTGTTTGAATAATCAAAAGATGTTATCAGCAGATTATTTATTTTCAGTTCACAACATGTTTCGGGCGTAGCCCATGATCTGGTGATCTGTCAATAAGATACATATATAGCCATTTAAGTATATACACAAAATTATTTGCAATTTATAATTAACATGTGAAATATTTTTATAGTTTTAGATAATTTGGAATTACATACCGATATTATATAAATTTAGATTTGAAGTATTCAAATTTTTCATATAAAATACTGTTGTTATGTATTGACAAATAAGAATAAAATTAAAATAAAATAAAATAAGGCAACTGTTCAGCCTCTACTCTAACTTCCATGTTAGTCACATAATAATTCGCCATAGAATCTTTATTTTCTAAAATATTTTTATGTATGTATATATTATCTTTATTTTATATAAATATTATCTTAATAACAAATGATGTTTATTCTTATTTGTCAATACATAACAACAGTATTTTATATGACAAATCTGAATACATCAAATCTAAATTTATATAATATTGGCATGTAATTCCAAATTATCTAAAACTATAAAAAATATTTCACATGTTAATTATAAATAGCAAATAATTTTGTGTATATACTTAATTGGCTGTATATGTATCTTATTGACAGATCACGCCCGAAACATGTTGTGAACGGAAAATAAATAATCTGCTGATAATATCTTTTGATTATTCAAGCAATCTCCAGCATTTTAAAATCATTATTAAAAATTGATACCGAGTAGTTCCTTCCTTGTTTCCTGAAGCTATGCTTGGAAGCGCACAGATTTTCCTTTCGTATTCCTCAATATAAATGTTCGTACAGCGTATTCTGCAGTTCCAGGAGAACCTCATCTGCTTTCTAGACGACTGGCGACAAATCTCCCTACTGACTACCCTAAAACTGCTCCCGGATTTCTCACTCGTGGTAAAATTCTAAAGAAGAACTAAATTACTGTAAAAAATGTCAATCTTCTGAAGGTCATGAGATTAGTATGTTTACATACAGGGAAACTTATTGTGCTGTTGCCACTGTTATTGGACAGATTTAGACACACAGTGTCGGAAGACTCAATTAGTATTTATTTTGCTGCTAGAGATATCACATTCTGAAGATTGTTTGGTTCTGTTTTCAACTCAAATGTTTGTAAGGCCAATGGGATTTAACTGCGGGGTCATCAGTCCCTAAACTAACAAAATACTTATAAACTAACTTATACTATAGACAGCACAAACATCCATGCCCGAGGGGGAACGGCCTCGCGCATCGAAGCATAGCGCCTCAATCCGCTCGGCCACTCCGCCGCGACTGTTATGTTTTTCAACACTTCCAACTAAGAAATGTAGTAACTTCAAATGAAATGTAGACGTACATCGCATCTGTCTAACTAGTAATAATACGAAGCTTGTTTCATAAATTACAGCTTTATAGGGAAAATAGACACTACTAAAACTAATAGCTGCCTCGGTTTGGTAAGGTCTGTACTATTAAGAAAATTTAAGTAGATCATTTGCAAAACTTCGGTTATGCTTGGAGAATGAGGATTTCTGATAAACGAACTGTTTTAACAAAAAACATCTGTAGAAAATGCTATTGCTAGTAATGAATACAGTAGTCGTATGTTTCTCATGTGAATACCTACATCGGGTGACCGAGCGTTGCTCGGGATTTTATTTTTACTTTTTTTCTGTTTTATGTTGGTATTGTTATGTAAATATTTTGCAACACTAACTAAGCAGGAATTGCAACCAATCGCGTTTTTGCTCAGACTACAACTACGTAGGTGAACTTCAAAAGAAAAATCCAGTGTAAATACAAAATTTCACCAGAATCGTTAGAGCCGTTTCCGAGACAGCTTTGTATAAGAATTGCTCGTTTAAAGATAAAAGATTAAGCCAACCACTTTAGGTTACACATACTTCTATTTCGTTAATACATAGTAGGTCTAAAAAGTTATGATTCAAAATTTAAAATGTGCGTTAGGAACTGTTGTTTTCCCTTTTAAAGGAATTCACCGCCATTTGGTTGAAATATTGTTTATTTCCACGATCAGGTTTCGGCCTTAGGCCATTATCAAATGATGAAACACTTCAGACGTTTTCCTAGGTGCCGCGGCGGATTAGCCGTGCGTACTGGAGCGCCATGTTGCGGTGCACGCCGCCGTCCGCCGTCGGGTGTTCGATTCCCCCCTCGGGCATGGATGTTTGTGTCGTCTTTAGTATAAGGTAGTTCGTAAGTAGTTTGTAAGTTTAGGGATTGATGACCCTGTAGTTAAGTCCCTTAAGCTTTACAAACATTTGAACTTTATTTTTCTAGGTTATTGTCATGGCAATAAAAACGTTAGGACAAGTTGATAAGACCATATCGTTAACATAAAGGTTATGACGAGCACATATCAGTATAATCATTTTAAACGAACATGCGGGTACAAATGTGGTACCTATTTTATGTTAATGACTTGGCCTTATCAACTTGTCCTAACGGTTTTATTGTCATGTCAATGATCTAGAAAAAAACAGAATGAAACTTTCACTCTGCAGCGGAGTGTACTCTGATATGAAACTTCCTGGCAGGTTAAAACTGTGTGCCGGAACCGAGACTCGAACCTGTGACCTTTACCATCACGGGCAAGCGCTCTACCGACTGAGCTATCGCGACACGACTCACGTTGACGCCTCACAATTTTACTTCCGCCAGTACCTTGCCTCCTACTTTCCAAACTTCACAGAAGCTCTCCTGCGAACTTTGCAAGACTAGCACTCCTGGAAGAAAGGATATGGTGGAGACATGGCTTAGCCACAGCCTAAGGGATGTTTCCAGAGTGAAAATTTCACTCTGCAACGGAGTGTGCGCTGATATGAAACTTCCTGGCAGATTAAAAATGTATGCCGGAACCGGGACTCGAACCTGGAACCTTTTTAGTAAAAACCTGTCTGAAGCGTTTTTTCACTTCATAATGGCCTAAGGCCGAAACCTGGTCGTGGCAATAAACAATAATTCAGTCAAATGGTGGTGAATTCCTTTAACAACTTTTACATGACTGGTGCCCAAGATGCATACAAAATCATATGCTGTTTTTCCGTAACATATGTTTGACATCGATGAAAGGAGAAAATATAAAAATGCAGTAAGTGAAACAGGCAAAATGGAGTACAGACGACTAAGAAATGAGATTGACAGGAAGTGCAAAATGGCTAAGCAGGAGTGGCTAGAAGGCAAATGCAAGGATGTAGAAGAATGTATAAATAGGGGAAAAATAGATACAGCCTACAGGAAAATAAAAGAAACATTTGGAGATAAGAAAAAGAGCTCTATGAATATCAAGGACACGGATGGAAAACCAGTTCTCAGCAAAGAAGGGAAAGCTGAAAGGTGGAAAGAGTATATAGAGGGGCTCTACAAAGGAAATGAACTTCGAGACAATATTGTAGGAATGGAAGAGGATGTAGATGAAGATGAAATAGGCGATACTGTACTGAGAGAAGAATTTGACAGAGCCCTGAAAGAGCTAAGTCGAAACAAGGCCCCTGGAGTAGATGACATCCCGTCAGAGTTACTGAAGTCTCTGGGAGAACCAGCCATGACAAAATTGTTTCACCTGGTGTGTAAGATGTATGAGACAGGTGAAGTACCCTCAGACTTTAAGAAAAATGTTATAATCCCCATCCCTAAGAAAGCAGGTGCAGACAGGTTTGAAAACTACAGATAAGTCATGGTTGCAAAATATTAACGCGAATTATATACAGAAGGATGGAAAAGCTGGTAGAAGCCGACCTCGGGGAAGATCAGTTGGGGTTCAGGAGAAATGTAGGAACACGAGAGGCAATACTCACTTTACGGCTTATCCTAGAAGATAGATTAAGAAAAGGCAAACCTACATTTCTAGCTTTTGTAGATTTGGAGAAGGCTTTTGACAATGTTGATTGGAATAAACTCTTTAAAGTTCTGAAGCAAGCAGGAGTAAAATATAGGGAGCGTAAGGTTATTTACAACTTGTACAAAAACCAGACAGCGGTTGTCAGAGATGAAGGACATGACAGGGATGCAGTGGTTGGGAAGGGAGTGAGACAGGGTTGTAGCCTTTCTCCAATGTTATTCAATTTGTACATTGAACAAGCTATAAAGGAAATCAAGGAGAAATTTGGTGAAGGAATTAAAGTTCAGGGGGAAGAATTAAAAACATTGCGTTTTGCCGACGACATAGTAATTCTGTCAGATACAGCAAAGGACCTGGAAGAGCAGTTAAACGGAATGGACAATGTGCTGAAAGGTGCATATAAGATGAACATTAACAAGAGCAAGACTAGGGTAATGGAGTGCAGTGTAAGAAAATCAGGCGATGCTGAAGGAATTATATTGGGAAACGAAGCAATAAAAGAGGTAGATGAGTTTTGTTACTTGGGCAGTAAAATAACAAATGATGGTCGCAGTACAGAGGATATAAAATGCAGAATGGCAATGGGTAGAAAAGCGTTCTTGAAAAAGAGAAATTTGTTAACATCGAATATTGATTTAAGCCTAAGGAAGTCCTTTCTGAAGGCATTTGTATGGAGTGTTGCCTTGTATGGGAGTGAGACATGGACGATAAACAGTGCGGACAGGAAGAGGATTGAGGCTTTTGAAATATGGTGCTACAGAAGAATGCTGAAGATTAGGTGGGTGGATCGCGTAACTAATGGGGAGGTACTGAACAGAATTGGGGAGAAAAGAAATTTCTGGCATACCTTGACTAAAAGAAGGGATAGATTGGTAGGACACATTCTTAGACATCAAGGAATTGTGAATTTAGCATTGGAGGGAAGTGTGTGGGGTAAAAATCGCAGAGGAAGACCAAGAGATGGATACAGTAAGCAGATTCAGACAGATGTAGGTTGCCGTTCTTATGTGGAGATGAAGAGGCTTGCTCACGATAGGGTATTGTGGAGAGCTGCATCAAACCAGTCTCCGGACTGAAGACCACAACAACAACAACATGTTTGACATTCCGGAGTTTATTGTGCTCTGGTTGAACCAGTGCCACCTAGGTGGCACTGGGTGTAGCCCACTTGCCGCTGATGGGCAGAGCTTGAGGCAGTTCGGGCGGGGACAAGGCCAGGGATTTTCGCAGGATTTAATCTCAATCTCATTTTTAGTGTTAATAAGTGGGAGGGCCAACAAGGCGATGTGCTGCTGTCGAGCGGGGGGTGGAGGGAATGTGGGGAGCACAAACAGAGCGGAACGACGCCGGGTGGGGGTGTAGGGTGTGAGTCGCCACTATCTATCTAGATTGTTCCCCAGCAGGGAAGTGTCGTAGATCCGGCAGTGCACCTTCCGCCTGGTAAACAGCGCTTCGTTTTAATGAAGATCGCTGGCTTAATAGTGACAGCACTTTCATTAAAAATAATGGCGTTCGACTTCCCCGACGGGAAGGGCGTAGTTGAATTATCCGTATGCCATCGGGGTCGATCGCAGCCTGCAGCTACGCCATTTCCTGCTTTCGGCGGCCTCATTTGCTCGAAACGACTCTGCAGCGAAATCAGACAATGCCATTCCGAGCGCCAACTATCGCACAGCTCACGGGAAGGCAAATTTGTGGATGGAGCCATTAAATGTATATTACGCAGAACACTTACCGCTCGCTGCACTCCTGTGTAATTTACATTGATCCACATCTAGTACTTAACATAGACGAGACGTGTTGCAGTCGCGGGTAAAAAGATTGTGAAGATGGTCCGGAAGGATCGAAACATGTAAATTAAAAAGAAAAAAAAAGTTTCAACTGTTGACTGACAATCACACAATAAATTACTGCAATATCAATCTTCTTTTTATTGTTATTATTATTTTTTTATCTAAAAATTCATCTACATTGTAGAAGGAGTTGCCATTCAGAAATTCCTTTAATTTCTTTTTAAATACTAGTTGGCTATCTGTCAGACTTTTGATGCTACTTGGTAAATGACCAAAAACTTTTGTGGCAGCATAATTCGCCCCTTTCTGAGCTAACGTTAGATTTAACCTTGAATAGTGAATATCATCCTTTCTCCTAGTGTTGTAACTATGCACACTGCTATTACTTTCGAATTGGGTCGGGTTGTTAATAAAAAATATCAGGAGTGAATATATATATTGTGAAGCTACAGTGAAGATCCCTAGATCCCTAAATAAATGTCTGCGTGATGCTCCTTGGTGGGCTCTAGCAATTATTCTGACTACACGCTTTTGTGCAATGAATACTTCTTTACTCAATGTTGAATAGCCCCAGAATATGATCCCATATGAAAGCAGTGAATGAAAATAGCCGTAGTAAGCTAATTTACTGAGATGTATATCACCAAATTTTGCAATGACTCTGATAGCATAAGTTGCTAAACACAAACGTTTCAGGAGATCTTCAATATGTTTCTTCCAATTCAGTCCCTCATCAATGCAAACACCTAAAAATTTTGAATATTCTACCTTAGCTACAGATTTATGTTCAAAGTCTAAATTTATTAATGGTGTCATGCCATTTACTGTATGAAACTGTATATACTGGGTTTTATCAAAGTTTAATGGTAGTCCATTTGTAGGGAACCACTTAATAACTTTCTGAAAGATACCATTTACAATTTCATCAGTTAATTCCTGTTTGTCAGGTGTGATAGCTATACTTGTACCGTCAGCAAAAAGTACTAGCTTAACATCTTCGTGAATGTAGACTGGCAAGTCATTAATATATCTTAAGAACAGCAAAGGACTCAATACCAAACCTTGTGGGATCCAATTTTTTTTTATAACTCTCCAGTTAGAGGAATTAATTGTTTCATCTGTATCATGTGAACTGCTTATTTCAACTTTCTGCACTCTTCCATTTCAGTATGATTTAAACCATTTGTTCACTGTCCCACTCATACCACAATACTTAAGCTTATCTAGAAGAATCCTATGATTTACACAATAAGAATCCTTTGAGAGCTCACAAAAAACCCCAACTCGTGATGTTCGGTTATTCAAAGCTTTTTTGAAAACCAAACTGACTTTTTGTTAGACCTTTATTTTTACTAATATGTGAAGCAACTCGAGAATACATAACTTTTTCAAAAATTTTGGATAAATCTGTCAGAAGTGAGATGGGGCGGTAGCTGTTGACATCGGACGTATTCCCTTTTTTATGCAAAGGTTTAACAATAGCATATTTCAGTCTATCCCGGAAAATACCCTGCTTTAAACAGCTATTACAAATATGACTGAGAATCCTACTTATCTACTGAGAACAAGTTTTTAGTATACTACTGGAAATGACATCAATTCCATATGACCGTTTACTCTTGAGAGAGTTTATTATTTTCCTAATTTTCCTGAAGCAAAGATATGTGTGTTAACATCAAAGTTCCTTGAAGCAGTGATAGAATATTTATTTATCTTACGAAGAATACTAACATGAAATTTTTTGTGTCTCGTTTCCGCTGGTGGTCCAAGGTGTCAGTGTCCGAGTAGAGAGAGACCGACACATGAAAATAGGATGCATTCGTGTGCGGGTACAGAGCCTGAGGTGACCAACCGGTGGGACAGCAGAAACTAGAAACACTGAGCTAGATTAGAACAAGATATATTTCGAAGAGAGAGAGTACAAATACTTAGCTTTGTTAACTGAATTCTAGTGGAAATCAGATACATAGTTTAAGTCGATAGCGGCTTGCCTACTGATGAGAGACTTTCCTAAGTGCCTGTTTTTATCCCAAGTGACCGAAGCAGTTCAGTGGTGGCCACGAGCAGAGTTGCAGCAGAGGGCGCTCGTGGCTGACGTCGCAAGAACGCCGCGCCGTGCTTGCATGGCGGCGCACGGCGAAAGAACGTGGCGCGCACTTCAGACTTGTGCGACACTACACCCCTCCCCCCCAAACCGCCGCGCGTCGTGGCGTAGGGCTGAGGACCACGGCGGCGGCACTGGGAGGAGGGCCTGGACTGGGGCGTTACTGGTGGGACGGGTGTCGTAGCTGAGGCTGGGATCAAGACACCGTCCGTTCCCCTGTATCCACCTTGTGATCCCCCAGAAAACCCACCAAAACGAGGGGAAGGGCGCACACCCCCGCCCAGAGGGAGCAGGTCATCTTCTTCTGAGGTGCGTGGCCCGGGCTGGAGGGGCACGCACGATCTCTGAGTCCTTCTTGGTGACGCAGATGCTGCGTAATTGCATCCCTCAGCATGATATCACTATAAGAAAGTCCACAAGAGCAAGTAAATATATTTGCGGGTTAAGCCCTTCAACTCAGTAATCCATTGTTGGTGTGACTGCTCCGGTAATGTTTTTAGTCTGAAAAAATCGGTACCAGTGCCCCAGATACGAGAAATTTCCTACCGTAATGAGCATTCAGTGCATCTACTATTTGAGCAAAGTCGAGCTCATGAGGAGATGCGTGGGGGAAACGTTTCTGCAGTAACACGAAGGTCTTGGTGCCCACTATGGAGAGGAACAATTGTTTGACAGTCTGACCTGTAAGTTGATGAGCTGCGACGAGTTCTTGAAATTGCGCCTAGTAATCGCTCCATTCTTCCTCACGTTCGGCGTACTGGCAAACATAGGGAGCGGTGCGGCGGCAGATGTGGGCGGCTAAAGCGACGGCTGTTGGTGAGCTGCCTGTGCCGTCAACTGGGACACCGCTTGGAGTAGTTGCATGATTTGCATCATCTGTAACTGAATAATTTCCATTAAGTTTGGGTTCGGGTTAGTGGCCATGTTGACCAAGGCATCACGCATACAAGAAAATTAGAACAAAACAAATGCAATGTGAAAGATGTCTCTCTGGAACAAAAAAGTCCACAAAACACGTATTTGAATATGTTCCCCCAAAAATCTTATAAGGGTGGGTGGGCGGGAACAATTTCTGTGTGCTCTGTGCTCTGCTACTGTCTGGCTGCTGCAAGCAGTGTGGTCCAAGGTTTTTCTATCGCTCCTCGTCGCCACTTTTGTATCCCATCCTCGTCGCCACTTTTGTGTCTCGTTTCCGCCAGTGGTCCTAGGTGTTGGTGGCCGAGTAGAGAGAGACCGACACAGTAAAATAGGATGCATGCGTGTGCAGGTACAGAGTCTGAGGTGACCAGGTGGGACAGCGGAAACTACAAACACTGAGCTAGAGTAGAACAAGATATATTTCGAAGAGAGAGAGTACAAATACTTACCTTTGTTAACTGAAGTCTAGTGGAAAGCAGATACATAGTTTAAGTCGATAGAGGCCTGCCTACTGATGAGAGACTTTCCTAGTGCCTGTCTTAATCCCAAGTGACCGATGCACTTTAGTGGTGGCCATGAGCGGAGTTGCAGCAGAGAGCGCTCGTGGCTGACGTCGTTAGAACGCCGCGCCATGCTTGCATGGCGGCGCGCGGCGAAGGTATGTGTCATGCATTCAGACTTTTGCGACATCACATAATTAGTTTTTTAGTCTACATTTGTTCTTGGAGTGGTATGGTCATATTTGAAAAAAGAGTGATCTATATAATAGAATGATGAAACATTATTGTATTAATGAAGAATAGCAGAGATCTGTATCATGTGCAATGATATTACGTACTGGTCAGAATACTCGTGGATTGATATTTAACACTAGAAGTACCACGTGGGTCATTTTTTTACCCATATGGGTGTTTCTAGAACCCTACCCGCCACCATATTCTTCGCAGGACCAAACCCTAACGTGGTTTTAACCTGGTACCGTGTGGCTCATTTATGACATATACACACTTTGACACAACCTTATATCAGCAAAGACAGTTTTTAGACAGGAAATAATTTCTGGTCGTGTCTCGACGTTATCCACCAGATGCTGAAGTACGTTATGACACTTTAGGCCAAAAATAACGAGAAATACGAAAAATTCACTTATAAAATGTTCTTGACCTTCAATGATCAATGCTCACACAATCTTTAAGTTATGTACATGTGAGGAGACTTCACGCAGAGAATTAATTCTCAGAGTAGCAGACGATCTTCTTCTCTCCTGCAAACTACAGAGAGGAGCCAATCTTTCCTTGCTAGCTTCTGGCATCGGAAATGGCTAATGTGGCAATACAAGGCATCGTCAGAATGATGTTTTCTATAAATAACAACAGGGGAATGAAACATCAAATTTCTGTTTCATCTCCAAGCACGTGTGCCGAATCTTCCAAGCCGCAACTCTTGTCCATTGTCTGAACTGTGAATCAACATCAATTATAAAATACTATGTAAGCTTTCACGGCCGGCGTCAATTTCATTTAAGACTTCCGGGCTCATAAGCCGTGGTCGATTTGCAAAACTTTCCTCTAGCGTTTCATCTTCGGCTGCGGAAGACATCTTTAGTGGTAGAGTGGCGAACTGCGATGAGAACTTGAAGGAGCGCCGTATATATAGGCGATGCAGAGGGCACCACAAGACATCACGTGATGTCAGCTACGACACTATTTGGCTGGTTTGTCGTTTAAATGACTTGATGGGTGACCTTACTATAAAACAACTATTATAATTATTACTGAGAACCACGAATGATGTAATCAGATTTTTCCCACGCACGATCAGTATACGAAAGTTAAACTTACAGGTTGTCGCCGATGTAGTGGGCTTCATCAGCTCCATCAGGTTGGTCAAAAGTTGGGTAGTTGAGCGGAAACGCGTTCGCTGACAAACCGTCATGTGTGTATTTTACTTAAAAGGACAGGAACCGGCTGGTCAACTGACTTCATTTCTGACGAACTGAAGGAAGTTGCTAGCGGTCGGACCTGACCATTAATCCCGGTTATCCGACCTAGGAATTATATGCAAAAACATTATAAGTAATATAAAAGATAATTATTGCAATAACTAGCCTACTGGCTTACAAAAAATTTAACAACAAAATTTAACTTTCTGATAAACAAATCTGATTCCATCATTCGTGGTTTAACAACAAAATTTAACTTTCTGATAAACAAATCTGATTCCATCATTCGTGGTTCTCAATAATAATTAGTTGTTTTATTGTAGGGTCACCCATCACGTCGTTTAAATGATAAACCAGCCAAATAATATTTAGCAAACTGATTGCCGAGTTCTAATATTTTACTTAAAATTACACGAACCGGTTGGTCAACTGATTTTATTTCTGATTGTTGTTGTTGTTGTTGATGTTTAAAGGGGACTCAACTGCTGGGTTATCAGTCCCCTTTTATTTCTGACCTCACTATTAATCCCCGTTATCGAACCTAGGAATAGTTTGGATTTTTGCTTTTAAATACGTTACATTTGAATCTAAATACTCATTTTATTAAAACAATATCATTTTTGTACAGTAATTGCACCTGAAGATGCAACTGTAAAGTTGCGAAACTGGTTGTGGGGGGTCTCCACGACTCTAATACAAAACAGTTTAAGTGGACTAACGCCCTTTCACTCAGACAACTCCAATTTTATTTTAACACCTATATTTTAACGGTGCGGCGCTGCGATTGCACTTCCGCACATGCGCTGTAGACGATATGTAAATCCCGCCGCCTGTGAAATCAGGTCGGTGATTCGGTTTCTGAATGCAAGGAAAGTGAAACCAAGTGAAATTTATCGGCAAATTTGAGATGTTTACGGACCAAATGCGATGAGTGATTCGATGGTGAGAAGGGACCAAACAATTGAAATTCCGTAAACTTTGCTCACGTTGGGTATCAAAGATTCTCACTGAGCAACACAAAACACAACGGATTGGTAGTGCACTTGAGTTTTTGACCCGTTATGCTTAAAGCGGCGAAGAATTTCTGCGTCGGATAGTCACAGGAGATGAAACGTGGGTTTCGTACGACACCCCTGAGAGTAAGCGGCAATCAATGGAATGGAGGCACACTTCATCCCCACCAAAGGTAAAGCCGAAGCAAATCATGACACCTTTCTGGGACTGGAAAGGCATCCTACTCATTGACTTCTTACCGCGTGGTCAAACAATCAAAGCAGATGCTTATTGCGAGACACTTCAGAAATTGCGCCGTGCAAGCGTCGGGGACTGCTGTCAAAAGGTGTTGTTTTGCTTCACGAGAACGCACGACCACACACTGCAAATGTGACGAAAAACCTCCTACAGGGATTTGGTTGGGACATGTTTGCCATCCTCCGTACAGCCCTGACCTCGCTCCTAGCGACTTTCATCTGTTCTTACAGCTCAAGTCTTTCCTTGGGGGTCATCACATCACCAATGACGACGAGCTGAAAGAAACTGTTTCCAACTGGTTGAAGACACAGGCGGCAGATTTCTATGAAGAAGGTATACAAAACCTGGTGTCACGCTATGACAAATGCCTGCAAAATTTCGGCAGTTATGTGGGAAAGTAGTTTAAGAGTTGTAGAATTTTGTGCAATAAAAATTTCTTCTGTATCTGTGTACAATTTCATTTACCAAACGGAACTTACTTTCTGGACGCGCCTCGTATACGCCAGTTTATCGAAATTTAACTATTTTCAATTGTTTTGAGCTAGCCGTTGACTTATGATAAATTGGTGTTTTACGAGTGCGTTCCAACAGTTGGTTTCTGTGCAATGTATACGTGGCGAGCTGCTCTTCTACGTAATCATTCGGGATTTTAGGCAGGTTGCTAAAATTAAATATTTTTGTGCCATTTCCCACCTCCATCAAGAAGCAGAAAATTTTTGCAGGCACAATTTTATTTGCAACCCAGTCACCGACTTGAGATATTTCTCCCGCCATAATTTTAGCGCCCTAATTTTCATTTCAAAAATTTCGAACAATTTCAAACTTTATTTGCTTTCGGTGTGAACTTTCTTTCGCGGAACATTATTTTCTCAGGCGCTACGTTTTCTAAATTTACATCATTACATCCAACCATTACTTTTATTTTATCATTTTAAATAATAATAAATTATTTATTATTATTATTATTATTATTATTATTATTATTATTTACCAATCAGTTAGGGAGAAATATTTCAACGAGAGGGAAATTGAAGCATGCGAAATTTGGATATGGCGTCGAATGGAGAAGATCAGGTGGACTTATTAAGTCAGGAATGAGGATGTACTGGCCAGAGTTGGAGAAGAACGGAGGATTTACCGACTGTGAAGAATAGAAAGGAAACTGGATAGGTCATAAAGTAAGAAGAGATTGCCTTCTACCGTAGGCAATTGAAAGTTTCGTTCGAGAAAAGAGAGGTGGGGGCAGAAAAACATGCCAGACTGGATGTCGTCACCGGGCCACAAGGAGTGTACCAAAGAATGAAGAGGAAACCACAAGAGCGAGAAGCATGGAAACATGCAGTCAAAACTTGCCACAAGGCATATAACCAGATGATGAACTCGCGCCATAATGGGTACTTTTTTGAGAAGAGGAACTTATGTGATCAATAATCGTATTTGTTTCTGCACCACTAATTTGATTTCCTGATGCATTTCCCCCGCTGAGGGGGAGGGTTGTTCTCCTGACCCTTTTGCTTCTGGCTCCATGGAGACTTAAGAAAACTTTTTTGCATGCTTCTGATTGACCAGTGCTGGAATTAATGAAATAATGGAAGTTGTTGCATCTTGTTTGTTGGTGCTTCCTTCGTTTACTTTGTTGTGCCTTCTTGAAACATTACCTAAAGAAATCAATCCTTGTAGATAAGAATACCGAGCCTTCTTTGATATCATGTACTAGAAACGTGAAAATATTACATTTTATTCCTCTACAGAAATTCTTCCAAAACAGTTTTTACGACCTCTGGCAAATCACTCAGATAGTTCAGACACAAAGTAAAAATTTATTTTACTACTAATATTACCTTCCGTTTCAGAACATAACTTACTTGCTGTCTCCACTAATGCTTTTCTTTGAAACCAACTTGCAACTGTACTTTTTGAACTCTAAACACTTCATTCGTGATCTTTTTAAGATTTCACTTTGATACCCAATGTTCTTTATACTTTTTTTCCTCTTTACACTTACATAACAGACATGCTCATCCATATCTTCCATGTTTAACATTGTTGTGCTTACCAATGAAAAATCACGGTCGTACAGAAATGATACTTTTTCATATCACAAGAGGCCAGCCAACGTTGGCTGTAGAAATAGCACTAGTCCTGGACTAGTGTTGTTTCTCCTTTCACTCACAGCTTCGGCATATCATTTTCTCTATGAAGAATGTGGGACATATGTTCTTACTTCATTCATTCGATTGATGGAGCGTCAAAATATGGCATGCAACTCACAACTGAATGTAGCCAAAAAGTGGACTGGATTTCAAGAAGATTTCAAGAAGCCGGCCGCGGTGGCCGAGGGGACTGTGGCGCGCCGGCCGCGGTGGCCGAGGGGACTGAGGCGCTCCAGTCACGGTCTGCACGGCCACTACGGTCGGGGGTTCGAATACCCCTCGGGCATGGATATTTGTGCCGTCCTTAGTCTTAGCTAGTTCATAAGTAGTTTGTAAGCTTAGGGACTGATGACCCCGTAGTTAAGTCCCGTCAGTTCTACAAACATTTGACTGAAGTTTGATTCCATTACTTGGAGGTGCTCCACGACCACACAATGATGAACTCACCAGATGTAATTAGCAGCATTGGCCGTTAATGTTTTATTTTAAAAAACCACAGATCGATTTCGATCACATAATGATCATCTTCAGTGTCCTTCCAACGAGCCCTGATTCAGGGCATGCATATGCTCCTTGGAAGGACACTGAAGATGATCATTATGTGATCGAAATCGATCTGTGGTTTTTTTTAAATAAAACATTAACGGCCAATGCTGCTAATTACATCTGGTGAGTTCATTTGACTGAAGTGCTCCAGTCACGGTCTGCACGGCCACTACGGTCGGAGGTTCGAATCCCCCCTTGGGCATGGATATTTGTGACGTCCTTAGGATAAGCTAGTTGATAAGTAGTTGACAAGTAGTTTGTAAGTTTAGGGACTGATGACCCCGTAGTTAAGTCCCATAAGCTCTACAAACATTTGAACATTTGATTTCAAAAACATTTAAAGCAATGTGGATTGTACGTACATCAGTTCATAGGCTTTGCTCTCTGACGTTATCTTTCAAACAGGAGCCATGAAAAAATATGCTAAATTTTACGACTGCTGAGCGACTCCAGCAATCTCTCTGGTCAGACTGGAATGTGTTAACAAACAACTCCAGAAGCTTTTCGATTTTTGCATGAAAAACAGTTTGTCACTGTCGTTTTCTGTATGACAAATTGAGTGTAGAGGAGCTTGTTAAAGGACGTTTATTTTCCTTGTACGTAGGATCCCGCCTCTCAGGAACTGTAAAGAAACATGCATCATGTCAGAACATTTATGTTATAAGCAGGAAATAACACTAGCAGCTGCTCCATTTCCCACGGTAATTTATCCTTGTCTGACCGCTAAATCGAAAACGCTGTACGCCTCGAGTAAGAGAAAAATAGCCGCCTTCACTGGCAGCGAATCACGGTATACACGCAACTCCACGCCACCTAAAAACTGCAATTAGTGCTCGTCATGGATGCCGTACAATCTGGAATAATGCCCGTGTTATGACAAAATGTTTACGCTCTGCCTTCTCCCATTCCCCTAGCAATTACAATTACGAACAACATAAATTGGAAAGAACACATAGATAATGTAATAGGGAAGGCGAACCAAAGGCTACGTTCCCTTAAAAGGCTACGTTCCCTTAAAACACTTAAAAGCTGAAACAGTTCTATTAAAGGAACTGCCTACACTACTCTTGCGCGTCCTATTCTAAATTGATCACCATTGTGGAATCTCCAGCACGTTGGACTGACGGGTGATATAAAGTTCAGAGAAGGGCAGCTCGGTTTGTATTATCGCGGTATAGGAGGAGAATGTCATAGACATGTTGCACGATTTGGGGTGAAAATCATTAAAAGAAATACGTTATTCGTTGGGAACACATTTATTTGCAAAATTCCTGTCACCAAACTTCTCTCTCTCTCTCTCTCCCTCTCTTTTCTCTCTGGGTAGTTCTGTTCATTGCGGTCGCTGATCTTGATTGTTCGTTGTAGTTCTATTTGTTCTTCGCTCAGCTTTTTTTCTTACAGAGGGCGTTTAGCCCCCTGACAGGGCGCGCTGAGCCACGGCGCCCGGGATCTTTGTTAGCACCCACCTACATAGAGAGACATGACCATGTTAATAAAACTGGGGAATCAGATCGTAAATGGAAAGATTCCGGTGATCCTTTATCGCGCGCGCTGTTAGGAAATGAAACGGTAGAAAAATTTCGTAAAAGCTAGTCGATGAATCATCCGCCATGCACTTAAATGTGATCGGCGGAGTGTTTATGTAGATGCAGATGTTATAATCAGACCTGCGTTAGTGGACTGGCAATACATAGACAAAGTTTTATGCCGCCATCTTCCCTTGCCAAACGTTAAAAAAATCTGTGTACGGCACTACTGCTGTGCAATGAAAGTATAAAAAACTTATTGATTTTACAGGTTTTGATACCTGCTTGTTTCAATGATGTTGCCGCTGATGTATGTTCACACTCATTTCGTTTAACCTATGCTTCTCACACAGTTGATATAATAATAAATTTACTTTATTCTAAAAATATCCAAACACAACTTCATCCTCTCAGTTCATTATATCAGCGCATGGTGATACCACAACGTTATCCCTTCCCCGTAGCATCAGCTCCCCTCTCTCCCGTCCTTTTCCTTCCCACCCACTTGGCTACCTCTCCCATGCCCGAGTCTCGTCAATCCTTCTTTCCCCTCCTTTATCCCTCTCCACTCCCCTCCCCCCTCCCCCGCGCTTCACCCATCCCGGTCCCACCTCCTCCCCCTCCCCCCCCCCTCCCCCCCCCCCCCCTGCGGGGGCGTCTCGACCTTTTAAACGTGTCCGGTCGCGGTGGCCGAGGGGACTGAGGTGCTCCAGTCACGGTCTGCACGGCCACTGTGGTCGGGGGTTCGAATCCCCCCTCGGGCATGGATATTTGTGCCGTCCTTAGTCTTAGTTAGTTCATAAGTAATTTGTAAGTTTAGGGACTGATGACCCCGTAGTTAAGTCCCATAGACTTTACAAACATTTGAACATTTTTTTAAACGTGTACAGTGCCAGTGTGTCCAGTGTCATATGTGGTTTTTAATCAGTGCCTTCGCGATCGACGTCAACAAGTTTTATCATGTGCGCCGTCGCCTGTCTACGTGTTTGTCCTTGTCTTTCCTCCATTGTACTTTTAAACCGCCGCCGTGGCCAACAGTTTTTACTGACTATGTGTGTTTTATAACCGCTTGTCTGTTCTAGTTTTCGTTCTACGATATATGTTTGTCTCTTTGTCCATTTACGTTTCAGTCCTTCAAAAACTCAGTTTGTCAATTGTTTTTAATTCCACAATTTTATTCCTCTGTTTTATATTGTTTTACCATCTGTCATAACTTGTCTATCGCAGGGCTGAAGAGAAGCCACCGCAGCTGCTGCCAGCCTGCCAACTGTATGTAGTTGGTGTTGAAATAACAATAAAGGAAAAAAATACCACAACGTTATTCATGTATGACGCTATCAGATCGTTCGGATACTTTTGAGCTAAAGACATACGTTTGGAGTACGATACAGAATATATCACACAGTTGGTCTACTGTCAAAGTGTCTTAGGTTATTCCTCGAAAAACAAACGAGAATGCAGCCCTGTTATGACATCGACGAAAGCCTGTATTTCTACGGGAGCGTACCCTGACCTGTTTAGGGCACAAATGAACCAATATGGCATTCTACAAGTCAATATAATACTTCTGTTTGAATAACAATTGCGACAAGATGGAGCGAGCGAGCGCGTGCACCACACACACACACACACACACACACACACACACACACACACACACACACATTGTATACACCATTGTCATCACGCAACTAAAATGACTTATATTAGAAGTATTTGATAGTCCACGTAAATAACCAACCGGTAAAGTAGCATCAACTCCGACCCTCTGCGTTTTAGAAACGGAAGGGGCAGAAACTCCAATCCCTAATTATAAGATCACTTTCTCCTTAATTTCAAATGCCTGCTTCGTACCACTATCCCAATATCTGGAGGCGAAATCCGGAATCTCCGTATTATATTCCACAGGATGACCGACTGACCAGTGCTAAGCCATTGTTCTGCAATGCCGGCCGCGGTGGCCGAGGTGACTGAGGCGCTCCAGTCACGGTCAGCACGGCCACTACGGTCGGGGGTTCGAATCCCCCCTCGGGCATGGATATTTGTGCCGTCCTAGATCGTAAGTAGTTCATAAGTAGTTTGTAAGTTTAGGGATTGATGACCCCGTAGTTAAGTCCCATAAGCTTAACAAACAATTGAATTGATTGTTCTGCAATAGCAGCGTGTTAAGACTTAGGCTCTGCATACCGGATGGTCCTGATAGTTTCATCAAAATTTAACATGCCACCTCACAACTGTAAGGGATATTAGCGTGAGCTTCTAAAAAAGCTATTCAAGTTTGCGCTACCATGAGGCCAAACAACTGAAGTATCTTCTACATCTGAAAAGAAAACGCAAGCTTTAACGTCACCAGCTTCAAAGTCAGTTGCAAGTTGGCAAAAAGAGATTGCAACGGGCTTCCCATTGCATCTCCATCTGTTCGTAGCACTGTTCGTTGAACAACAAGGAAGTGCAACTCAACACCACACTTAACCTCAATTAAATGCAGCGACGTCAGACAGACATACTCTAAGATTCCTGTTTTGTACATTACACTTTTTTATGTTTTACATGTTATTATTTTATCTGTAAATGATCGTAACTCGTGGAAAAAAGAAACAAAAATAAGGCGGATCAAGCTGCAGAAAACAGAGGTTGTTTACACATTCCATGCAACAAGCATAGAAACGTTGCATACCTTTCTGCATTTCCCTACAATTTTCAAGCATTGCGATTTCTTTGTTTACTAAAGCCTCATTGAATGTTCTATATACGAGGCGCGTCCAGAAAGTACGTTCCGTTTGGTTATATAAAACGAACGGGTACAGACACAGAAAAAAGTATTGATTGTACAAAAATCTACAACTGCTAAACTACTTTTCTACATTGTTGTTGTTGTGGTCTTCAGTCCAGAGACTGGTTTGATGCAGCTCTCCACCCTACTCTATCCTGAGCAAGCCTTTTCATCTCCTCATAAGAACAACAACCCACATCCACTTGAATCTGCTTACTATACGCGTCTCTTGGTCTCCCTCTACGATTTTTACCCCACACACTTCCCTCCAACGCTAAATTCACAATTCCTTGATGTCTAAGAATGTGTCCTACCAATCTATCCCTTCTTTTAGTCAAGGTATGCCAGAAATTTCTTTTCTCCCCAATTCGTTTCAGTACCTCCTCATTAGTTATGCGATCCACCCACCTAATCTTCAGCATTCGTCTGTAGCACCACATTTCAAAAGCCTCTATCCTCTTTCTGTCCACACTGCTTATCGTCCATGTTTCACTCCCATACAAGGCAACACTCCATACAAATGCCTTCAGCAAGGACTTCCTTAGGCTTAAATCAATATTCGATGTTAACAAATTTCTCTTTTTCAAAAACGCCTTTCTACCCATTGCCATTCTGCATTTAATATCATCTGTACTGCGACCATCATTTGTTATTTTACTGCCCAAGTAACAAAACTCATCTACCTCCTTTATTGTTTCGTTACCTAATCTAATTCCTTCAGCATCACCTGATTATCTTACACTGCATTCCATTACCCTAGTTTTACTCTTGTTAATGTTCATCTTATATGCACCTTTCAGCACACTGTCCATTCCGTTCAATTGCTCTTCCAGGTCCTTTGCTGTATCTGACAGAATTACTATGTCGTCGGCAAAACGCAATGTTTTTAATTCTTCACCCTGAACTTTAATTCCTTCTCCAAATTTCTCCTTGCTTTCCTTTATAGCTTGCTCAATGTACAAATTGAACAACATTGGGGAAAGGCTACAACCCTGTCTTACTCCCTTTCCAACCACTGCATCCCTTTCATGCCCTTCAACTCTGACAACCGCTGTCTGGTTTTTGTACAAGTTGTAAATAACCTTACGCTCCCTATATTTTACTCCTGCTTGCTTCAGAACTTGAAAGAGTTTATTCCAATCAACATTGTCAAAAGCCTTCTCCAAATCTACAAAAGCTAGAAATGTTGGATTGCCTTTTCTTAATCTATCTTCTAGGATAAGCCGTAAAGTGAGTATTGCCTCCCGTGTTCCTACATTTCTCCTGAACCCAAACTGATCTTCCCCGAGGTCGGCTTCTACCAGCTTTTCCATCCTTCTGTATATAATTCGTGTTAATATTTTGCAACCATGACTTATTAAACTGATGGTTCTGTAGTTTTCACACCTGTCTGCACCCACTTTCTTTGGAATGGGGATTATAACATTTTTCTTAAAGTCTGAGGGTACTTCACCTGTCTCATACATCTTACACACAATGTGAAACAATTTTGTCATGGCTGGTTCTCCCAGAGACTTCAGTAGCTCTGACGGGATATCATCTACTCCAGGGGCCTTGTTTCGACTTAGATCTTTCAGTGCTCTGTCAAATTCATCTCTCAGTATAGTATCTCCTATTTCATCATCATCTACATCCTCTTCCCTTCCTACAATAGTGTCTCGAAGTTCATTTCCTTTGTAGAGCCCCTCTATATACTCTTTCCAACTTTCAGCTTTCCCTTCTTTGCTGAGAACTGGTTTTCCATCAGTGTCCTTGATATTCATAGAGCTGTTTTTCTTATCGCCAAATGTTTCTTTTATTTTCCGGTAGGCTGTATCTATTTTTCCCCTATTTATACATTCTTCTACATCCTTGCATTTGCCTTCTAGCCATTCCTGCTTAGCCATTTTGCACTTCCTGTCAATCTCATTTCTTAGTCGTCTGTACTCCATTTTGCCTGTTTCATTTACTGCATTTTTATACTTTCTCCTTTCATCGATTAAATTTAGTATCTCCTGTGATATCCAAGGATTCTTTGTAGGTCTTGCCTTCCTACCTATCTTGTCCTCTGCTGCCTTCACTATTTCATCTCTCAATTTTACCCATTCCTCCTCAACTGTTTTATTTTCCCGTGTTTCTGTCAATTGTTGCCTGAAGCTCCCTCTGAAATTCTTAAGAACTTCAGGTTCCTTCAATTTATCTAGGTCCCATCTCCTTATGTTCCTACCTTTCTGTAGTTTCTTCGGTTTCAGCCTACAGTTCATAACCAACAAGTTATGGTCAGAGTCTATATCTGCCCCTGGGTATGTCCTACACTTCAAAACCTGGTTCCGAAATCTATGTCTTACCATTATAAAATCTATCTGGTATCTCCCGGTGTCTCCTGGTCTCTTCCACGTATACAACCTTCTTTTGTGATTCTTAAACCAGGTGTTTGTTATAACTAAATTATGTTCCGTGCAAAATTCTACCAGGCGGCTTCCTCTTTCATTCCTTTTGCCCAGACCATATTCACCCACTATCTTCTCTTCCCTTCCTTGTCCTACTACCGAATTCCAGTCTCCCATAACAATTAAGTTTTCCTCTCCCTTAATTGTCTGAATAATTTCCTTTAGCTCCTCATATATTTCTTCGATCTCCTCATCATCGGCAGAGCTAGTTGGCATATAAACCTGTACTACTGTTGTCGGTGTTGGCTTCGTATCTATCTTGACAATGATAATGCGATCGCTGTGCTGGTCATAGTAGTTTACCCGCATTCCTATTTTCTTATTCATTATCAATCCTACTCCTGTGATACCCCCAACTGATTTTGTATTTATAATCCTGTACTCACCTGACCAGAAATCCTGTTCATCCTGCCACCGAACTTCACTAATCCCCACTATATCTAACTTCAACCTATCCATTTCCCTTTTTAAATTTTCTAATTTTCCTACTCGATTAAGGGATCTAACATTCCACGCTCCGACCCGTAGAATGTCAGTATTGCCTTTCCTGTTGATCACATCCTCCTGAGTAGTCCCCGCCCGGAGATCCGAATGGGGGACTATTTTACCTCCGGAATATTTTACCCGAGAGGATGCCATCATCATATGTTCATACAGTAGAGCTGCATGTCCTCGGGAAAAATAACGGCTGTAGTTTCCCCTTTCTTTCAGCCGTTCGCAGTAGCTGTGTGGCAAAGCCACATTAGCTGATGTTACAAGGCCAGCTCAGTCAATCATCCAGACTGTTGCCCCTGTAACTACTGAAAAGGCTGCTGCCCCTCTTCAGGAACCACACGTTTGTCTGGCCTCTCCACAGATACCCCTCCGCTGTGGTTGCACCTACGACACGGCTATCTGTATCATTGAGGCACGCAAGCAACCCTACCTCGGCAATGTCTGTGGTTCATGGGAGTGGCTTTTCTACATAGCTTCCGAAATTTTGTAGGCAATTGTCATAGCATGGCACAAGGTTTTGTGTGCCTTTTTCATAGAATGTTGCCGCCAGTGTATTCAACCATGTGGTAACATGTTCTTTCAGCTCGTCATCATCGTTGAAGTTTCGTCCACTAAGGACAGATTTTAGGTGAAAGAAGACGATTACTGTCAAAAGAGTTTTTTTGTTTTTGTTTTCATGATAATGCCTGACCTCACACACCGAATGTGACCAAACAATTCTTATGGAAATTTCAATGGGACCTGTTTGATCATCCTCCATACAGCTCGGAGGACCGGCTCAGTGACCGGCGGCCAGTGCACACGTGACCAGCAGCAGCTCTACATTGTACGGTAACCGGCTTCTTAATAGAAGCGACTTATTTACATTTCGTGTGTGCTTTCTCTTGCAGCTCTTTATACTTTAGTGTGCTCGCGTGTTTGTTTATTAAGAATTACGTTTATTTGTCAGCTAAGTTACTGAATTTTTTATTTATTAGCTCGCGTATATATTTTTCAGATTCGCCGTTAATAAACAGTTCAGCGTTAGGTTTATACTTTACAAAGCTCACTGTTTATCAAACTACTGAGTCCTCTGACGTACTTACTTGGAAGAAACAAAGGTTTTTAGAATGGCTAGGAACTGTGACTGCTGCGAACGGATGGAGGCAGAGTTGGTGACTCTTCGCTCGCAGCTTCAGGCGGTGTTGGCTTCGCTGGCAACGCTTGAGACTGCGGTGGGTGGGCGCCGCTGTTGTGGGCCGCTCGCGGGGGTACAGCAGACGCCCTGTGCGTCTGTTGTGCCCTCCGATCGGCCTGCGGCTGTGGCCAGCCCGCTCACTGCCCGAGAGGAGGTAGCCCCCCAATCCGGGCACTCACAGAGAGTGGGTTTGTTGGTAGTTGGGAGCTCCAACGTTAGGCGGGTAATGGAGCCCCTTAGGAAAATGGCTACTAGGGAGGGGAAGAATTCCAATGTGCACTCCGTGTGCATACCGGGGGGAGTCATTCCGGATGTGGAACGGCTCCTTCCGGATGCCATGAAGAGCACAGGGTGCAGCCAACTGCAGGTGGTGGCTCATGTTGGGACCAATGATGTGTGTCGCTTTGGATCGGAAGAGATCCTCTCTGGTTTTGAGCGGCTATCAGAAGTGGTTAAGACTGCCAGTCTTGCTTGCAAGATGAAAGCGGAGCTCACCATCTGCAGCATTGTCGACAGGACTGACTGCGGACCTTTGGTTCAGAGCCGAGTGGAGGGTCTGAATCAGAGGCTCAGACGGTTCTGCGACCGTGTCGGCTGCAGATTCCTCGACTTGCGCCAAAGGGTGGTGGGTTTTCGGGTTCCGCTAAATAGGTCAGGAGTCCACTACACTCAGGAAGCGGCTACACGGCTAGCGGGGGCTGTGTGGCGTGGACTGGGCGGTTTTTTAGGTTAGATGGCCTCGGGAATACACAAAATGGGTTTCAGTCTCAAAGGGGGCAGGTCGGACACGGGAAGAAAGTAGACATAAAAACCATTGGTGTAACAGTTGTAAATTTTCGTAGCTGTGTTGGGAAAATTCCAGAGCTCCAAGCGCTGATAGAAAGTACTGAGGCACAAATCGTTATAGGTTCTGAAAGCTGGCTGACGCCTGAGATAAATTCGGCCGAAATTTTTTCAAAGGGCCAAATGGTCTTCAGAAAGGATAGAATAAATAAAACAGGGGGTGGCGTGTTTATTGCTGTTACAAACGGTTTATCCTGCAACGAAATTGAGGCAGATACTTCCTGTGAATTGGTCTGGGTAGAGGTTATACCTGACCACCGAAATAAATTAATAATTGGATCTTTTTATCGGCCCCCTGACTCAGACGATGCGGTTGCAGAAATGTTCAAAGAAAGCTTGAATCATATTTCAAATAGGTATCCGAAGCATACTGTTATAATCGGTGGCGACTTTAATTTACCCTCGATATGTTGGCATAATTACGTATTCAAAACCGGGGGCAAATATAAAACATCGTCCGAACTAGTTCTGAATGCTTTTTCTGAGAACTACCTCGAACAGTTAGTTCATGAACCCACTAGAATAGTACGTGGTTGCGAAAATACTCTTGATCTCCTAGCAACGAATAATCCCGAGATAGTAAAGAGCATCAAAACAGATACAGGGATTAGCGAATATCGAGTTGTAGTAGCAAGACGGAATATCGAAATTCCCAAATGCACCAAAAATAAACGAAAAATATATCTATTCAATAAAGCAGATAAAAATTCGCTTCACGCTTTCCTGAGTGATAGTCTCCAGTCCTTCAAAACTAAAAATGCGAGTGTAATCAGTTGTGGCTTACTTTCAAAGACATAATATCAGTAGCAATCGAGAGATTTATACCAAATAAATTAATAAAAGAGGGGGCTGACCCCCCGTGGTACACAAAACAGGTCAGATCACTGTTGCAGAAACAAAGAAAAACGCATGCAAAATGTAAAAAGACACAGAATCCGCAAGACTGGCAATCTTTTACTGAAACTCGCAACCTAGCGCGGACTTCAATGCGAGAATCTTATAGTTGTTTCCACAACGAAATCCTGTCTCGTAATCTTGCAGAAAATCCAAAGAAATTCTGGTCATATGTGAAGTACACTAGCGGCAAAACACAAACAATACCTTCACTACGCGATAGCAATGGTAATACTACCGACGACAGTACTCTAAGGCAGAATTACTAAACACAGCTTTCCGAAATTCTTTCACCAAAGAAGACGAAGTGAACACTCCAGTATTCAATCCAAGAACAGCTGCCAGCATGCGAAACTTAGAAGTAGATGTTCCTGGAGTAGTAAAACAACTTAAGTCACTAAACAAAAATAAATCTTCCGGGCCAGATTGTATACCAACTAGATTCCTCTCAGAGTATGCTGATGCAATAGCTCCGTACTTAGCTATAATTTACAACCGATCACTCAGCGAAAGATCCGTACCCAAAGACTGGAAAGTTGCCCAAATTACTCCAATATTCAAGAAAGGCAATAGGAGTGATCCCCAAAATTACAGGCCTATCTCATTGACGTCGATTTGCAGTAAGATTTTGGAACATATACTTTGTTCGAATATTATGTACTACCTCGAAGAGAACGACCTATTAACCAATAGTCAGCACGGATTCAGAAAGTATCGCTCTTGCGAAACACAGCTTGCCCTTTATTCACATGAAGTGTTAAGTGCCATCGACAAGGGATCTCAAATCGATTCCATATTTCTGGATTTCCGGAAGGCTTTTGATACTGTACCCCACAAGCGGCTTCTAATGAAATTGCGTGCTTATGGAATATATCCCCAATTGTGCGATTGGATTCACGATTTCCTGTCAGAAAGGACACAGTTCGTTGTAATTGACGGTAAGTCATCGAGTAAAACAGAAGTGATATCTGGCGTTCCACAGGGAAGCGTTATTGGTCCCCTACTCTTCCTCGTGTTTATAAACGATTTAGGAGATAATCTGAATAGCTCCCTTAGACTGTCGTTTATCGGTTAGTGAAGTCAACAGAGGATCAAAAGCAACTGCAAAGCGATTTAGACAAAATTTCTACTTGGTGCGAAAATTGGCAATTGACACTAAATAAAGAAAAGTGTGAAGTAATACACATGACCACTAAAAGAAATTCGCTGAACTTCAATTACGCGATAAATCAGTCAAACCTTAAGGTCGTAAATTCTACCAAATACCTAGGAGTTACAATTACGAACAACTTTGACTGGAGAGAACACATAGAAAATATTGTGGGGAAGGCGAACCAAAGGTTATGTTTCATTGGCAGAACGCTTAGACGATGCACCAGCTCCACCAAAGAGACTGCCTACATCACACTTGTGCGTCCTCTCTTGGAGTACTGTTGCCCCTTGTGGGACCCTCACCAGGTGGGACTGACGGAAGATATTGAGAAGGTTCAGAGAAGGGCAGCTCGTTTTGTTTTATCATGTTACGGGGGGGAAAGCGTCACGGAAATGTTGCACGAATTGGGGTGGAAATCATTAAAAGAAAGACGTTATTCATTGCGGCGTGATCTGTTTGCGAAGTTTCAATCACCGACTTTTAGTTCTGAATGTGAAAATATTTTGCTAGCACCCACCTACTTAGGGAGACATGACCATCCCAATAAAATAAGAGAAATCAGATAGAAAACGGAACGATTTAGGTGTTCTTTCTTCCCGCGCGCTATTAGAGAATGGAACGGTAGAGAAAAGTTATGAAGGTGGTTAATGAACCCTCTGCCAGGCACTTAAATGTGATTTGCAGAGTATCTATGTAGATGTAGATGTAGACCTCTCTCCTAGCGACTTTCATCTCTTCTTACACCTAAAACCTGTCCTTGGTGGTCAACACTTCAACGATGATAAAGAGCTGTTACCACATGGTTGAATACAACCTTCTGTGAAGGATGCATGCAAAAACTTGTGGCACGCTTTGATAAGTGCCTACAAAATTTCGGCAGTTATGTGGAAAAGTAGTTTAAGAGTTGTAGAATTTAGTGCAATAAAAATTTCTTCTGTATTTGTGTACAATTTCATTTTATTACCAAACGGATCTTACTTTCTGGACGCGCCTCGTAATTTACCAAAGACCAGACCAGTCTACAATATCACGGTGAAAAAAAGTCTCATGATGCAATTTCTCAAAAAGTTTCCCGATTTTATAATGAAACCAGATCGTTTCGTTCTCACCTCGCCAATTCCCCCTTCCTCCCCTCTGGACGATATGCTTTTATTGTTATGCAGTGTATTTTGGTCAAACGTTAACACGTGGACACTAAGAAGACACTCGTTTAGTAAATTCAAACTCAACTGCTCGCTTAATCTTCTATGATATGAACGTGATTAAAACTGAGGAATTACTTTAGTGTCTGAAAGCATAACAACACAAAAATCAAAAACGAAAGTGGAGCAATGACATCATCCTAAAAATGTGCTCTCCATAGACGTCCGCAGGGGTTGCTAAAAAGAGGCAACTGCCACCTATTTGAATTGGGTAACGCACACACTGTATTCGTTAGAGAATCCTCGTGCTTTTCTACAAATGATTTTCTGTAGTTGTATTGTCGTAGACCTAAGCACTATCGAGAGAAAGGGGAAGTATTTTGGATTTATAAGTGTGTACCCTAGGACCAGCGGCCGTGTCGAGGGATAGACCGGATCCCCCTAGACCACAAAAGGTAAGTACTGTCGGACTTGGCTAGCACTTCGATGCGTTTGGGCACAGGAAGACATGGCGGCAGACCTATCGAGGCTTGTAGGATGACGTTAACAGTTTTTTATCTACGTGCCATTGGTTACAAGTCCTGGTCACCTCTTGTTCGCATCGACGGCACTTTGAACAGTTGTCGTTACTTTTCTGTTGTGTTACGACCCGTGGCTCTACCCTTCATTCGATTCCTGCGAATCCCTACATTTCAGAAGGATAATGCCCGACCGAAAGTTGCAGGTCCTGTACGGGCCTTTCTGGGTATGGAAAATGTTCGACTGCTGCCGCGGTCAGCACATTCTCCAGATCTCTCACCAATTGAAAACGTCTGGTCAATGGTGGCCGAACAACTGGCTCATCACAATACGCCAGTCACTACTCTTGATGAACTGTGGTATCGCACTGAAGCAGCACGGGCATCTGTACCTGTACACGCCGTCCAAGCTCTGTTTGACTCAATGCCCAGGCGTATCAAGGCCGTTATTACGGCCAGAGGTGGTTGTTCTGGGTACTGATTTCTTAGGAAATTTGCACCCAAATTGCGTTAAAATGTAATCTCATCTCAGTTCTAGTATAATATATTTGTCCAACGAATACCCGTTTATCATCTTCATTTCTTCTTGGTTTAGCAATTTTAATGGCCAGTGGTGTACTTTTTGTCAAGAGGGACTCTTATCAAAGGAAGTTTCCATAGGGAGTGAACCAAAGCTGTATTTTCATTATAACATAAACAAAAGCGATGTTTTACTATCGTTGATGAGGTATAGAAAGATAAAAACTGTTGATGACCCAAAGACTACCACAACACCTGATGACTGCCAATTACGGATTTCTGCTCGGAGGAATCCTCAGATGAATTCCACCACGCTGAATAAAGACTTTCGTACAGCGACAGAACGTCGTGTTTCGAATCATGCAGTCACAGGTCACGCATGTCATGCAACTTCACTGTCACGTCCATGGCGAGCTCCAGCTTTGACACCCGGACACCACGCAGCGCGGTAAATAGTAGCCCAACAGCATGCGGAATGGACTCGTCAGAACAGGCATAAAATGCTACTCATAGATGATATTCGAATCTGACCAACCAGACAATCGTGGGAGACGTTTTTGGAAAGGTACGGAGTTTTCACTTATTATCTCAGACTCAGTTCAATAAATTCATCACCGAGATAAGTTGAACAGTTAGCATCTGCCAACATAAAAATAAGAGATTTGAGGGAGCAGGAATTCAAAACTACTGGAAACAAGATACGAGAACAAACACGACACTACTGGCGCAGAATTATAAAGGAACCAGTCGGTGCCACGATGGAATGGCCGAGCGCTTTGGTGCGCCTAGCTACGGAGTGTGCGATTGCTCCCCGTCGCTGTTCTACAACTACATAAATACTCTGCAAGTCACATTGAAGGGAATGACAGAGGGTTCATTGAACCACTTTTATGATATTTCTCTATCGCTATAATACAAAACGAGCTGCTCTTCTCCGTACTTTCTCTCAATCGTCCATCAGTCCCACATGGTGTGGATCTCACAATGCGCAGCAAAATAGGACGCTTAAATGCAGTGTAGGCAGTTCCTTTAGCAGAAGTGGTGCATCTTCTAAGTGTTATATCAATGAAATGTAGTCTTTAGTTCGCCTGCCATACAATATTTACTGAGTTCTTTCCAATTTAAGTTGTTCCTAATTGTTACGTCCAGGTATTTAGTATAATTGACGACCTCTGCTTTTGACTGAGTTATTGTGTAACTGAAGTTTAACGAATTTCTTTCAGTAGTGATATGGATGACCTCACACTTACCAGTATTATGGGTCAAATTCCAATTTTTGCAACATGCAAATATTTTATCTAAATTATTTTGCAGTTTCTTTTGTTTTTCTGGTGACTTTACAAACCGATAAATGACAGTATAATCCCCGAGAGATCTAAGAGAGCTACTCAGGTTGCCGCCTAAGTCGTTTATAAAGCCACGGCGGAGCGGCCGAGCGCATTGAGGCGCTATGATACGATGCGCGAGGCCGTTCTCCATCGGGGGTTCGAATCCCCCCTCGGGCATGGATATTTGTACCGTCTTTCGTATAAGCTAGTTCATAAGTAGTTTGTAAGTTTAGGGACTGATGACCCCGTAGTTAAGTCCCTTAAACGTTACAAACATTTGAACATTTCGTTTATAAAAATGCGGAACAGTAGGGTCCTTATAACATTTCCCTGTGGAACGTCAGGTATCACTTTTGTTCTACTTGTTGACTTACCGTCAATTACAACGTACTGTGTCCTTTCTGACAGGAAATCACGAATCCAATCGTAGAACTGTGTCGATATTCCATAAGCAAGCAATCTGATTATCAGACGCTTGTGAGGTACAGCGTCAAAAATCTTCCGGAAATCTAGAAATACGGAATCTATTTGACATCCCTCGTCGATAGCACTCATCACATCATTTGAGGCTCTGTGTTTCACAAGAACGATACTTTCTGAATCCGTTTTGACTATGCATCAATGGATCGTTCTCTTCGAGGTAGTTCATAATATTTGAGGAAAGTGTATGTTCAAAAATCCTGCTGCAAACTGGCGTCATTGATATAGGCCTGTTGCGGGTCATTCCTATTGCCTTTCTTAAATATTGGTGTGATCTGTGCAACTTTCCAGTCTTTGGATACGGAATGTTCGCTGATCGAGCGGTTGTATATAATACATAGGTATCGGGCTATTGCATCAGCATATTCTGAAAGGAACGTAATTGGTACACAGTCCGGAGCGGGAGACTTACTTTTGTTCAGTGGTCTGAATAGTTTTAATACAGCAGGGGTATCTACTTCTAAATTACGCATGCTGACAGCTTTTCTCGATTCAATTCTGGAGTATTTGCTTCGTCTTCTCTAGTGAAGGAATTTCGGAACACTGTGTTAAGCAATTCCGCTTTAGCAGAACTGTCATCAGTAGAATCACCATTACTATCGTGTAGTGATGGTACTGATTGTTTTCCGCCGCTAGTATACTTCACATACGAGCAGAATTTCTTAGGATTCTCTACCAAATTACGTCACAGGGTTCCGTTGTGGTAACTACTGTAAGCTTATTTCATTGAAGTTCGAGCTAATTTCTAGTTTCTATAAAACCTACCTAGGGGATTTTTTGTGCGGTTAAATTTGGCGCGTTTTTTTCTTTGCTTCTGTAACAGTTATCTAACCTGTTTTGTGTACCACGACGGGTCAGCCATCTCAGTTGTTAATTTGTTTGGTTTGAATCTGTCAATGTTTGTCGATATTATTTCTTTGAATGTAAGCCACATCGATCTACACTCACACTGTGTAGTGTAGCCATTTACACTACATATCTGCCTGTATCGATGCCAGATGACCAAAAGATAATGAGCAGGTGAGAGGTCAAATACTGCTCCAGATCTCTTTTCTGTTTAGGTATTGGGCAGCCTGTCAGTGGCAAGTGACAGCGATTGTTTTTGAATAATAGAAGCAGCATGGGCATTATATATGGAAGAGAAATCACCATTGAATCTTAATGTTATAAGTTCTATGTTAAGTTGATTGGCTTTTGTCATTACTGTTGATTATTATGTAGAAGTTCATACTAAGACACGGATGTATGAAGGGTCTCACTGTATTTGCGGGAAATAAGTCCATTGTTTTCCATTCAACTACAGTTATTTAGTAGTTAATGCCTGCAGATTAAGAAGCAGTTGTCTCTCTTTTATATAATAACTTTAGCAAATGAGAAGAAATCTGACTACACCATCAAGAAGAGTACATCAAAGTATGGAGGAACAGAATAGCTGGTCCTCTGATAAATGAACTATTGTCTGGGAACTACATTTAAAGAATTCTAAAGAAATTATGTGGTGGGTCTCAAGGAGACAAGAACACGATCACACTACAATTGTTAGTTTTGAAAGGCTGGAAATTCTCACTCAGGAAAGCGTTATTCGAATTTTTATCAACTATTTTGAATAAATATACTTTTCTTCGATTTTGGTCGATTTGGAAAGTCCGATATTCAATATCGCTACGACAAATCTTTGTTCACTGATCATTATGTCTGTTTTGATGATCTTTATTATTTCCGGATTATTTGTTGCTAGAACAACCATTTACTACTCTAGTGGGTTCATAAACTAATTGCTCGAGATAATTTTCGGAGAATGCGTTCGAGTCCTCCTGTTGGTCATGAGTGTGTTTTATCCGTAGATTTACAAACATTTGAACATTTTTTAATCTCTTAGTAAAATTAAACAGAATACTTACGGGGCACGATAACTGTGCAGACTCACGGCATTAATGGGGTTTTGTGAAGTCTTCAGGATGTGATGGTGAATCCTCGAAACAGACAATCAGGCACATCATGGAAGAGTGCCTTCTGCGAGCCTTCCAAGGAACCTGGAGTGATTTCATGAGGGCTGACCAATGCAACGCTGACCTGAATTAATATCTGAAGTATTTAAATTTGTTATTATTTGTACTTGTTGTGTATATATTTTGATCTTTAATCTGTAAAAGCATTCTCTGTTTTATGTTACCACTGCATTTAAGCCATATGAAAATTAAATCTTAATGTATATAAAAATTGAGGTGTTTGTGCCTATATTTCACTCTGCAGCCAAAACTACACATCGCAAACGAATAGTGTTTGTATGTGGTAGTAGGTATCAGTCTCCCATTGTGGACTATGGTGGTAGAGGGTTGATAACGATAAGGGGGTGGAAGATATGGGAGTTGAAAGTTACTGACTTGTATAAAATTCTACGTGTGGGTGTCAATATTTTGCTCTTCAGCAAAAACTACACAGTGGAGACGAACGAGCTCACTGTGTTGTAATAGTCCAAAGTCTCGCATTGTACACCGTATCAGTTCCGTGTCGATAGCTATACTGGTTGAAAGTCGTCAGCTTATATAAAATTCGGACTGAAGACCAGCGATGACTTTTGATACTATAATAGCAAAGAGGTTATATACAGCGAAACGAGATGCCCAGTCATCAGTTGTTTTACTGCAACAAGCGTACGAATAAAGAAAAATAGTGTTTATTGCAGTTTGAAAACTACCAAGAAAGATGCCTAAGCGTAAGAAAGAAATTTCGCGTTCTCGATCCGTTTCTAAAAGACAGAATACGGCGCTGAAAAGTGAAGCGACAGACGATAGAAACTTTAAATTTATAGGCATCAGCGATTTTTCGATATTCCTATCCCTATGGGGGTGAAATAGAGGATGAACTGTTTTTCGAAAATACGTTGCTATTCAGGCAATTTTGAAGCAAGAAATACAAAACTTTGGATATATATTTGTGATTGGAATTTTTTAAAAAGGTGTTTCGACGTATTTGGAAATTCAGCTATTAAGCGGGTGAAATAAGGGAAAATCTTTTAAGGGTGCTACTAAGACTATTTTGATGCTAGAAATTCTAAAATTTTGATTTGGAACCATGTTTAGAATTTTGTTTAAAATGTGTTTCGGGGTAGTTTGAATTCTGCCATAAATGTTGCGGTAATTTACAAGAAATCTTTCCATCGGAATAGGCGAGCACCTATCGATGTATCGAACGTGTGCGATGGTCGATAATGACGTCGCGCGAATTTTGAGATGTTTACTTGTGATACATGGGACGCATTTTCTCAGTCTTTGTTATTGAGTGTGACTGAAGGTATTGACGTGTTTAGTAGTGTCACTGATATACGTTCGAGTTACAGAATTTCGGCGGGTGAACGCTTAATGTGGAAGAGTTTAATTCCTTCTTTTTCGACGGTGGACAAAAGTGTGGAATTTTGTAGAAAGTACGGTTTATTACCTGGTGACAGACTTCGAAATTGCATTAATTGTGAAGGTGTTGAAATAGTGCGATAGGAGTTAGCGAAAGTGTCGATCAGCGGCAGTGGGAGCGGCGTGGTGCGTCGGAAGCAGCGTTAGGTTGGTAAGGGAGTACACATCAAGTAGCCAATGGCCTGAACCTTTGATCTTACTAATATGTCATGATTTTAAAGTTTGTGGTTAGGTAGGAACCTAAGTTTACAGCTTAAATTGTTGCGAGTGAACAAACGAATGTTATGATTTTTACAAATACGTCATGATATTAAATTATGTGGTTAGGCAGTAACCGAAGAGTACAGATTAAATTGTTGCAAGCGTCCCACCAAATTATGAGCGTTGAAAAAATTATAGTAAATCGTATCATTTGAGAGACAGACACATGTATTTCGATTTGCATAACAACAAAGTGTTACATCTGAACAGAAAGACAGTGCATGTGGAGAAACGTAGTTATGTAGTGTGCGATGTTCTACATTCGAATACTGTCAAAAAATGTTCAAATGATTGTTAAGCTTAAGGGACTTAGCTGCAGGGTCATCAGCCCCTACACTTACTAACTACTTATGAACTACCTTAAACTAAAGATGGCACAAACATCCATGCCCGAGGAGGGATTCGAACCCCCGACCGTAGCGGCCGTGCTGACTGTGACTGGCGCACCGCAGACCGCTGGGCCACTGCGGCCGGCCAGGAATAATGTCATTCATTTCGAAAATAAAATCATTTAAAGGTGATGTTTACACATTCATTTTCACATCCTGTAAACATTGCGTGCCGCCGTTCATCTCAGCATCCACAGTGACTGTTGCCAACACTGCCGCACCACGTCACCTAAGTACATTAGGACGTGCGGCTGATGGAGACTTGCCGTAGGAGTTAAATCGGCAGATAAGGAAATTCCTTTTCAGTTGGTGTGCAAGAATTAAGGGAAGAAAACAACGATAACAAGAAACTCATGGTTTGAGGTTATTGCCGATGGCTTAGACATCAAATAGCTTCGTTCCTGACGAAAACTCCACTTAGGAATAATGTGAGTACACTATATACTTCTATTTGTATTGTGACAGTAGTTAATGATATAACACATGCCGTAACTCTCGTCGGAACAGTAATCGCACGTTCGATATATCGAGAGGTGTGTGGCAATTTCGATAGAAAGCTTTCTTGTAAATTACCAATGTTGCAATAGGGGGTGGCAAGTTGTATCGAAATAGTTGATTAGGAAAGCAGTTTTAAAGCTAAATGGGCAATTTGGAAGAATCCGTGTACATCGAAATAAACGGCATTGCGATCGATATATATTCAACGTTCGATTCTTGCTCCACATTCGATATGATAAATGCGAAGCAGTTGATTTAAATTGTAATTTTGATCGCGTTGAATTTGATATTTTCTTGTACTTTTCAGACTCAATATGTGGTTGCCATTCGAAATACCGAAAGAAATATCGGTAATTTCCAGGAATGGTATATATATCGAACGTGCAACTGTAAACGATTTAGTGTCTCTGAACCGGAGATCCGGGCGCTACGGGCATCACATAATAAAAAAAAATTTAAAAAAATGGTATAGGTTAAACAAGAAGGGTTTTTTTCTAGTACGTGAGGGCGTGAGGGCGCGTAGCGCCCGAATATTCATTTAAGAAATAATATATTTGTAATTGTACGTTAAATATATAGCATTTCAGGCCGAGGTCCTTCGATTGTAAGCATTCTTGGAAATTACCGAAATATCGGCATAACTGAAGACAGGGATACCACCCATCAGCTTTAACCCATGATGTAATCACAATCTCGGAAAACACTTATACGAGATAATATCTTAATACTTACGTACAGTAGATAATAAATAATCTGTGGTTATCCTCGTAAATTACATATTACAACAGAATGCACCATCCATGACATACCATCGTCTACAACTCACCCACAACATAATTACTCACGCCACCTACAAATAATCACATACACTGCAACATGCCAATGCCACGGGTGAAATCAAACGGGTGACATCCCAGTCTTCAAATAAGACAAATTTCATAAAATCATCACGTCAAAAAACAACATCATAATTAGCTATATAAAGCAGCTGTTTCGCCATGTCAGTTTTCCGTCATCGGTAGCGAAACGAGAGTCGAACGTTCGATACACAGAGTGTTACAAAAAGGTACGGCCAAACTTTCAGGAAATATTCCTCACACACAAAGAAAGAAACTATCTTATGTGGACATGTGTCCGGAAAAGCTCAATTTCCAAGTTACAGCTTCATTCCAACGTGATCAAATTGTAAATTTTCACAATCAACATGTGTGGGCTGACGTAATTGTGCAATCACGTTATGAACACAGATTTTCTGTGAACGTTTGGGCAGGAATTGTTGGTGATGTCTTGATTGGGCCTCAAGTTCTTCCACCTACGCTCACTGGAGCACGTTATCACGATTTCATACGGGATACTCTACCTGTGCTGCTAGAACGTGTGCCTTTACAAGTACGACACAACATGTAGTTCATGCACGATGGAGATCCTGCACATTTCAGTCGGCGTGTTCGTACGCTTCTCAACAACAGATTCGGTGACCGATGGATTGGTAGAGGCGAACCAATTCCATGGCCTCCACGCTCTCCTGACCTCAACCCTCTTGACTTTCATTTATGGGGGCATTTGAAAGCTCTTATCTACGCAACCTCGGTACCAAATGTAGAGATTCTTCGTGCTGGTATTGTGGACGGCTGTGATACAATACGCCATTCTCCAGGGCTGCATAGCGCATCAGGGATTCCATGCGACAGAGGGTGGATGCATGTATCCCCGCTAACGGAGGACATTTTGAACATTTACTGTAACAAAGTTTTTGAAGTCACGCTGGTACGTTCTGTTACTGTGTGTTTCCATTCCATGATTAATGTGATTTTGAAGAGAAATAATAAAATGAGCTCTAACATGGAAATTAAGCGTTTCCGGACACATGTCCACATAACATGTTTTCTTTCTTTGTGTGTGAGGAATGTTTCCTGAAAGTTTGGCCGTACCTTTTTGTAACACCCTGTATATGAAGAACTTTATCCGCCAAATTTTATATTGAATTACTTATCTGCACTACCGATTTCTAGAAAACATCTAAGAATATGAGAAAGCACCTTCTTGAAATACGATTACTTCAATACGAAAAATCTTACAATTATATTTTGAGGTAAACTTCGCATACAGCTGACACTAGTATCAATTTGTTCTCGTGGGTTCAGGGACCTAGATCTTCGTCATCAGCTGCATATAACAGTTAAAACAGTCTCCATGCCTAGGATTTACTAGGAGTATTAGGCGGCGTTGGCTTGCATTTATCCCTAATATTCCAGCGCAAATTACTAAGAGACTGAGAAAAACGCAGGTAACTCCCGTGTATGAGAAAGACAATACAACGGACCCACGAAAGTACAGACCTATATCATTGACATCAGTTTGTAACACCCTGTATATAGATCGCCATGCCGTTTCCTTCGATGTATCCGGATTCTTCCAAATTGCCGCTAAATGTATGAAAATTTATATTTAGAAGTAGATAGAACCAATGCAGTCCATCCAGTCTAGGCGTGCGAAGCAAATGTCAAACCTTGCTAAACAAGTACCAGGTGCATTCAAGTTCAAAGGCCTCCGATTTTTTTTCTATCTAACTACTCACCCTAAATCGATAAACCTGGCGTTACTTCTCGACGTAATGGCCCTGCAGACGAACACATTTTTCACAACGCTGACGCCATGATTCCATGACAGCGGCGAAGGCTTCTTTAGAATGTTTTGACCACTGGAAAATCGTTGAGGCAATAGCAGCACGGCTGGTGAATGTGCGGCCACGGAGAGTGTCTTTCATTGATGGGAAAAACCAAAAGTCACTAGGAATCACATTAGGTGAGTAGGGAGCATGAGGAATCACTTCAGAGTTTGGAAAGTAGGAGGCGAGGTACTGGTGGAAGTAAAGTTGTGAGGCGGCATCGTGAGTAGTGTCGGGATAGCACAGTCGGTAGTGCGCTTGCCCGCGAAAGGCAAAGGTCCTAGGTTCGAGTCCCGGTTCCGACACACAATTTTAATCTGCCAGGAAGTTTCACTTCAGAGTTGTTATCACGAAGAAACTGTTGCGTAACGTTAGCTCGATGTGCGGGTGCGTTGTCTTGGTGGAACAGCACACGCGCAGCCCTCCTCGGACGTTTTTGTTGCAGTGCGGGAAGGAATTTGTTCTTCAAAACATTTTCGTAGGATGCACCTGTTACCGTAGTGCCCTTTGGTACGCATTGGGTAAGGATTACGCCCTCGCTGTCCCAGAACATGGACACCATCATTTTTTCAGCACTGGCGGTTACCCGACATTTATTTGATGGCGGTGAATGTGTCCTTCCATTGATCTGACTGGCGCTTTGTTTCTGGATTGAAAAATGGCATCCACGTCTCATCCATTGTCACAACCGACGAAAAGAAAGTCCCATTCATGCTCTCGTTGCGCGTCAACATTGCTTGGCAACATGCCACACGGGCAGCCATGTGGTCGTCCGTCAGCATTCGTGGCACCCACCTGGATGACACTTTTCGCATTTTCAGGTCGTCATGCAGGATTGTGTGCACAGAACCCACAGAAATGCCAACTCTGGAGGCGATCTGTTCAACAGTCATTCGGCGATCCACCAAAACAATTCTCTCCACTTTCCCGATCATGCCGTCAGACCGGCTTGTGCGTGCCCGAGGTTGTTTGGGTATGTTGTCACACGATGTTCTGCCTTCATTAAACTGTCGCACCCACGAACGCACTTTCGACATCTCCATAACTCCATCACCACATGTCTCCTTCAACTGTCTATGAATTTCAGTTGGTGTCACATCACGCAAATTCAGAAAACGAATGATTGCATGGCCGAGGTGACTGAGGCGCTCCAGTCACGGTCAGCATGGCCACTACGGTCGGGGGTTCGAATCCCCCCTCGGGCATGGATATTTGTGCCGTCCTAGTTCGTAAGTAGTTCATAAGTAGTTTGTAAGTTTAGGGACTGATGACCCCGTAGTTAAGTCCCATAAGCTTAACAAACATTTGAACATTTTTGAATGATTGCACGCTGTTCAAGTAAGGTTCTCTTTCTAGCCGCTAGCGGTAAAATTCCATCTGCCGTACGGTGCTACCATTTCTCGGACGTATTGACAATGAACGCGGCCTCATTTTAAAACAATGCCCATGTTTCAATCTGTTTCCAGTCCGGAGTAAAAAAAATCGGAGGCCTTAGAACTTGAATGCACCTCGTACTTGCACAGGTACGAAACTCAGGGATGCAATATTATAACCATCCGGAGTAAGCAGATACGGCCATCCACTACAGATGTTGGTGGTGACCTGCGAGGCCTCGCCGGCCATTGGTCAGGCAGGTGTGGGCCTCGCCCTCGATAAGGCAGGCAGAGCGCGCCTGCAGGTGCGGCAGCGGACGCCGGCGCTCCGCCGGATATTAGCCCGGCAACGGCGCCGCGGGTTCCGTTTCCGCAGCAACCGGAGAACCGACTCCGCCTCTGAAATACGGCACAACTTCAGCGGCAGAACGGCACGGATTACACGGCCGCCGCGACCTCCCGAGCCTGTTGGCACAGGGTTTAGCGCTGCTGTGCGTCGCCAGACATCCGCCGAGCTGTAATCCGCACTAGGAGTCACTACGTCCGGCCATAATATTGCCAGTTACGCTTTACAATTTCCCTCGAACTCGTGCTATATCCTGCAAGACGATCGCGCTATCTAAGAGAGATCTTCAAATTACATTAGATGTTCGTTCCATACATCCATTAATAGTACAAAAAACAGTCTTGATCTCAGAAATTAACCGGTTTCAAATGTTTGTTAAGCTTATGGGACTTAACTACGGGGTCATCAGTCCCTAAACTTACAAACTACTTATGAACTACTTACGAACTAGGACGGCACAAATATCCATGCCCGAGGGGGGATTCGAACCCCCGACCGTAGTGGCCGTGCTGACCGTGACTGGAGCGCGTCAGTCACCTCGGCCACCGCGGTCGGCTTAACCTGTTTCGACATGATGTAGGTAATCTTCGGAATTACAAGTTACATGCAAGGATTAATGGATATAATATTGCAAAAACGTGTAAGTACGACTTTAGATGTAACATAAAATATATACAGAGTAATGTTATAGCGTTTACCCATGTGGCCAGTGCTGGACTCGGCTGGGATGGGCTATCGTGGGCTGTTCTGCTGCCAGCAGGTAACTGTTGACTAGTGGCCGTAAGGCCTCTGGTTAAACAGTTACCTGCTGGCAGCAGAACAGCCCAGGACAGCCCAGCCAACGCCACCTAGATACAAGGCCTGTGCGCTGCTACCAAGAGTAGTCACAACACAAGCAAACTATACCTCTAATGTAGTGTTGCGCTGAGTACACGTACACGTTGCTCACTGTGTTTCAGACTGTTTTTCTTGTTATGTATGTGATTCCTCGTACAGATCTTTGCTGGTATGAGACGAAATGCTTAATATGAATCATCCGATTCCAATATCGGTAAGAGATCTAATAGTTCGTAAATATCTTAGATTGAAACAAATTTCTCTGTGAATCACATAAATATCATTAAGAACATTCTGAAACACAATGTGCAACGTGTACGTATTTCCAAACTCATCACATCGCTACATAAGACGAATAGTTTGCTTGTGTTATGACTACTCTTGGCAGGCAGTGCACAGGCCTTGTATCTAGGTGGCGTTGGCCCAGCCCAGCCGAGTCCAGCACTGGCCAAAGTCGTACTTAGACGTTTTTGTAATTATATCCATTAATCCTTGCAGGTTACTTGTAATTCCGAAGATGACCTTATCAGGTCGAAACCGGTAAATACAAACTGTTAATTTCTGCGATCAAGACTTTTTTTTAAAATATTAATCATACCATAGATCGCTGTTTTTCTCCTCTGGCAATGTTGTCCAAATTAATTAACCATAGATTCATGTTGAGGAGATCCTTGTAGATTATTTCACAAGCTGATAATATAATAATACTAATAGTATGAATACGGATACATACATTTGATTCTGTTTAAAATTTCCTCAGTGGAGTAGAAGGAGTTGGCTCCCCTTAAATTGTTCTTTATTTGTAGCTAAATTTTCTGTGGTAGCTGGTACAGTATTGAATATGTGTATTCCTGAGTAATGGGCCCCTTTTTGAAATAAAGTGCCTTTAAGTCCTTGTGTAGATCGTTTTTGTTCTTACAAAGAGACCACATGCGTATCAGATTTAGAATTTTTTTGCTATCTATAATACGTGAAGTTCAGAACTCAAATAAAAATCAGCCAAAGCCATTCGACGCAACTCTCAAAAATTCTCGAGAAAACCGACTTTGAAGTTTGGCAAGTAAGCATAAGTATCAATACTTAAATGAATTGTAGCATCTGTCGATGTAGCTCATGTGGTAGCGTTCATCTACACCTACATCTACATACATACTCCTGAATCCACCGTAAGATGCGTGGCGGAGGGAACATTGTACCAATACTAGGAATTTCCTTTCCTATTCCACTCTGAAACAGAACGAGCCCTAATTTCTCTTATCTTGTCTTTGTGATCATTACGCGAAATGTAAGTAGGCGGCAGGAAGATCGTTCTACACTCAGCTTCAAATTCGGGCCCTCTAAATTCCCTCAACGGAATTTCTCGAAAAGAACGTCGTCTTTCCTCCAACGATCCCTATTTGAGTTGCCGGAGCATTTCTGTGACACCCGCACATTGGTCAAACCTACCAGTAACGAATCTAGCTGCTCGCCTCTGAACTGCTTCTATGTCTTCCTTTAAACTGATGTGCTGCGGGTCCCAAACACTTGAGCAGTACTCACGACGTGGTCGTACAAGCGTTTTATACGCGCTCTCCTTTACAGATGAAGTACATCTTCCTGAAATTCTCCCAATAAACCGAAGTTGGCTGTCCGCCATACTCACAACTGACTTTACATGTTCGTTCCATTTCATAACGTTCTGCAATGTTACGCCTAGATATTTGAACGACGCGACTGCATCAAGAATCTCACTACTAATGCTGTATTCGAACATTACGGGATTATTTTTCCCACTCATGCGCATCACTTACATTTTTCTACATTGAGATCCAGCTGCAATTCTTTGCACCAACTAGAAATTTTGTTTAAGTCGTCCTGTATACTATTACAGTCAATTAAAGACGACACCCTCCCATACATCACAGCATCATCAGCAAACAGCCGCTAATTACAAGTTACTCTGTCCATCAGATCATTTATATAGATAGAAAATAATACGCTCCCCTGGGGCACACCTGAAGATACACTCATCTCTGATGAACACTCACCGTCGAGAACAACGTACTGTGTTGTATTACTTAGAAAGTCTTGCAACCAGTCACAAACCTGTGTATCTATTCCATATGCTCGTATCTTCGTTAGCAATCTGCAGTGTGACTCCGCGTCAAACTCCTTTTTGAAACCGAGAGAAACACAATCTGCCTGTTGCCCTTCACTCGTGGCTCGCAAGATGTACGTGAGAAAACGGCAAGCTGAGTTTCACATGCACAATGTTTCCTAAATCCTTGCTGATTCAAAGAAAGAAGCTTTTCCGTCTCAAGGAAATTTATTATATTCGAACTGAGAATATGCTCCAAAATTAAAACGTAGGAACAAATATTGAGAAAAATACGCGAATTTTCTACTCAGGATTTTAATATAGAAATATAACTCGGGTACCACCCACTGAAGTTTTATTTTTTATTTTATTTATTTATTTTATTCCTATTTCTACATTCTGAAAATGGCTTAAACTCCTGATATTTTCGAAAAGTGCTATAGAGACGTTGCTGACTAATACTTCATGATCCAATAGAAGTCAAATGAAAGGAAAAATATATTAGAAGATGAAGAAACAAAAGTCCAACGGAATCAACTTCATTAGCAGGATACACGAGAAGACAACCTTGAAGTACTCGGAACACCAAATTAACTTATCCACGGAAGTACAGGAGAAGCGAAGACGATACTTTTTCTTTTAATATAATTTCAGAGAAAAATATACAGTTTAATTTCATTGTGTCTTCGAAGAACAAGATTAAGTAACTTCGAAGACGAAGCTTTCAAATTAGTTTAAAGAAAATTTTTCTTGAAACTTCCTGGCAGATTAAAATTGTGTGCCGTGCCGGAACCTGAGACCTTTGCCTTTTGCGGGCAAGTGCTCTACCACTGAGCTATCCCGACATCATTCTGGAAACATACCTTAGGCTGTGGCTAACCCATGTCTCCCCCATATCCTTACTTCCAGGAGTACTAGTCTTGCAAGTTTGGAAAGTAGGAAACGAAGTACTGGCAGAATTGAAGTTGTGGGGCGGCACCGTGAGTCGTGTCGGGATAGTTCAATGGTGGAGCCCTTGCCCGCGAAAGGCAAAGGTTCCAGGTTCGAGTCCCGGTTCCAGCACACAATTTTAATCTGCCAGGAAGTTTCATATCAGCGCAAACTTCGCTGCAGAGTGAAAGTTTCATTCTAAAATTTTCCTTCCTTTCATAGGGACTCTAGAAGGAGTCTTCAAGAAGATGTTAATTTTCTTAATTTCTTAATAAGAAGAAGTCTCATTTACTTATGAAGAAGACGTATTAATTTCTCTTTTTACGAATCCAGATACAATGGTATAGCTAATGAAGCTAGCCGCAGAAGGTTATATTGGCGAGCGCAAGGACTGGTTGTAGGGGAGGATGGAGACCCAACATAAAAGAATAATAATAGTAATAATAATAATAAAATAAAAAAATTGGACAGCGTGATACATTTCCACAAAATGAGCCAGGGTTCAGTTCAATTCCTGGTCGAGTTGGAGATGGTCTCCCGGGGACAGGGTGTTGTGTCGTCCTCATCATCATTTCATCAACATCAACGTGCAAGTCGCTCATGTCACCTAAAGACTTTTACGAGGCAGGCCGAACACGATTCCTGCTGGGGTCTAACGGCCAAAAATGCCACACGAAATCATCATCATAACGGAAATAGGTTGGCCTGCCAAATGGCACTGTCATAGGTCAAACAGATATCAACTGCATTTTTAAATAGGTACTCCCATTTTTATTACATATTCGTCTAGAGCGTAAATAAATATGACTGTTTTATTTGTCATTTTGTGGTAGATGGCATTGTAATTTTCGCAAACATATTGCACACAATTTTAGACGAACTGTGGATAATAGGTTTTTTTCTTTTTAATTAAAATACAGAACATTGTTTCGGTTGTTTCAGTATGATACATGTACTTTTGTGAAATTATCGTACATTATGAGAACGCATGCTGTTACTGCGGCATTGCCTATGATTACCTCATGACTTCAATAAATGCTCAAAATGATGTCCTTCAACTTCAATGCATTTGGCAATACACGTAACGAAATTCCTCTCAACAGCTAGTAGTTCGCCTTCAGTAATCTTCTCACATGCATTGACAATGCGCTGACGCATGTTTTCAGGCGTGTCGGTGAATCACGACAGCAAATATCCTTCAATTTTCCCCACAGAAAGAAATCCAGGGATGTAAGATCCGGTGAACGTGCGGGCCATGGTATGGCGCTTCTATGACCGATCCATTCCATTTAAGGCTGCTTCAACTGCACGCGAGCCATGTGCCGGACATCCATCATACTGAAAGTACATCCCCATTCTGTCATGCAATGAAACATCTTGTAGTATAATCGTTAGAACATTACGTAAGGAATCAGCATACGTGGCACCATTTAGATTGCCATCGATTAAATAGGGGCCACTTATCTTTCCTCCCATAATGCCGCACCATATATTAACCCACCAAGGTCGCTGATGTTCCACTTGTCACAGCCATCGTGGATTATCCGTTGCCCAATAGTGCATATTATGCCGGTTTACTTTACCTCTGTTTGTGAATGACGCTTCGTCACTAAACAGTATGCGTAAAAAAAAACTCTGTTATCATCCCGTAATTTATTTTGTGCCCAGTGGCAAAACTGTACACGACGTTCTAGGTATTCTTCATGCAAATCCTAGTGCACAGAATTATAGTACGGGTGAAATTTATGTTGATGTAGAATTCTCAACACCGACGTTCAATTTGTCTGCTACTGATGTGCGGATTAGCCACAACTACAGCTAAAAACCACTTACTTGAGCATCATGATTTGTTGCAGGTCATGGTTGACGTTTCACTTGTAGCTGAACACTTCCTGTATCTTTAAATAACGTAACTGTCCAATTTAGATGATTTCTTCCTGGATAACGAACAACATTCATAGCACAGGCGCTTTGGACTTTTTCGATCACAATAGCCATACATAAATACCATATCGACGTTTTCTGCAAATGGTAAACGATCCATTTTAACACGAGTAATGTATCACGAAGTAAATACCGCCCGCACTGGCGAGATGTCACGCGATACCACGTACTAATACGTATGTGATTATTACAGCGCCATCTATCACAAAGCGACAAAAGTGTTCCAAATAAAACATTCATATTTATTTACGTACTAGACGAATATGTAATCAAAATGCAGTTGATATCCGTTTGACATATGGCAGCGCCATCTAGCGGGCCAACCATAGCGCCATCTGTTTTTCCCCTTCAAGCTAGAAAAGTTTTGTTCTTTATAGTTTTTTTGTTTGATGTTTATTTCGTGAGATATTTGGCCCGGTCACTATCAATGGAGCACCCTGTATATGCAGGGTGTATATAAAGTCCGGGAACAATTTCAATTATTTATTGTACAAGAACCAAACATTGTAGAGTTATCATACATATGTCATTCTGGAGAGAAACCCTGAAAGTTTTTTCAAGTATACCGCCACAGCGTATACAGCCATACAGCGTAGTTTGGTAATTTACCGATAGTCTGCGCTAGTTGCGAACATGCTGAGTTCAGGTGCGGAGAGAACTTTCTGTGTGTTGGAGTTCGATGAACACAAGTGTGCTACGTCTATTACGCAAATGTTTAGGACCAGACACGGTAAGAAGCCATCAACAGGGACGGCCATTTAACACTGGCACAACAAATTCGTTAGGACGGGTTGCTTGTGCCTGGCAAAGAGAAGCGGACGTCCCAGTGTGAGTGAAGAGAATGTGTACCGCGTATGAGAGACATTCAAAAGAGTCCAAAGAAATCGGTACGTCGTGTAGGACTCGAAATGGTTCTAATGGTAGTGTGGAAAGTCCTGAGACAGAAGCTGTATATGAAACCATTCAAATTGGTGCTAGTGCAGAAGCTCAGCGATGATGACAAAGACGAGCGTTTTGAGTTTTGTTAGTAATTGCAACAGCTGAATGAGGATGGCGGTGGCATTGTTGATCGCTTAATTGTTAGTGACGAAGCCGCTTTTCACACTAATTGGAAATTGGTCATAATTTTTGAATTTGGAGTACAAAGCATCCACACTAATGCACTGAATGTGAGTGTGATTCCCCAAAGGTCAATGTATTTGTGCCTTGTCATGTTGAAAACTGTACGGGCCACTCCTCTTCGCCACTCCTCTTCTGTCACTGGATATTCCTACTTGGACTTGTTGCAGCCTCTTGTGTGTGTTTCGGTGCACCACTGTGCCGTGAGTGTTGCCTGTCGACAGGGGCTGTTTCATGGCTAGTATAGCTCCTAAACGCGCCATGTTTGTGACTAGCGCTGACTATCGGCAAATTACAAATCTACCCTGTGGCGGTATACAAGAAAAAACCAGAGAGAACGATGCAAAGCGAGCTATCACCCCCCAAATTCAGACAGCCATAGATTCTCGCACATCCACTTAAAAGTAAGACAAATACACATTCTCACAGGGACAGTGGCATAGAGGAGAAGTCACATTTATGCCACATTAATTAATATAATAATAAATTATTAACATAACAAAATTAGAAAAAGTTAGCAATATTAACTAATATTTTAACACATGGAATAAAAATGCTATTCCTCAAGCCTTGAAAAGAGTGGGCTTCAAGTTTTAACAAAATGATAATCTAGCGACATGAAATAAATCACAACTTTACAGAAATATACAAAAAATATATGGAAGACGACAGACGGTCGTCTTTCAAGGTCCTGCCTGGGCAAAATTATTATAATTTGAATTTTAAGGAAACTTAAACGTTTTGCGTTCCGATGGTTACTGTGTGATCGCCAACCTTTTAAAAATGCACTAGATTCAGTTGTTGTTAAAAAAAGGGGGGGATTATCATCCCTGTTTAGTCTGTCTTGGCTGTAAATATTTCAATCTGTGAGTAAGGAATAGCCTCCATTTCAATGTCAAATTATTTGGTGTTAAGCATTTGTTAGTGTATGATCACCGACCTTTACATGGAATGTTAATTGCGGGTTCAGTTCCCGACTTGCAAAATTAGTGTACATTTTAATTTTGTTCCCTCCTTTTAAAATTTATATTACATATTGACCCAATAAATTAATTGCACTGTATATTGTGATGGAAAAACATCTATCAGTGTCACTCCCCGGGTGTTATCCTGGATCCTTCTTCTGTTGATAGTATGTCTCAGGAGGTAACTATCAGGCTACAGCTAATTTACTGAAAGATTTGTCATCAAAATTTGCAGTAACCCTAATAGCATAAGTTGCTGAACTCAAACGTTTCAATTTCATAGAAATAAACAATCCCTGAGACGAATTTTCGTCTTGAATATGTCAAAGACAATAATGAGGAATGTGAAGCATAGAATTAAAATGCCAAGCTCTCCATGCAGCGGAATAGCACCTCGGCAATGAACATATTGGAACAATCCTGTTAAGGGGATATAAATATCATTTCATATAAATAAACAATAGTGGCAATTATCTTTGGAACACAGAAGCTGAATTAAAAGTTTGTGACGTGAAGGGAAATCGTACTTAGACTATTCTGAGGCGCCTTAATTGTTAGTGATGTGGTGGTCTAACGGTAAGACGTTCATCTAATAAGCATAGAGGTCCGGGTTCGATTCCCGGCCGCATAACAAATTTTAATTCTATGCTTCACATTCATCATTATCGTCAAACGTTTCAGTATATCATCAATGTGTTGACAGGGGTTGCCCTTGGGGAGCTTGTTACAATGTGTCCTACTTTATTTGGGACAATATTTACCTGTTTGACATGGTTGCAGTTATTTCAACAGCGGAGAAGCGCAAAGAAAAGACGGATATGAGGAGAACTTCCGAATGTGTTCCCCAGTTGTTGTTTGTCAGTTATCGAATAATATTTTTCCTAGCACAGACCTTCATATTTGTACCTATCTTCTCATCAGAAGGCCTGTTCCTAGCACAGACTTTCATATTTGTAACTATCTTCATCTTCATCTGCATCTACATCTACATGGGATACTCTGCAAATCACTTTTAAGTGCTTGGCAAAGGGTTCATTGAACCACCGTTATACCATTTTATCTCCCATTCCATTCTCGAATAGCGCGCGGGAAGAGTGAACACCTGAATCTCTCCGTTCAGGCTCCGATTTCTCATATTTGATTCTAATGATCATTTCTGCCTGTATAAGTGGGAGTCAAGAATATATTTTCGCATTCGGAGGAGAATGTTGGCGATTGGAGTTTCGTAAGTAGCCTATGCCGCAGCGATAAGCGCCGTTGTTGTTATGATTCCCATCCCAGATCCTGTATCATTTCCGTAACGCTGTCTCCCCTGTATCGTGACAAAACAAAACGAGCTGCCCTTTTTTGGACTATCTCTATGTTCTCCGTCAAACCCACCTGATAAGGATCCCACATTGGGTAGCAATACTCCATAAAAGGACGGACAAGCGTAGTGTATGCAGTTTCTTTAGTAGTTCTGTTGCCTTTTTTATTGGTTATGCCAATAAAACGCAGTCTGTGGTTCGCCTCTCCCACATCAACGTGTTCTTTCCAATTTAAGTCTGAAGTAATAGTAATTCCTAGGTATTTTGTGGAGTTTACGGCCTTCACTTTTGATTGATTTATCCTGTAAACAAAGTTTAACAGATTTCTTTTCGTACTCATGTGAACGACTCCACACTTCTCATTATTTTAGAGTCAACTGTCAATTCATACACCATACAGATATCTTATTCAAATCGTTCTGCAGTTGGTTTTGATCTTCAGATGATTTTACTAGACGGTAAATGATGGCGTCATCTGCAAACAACGTAAAGGAGCTACTTAGATTTTCCCCTAAATCGTTTATGTAAATAAGGAACAGCAGAGGACCAATAACACTACCTTGTGGAACCCCCGATATCACCTCTGTGTTAGTCGATACCTTACCATCGATTACTACGAACTGTGTCCTCTCTGAGAGGAAATCCCCTATCCAGTCGCAAATTTGGGGCGATATACCGTAACCACGCAATTTGATTAAAATCCGTTTGTGCGGTACGGTGTCAAATGCCTTCTGTAAACCAAGGAATACGGAATCAATTTGCGAACCCTTGTCGATAGCACACGTGTGTAAAGAGCTAGTTGTGTTTCGCATGAACGATATTTTCTAAATCCATGTTGACCTTGGGCCAATAGATCATTCTGTTTGAGATAATTCATAATATTTGAATACAGGATATGTTCCAAAACCCTGCTGCAAATTGAAGTCAATGAAATAGGCCTGTAGTTTAATAAGTTACTCCTACTGCCTTTCTTGGATATAGGTGTGACCTGTGCAACTTTCCAATCTTTTGGCACAGTCCTTCGTTGAGAGAGCGGTTAAGCAAGGAGCTATCGCTTCAGCATAATCAGATAGAAATATAATGGATATACAGTCCGGACCAGAAGACTTGTTCTTGTTAAGTGTTTTTAGTTGCTGCACTACTGTAATGATATCTAATTCTACGTTACTCATTACAGTCCCTGTTCGTAATTCAAAATCAGGAATATTGGTTTCTTCTTTGGTGAATGAGTTTCTAAATTGCGGGTTTAGTTCCCGACTTGCAAAATAAGTGTACATTTTTTCCCTCCTTTTTTAAATTTATATTACAGATTGACCGCCGCGGTGGAGTAGCCGAGCGGTCTAAAGCGTCTCGCTGCGGAACGCGCGGTTGCTCGCCGTGGAGGTTCGAGTCCTCCCCGGGGCATGGGTGTGTGTGTTGTCCTTAGGTTAGTTTACCTAGGTTTAAGTAGTTTGTAACCTACGGACTGATGACCACGCAGTTTGGTCCGATAGATATACAAACATTTGAACATTTGAATTTGAAGAGATTGACCCAATAAATTAATTGTACTCTGTTGTGGTGAAAACATCTATCAGTGCCACTCCCCGGGTGTTATCCTGGATCCTTATTCCATTGATAGTGTCTCGTATTCGGGAGGGCGGTGGTTCAAATCCACCCCCGGCCATCCAGATTTAGGTTTTCCGTGATTTCCCTAAATCACTCCAGGCAAAAGCCGGGATGGTACCTTTCAAAGGGCACGGCCGATTTCCTTCCCCGTCCTTAACCAAAACTCCGAGCGTTAGCTCCGTCTTTAATGACCAAGCTGTCGATGGGCTTCCTTCTTTCCATTGATAGTCTAACTATCTTATGAGGTAACTATCAGGTTTACTGAGAGATTTGTCATCAAAATTTGCAGTAACCGTAATAGCATAAGTTGCTGAACTCAAACATTTCAGTATATCATGGCTGGAGTTATTGCAACAGCGGGGAAGCGCAAAGAAAAGACGGATATGCGGAGAACATCAGGATGTGTTCCCCATTTGTTGTTTGTCAGTTACTGAATAATATTGTTCCTAGCACAGACTTTCATATTCGTACATATCTTCTTAACAGAAGGCCTGTTCCTAGCACAAACTTTCATATTTGTAATTATCTTCTTAACTGAAGAAGCGATCTTCCGGTTTCGAGCGCAGTACGTATACATCATCCGGCGCGCAGGGGACCCGTATATGTCCGCCACCACGCGCGCCTGATACGGACTGGTTATAAACACGGACGGAATAAGGCCAGGCACAGATCTCGTTACAGCCGGGTGCCGCTAACAGCCGCAGTTGTGTGTGTGTGTGTGTGTGTGTGTGTGTGTGTGTATACTGCGGCCCGCAGTGACAGCTCATGTCGGGGAAATATTTAGCAGGAAGCCATTAATGGCCCCTCAATACCGCACGGCTTATCTTTCTCGGAAATTTTCCACAGCTCATCGAAAGAATCTGACGCTGTCAGGTTTTCGCAAGCGTCAGCACTGAATGGTTGCTGTGTTACATGCGGCACGCTAGAACATATTAAAAATTCAGCTGGCCATTTAGACAGCAAATGAGTGACAGAGAAATGCAGACACAAATTGTGCCGTTGCAATTTTTTCATACAATGCTGGCAGCTGTGAAGGGGGCCAGTATGCATAAAAACCACTCGCCATGTTTCTATTTCTGATCATCTTTAGCTTGGTAATGAGGCTACCATCTCACTGGCCAAAGTAACAATTGTGAAAATTGTAGACGAATTACCTTCCTAAAATCAGCCTACAAACTATTTGCCAACAAAATCATTAATCGTTTACGAACCAAATCAAAGACTCTCCTGCTAGAACAAAAAGCGTATTTCGAAAAGGGCGTAATATAATTATTATAAAAAGTATTTTTACAAACGACAAAAACGTTACGAGACAAATGAAGCTTTTACTGACTTCGGGAAAACTTTTAGATTCGATTGGATTAGACATTTTGAAAAGGGAAAAGTACGAAACATAATGATTAACCTGAATATCCCAGACATGTTAAAACTATTTATAGCTTATACATGGACAGAAAAAGAAGAAAGTTGGCAGAAATAAAGATTAATAAATCGAAACCAATAATTGTCTTAAACAGGTTCGTAATCTGTCAATAACCATATTTCTAGTTTATATACTAAACCTGTTAAGAACTGGAGACTAGAAGTAAATCCGGGTATACAGATTAATAGAAATAAGTATTTTAACATCTTTTTGAACGCAGAAGATGTTAAAATTCTAGAAGAAAATACTGAGTTACAAAGAGCAATGAGTAGACTTCATCAATTATAAAAAACAGAATATAACCTTAAAATATCTACACAGAAAACTAAATTCATGGCTCATTGTGGGGAAAAACTCCACCATCTCAAAAATAACTTGAATTGGTCCACAACTATAATGTTTATAATTTGATATGAGCTATGACATGGACAAGGACATATATATAATATTCAAAAATACAAGTCAATACGCGGAATGATAAACTAAATACTCCACAATAAAATACGGAAAGGAAAAAAACTAAAAGTTTTAAAAACCAAAGTTATTTACCTTTGGATTGCTAAATGGAAGTCAGTCATGGATACTTAAAAAAATTATAAAAGTAAGCTGAGTTCAGCGTAAATGAAATAAATTGTTAAGGTGAGAGGTTTTCCCAGGCAAGACACTATAAGAATTGAAGATGTTAGAGAACTAGATATTCGTAATGTCCATTAAAAATTGAAGGAAATGAAACATTATTTAAACATCACCTTCAAAGAAAGATTGTAAAGAGAATCCCACATTAGGCCATGTTATACCTACTAAGAGGAAGAAGGAACGACGGGAGACTCACCGTGAGACGGCACTGAAATGTAGAAACGAAAGAGGCAAAAGTGCCTAAACCTATAGGTGCAGAAAAACAAGCATACAATTACCATTATGACAGCCTTGTGTTTGATGTAAATATAAAGGAACGCATTATTGTTTTATGAGAAACACTGAAGATCGACATGAATCGACTCCTGGCCATTAAAATTGCTACATCACGTAGATGACGTGCTACAGACGTGAAATTTAACCGACAGGAAGAAGATAATGTGATATGCAAATGATCAGCTTTTCAGAGCGTTCACACAAGGTATGCGCCGATGACGACACCTACAACGAGCTGATATGAGGACAGTTTCCAACCGATTTCTCAAACACAAACAGCAGTTGACCAGAGTCGCCTGGTGAAATGTTATTGTGATGCCTCGTGTAAGGACGAAAAATGCTTACCATCACGTTTCCGACTTTGATAAAGGTCGGATTGCAGCCTATCGCGATTGCGATTTATCGTATCGCGACATTGCTGCTCGCGTTGGTCGCGATCCAATGACTGTTAGCAGAATATGGAATCGGTGGGTTCAGGAGGGCAATACGGAACGCCATGTTGGATCCCAACGGCGTCGTATCACTAGCAGTCGAAATGAAAGGCATCTTATCCGTTTGGCATTAATGGATCGTGTAGCCACGTCTCAATCCCTGAGTCAACAATGGGGATGTTTGCAAGACAACAAACATCTGCACAAACAGTTCGACGACGTTTGCAGCAGCACGAACTATCAGCTCGGAGACCATGGCTGCGGTTACCCTTGACGCTGCATCACAGACAGGAACGCCTGTGATGATGTATGCAACGATGCACCTTGGTGCACGAGTGGTGACACGTCTTTTCTGCGGATGAATCCAGGCATTCATGTTTGCCGACATCGCACATTGGAAGCGTGTATTCGTCATCGCCATACTGGCTTATCAACCGGCGTGATTGGTTACACGTCTCGGTCACCTCTTGCTCGCATCAACGGCATTTTGAACAGTGGCCGTTACATTTCAGATGTGTCACGACCCGTGGCTCTACCCTTCATTCAATCCCTGCGAAACCCTACATTTCAGCAGGATAAAGCACGACTGCATGTTGCAGGTCCTGTACGGGCCTTTCTGGATACGGAAAATGTTCGACTGCTGTCCTGGCCAGCACATTCTCCAGATCTGAAAACGTCTGGTCAACGGTGGCCGAGCAACTGGCTTGTCACAATACACCAGTCACTACTCTTGATGAATTGTGGTTCCGTGTTGAAGCTGCATGGGTATCTGTGCCTGTATATGCCATCCAAGCTCTGTTTGACTAAATGCCCAGTCGTATCAAGGCCGTTATTACGGCCAGAGATGGTTGTTCTTGGTACTGATTTCTCAGGATCTATGCACCCAAATCGGTGAAAATGTTATCATATGTCAGTTCTAGTATAATATATTTGTCCAATGAATATCCATGTACCAACTGCATTTCTTCTTGGTGTAGTAATTTTTTGGTCAATAGTGTATAATGTTTGAAGTAATGCTGGAAGGAACTGACACGGTGCATCCGCCAGAGTACGAAGCGGTGGAGTTCTCATCTGACCAGCACGTTGCAAGGCACCCCAGATACGCCAAATATCGTTCACGTCTGTGGTTTTTCGTGGCCAGCGAAGTTTCGTAAATTCAGAAGAGTGTTCCTTTGTTCTTTAGCGATTCTTGACGTGTAGGGTCTCACTGGAATTGCTGAAGTCTGTCGGGATGCACAATGGACATGAATGGACATAGGTGATCAGCCGGGATGGATACATACATGACACCTGTTACAGTCTATCTAGAAGTATCGAGCATATGACTCCATCTGAACAGCGCCACACTATTACAGAGCCTCCAGCAGTGAACAGGCCCCTTCTGACATGCAGCTCGCCGGCCGTGGTGGCCGAGGGGACTGAGGCGCTCCAGTCACGGTCTGCACGGCCACTACGGTCGGGGGTTCGAATCCCCCCTCGGGCATGGATATTTGTGCCGTCATTAGGATTAGCTTGTTCATAAGTAGGTTGTAAGTTTAGGGACTGATGACCCCGTAGTTAAGTCCCATAAGCTATACAAACATTTGAACATGCAGCTCCATGGATACTAGAGGCCGTCAAACGTGGCCTCGCTTCCGCTCGTTCCCGCCAGTAAGAGCGCCTTGCGAGACCGCCGCACCCAGGAGCCAGCCGTGCCGGATATACAGTCTCGGGAGCGAGGCGACTCGGTACTCCCGACTGGCATTTAGAACAGCCGACAGCAGTGCGCATGCGCACGGACAGCCCCCCTCAACGCGCCGTAATTATAGCAACCAACCGGCACATGTCTACATTTTATAAGGCTGCGATTGCACTGCCAGCCGAGCCAAGACGGAAGAAAGGGGGAAAATCCAAGTTCCGATTTTCACGATTTAAAAAATGTTGACGATATTAAGACCAATCCACAATGTTATATCAATCAATTTTTCTTGCAAGCTTTCCATTGAACCTCACTAATCTCCACTATATCTAACTTAAACCTATCCTTTCTCTTTTTAAATTTTCTAACCTTCCTACCCGATTAAGGGATCTAAACATTCCATGCTCCGATCCGTAGAATGCCATTGTTGTCTTTCCTGATGATCACATCCTCTTGAGTAGTCCCCGCATCATTTCATACCGTAGAGCTGCATGTCCTCAGGAACAGCAACGCCTGTAGTTTCCCCTTGTTTTCAGCTGTTCGCAGTAACTGCATGGCAAAGCCACATTAGCTGATGTTAAAAGACCAGTTCAATCACCCAGACTGTTGCCCCTGTAACTACTGAAAAGGCTGCTGCCCCTCTTCAGGAACCACACATTTGTCTGGCCTCTCCAAAGATACCTCTCTGTTGTGGTTGCACCTAGGGTAAGGAACATTATTGAATAAGAGAAGCTCACAACTGCTTCACCTCTTACTTTAATAACTCACAGCAAAAGGTAATTCTCAGCAGTGTTGAAAATGTCTATGACGTACAGTCACAATGAGGCACAGTTTGGGGTGGCCCAGGGGTCTGTTTGGGACCGCTGCTATTTCTTATTTATATAAATGACATGCCTTCGAGTATAACAGGTAATTGTAAAATATTTTTGTATGCTGATGATACCAACTTGGTAGTGAAAGACGTTTTTTGTAAGATTGACACAGTATCAAATAATGCGACTTGTAGAAAATAAATTGATGTTAAATTTCAGTAAAACTCAGTTTTTATAATTTCTAACACATAATTTAACAAAATCTGACATTTTGATTACAAATAATGTGCCTATGATAAGTGAGACTGAACAGTTCAAATTTTTAGGTGTTCAGATAGATAGTATTTTGCTGTGGAAAGCCCATGTACAGGATCTTGTTCAAAAACTAAATTCTGCTTTATTTACCATTAGAAGAGTATCTGAAATAAGTGATTTTTCAACACGAAAATTAGTCCACTACGCTTACTTTTATTCACTTACGATGTACGGCGTTATTTTTGGGGTAACTCGGCTGATACAAGTATGTGGCGTAAGTTAGCGAAAGTCATGTTGACCACCTTTCAGTAGTCTGGGAATTTTGACATTGGCGTCAGAACAGGCATTTCCTTTAATGTCGTTTGTTCTTAATACTATCAGCTTATTCCCACGAGTTAACAGCTTTCACTCGGTGAATACTTGCCAGAAATCGAATCTTTATTTGGATCACAACTCCTTGACTCTTGGGCAGAAAGGTGTGCAGTGTTCTGCAGCATCCATTTTCAATAAGCTGCCACATGAACTGAAGAATCTTAGTACTAACCCACGCGCTTTGAAATCTAAATTGAAGAGTTATCTCATGGCTGACTCCTTTTATTCTGTCAAGGAACTCCTGAAAATATTAAAAAATTATTCTAATTCCTTTAATTCGTTATTGATTCTCTTTACTTAGCCTTAAGATTGTCAGGTGCATAGGACTTTAAGTTTTTATATTATCATTCTTGTGTTAAACTTTATATACTGACATCTTCCATGACCATGGAGTCTTGCTCCTCAATTAAGTCATACGGAACAGAAAACCATATTATTATTATTATTATTATTATTATTATTATTATTATTATTATTAAGGAGTGCTGGAAGAGGAGGAAAGAAGAGGAACTGAAGCTGTTTCGTGAGTGTAGTTGGTCAATCCAAAGCTAAAAAAAGAAAAAAAACTGTATCTACAAAATACAATACACCACTGCATATTTTCAGTTACCGATCAGAATGACTGCATAATGAAATTGCTTTTTCAGTTTGGTGAGTGTAGTAACGAATCCAGTGAAATAACGACACAAGGGTTGAATGCTACGAACTGAGAATCATTTCAGTTGAAATCGTGCATGCAATAGGGACGTAAGGGTACATTGTCGTAAGGGTACATTGTGTCATTGTTTTACCAACGTTCGAGTAACTTATGTGTCAAAATTGTTCTTAGCGTCTATGTTTTCATAACGTTTAAAGAAATTTTTGTGGCATAACTGTTCTTCGAGTCATTGTTCGTGCGAGGCAAACGGCTTTTATATATTCTGGTCGATATCATTTCTGTTTTAAAGGGGGCAAAAATGAGCGACCGACCAAAAACGTTTATTCGCCGTGCTTTTGAAGATCTAAAGCAGGACAAGAAAATGACAAATGACACTCAAGCATGTGTGAGCAGTATAGAGCAATAGCCCTCAAACTCACACTGTGAAATACCAAAAAACAAGTGAGCAGGATGGAACCACAGACATCATCATCAAAACACAAAGTCAACGTAACGCAAATGACGGAAGCATAAATTTCTATGCGGTTGAAAGAGCAAACGCTAAAAATCGGTTTTGAGAAGGGTACCAGTAACATCCCCTTTGTCAAACAGCAGTTTCGGAAGCAATTCAGATTTGTCGTCTGGCTCAAGTGATCATTATCATCCATCAAGCAGAGAAGTGAAAGATCACTCACTCATGTGAAAAAAAAAAAAACTACTACTAAAAACCTAAAAAAGAAAGAAAAAAAAGAAATCCGAAATGTTAGCAACTGGGGCATCGAAAAAGTTAAAACTTTGAGAAACAGTGGGAAACGTTATACAACGGGTAAAATTGTGAAGGCTCGGAAAATTGGTGCTCAGTGTACGGATAAATGTATCCTCTCTTGTATGAAAAAAAAAAAAAAAAAAAAAAAAAAAAAAAAAAAAAAAAAACTATCAGAATACTACTGGCGTCAACGTTTTACAAATTACTGGGTGCTGGGATCATTAGAAATACAACGGTATTTTCTGATTTCATCCACTGAAATGCTCGTTCTCAAATATCGTCCCATTACTACCCAAGAACCTAAAAAGCCAAATTTGGCTCTCTGCTTGATGAAAGATGAGCAGCAGATTCGTGTGTGCAAAATGAATCTGATAAATACCTTGGTAATAACTGAAAGGCAAACAACGAAACATATTGTTATGAACAAGTGAGACGTCTTACAAACATATTCGAAGAACAATGACGAGGAAGGCGCTACGTGAAGTGATAGTACTCCACTATAACGCCCGCCCGCTTTCTGCTAGACTGATAAACACTGTAGAGAGGTTGGGAAGTTATACCGCAACCTTGCCTAGCGCCGTCAGATTTTCGCCTTTTCCGCTCTCTATCGAACAACTTTCAAGGAACTTCTTTCAGCATGGCTGGATGAGCTCTTCACCTCAAAACCACGTGATTTTTACACACGCGGAATCGAAAAGTTACCCCATCGTTGGTAGTGGCGTAAATAGTGAAGGAGACTATATTATTTAAGACTGACATTAAACTTGAGGAAACACGTTACGAACTTGTCGATGAATCTAATATTTATTTAAGCGTCAGTACCTGGCGTTGCCCCAGCATTTATTTATTCCACTTTTTTGTTCGTCCGTCTGCTTCCCCTCTGCCCATCGCCTTATAAACTACTCTCTATTTCAGTTTTACTTCCAGGCATTTCAATAATTATGACGTCTTATCTCCTGAATTATGTATCTTACAGTAATATAATTTTTCAGATACGTAGAGTGGAATATTAGAGAATGGTCTGCGAAATGTTCTGGGAATAGAGTTGGTAATATAGAAATTTCAAATTAAATTTCATGCTTGATGGGGCGGTTTCCATTCCATTTCAATGTTCATGACATATCTCCCGAAGTATGCGTCGCTGGTGATATTTAACCCTACAGCGATTCTTTTCTGACGGTAAAGAATATTTGTAGTAAATTTCGGAAAAGCGGTCCATTAGTTTATGAGATGTGGAATATTGTCGCTTGATGTGGCAGAGAATTTCATTGTTTATGATTCGTATCTCCTGAAGTGTGTCTCTCAGGACAGTGATTGTTTGCTTGTTGTGTGATTGTAAGTAATATGTATACCAAGAGTGGTTGTAATCAGTCCAGTAGTTTAGGAGAAGATGTGGAACATACAAAAATACATACATACATTTTTAGAATATGTGCACGTAATGATCTGGGAATGAATGCTAATGCATACCGTGCGTGCGAAAACATCTCTTCAATAATGGGTTCCATAAGGTAATCTTATGCTATGAGTCGTTGCTATACAAGCGTGGTTGCGCAACTCTCAGTAGGCTTCAAGATGGGCATTTCAATGCGCCTAGCTGTAAACAGGCTCTGCGCGGTTGGCTGACTTTCGTCCTCATGACGAATTCGCAGCAAAACTGTTTTCATAACAGTTCAAATCAAATGTTAGTAAAGCTAATGGAGGGAGCATATCAAGGGGCAGGTATAGACTCTGACCATAACTTATTGGTTATGAACACCAGATTAAAACTTAAGAGACTGCAAAAAATTAGAAAAGTTAGGATATGGAACCTGGACAAATTGAAGGAACCAGAGGTGGTTGAGAATTTCAGAGGGAGCATTAGGCAAGGATTAGCTGATATGGGAGAAAGTGATACAGTAGAAGAAGAATGAATAGCTCAGATAGGGTAGTGAAGACCGCAGAGGATCATATATGCAGAAGGAGAGGGTCTAACACAGGGTGTCTCACGAAAGACGCCTGCCAGGCGTCCGCGGATCGCGCAGTACGGCTCCCGGACGCCGCCACCGCATCCGCCGGCCACGGCAGAGCCCGATTCTCGGACTCTATTATGCTGCGGCCGCATACACTGAGTTAAAGTCTAAATACATTGCCATATGAGTAACCTAAGCTTACCTTTATTTACAGTAGATGTTCAAAATTACGTCCCTCTATGGAAAGAGTGGCCTGAATCTCTAGAACACATTTGCGAAACACTCGACGAATTTCGGCTGCCGAAATCTGGGAAATGACTAGTCGAATCCAGTCTTCCAACTCTTGGAGTACATGGGGATTGCTTGCATACACCTTGTCATTTAACATTCCCCAAAGGTAAAAGTCACAGGGATTTAGATCTGGTGATCGAGGAGGCCAGTCAACTATCCTATCATAAAAAACATTTCGTATTTCTGCCATAGAAGCATTGGCAATGTGTGATCTTGCATTGTCCTGCATGAAATAACCGTACAGCTTTTCGTTGGGTGAAAGTCCTTGAAAAAATGAATGCAAGATATTGCTCACATACCTGTCAGAATTTATTCTGTCGTGAAAAAAGATTCGACTAGTCGTTTCCCAGATTTCGGCAGCTGAAATTCGTCAAGTGTTCGCAAATGTGTTCAAGAGATGTCAGACCGCCCTTTCCATAGAGGGACATCATTCTGAACATCTACTGTAAATAAAGATAAGCTTAGGTTACTCAGATAGCAAAGTTTTTTAGACTTTAACTCAGTGTATGCGCCTGCAACACAATAGAGTCAGTTCAAATGTTTGTAAATCTATCGGACCAAACTGCGTGGTCATCAGTCCGTAGCTTACAAACTACTTAAACCTAGGTAAACTCACCTAAGGACAATACACACACCCATGCTCCAGGGAGGACTCGAACCTCCACGGCGAGCAACCGCGCGCTCCGCAGCGAGACGCTTTAGACCGCTCGGCTACTCCACCGCGGCAATAGAGTCCGTGAATCGGGCGCTGCTGTGGCCAGCGGATGCGGTGGCGGTGGCCGGGAGCCGTACCGCGCGATACGCGGACGCCTGGCAGGCGTCTTTCGTGAGACATCCTGTAGAAATCCCTGTATCACACAGGATATACTGAACTTAATTCAATAGATGAGATGAGAAAATATAAAAATTCAGCAAGTGAAGCAGGAAAAATGGAGAACAAACGTCTGAAAAAGGAAGTGCAGGCTGACTAAGCAGGAATAGCTATAGAACAAATTCAGAACCGTACAAAAATGTATAACTAGCGGAAAGATAGATACCACCTACATGAAAATAAAAGAGAGATTTGGAGACAAGAAAAGCAGCTGTGTGAATATCAAGAACTCAGACGGAAACCCAATACTAAGCAAAGAGGGGAAAGCTGAACTGTGGAAGGAATATATAGAGGGCCTACAAAAAAGAAAATAAGCTTGAAGTCAGTATTCTAGAAATGGAAGACGAAGTGAAGGAAGATGAGATAGGACATATGATACTGCGAGAAGAATCTGACAGAGCGCTGACGGATTCGAGTCGAAACAAGGCCCACTGGAGCAGACGATATTCCGTCTGAACTGCTGATATCGTTAGGAGAGCCAGTCATGAAAATATTGTTCCACCCGGTTTGCAAGATGTATGAGACAGAAGAAATACCCTCGGACCTAAAGAAGAATATTTTGATCCCAATTCCAAGAAAAGCAAGTGCAGACAAATGTGAAAATTATAGAATTATCGGTTTAATAAGTCATGGTTGCAAAATACTAACACGAATTATTTACAGACGAATCGAAAAACTTTTGGTATCCGACCTCGGGGTAGATCAGTTCGGATTTTGGAGAAATGTAGGAACACGGGAGGCAATACTCACATTACGACTAATCTTAGAAGATAGGCATTTGTAGATTTGGAGAAAGTTTTTGACAATGTCGACTGGAATAAAATCTTTCAAAATAACAGGGGTAAAATACAGGGAGCGAAGAGTTATATTCAACCTATATAAAAATCAATCAGTAGTTATTAGAGTCAAAGGGCAAGAAATGGAGCAGAGGTTGGGAAGGGAGTAAGACAGGGTCGTAGTCTTTCCCCAATGTTGTTCAATCTTTACATTGAGCAAGCTGTGAAGGAATGCAAGGATACATTTGGAGAGGGAATTAAAGTCCAGGGAGAAGAAATAAAAACCTTGCGATTTGCCGATGACACAGTAATTTTGTCAGATCTGGAAGAGCAATTGAATGGAATGGACAGTATCTTGAAAAGAGGGTACAAGATGAACATCGACAAGAGTAAAACAAGGATAATGGAATCTAGCGTCAGAAAATCAGGCGATGCTGAAGGAATTAAATTAGGTAACGAAACAATAAAAGTAGTAGATGAGTTTTGTTATTTGGGTAGCAAGATAACTTATTTTGGACAAAGTAAAGAAGATATAAAATGCATAATGGCCATTGGAAGAAAAGCGTTTCTAAAGAAGCGAAACTTGTTAACATGCAATATTAGTTTAAATATTAGGAAGTCCTTTCTGAAAGTATTTGTTTGTGTGGAGTGTAGCATTGTATGGGAGTGAAATCTTGACAATAAGGAGTTTAGACGAAAAGATATTAGAAGTTTTTGAAATGTGGTGCTACAGACGAATGATGAAAATTCGATTGGTAGATCACGTAACTAATGAAGAGGTGCTTAACTGAAATGGGGAGAAAACGAGTTTCTGGCATATCCTGATTAAAAGAAGGGATAGATCGGTAGGACACATTCTGAGGCATCAAGAAATTGACAACTTAGCATTAGGAGGAAGTGTGTGGAGTAAAAATCGTAGAGGAAGACCGAGGGACGAATACAGTAAGTAGATTCAGAACTATGTAGGATACCGAACGTATTCTCAGATGAAGTGACTTGCACAGGACAGGGTAGCCTGGAGAACTGCATTAAACCAGTCTGCGCACCGAAAACAACAACATCAGTGCCTAGACTTCCAAACTACTTTCACTTATGCTAAGGACAACACACACACACACACGCGCGCGCGCGCCCGCGCATCGCAGGACTCGAACCTCCGACGGGGAACAACCGCACAATCCGCAACAACGCATCTTACAGCGCACGACCCTTCCCTCACAGCTCCATAATAGTCTTAAAATATTAATTCGTACAAAACTATTTAGTTTAAAAAACTTATTTACGAACTTCATTATTATTCATTACTAATCTGATTTCCTTATTAATTTTCTCGCTCCTACCAATAACGTTAAGAAAATTAAAAACAAAAAGAAAAAAAGAAAACAAAACTATACAAAGTATCTGAGAATCGAACAGGAAAATACCAGTTTGCGAACACTTCACATGACAATGAAATATGTTCAGTTTCCAAGCGGCTATCTACGATGGCGGTGATAGGGTTGGAGAGATTGTGTGTGCGTGCGTGTGTGTGTGTGTGTGTGTGTGTGTGTGTGTGATTGAGTGTGTGAGAGAGTGCTTATCATTTCCCGGGAGCAACCCGCCGTGGGCGCCAAATGGTCTCCACACAAACCAGATTTCCGAAACAATTTTCACTACACTTTTGGTTCAAATTAAAGCCTAACCTGAGCCTCCGATTCTATACTTCCGGAAAAATCGTATAATATATTATACAATCGAAGTTAAATAGTAACTATTCGCAAAGTATTGTAGATATTTTGTAGGTACCACATTCTAATTCAAATGTTCAAATGCTTGTAGAGCTTATGGGACTTAACTAAGGGGTCATCAGTCCGTAAACTTACAAACTACTTATGAACTAGCTTATACTAAAGACGGCACAAACATCCATGCCCAAGGGAGGATTCGAACCCCCGACGGGGAACGGCCTCGCTCATCGTAGCATAGCGCCTCAATGCTCTCGCCCGCTCCGCCGCTACATTCTGATATCATTTCTATTATATTCTTACTACGCGTAAGTTTCTTATAGTATACTTGGTTTGACAAATAAAAGTGACCTTTGGAAGAGATATTCAGATTCATCTATAACGACAACTACATACACACTCCGCAATCCACCCAGGTGTGTGGTGGAGAGTCTCTAGTACAACTGCTAGTTACTTGTTTTCCAGTTCTACTCCCATATAGAACGGGGGGGGGGGGGGGGGGACGAATAGTTGCATGTATCTGTACGGACCCTAATCTCTCTGATCTTATCTTTGTGGTTTTTACGTGAAATGTAGGTTTGTGGCAGTAGAATATTTCAGCAGTCCGCTTCAAATTACGGGTCCTTAAATTTCCTCGGCAGTATTTACCGAAAAGAACGTGGTTTTGCTTCCATCAACTCCCATTTGAGTTCCCGGAGCATTTCAGTAAGCAGTGGTAGATCCTACCAGTAACAAAACCTACCCTCCCGTCTCTTGGGTTGCTTCTATGTCCTCGTTCTAACCGATTTGGTGGGGATTCCAAACACTTCAGCAGTACTCGAGACGGGGTCGTACAAGCGTTTTATATGACTCACATCTTCTCAAAATTCTCCCAATAAATCGAAGACGACCATCCGCCTTTCCTGTCCTTATACGCTCATATCGCTGTGCAATGTTACTCCTAGATATGTAACTGACGCGACTCTATCAAGCAGCACATTACTAATGCTGTATTCGAATATTATGACATTGTTTCCCGTACCCATCTGCATCACCTTACATTTCTCTACATTTAGAGCTAGCTTCCATTCCTCACCTCACCTAGAAATTTGGTCCAAGTCATCTACCTGTACACCATAGTATCATCAGCAAACAGCTGCATATTGCAACTCACTCTGTCCGTCGGATCATTTACATAGACAGAAAATAATAACGGTCCTATTACACTTCCCTGGGGCACTCCTGGCGATACCCTAGTCTCTGATGAATACTATGGAGGACAAGGTACTGGGATCTATTAGTTAGTTCGAGTCACATATTTGGGTACCTATTCCATAGATTTGTCCCTTCATTACCAGTCTGCGGTACAGCACCGTCTCGAATGTGTTTCTAAAACCGAGAAATATGCAGTCTCCCCGTCGCCTTTCATCCAAAGCACGCACGATGTCATGAGATAAAAGGACAAGCTCAATTTCACACGATCGATGCTTGCTAAAGCTGATGCAAGGACAGAAGGTTTTCCGTCTCAAGGAAATTTACTATATTAGAACTGAGTGTGTGTTCAAGACTTCTACAGCAAACTGGTGTTAATGATATTGGTCTGCAATTATGTGGATCCGTTCTTTTTTCTTTCTTATACACGGTAGACAGCTGCGCCTTTCTCTAATAGCTTGGAACTTTGCGCTGGATCAAGAATTCGCGAAATTCAAGCTAAGTAAGGGCCAATGCCTTTCTGAAAAAACCTGATTGGTAGCCCATCTGGACCTGCGGACTTGTTTGTTTTCAGTTCTCTGATGTTTCTCTACGCCGGTTAAGCCTGTTACTAAGTCCTCATTTGGGAGTTAGTGCGATGAACAAATGAAAATACCGGGTGATCAAAAAGTCAGTATAAATTTGAAAATGTAATAAATCACCGAATAACGTAGATAAGAGAGGTAAAAATTGACACACATGCTTGGAATTACGTGGAGTTTTATTAGAACCAAAAAAAGAAAAGTTCAAAAAATGTCCGACAGATGGCGCTTCATCTGATCAGAAAAGCAATTATTGGCATAACAATTTAAGAGAAAGCAAATATGATGTTCTTTATAGAAATGCTCAATATATTCACCAACATTCCTCAACAATAGCTGTAGTCGAGGAATAATGTTGTGAACAGCACTGTAAAGACATTGACGTCGTATGTTGTCTTTCAGCATCCCTAGAGATGTCGGTCGATCACGATACACTTGCGACTTCCGGTAACACGAAACCAATAATCGCTCGGACTAAGGTCTGGGGACCTGGGAGGCCAAGCATGAGGAAAGTGGCGGCTGAGCACACCATCATCACCAAACGACGCGCACAAGAGATCTTTCACGCGTCTAGCATTTTTTTTTTTTTTTTTTTTTTTTTTTTCCTAATAAAACCCCATGTCATTCCAAGCATGTGTGTCAATTTTTACCTCTCTTTCTACATTATTCCGTGATTTATTAAGTTTTCTAATTTATACTGATGTTTTGATCACACGTTATGTTTGTATGCTCCTCCTGCGTGAATGATATCTAAATTTAAAACCTCGACCTTTATTTTGCTGTCTTCTATCACCACCAGAGAATGATCAACGAATGACTGAATAGAGGCCTTTGAACCGCTTAACGACTTGACATAGGACCAGAATTTTTTTCGGGTTTTATCAACATATTTTGCAAAGGTATGACGTTAGTAGTTAAACTTCGCGCATCGGTCTTTTTACACACGTGCGACTCTCTACTGACTTTAGATTAATTCTATTTGCTTGACCTTTTTGTGAACCGAGAGTGCAACGGATTTTGTTTTCTCAGCATTTTTCGAATATCATTATTTAACCAAGGTGTGTCTTTCCCATCCTTAATCCACTTTGTCGCCACATATATCTCCAGCGCTTTATTTACAATGCATTTAAATTTTGCCCATAATTCTTCTACGTCGACCATTTTGGAACTAACCGATGCCCATTCATTTCTTAAGTGGGATGCTAACAATTGCTTATCTGCTCTTTCTAGCACAAACAGTTTCCTAGCCTTTTTCAACGATTACATTGATATCGTTGACAAGGTCTGGCCTATTTGTGGCTAATGTCTATAATTTTTCCATTTCGTGTGGACTGGCGATTTAGCAGCTCAAAGCAGTGTTCTGAAAACGTGTTTAACGATAGTTCACAAGACTGCTTGTCAGTACTCCTATAGTGAAACCATAGACAACCCAATCTATAGTCGGCAGGTTAAAGCCGCCGCCAACTAATAATTCATGTTTCTGGTACCCTCGCGCTACTGAGCAAAACCTTTCTTAGAATGACGGTGACGGTGTAACCGGGGGACTTTGAAAACACCCAAACATTCACTTGATTTCTCCTATACCTGTTATACAGGTTCAGATAACCTCACAGTTACTCTCGGCATCGACCTTTGTAGAAACAATATTTTTGTCGACTGCAATGAACACATCTCCTCCAATTGTACCTGATCTATCTTTGCGATATATATTCCACTCTTCGCTAAATTATTTCGGAGCTTCCTATGTGGGAATTCAGCCAACTCTTAAGTCCTCAGTCTCGAAGGTTATTTGAGCGTAATAAATTTCTTGCAGTGCAGTAAATTTGGAAACTGCTAATATTTCTACAGTCGAAGAGCCCTTCTCAGTGAGACCTGATTTCACTGTCTGCATATCATTTAGAATTATCTCGCGGCCTGAAAAACTCCAATGGGCACTGTACAAATTGAATAATATTGTTTCGCCTGTCTTGTATCGATATTTGGATGTAAAATGTTATATGAACTTCTTTGAGTAACTACGTCTATATTTTACTCTGTTGTGTAACATCTCTGTTAAAGACTGTGTATTTGAGTAGTAGCTGAACAGAAAGAGAGAGTCGGTGTGTTGCTCTGGTATTAATCAGACGTGTTTTAGTTAGCTGCTTTTGTACGAGGTGATGGAATAATTTTGGAATCTGATTTTCACAGACTCAGTTCTGTCTTTATAAGATTTTGTATCATTCATATATGTATCAGTCTGAGAAGATTTTGTTGTTCTTGAATCATAAGGTAATGTAATCATTATTGTTAATAATAATTGAGAAAGTTGAACCTCTTTACCTGTTTCACTTTTGTAGTTAGAAAGCTAACCCTCTTCCTTTCATTGAAAGTTATTGGCTATTAAAATCAAAACATAATATTGACTAAGCTGAGTTTGATTAACATATTTCTTTATTGGTGTTACGTTTAATAATAATAGTGATTGTTGTGCAATAATACACAGATGAAGAAGATACTAAGTTTTTGCAATCAGTCAGTTAGCGAAATAAATTCTTGCATTTGCATTATTAGAAAGTGGTTTGTGTTTTTCCAGATTTCTCTCGCAGTCAAATTTATACTGCAATCAGTGAGCCTTATGCAGATTGCATATTGTGCTTGCTGTGTTCAAAATATCCGTTGCGCTTCCAATCAGTTTAAACAAAAATGTTCAAATGTTTGTAAAGCTTATGGGACTTAACTACGGGGTCATCAGTCCCTAAACTTACAAACTACTTATTACCTACTTACGAACTAGGACGGCACAAATATCCATGCCCGAGGGGGGATTCGAACCCCCGACCGTAGTGGCCTTGCTGACCGTGACTGGAGCGCCTCAGTCACCTTTTTTTTTTTTTTTTTTTTTTTTTTTTTTTTTTTTTTTTTTTTTTTTTTTTTTAAATATTTCGCCTTCATCGGCGCAGGCTTACTTCAGCCTGTTGTAAAATTTTTGTTCTCTAGAGCTTCATAGCTATATTACAGAATGTAAATCAATGTAAAATAAAATAAATTTGTGTTCATGATTATTGGTTCCTTTTCCTGATTTCGTTATCAACCTGTTGGATACTGTGAAAATTGATGAATTGTGTCGAGGCACTACTGCACTCTAAGGCTTCAAAGTTCGTCTTCTCGTAGATTGCTGCCAAATGCAGGTTGTTCCGCTATCTTTGGATTGTCCTGTTTAGTTTCGTTCTTCAGCATTCATCATCAGCCCTATTGCGTCTTCTCATAACTGTGAAACCCTCGGTTCAGAAAAGTACCTTTTTGTGAATGTCTTTTTGTTTTATGTGTATATTTTTGAAATTACTTTCTGTTTATCAACATTTCTTCCTTAACAGTTTGGAAAAAAAGCTCCTCTTTGTGAAATTGTACTAGATTATGAAAGAAAAAATAACTAAAAGATGAATCCCTCTTCTAGGGCGTTTCATTTTTGAATCATAACTTCTGTGTACACTAAAACGTATGCATACAGAACAAAAGCAAATTTCATAGGGCATTTACCTTTTCTTCTCGCCCTTTTTTCAGTGAGTAAATGAATTACATCATCATTTAATCTGTACAAATTTTTCTTTACTTTATATCTTAGTAAGTACTTTCACATTTAGAATGAGTATTGGTCCTTTGGTATCAAACTGTGAATTTCTTCGTCGTCACTGGCATGCTGTTTCAGGGTTCTGCTGAGGCCTTCACGGCTACCGTAGCGGCCACGGGGCCCACGAAGTCCCCACCGTACTTCACCCCCAGCAGCTGTCCCCTACTTTAGCATGCATCTACCATCTATCCCACTCCTTGCTTCTCGATCACAATTCGCAGCATGTTACCAAACGTTTTTATTTGATTTTTACTCTGGTATATTTTATAGTATTCTGATCGTAAATATTCTCTGTATTCCAATAGACTGTCATTCCCATTTTTATTTATAATGTAGTTAACGTAATTTCCGATTAACCATAAGATGGCATTATTTTTCTGAGATGGAAAAAAAACTTCTTCCGGGAAGAATATTATATTTAGGTTGATGTCTGTCCCATCATGACGTCTGAGAAAGGCAACTTGCATTTTAACTTCTTGCCATAAGTAACTGTACCCCTGACAAACGAAACGATGATCTAACGTGTCAATCCTATTGCATTTACGGCATTTGTTTGTGTCACTGCGTCCTATTAAATATAATTTCTCGTTAGTGCTAATTATATTATTTACAACTTTGTACTTCTGATGTAAGTATTTTGTTATTTATATTTTGCCAAATATTTTTCCATTTTCTGTGAGGGTACTTTAATTCCATCTTATTCGGGTTGTCCTGTGATCTTATTTTTTTCAGCATGTATTTGCAGTTCCTCTTGTTGATATCCTGTACAAGGCATTGCATGTAACTTAGTTCGAAATAAAAGTGTCGAATGTGCTTCAATTTATAGTTTATTACTCTGATGTCGATTGGTGGCCGAAGGCTGTTAGGCTCAAAAAGTTTGAATAATTTAGAAGTTACACTGTTTGGATACATTTCAATAAGTTGCAACGACCTCTTTATAAACAGAACATTGGTTTTCTTTAAAATATCTGGCAATCCAAGTCCCCCCTCTACGGTAGTTAGAGTCACTGTTCCAGCAGCTACTCGAAATATATGACCTTGCCAGAGGTATCGGCAAACCGTTGCCGTGATAGCTTTTGCAACTTCTTTAGGTATTGGCAAAATTTGCCCAATGTAAGTTGCTTTTGATAAAACTGCACAATTAATGATCTTAATTCTTTGCTTAATGTTTAAGTCCCTCAAATAATTTAAAATGAGGGAGCCACGAATATTGTCCAAAATTTTTTTCCAATTGGAAGCTATAGTTCGAAGAGGACACCTATGGAGGGTGAGACCCAAGGCAGTGTGTTGCTCAACGCATTTTGCCCAAGCAATATTTACGTTGGCCATTCCGTTCAGTTTTAAAAAAGCACTCTTTGTGTCATTTACTTTTGCGCCCGTTGCTTTACAGTACAAGGTTACATTCTCTGTCATTCTTGTGGCGTCATCGTTACTTCTAATCAGCACACCGACATCATCGGCATATGCATTACAAACCGTTTTCAGTCCCGCAAGAGATATGCCCTCTAGTACATCTTCTAACCTTCTTAAAAGTGGTTCCAAGGCGATTACATAGAGCAGCATTGATAATGGCCTCCCTTGAGGGATTCCACTCGTTATGTGAATATCCTTACTATAATGACCATTGAGAGATACATTAGTTTTCATTCCCTTTAAAATGTTGTTGAAAACCTTCACGTTGTTATCATTGAGGCCCATGAATGCCAATGTTTTAAAAAGATACCCACGATGAACTCTGTCAAAGGCCTTATTAAAATCAATGAATACTAGACCACCATGTGCTGCAGAGTTGGAGAAAATTGCGACTATATCCCTGTATTCAGTGACTGTCTTAAAAATGCTTCGTCCTGGGAGACATGTCTGATGAACACCAACGATCCTCCGTAGGATTGGTGTTATCCTCTCCTTAATTACCCTAGCTGTTATTTTATAATCAGTGTTGAGTAAGCTTACTGGTCTCATCTTGGTGATATCTTTTATTCCCAAGTTCCTGCCTTTTGGGATCAGTACTGTGATGCTTTGCTTCAAATCTGTAGGAACAGCCTCCCCATTTAGTACTTCATTTATCATTTCAGTAAAAGCTTTGCCTATGACATGCCAGTATGATCTGTAAAACTCTATGGGCAATCCATCGGGGCCGGGTGACTTTTTAGTTGGCGATGACTTGAGTACATCGAAAACTTCTTCTTGAGTAATTTGTGCCTGGAGGTGTCGATTGTCCTCTTCCGTTATTGTATTCTTAAGGCCAGATGTTGTTAAGAATTCCTTTGTCGTATCTTCATCTATCTGTTGTTCACTGTAAAGTGTAGTGTAGAATCGATAAACATCGTCTAATATATCTTTTTGGTTTGTAAGGATTCTCTTATCCTCCGCCCGCATGTGATCAATAAAATTTCTTCGCCTCCGTTGTTCGTGTCTTATGAGGTGATAGATAGAAACGTTTTCTTCTTCCACAATGGTTTGTGCATGGGATCTAATTTTTAAGCCCTCTAGCTGGGACCTCTTCATATTGATGAGCTGGGCTTTGATTCTCTTTATTTCTATGAAAATATCGTTAGTCATCGGTTGTTCATAGAGATCGCGTAAACAACAATAATAAAATTCCGTTTTATGTCTCGTCCATCTCATTCTCTCTTTGCTATGCGCTATTAGGGTAGCTCTCAATTTTTTCTTGGCAACCGCAGCCCACCATTGTATAGTTGACCTGTATTTATGGCGCTGTCGTAAAGAGGCCTGCCAGGTTTCTTCTATATGTGCATTTAGGTTATTCTCTAGCAGCATCCCTATGTTCAGTTTCCACAATGGTCGGCCCCAGTAAGTTTTCTGCTTCGGTAACTTAACACTGCATTTGACTGCAAGATGGTCGGAAAAGGTAGTTGGTATAACTTCAATTGCAGCAATTTTATTGTCAAAGTTCGAAGAAACGTAAATTCTATCGATTCTGCTTTGAGATCTACTAGTAATGTATGTGAACCTGACGAGGGTAGGATACTTAATTTCCCATGCGTCTTTCCATTTCATGTTACTAACTAAGCCCTGAAGTTCTTTAGATTTATTGAAGTTTGGGCGTTGGTCCTTTTCATGTAACACGCAATTACAATCACCGCCAACTAAAACATTTTCCGGATTGTCTTTAAGTAAAACTAGAATGTCACTTTTGTAAAATGTTGCTCTTTCGTCTCTCGCATAATTGCCCGATGGTGCGTAAACATTTACCAAATTAGTATTAAAAATTTTGCATCTGATTCCCCGCCCAGATTCTAAAAGGCAGACATCTTTCATCTCTATGCCGTCCTTTGCAAGGATAGCTGTCCCACAACTACTCTCAGGTGCAATATTCAGTATTGCTTGATAACCAACGACGTATAGATCTTTGATGTTAACCTCCTGCAATAATGCTATGTCTGTTTCGGATTGATACAAAAAATCTTTAAGAGCAGCCACTTTTGTTTCATTCTGAATTTTGTTGATGTTAAGAGTTGTCACATTATAAACATGTTCCATTAGTTAGGTGTGATTTAAATTTCTATGTCCGATAAGGGCAATTCATTGTCTTTCTTTCTTTTTTTTTCCCCCTTCTCCCCTTCGCTGTCATCTGTCTTCTTGCTTCTTGTCTGAGCGGTTTCATTCCCACTCTTTTAGTAAAAAATATCTTCATCGTGTATTGCTTCATCTGCCATGTCTTCGTCTGATTCTTGTGCCCAGTCTAGTCGTGCCTCTGAGGTAGGTTGACTTGACATGGGTTCATTTCCTGACATCTCAATGGTATTGTCAGTTGCTTCACTTCCGCTTCCTGTAGGACGTTCCTTGGAAGTTACTGCTGCTTCTGAAACAGTTACCTGCTTGTCGCGTTCTTTAATGGTTTTCAGTTTTTCCTTCAAAATGGGGGCTATAGTCTCAGCGGCTTCATGAGCCAGCCTGCGCTTCTTATTTCTCCTGCGCTTTGGGGATCCCCCGTTGGATGATGCAGGTGACTTCTCTTGAGAATCTGTGGACGATGTCTCTGTCACCACCTGTTCCTTCTTATCGGTTAGCCTGTTCGGATTTCCATTTAGCACCTCCATATTTGGGTCTTTCTGCGTGATGTTACGAGGTGTAGGGTCCTCAATTGTGCTGTCCTGTGTACTTCGATTCTCTTTCCCAGATCCTCTTTGGGCTTCTATGTCGGATGTCGTTTTCGGTACGTGGCGGCAGCGTACGTCAGCTTGAGGCCGACTGCCTGGCCGGGCGCCGCGTGCTCTGCAGCCGGCAGCTGCGGGACGCGCCTCCTGCTACACTCGCTTCTAATGTGCTCCGTGGAATTACACAGAGCACACGTTCTGGGCTGTCCGTCGTATATTAGTAAAGCACGGTAACCGCGCACATTTAAGTATGACGGTATGTGCTTATAAAGTTCGATCTTTACTTGACGAACGCCGTTTAAGACAGGGAACATGTAGGCCTCTGACCATTTTTCAGCGATAATCGAAATTATTCTGCCGTAGGGTCTAAGAACTTTTTGTATTTCGTCATCCGGCATTTCAAAGGGCAGTTCGAAAACACGAACTGTCCGAATACCTAATCCGGCGTGACAGACTGGAACGTCACTTACACTACCGTCTGAATGATGAAACTTAGCAAGTCCGCCAAATTTGTCTACTATTGAGCAACATAATTCTGGACTCTTCAGTTTCACGAAAGCAGCGTTCGTAACAAAGGACAAATGAACACCAATTACGTCACTCTCATTAATCATGATTTTTTCGATAAGCCATTGTTTCACTTCATAAGCTTTTGGTCTAACATGACATCTGTCGAAAGAAAATTTAATCGTGTCCTTCCTCAATATATTAATCGCGTTCATTCTGTCTTCTTATTCGTAGTAATCATAGCCACAATTAGCAGAGCAGAGCGCTTGCGACTAACCTTAGACACAGCGACACAGCCGTTGTTTACCTGCCGAACGCCAGCGTTGCCGCCACACGTCCGTCCAGGACCGCAGCTGACACTCGAATCGACACCTCGGCCACCGCGGCCGGCTCAGTTTAAACCCACTGTTTCCTAATTAACTATGTACGTATTACTATTAGGGCCAAAACTAAACAGAATTATAGTGTTAATGAATAAAAAATGTGTTCAACTAATCTTTAATCAGCTTGATTGGGAAGTGAGTTAATTTTTGAGCGTTTACTACCAGTTGATGACAATTATTAATGCTGCATCTAACAGCAGATTAGTTTTGAATGAGTAGCTTTTGAAACCAGTGGCGGCTGGTGATAATGTGCTAATTTGCTGCAGCACACTGTAAATATATTACTAAAATTATGTCATTTCTCTTCGAAAGCAAGCGAGAAATCGCTGTAAAATTACATCCTTTCTCTCGGAATGCGATCCAGCTATCACAATAAAATTATGCCAATTTCCTTCCAATACGTATTACAATGTTAGTAATAAGGATGAAAAAGCATTTCGGAGCGCTTTTGCCGCGATAGCTGGAAACCAGCTACGTGTGCTGAAGTGGGATTCAGCCGCGCTGGTACGTGCGCAGAGGGGCGGCGCAGTCGTCTGTTCGCTAGTGCGCATGCGTAGACGTGACGTCAGACCTGGCGACTCGTGTGCTGAGACCGACTGCAGCACTAGATCAATATTTCTCTCCGCACTGCGTGTAACGGTTGCGGAAGAATAGTATATGACGAATATTGCGGCATACAAAGCCAAATAGCGCTCTGGCTCAGGCGTCCTGTCTCTCAAACCTACTTGTGTGAGGCTCGTATTCATATACCTCTGAGTCCAAATTTTTAATTTCTGTAAATAAAACTTCAATCACAAACAACATTAGTAATGTATAGCCAACATGCGAGTGAAAATGCGCTTTTCAGCCAAGCAGTTTCATTGGTCACTTGTGTAGAACGCAGATGACGTTATTTCCATTGTCAGTCACGCTTTTTATTTTAGTATATTTTGTTTCCTGTTTATTTTTGTAATATTGTAGCACACTGGTCGAATTTTGCACGAGCCGCCACTGTTTGAAACAGACCTGCTTTAGCTGGCTCACTGTTGCCAAATCCTTGTAGCGACTCTGTTTTTACAATCAATAGAACAGCCTTACTTTTATTCCACCAACCAACATACCAGTTGTAGTCGTCATCGCCATACTGGCGTATCACCTGGCGTGATGGTATGGGGTGCCATTGGTTACACGTTTCGGTCACCTCCTGTTCGCATCGACGGCACTTTGAACAGAGGCCGTTACATTTCAGATGTGTTACGACCCGTGGCTCTATCCTTCATTCGATCCCGGTGAAACCCTACATTTCAGCAGGCTAATGTAACGAACGCATGTTGCAGGTCCTGTACGGGCCTTTCTGGATACGGAAAATGTTCGACTGCTGCCCTGGCCAGCACATTCCCCAGATCTCTCACCAATTTAAAAGTCTGGTAAATGGTGGGCCGAGCAACTGGCTCGTCACTACTCTTGATGCCGGCCGCGGGGGCCGAGGGGACTGAGGCACTTCAGTCACGGTCTGCACGGCCACTACGGTCGGGGGTTCGAATCCCCCCTCGGGTATGGATATTTGTGCCGTCTTTAGTCTTAGCTAGTTCATAAGTAGTTTGTAAGCTTAGGGACTGATGACCCCATAGTTAAGTCCAATAAGTTGTACAAACATTTGAACATTTTGAACTACTCTTGAAGAACTGTTCAAATGTTTGTATAGGTTATGGGAATTAACTACGGGGTCATCAGTCTCTTACTTATGAACTAACTAATTCTAAGTACGACACAAATATCCATGTCCGAGGGGGGATTCGAACCCCCGACCGTAATGGCCGTGCAGACCGTGACTGGAGCGCCTCAGTCCCCTCGGCCACCGCGGCCGGCTAATATAATGAGGTATCGTGTTGAAGCTGCATGGGCAACTGTACACGCCATCCAAGCTCTGACTCAATGCCCATGCGTATCAAGGCCGTTATTACGGCAAGAAGGGGTTGTTCTGGGTAATGATTTCTCAGGATCTATGCACCCAAATTGCGTGAAAAAAGTAATCACATGTCACTTCTAGTATATTTGTCCAATGAATACTCGTTTATCATCTGCATTTCCTTTTAGTGTAGCAGCTTTAACGGCCAGTAGTGTATTTAGGTTGGCAGTCCGCCGGGAGACTGCAGGTACCTGCTTGGCTAGTCCTCGCGTCACACCGCGGATGAAGAGGCTGCGACGTGCCCTTGTCAGAATTCTATCTGGGGGCGCAGGCGTCCTCCCTTCCGAGACAGCGACGCCTCCAGTGGCAAGCCGTGAGTAATGGCGGACGACAGCGGCTCAGTGGTCAGGGGCGCGGCGCCGGCTGAAAAAGAGGCTTAACAGATAAATCTGGTCCCGCGCCGAGCCGATAGCAGCCGCCGTCTGCACCACGACTTAGGCCTGACGCGTGTGGCGAGCGACACCGAGGTACCTCGCCTTCACTAAGGGCCAGGCGGCTTCTGGCAGTGGGCGTGCCCGAACACCGCGCGAACATTCCCCAAACGACATTAAAGTATATTATGAAATGAAACAAATCGCAATTTGCGATCAGTTATGTGGTTTCACTGTACTAGGTTTAGATGGAATAGCAAAGTGCGGCGAATAAAATTTTGTGCCCGTCCGGGATTCGAACCCGGGATCTCCTGCTCTGTGTTGATATCCATTTTCGGTTAATTAATTGGAGACATCGTTTCCATTTGAGGCGAGGAGGTTAAGCCGTGTCGGCTTGTCTTATTCGTCTGCGCACTGGCACCAGTTTAGTTGTTCCTCTGCTTCTCCGACGGGGGCGTGCCGAGAGGCGCGCATGTGTTTGATTAAAATTCAAATATCTCTGGTAATTCATTTAGTAGTTTGTTAACTATTCGTTTAGAAGTAAGTTTATATAATGGAGAAAACGTTATGGTGTTACCAGAGCGTAGATATGCTTGTGCAGGACCGCCAACGTAGGAAAAAAATAATTTGCATTTCCGCCGAATCGAGTCAATGCAATCCGGGTGAAAAGGGTCAATGCTTTTATTTCGATTCATTGCAGTTATTATATTGTTCCGTTTTTTATCATTTCGTTCTAGGGTTTTTATTGCGTATGGGGAAATATAAAAGAAAAACCTATACTTTGTGGGGCAAGAATGGCATGCAAAATGCAATTAAAGCTTACTGGGAGGGTAAAAGTCAGCGCCATGCAGCGGAATTGTTTGGGGTACCACATTCCTGTCTACAACGGCGACTACAAAGTGGAAAGGATTATACAGCAAAGATAAAATGTGGTCAAACAATATTTAATAAGGAGCAAGAAACAGAACTTGCTTAAAGACTCCTGAGGTTATGTTCATGTCGCTTCCCTTTGGATTCAGATACTGTCAGAAGGGCTGCCTAAGAGTTTACAGAATCCAACAGAATAAAGCATCCATTTTCTGACGCCAAAGAATGGCAGGTAAGGAGTGGCTAAGAGTGTTCATGGAACGAAACCAAAATCTGTCTTTGAGAAAAGCGGAAGGGCTTTCACCAGCCAGATGCAGTGGTTTGAATAAAGAGGATGTGGGTCACTTCTTTTCCTTGTTAATGAAAACTGTGGAGGTTCTTGATTTACTGAACAAGCCTCAGCTAATTTATAATGCTGTTGGATCAGGTTGTCAAACGAACAACAAGGAAACAAGAAAAGTTTTTTCTGAGAAAGGGAGCAAAGCTATGCACAGACTTCCGTAGAAACAGTAGAGCTTGTCACAATTTTAGCTTGTGCTAATGCCACAGGGAACTTTATCCCTCCTATGGCCATATTTAAAGGTAAAAGATTTTTACCTGAATTTTGCGACGGTTTTCCAAACTGTGCCCTGGTAACAATGACAGATTTGAAACATTTTCAGTCACGCCGGGTTCCTGGGCACTGCATTTTAATTGTGGATGGTCATGCATCTCACAAAACTTTAGAAGCGCTACGGTTTTGTGAAGAAAATAAGATAACTATGATATGCTTACCAAGTCACACAACTCACCGTCTGCAGCCACTAAAATCATATTACGACAATGAATGTATGAACTTCATTCGTAACACAAAAGGAACAAGGAAGATGAACAAGCTCACATTTTGAAACATTTTCAAGGTTGCATGGATGAGAGCGACAATACCAGCGATTGCAGAAAGTGGATTTCGTTCAACTGGCGTTTTCCGTTGAATGAGAACGCAGTGGCTGAACACGTATTCTTATCGGCTAGCATCGGCGAAACTCGCTGACTGGATTCAATGTCAAGGAAATGGTACCATGTGAATTGTGTTGGTGCAGTAGGGAAGAAGAGATTTATTTGTGGAAAATGTGTTGCTATTTTAAAGTGATGCGTACATTTTAGTACTGACCCTATTCGCCGAATTGATGACCCGATTCTCCTTACTTGAAGAGGGCGAATAGAAACATGCAGCTCAGGTTTCAGATTTATTTCGTAAAACTGTGAACAATATTTACGAAGTGTTATATATTTGCATTTGTAAACAAAAGAACATAGTTTTATGGATATACAGTGAAAATTTGTTCGTGTGTAAATTTGTCTTGTATTTCGATTTTAACAAATTTTGACCCGATTCAGCCAACCTTACCCTACTCTGGTGCTTTGGCCCTTACTTGCTTGCATTTCCCCGAATCTTTGATCCAGCACAAAGTTCCAAGCTACTGGAAAAAGGCGCAGGTGACTTCCGTGTATAAGAAAGGAAGAAGAACGGATTCACATAATCACAGACCAATATCATTAACATGTTTGCTGTATAATACTTGAACATATACTCAGGTCTAATTTAGTACATTTTTCTTAAGACGGAAAAGCTTCTGTCCATGTATCATCACGGCTTTAGGAAGCATCGATCCTGCGAAACCCAGCTTGCCCTTTTCTCTCATGACATCTTGCGTGCTATGGATGAAGAGCATCAGGCAGACTGTATATTTCTCGATTTTCGACAGGCGTTCGAAAAGGTGCCGCACTGGAGACTGATGATGAAAGTATGGAATAGGTACCCAAATATGGGAGTGGCTCATGTGGAACAGAGATAGCTTATATCCTGATTAACACATGGTCGATCTTTCCAAAGCCACCTTGGCGGAGGGTAACTTACAACGGGTTAATATGTTTGCTACTCCTTGATGCTGAAATGGATGGACGAGTTTGAATGAAATTTAGAAAGGAGACAGTTTATACCATGCATTAATACATGGGCTACCTATCGTATGCCACCGTACGGTGTGTGGCGGAGGGTATCTTACAGTGGCATAACACGTTTGTTACTTTTCACACTGAAACCGCTGAAATGAAATAGAATAAAATGTGGAATTAAAATAGCTTATACCTCGAATTAACACATGAACAACTTTTCGTAAGGCTCCTTAGGTGCATTGCGGAGGGTACATTACAAAAAACATCTAAATTGTTTTACTGGTCACCATGAAATTCAACTCATAAATGTATGCTTTCACGAAGGAAATTTTTATAATCTGCAAACCAGCGAATTTCGTATTGCGGAGGGTAACTTGCAATTTGACACCGTTTGACCAGTCACCATGAAACTTGGCGCATATATTCATGTTTTCATATATAGGAGGGAGAGGAGTAGGCGGAGGAGGAGACGGACAGAAAGGGGACAGAGGAGACGGACAGAGAGGAAAGAGAGGGAAATGGGAGATGGTGACACAGGTGCAAGATGATCAGTTGGAGGGCGGGACGAAATGGACAGAGAAAGGGACGGGAAGAAACGGCGGTACAAGCTGGTGAAGAGAGGGAAGGGAAAGAAGGAGATGGAGTAATGGAAGATTGGAAACCACATTTACATTGGTTCGTTTGTTCGCATTTTATGCGCTGCCATAACGTTCATCTGACTGCGATAAAATTTCGTCAACTTAGTTCTTGTCACAACGTGCAGGTTATGGAATAAATAACTACCCAGGCAACGCCGGGTCTTTAGCTAGTATTAAATAAAATAATAGAATATTAAGTACACAAAAATAATTTACTATACAATAATGGAGGATAGATAACAACTCACCGTAATAAGGCTCGCTTAGCTGCTGACAGGCACGAAAATACACAATCACATTCACACAACTTAAATTTTCGTCCATGGCCTTCATCAGTTTTGCGTCCCAGCCTCGTCGCCACTTTTGTGTCTCGTTTCCGCCCGTTGTTGGTGTCGATGGCCGAGTAGAAAGAGACCGACACAGGAATAAAGGATGCACGCGTGTGCAGGTACGGAGGTGACCAGCCAGTGGGACAGCAGAAACTAGAAACACTAGAGTAAATTAGAACGAGATATATATTTCATAGAGACTTAGTAATACTTATCTTTTACATAGTTCTTGACTGCAGAATGCTGAAACATAGTTTATATAGAGGCCTGCCTACTGATGATTCCTAGTGCCTATCTGATTCCCAAGTGTCAACTGGTTCCTATTTCAGTCCCAAGTGACGATGCAGTTAGTGGTGGCCACGAGCAGAGTTGCAGCAGAGGGCGCTCGTGGCCGACGTCGTAAGAACGCCGCGTCGTGCGTGCATGGCGGCGCGCGGCGGAGGTACGTGGCGCGCACTTCATACTTGTGCGATACCACAATCAGAAAAAGAAACATATTTTCATGCACTCAGACAACTATACTCATACACAATCACCTTGTCCGGCCACTCCAGCGCCACAAGCATCTAGACTGTGAGTGAGGATGGGAGTGGAGGACGAAGGGTGCTGGGTAAGGGTGGGGATATAATGTCCCGTGTCGCATGATGGATTGTAAAGGCTCTGATAGCTGGGAATGTGCGATGCGGCATTACAGGGAAGGGGGGAGAGGATGAAAGAGAGGTGTAAGAAGTATGGGGAGGGAGTGGGAGGATTTGAAACGATAAAAATAATTTGCAACTGTGTGTCGCCGTTCACAACATCCTCCTAATTACTTTTTTTTCTTAGTGTTTGTATCGTTTCAAATCCCCCCATTACCTACCCACTCTCCTTTATACCACACTTTTATCAGCTCCAGCCCCTTTCCTTCACTCTATTCAATGCAGCATCGCACATTTCCGCTTATCAGAGCCTTTATAATTCATCATGCAAACCGTAACTTTCCATCCTCAGATCAAAAGCTAACTCGCATACCCACTTCGCACTAGCCCGTGCCCTCCGTCTGCTATACAAACTGAGTAGTAGTGTCAGCAAAGAACTTCTATATGCATACTCTGCATTCTTCCATTCTCACCTGTATTACGGAATAATTTTAGGAGGTAATTCTGTAGGCTCAAAAACAGTTTTCAAATGGCAGAAGAAAGCTATCAGGTGTATTACAGGACTTAGCCCACGTGACTCATGTAGAGGCTACTACAAAGAATTAAACACCATGACAGTACCCAGCCTGTATATATACAATTGCCTAGTATGTCAAAGAAAATTTAAATAACTATGACAATTCATGACCACAGTACAAGAAGTGGACTTACAATTTATGTGCCATATGCTAAACTGGCAAAGACGCACAATTGTTACAAATACTTAGGACTCCTCTACTTCCATAAATTACCAAGAGGCATACACAGTGCCAGTAGATCAATTTAAGAATACTATTTCGAAATGGTTTAAAAGCAAGGTATTTTATTCTCCACAAGAGTTTCTTGAATGTGGAACAAAAGACTTAAATTTCTTATAATATTGAATTACAAATAAAAAGTGTTATTTATTTTATAACTATGTACACAGTATGGTAGTATAACTTTGTTACTGTCTTGAAAACATTGTAATACATCTGTATGTTTGTCTGATATCTATTTATGGTAGTGTACATATCTGATAACTATAATGTAATTGTTTATTATTCTTGACATTCATTTCATATTATTTTCTTCTATCTTATGAGATTTTCTAAGTCATTTATTGTTGCTATTTTGTTTTATTATTACTATTTTATCTAACCTTGACGACACTGATCGAATGTAAAAATGCTCTAAGGTGAATAAAGCATCTAATCTAATCTACTCGGCATGCTTCCCCTCCACTCCCCGACCCCTCCCCACTCACAGTCAAGATGCTTGTGGCGCTCGAACGGCCGGACATGGTGTGTGGTTGTGTGTGTGTGTGGGGGTGGGGGGGGGGAGTGTGTTGCGTGCGAGGCCGACGAGAGAGACTCGGCCTCGGTTGCGTGTATGTAATTGGCTACATTCTGTATCTGTCAGAAGCGCAGCAAGCGTCTTTACGGTTAGTTATCTATCCTCCATTATTGACATTTCAACCGGATTTTCTATTGTTAATATACTGCAATATACAATATTTTATAGATATAATTTTATACTATATATTCTTTATTGCATTAATTTATATTTCTATCATTTTTGTCCGAAATATTTGCAAAATTGATCCGAAAACAGGCCAGTGCGATTTTTCTTTTTATCTTTTACTTTTCGGCCTTGTTCGAATAACCTTACAAGGAAATTCAGTGGCAGCAAAAAGTCATACATTTGCGGGACGCGTTAGGAAATAACGAAACCAATCCTAACAATCATTAATCCTGATATTAACAATGATATTAATTGCTAACAACCGGCCCAGCTTCGCACGGCAACTAGTGGCGTAGCTACCATAGGGCTAGGCGGGGCAGTGCCCCGGGGCCCCCGAGCTCAAGGGGCCCCTCGCCCTCCGTGACCGACGTTCGAAAAAAGTTACCGTAGATCCTTGAACACTTTCATGTCTACCAATTGCTTCGGATAATCGAAGTTCAACTGTATATAAGAATTTAGCTGAATGAAGGTTTTCCGACTTTGAACTTTTTGAACCCTGACCAACAAACCTCAAACGCACGAAATGAAATCCAAAAATTATTCGCACTCCAGAATATAAACATAACAAGGTCCTTTGCCTGTCTGCTAAGACGTAGCCCCTGCCATCGTCAGCGTATTGTCGGTTGAAGTCGGAGTTGGTATCCCTGTCAATCTTTGCGAAATAACAGTTAATGGTGCTGAATTACTAGCACAGTGTTTGACAGTAGACAGTGTGACGACATTTGAATACGAAGTCTCTACAATGTATTACTACAGAACGGTATTATTATGGTAACTCAACAATTTGTGTAGGGAATTCCCCAATGAAGTACTGTAACCAATTGCACTCTGAAATTCGTTCAAGAAGAAGAGAAAATATGGTTACTTTGCCACAATAGTAAATTGTGCATTCAAGACACTACCCTGTACCCCACCGCCACTATAATAAGCGAAGATGTCAACTTAGTAATTTTACTTATTACTTTTTAAGTCCCATAAAATGTTCAAATGTTTGTATAGCTTATGGGACTTAACTACGGGGTCATCAGTCCCTTAACTTACAAACTACTTATGAACTAGCTAATACTAAGGACGGCACAAATATTCATGCCCAAGGGGGATGCGAACCCCCGACCGTAATAATAATAATAATAATAATAATAATAATATTTTATTGTCGTTAGGCTTACAAAAAGCAATAGACAACGTCAAGTTACAAAGTAGGTACAAATTTATATACAAGAGTTTGGATTACTACTTTTACATTGGTTTTGTAATGAATCAATAGACAGGAGATACCATATAAATAAATAGGGTGATAAAACCAATCCATCCAAATGTACCAATACAGAAAAAAACAGAGTACAGGAAAACATATGGTTTACAGAGAGATATTTACTTCAGTTTTATGACTACCTGTTACAACTGTTACAGAGAAAAATCAAAAATTAATACTTATTACTAATGCTATTAATATAGGGAACTAAATGATTAATTTGATACATCAGGAAATGCCAAAGTTTACAATATTATTTGTTTTTGACTGAATTCAAAGAATTCCTCGATTGAATAAAAAGGATGATCGACCAGTCACTCATACAGTTTTGGCTTGATCTTTTCAATAGGACAATCTAATTTACAAAAAGAAAATCTGTTGAAACATTTGGAACCTATTATGTCGTAACTTTTTAAAGACTTAGTTAATCGTTGAAAAGGTACATCAATATGTTTTTTGTTTCTTGTATTGTACGAATGTATATTTTCTCTTAATTGCTGATTTGGTAAATTGTTCATGGTATGCAGAACCACAGTGTATATATAGAGATTAACAACAGTCATAACTTTAAGTTTCACAAACAATGGCTTACAGTTATCTAGTCTACCTGAGTCAGTGATAATTCTGACAACTTTTTTTTTTTTGCAGTAGAAGAATATCATGTACATGGCTACTATTTCCCCATAGTAGTAAACCATAAGAAATAATGCTCTGAAAAAAGGCAAAATATGCTGATCTAATTTACTTATCTGATACAAAACCTTTTAACCTTCTCAGCAAATAAATCACTCTGGAAAGCCTAGCAGCTATATAATTAATGTGGTAATTCCAATTAAGTTTGCTATCTAAATATATTCCAAGAAATTTAACATTATTTGAATCGTTCACTGGTAACGTGTCTCTTAAGCTGAAAAACATGAACTGTGTTTTATTTTCATTTAATAAGAAACCATTTGCTCTAAACCATTTTGATGATTCACTGATGGTATTTTCTGTTAGACTTTTCAACGATTCAATGTCAGGATCATTATTAATAAAGGTTGTATCGTCAGCATATAAGATTGAAGATCGTTGATCATAATTACAAAATGCAGTGGGCCTAGCACCGAGCCCTGAGGCACACCACACAGGACATCCGCTACATTAGATGTGTCTTCATTAATACAAACAATCTGTTTACGGTGCTCCAAGAAAGACCGAAGGATACTCAAGCCACTGTTTTGAAAACCTAAAATCTCTAATTTATACAGAAGTAACTTGTGGTTCACACAATCAAAAGCTTTACTCAGGTCACAAAAGGTGACCTGAGCAGACTCCTTATCTTCAAATACCTGGAGAACCTTTTTAACGAGCGAATCAATAGCATGAGTGGTCGATCTATTTTTCCTAAAACCAAATTGATCGTTACAAATAATAGCATTATTGTCTAAAAAATTACACATTTGGTTATACATAACAGTTTCTAACACTTTGGAGAAAACAGGAGTGAGGGATGTGGGGCGGTAACTAGATGGACAATTTCTCTCTCCTTTCTTATATACAGGAACAACTCTACATAACTTCAGTAGATTGGGGAAGATTCCCTGTGTCAAACACTTATTTATAACATACGTTATAGGGCCAGCAATGCACTCAATAACATTTTTAATATCATACAGGATATGCCATATATATCAATGCTGCTCGAAGACTTAAACTTATTTACAATATTTACAACCTCCAGCTGAGTCACTTCAGAGAACACGAAACTATGTTTGTCATACCTAGACCCCAAATTACAATTTGCCATCATTTGAGCAGCAGTTTCCACAGGTTTAATGATATTTTCTGAATGTCCCTAACTGACTGTGTACAAAAGTTGTTAAAATCATTTGCTGAGACAGCTACCTTTTTTTGTTTATTGTTTTTGGCAACTGAGTTTATTATTTTCCACTCTTTTTTACATTTATTTTTTGATGACTCAATACTGTTAATGTTGTGCTGCTTTTTTGCTTCAATAATAGCTGCCCTATATTTTTTCTTAGCTCCTGTAAAGAAAATTTTGGATTTCTGGGTGTTAATCTTTTTATTTAGATCGGAAAACAACATGACTTTGTTTTTTAAACTGGCTAGTTCGGGAGTACACCATTCATTATTTCTCTTTTTCATTTTAGATTCACTGTGGGTCACTTTACATTTTCTTTGCGGGATAGTCATTTCATACAGTGTGGTGAATACAGAAAAGAATTTCTCAAAAACACAGTCAGCTGACAAATGTTCCATATTAGAAAACATATCAAACCAATTAAATGAACTAAGCTGAGATTTAAAATTAAACAACTTTATGTCATCTACAGGTCTTGTTACCACTAATTTGGACTTAAGAGATGAATTGTGAATTGCAAAACAATTTTCAAATGTGAGAAATACACCATCATGGTCGGAAAAGGGAAAGTTGACTACACCACATGAAAAAGTTGATCTGAAGGAGTTTGTTAGAAAGTTATCAAGACAGGCCAAGCCTCTAGTTTGTTTGGTATTTTGGTACTGAAAATTAAATTGCCTAAGTAAATTTTTAAATTCACGTACACTGGGTTTATCCTCTGTGACATCAAAGTCGGCATTTAGGTCCCCCCCAATCAGTATCTCATAGTTTTTCCATTTGTTACCACTAAAAAACTCAAATAGTTCCTCCAATTTTTCTAAAAACGTAGAGGAGTCACAATCTGGAGATCTGTACACAGATAAAACTACTAACTTTAGGTCGTTGATACATATTCCTGATACCTCAAAATCAAATTCCTTACACAAAAAACTTACATATAGTTTGCTACTACAATCAAACAAAGAATTTTTAACGTAGACTGCAGTACCACCATGTATACGCTTATCTCTACAGAAGTCAGTAATCATTTTAAAGTCATCTAATAGAATAAAACTAATTTCATTATATTTACACCAATGCTCATTAAAGCAAATTACATCAAACTGGTGATCTAAGGCAAATTCATTTAAGATTAGGGATTTACTACTCAGCCCTTGTACATTGAGGCAGCAAATTCTCAGGCTGTGACCAGGATGTGACCAAGCTTGAACTGGTCCAGGCTCAGTCACAGTTTCACGTTTCCCTGGTCCTTTAATCCTGCTATCAGTTCACTGTTTGGATGCAATGCTACTCTTTTACAAAATTCTAGGATTCTTCCACTTACATATTTTTTGCCGTGCAGACCGTGACTGCAGCCCCTCGGCCACCGCGGCGGGCGAACATTTGAAGTAATACTTCTTCATTGTTTATATTTTACTAGCTTATGCCTGAGATTTCATTCACCTAGTATGGAGCAACTTCGGAAACTATCCCAAGAGGTCGTTTATCTTTATGTCCTACCCAGGTCCATATCTACCCCTCTGCAAAATTTCGTTCAAATCCACCCAGTAACTTTTGCGTGAAAGCATAAGAAACAAACCATCACAGTTATAATTACATCTACATCTACATACATACTCCGCAATTCACCGTAAGGTGCGTGGCGGAGGGTACACTGTACCACTACTAGGCATTTCCTTTCCTATTCCACTCCCAAATTGAACGAGGAAAAAAAGAATGCCTATATGCCTCCGTACGCGCCCTAATTTCTCTTATCTTGTCTTTGTGATCTTTACGCGAAATGTAAGTAGGTGGCAGCAAGATCGTACTACACTCAGCTTCAAATTCCGGCCCTCTAAATTTACTTAACAGAAATTCACGAAAACAATGGCGTCTTTCTTCCAGCGATCCCACATTGAGTTGCCGGAGAATTTCCGTGACACTCGCGCATTGGTCGAACATACCGGTAACAAATCTAGCTGCTCGCCTCTGAACCGCCTCTATGTATTCCTTCAAACCGATCTGCTGCGGGTCCCAAATACTTGAGCAATACTCAAGACGTGGTCGTACAAGCGTTTTATACGCGGTCTCCTTTACAGGTGAAGTACATCTTCCCAAAATTCTCCCAATAAACCGAAGTCGGCTATCTGCCTTACTCACAACTGTTCTTACATGCTCGTTCCATTTCATATCGCTCTGCAATGTTACGCCTAGATATTTGAACGACGCGACCGCATCAAGAAGCTCACTACTGATGCTGTATTCGAACATTATAGGATTGTTTTTTCTACTCATGCGCATCACCTTACATTTTTCTACATTGAGAGCTAGCTGCCATTCTTCGCACCAACTAGAAATTTTCTCTAAGTCAACCTGTATGCTATTACAGTCAGTTACAGACGACACCCTCCCATACACCACAGCATCATCAGCAAACAGCCGCAAATTACAACTTAGTCTGTCCATCAGATCATTTATGTTGTTGTTGTGGTCTTCAGTCCAGAGACTGGTTTGATGCAGCTCTCCACCCTACTCTATCCTGAGCAAGCCTTTTCATCTCCTCATAAGAACGACAACCCACATCCACTTGAATCTGCTTACTATACGCGTCTCTTGGCCTCCCTCTGCGGTTTTTACCCCACACACTTCCCTCCATTTATATAGATAGAAAATAATAGCGGTCCTATCACACTCCCCTGGGGCACGCCTGACGATACACTCGTCTCTGATGAACACTCGCCGTCGAGAACAACGTACTGCGTTCTATTACTTAGGAAGTCTTCCAGCCAGTCACAAATCTGTGAACCTATTCCATATGCTCGTATCTTCGTTAGCAGTCTGCAGTGTGGCACCGTGTCGAACGCCTTTTTGAAGTCGAGAAAAACACAATCCGCCTGTTGCCCTTCGTCCATGGCTCGCAAGATGTCATGTGAGAAAAGGGCAAGCTGAGTTTCACATGAACGATGTTTCCTAAACCCGTGCTGATTTATGGAAAGAAGCTTTTCCGTTTCAAGGAAATTTACTATATTCGAACTGAGAATATGCTCCAAAATTCTACATGAAACCGATGTCAACGATATTGGCCTGTAATTGTATGGGTCAGTTCTCTTTCCTTTCTTATACACGGGAGTCACCTGCGTTTTTTTCCAATCACTAGGAACTTTGCGCTGAATGAAAATGCAAGCTAAGTAGGGGGCCAACGCCGCAGAATAGTCTTTGTAAAACCGAACTGGTATTCCATCCGGACCAGCAGACTTTTTCGTATTTAGCTCTCTCAGCTGCTTCTCTACACCGGAAATACCTATTGCTATGTCCCCCATTTCGGAATTAGTACGTTGATCAAATGCTGGTATATTTGTGCGGTCCTCCTGCGTGAAAGATTTCTTAAAGGTTAAATTTAGAACTTCAGCTTTCCGTTTGCTTTCTTCTATTACTGCCCCGGAATGATCAACTAGTGACTGGACAGTGGGCTTTGACCCGCTTATCGATTTTACATAGAACCAGAATTTTTTTCGGGTTTTCGGAAAGATCTTTTGCTAAGGTATGGCTGTGATAATTATTGTATGCTTCACGCATCGATCTTTTTATAGACGCACGAATCTCTACTAACTTTTGCCTGTCATCATTTGCGTGTTCTTTTTTGAATCGAGAGTGCAACAGCCTTTGCTTTCTCAGCAGCTTTCTAACATTATTATTATACCACGGTGGATCTTTTCCATCCTTAATCGTCTTTACTGGCACATATTTCTCTAACCCTTCATTAACAATGCACTTAAACTTAGTACACAATTCATCTACATCCATAGTCCCAGAATTAAACGATGCCCATTCATTTTCTAAGTGCGATCGTAACATTTGCTTGTCGGCTTTTCCCATCAAAAACACGCTCCTAGCCTTCTTGACTGGTTTATGAACTTTGGTCACTATCGACGCTATGACGATATCATGATCACTAATTCCTGTCTCTACACAGACATCGTTAATAAGGTCAGGCCTGTTTGTGGCTATAAGGTCTAGAATATTTCCATTGCGCGTGGGTTGCCGGTTTAACTGCTCAAGACAGTTTTCGGAGAGAGAGGGCAATGAAATATTATCTGCTGCTTGACACATAATAATTTACTTAATAGTATTTATGTTTGGCTTATTACCTCTTCCAGTAGGCGGTAAGGAACTGATGATGAAGTAGTTTTGCATAGTTTTAGTTTAAAGAGGGCTCCAATGTCATTTTTGCCCCGGGGCCCTTGGTGACATAACTACGCCACTGACGGCAACAGGTGCTTACATGAATAGAGTACCAAATTTCTTTTAATTTTCCATTGTGATAATTATTTTGGTCTGCGTGTATTGTTTTGTTTTATCTTTGTGCGTTTGTTGATCATCAGTTAAGAGATTAAAAACTGATGCATTTGATGTCAATATTACACGACTCATGCCTTGATCGTCAATGAAGTCCTGATCAAGGATCTTATTATGAAGGAATAAATGCATTTTCATATTGACAGTATAGTTCCTAATTCATATAATATATAGCCTTCCCTAAAGTATTTATTGTTCTGCTTCACGGTTTTTTATTCGCCATACTTGTCCATTGCCACGCACCTCAAAGATTCATAAACCTATACCTGCACCTATCTTTGGTGAAACCTGTATGAAATTCCGCTTAGTAGCTTTTGAGTTGACAGATGATAGATGGACAGACAGAAGCGAGAGGACTTTATTTTACAGTATACATAGATGATTCCTGATTTTTTATAAATTATTTCCTTATAAAAGGTATTTTCCTGCGATATTTCATTCAAGCCCCAATACGGGGCAGGCTGACAGCAGTGTCCTTTGCTGCTCTACAGCCGAAAGGATTTTACAATGAATACAGGTGAAATAGTTTTATGTTGTTGTGGTCTTCAGTCCGCAGACTGATTTGATGCGGCTCTCCACGCTACCATGTCCTGTGCAAGTCTCTTCATCTGAGAATATGTTCGGCACCCTACATCCTTTTGAATCTGATTACTGTATTCGTCCCTCAGTCTCCCTCTACGATTTTTACCCCACACACTTCCTTCTAATGCTAAGTTGACAATTCCTTGATGTCTCAGAATGTGTCCTACCAATCTATCCCTTCTCTTAGTCAGAAACTCCTTTTCTCCCCAATTCGGTTAAGCACCTCCTCATTAGTCACTTGATCTACCCTTTCTAATCTTCATTCGTTTGTAGCACCACATTTCAAAAGCTTCTATAATCTTTTTGTCTGAACTCCTTATCGTCCATGTTTCACTGCCATACAATGCTACACTCCAGACAAATACTTACAGGAAAGACTTCCTAACATTTAAATTAATACTGGATGTTAACAAGTTTCGCTTCTTTAGAAACACTTTTCTCCCCATAGCCATTCTGCATGTTACCGTATGTCTTCTTTACTTCAGCCATCAGAAGTTACCTTGCTACCCAATTAACAAAATTCATCTACTACTTTTATTGTCTCATTACCTAATCTAATTCCTATAGCATCACCTGATTTTCTGACATGACATTACATTCCATTACCTTCGTTTTACTCTTGTTAATGTTCATCTTCCATTCAATTGCTCTTCCAGATCCTATGCAGTCTCTGACAAAATTACTATGTCATCGGCAAACCACAAACTTTTTATTTCTTCTCCTTGAACTTTAATTCCCTCTGCAAATTTCTCCTTCCATTTCTTCACTGCTTGCTCAATGTAGAGATTGAACGACATTGGGGAAAGGCTACAACCCTGTCTTAGTCCCTTCCCAAACTCTGTGTTCTTTTATTGCCCTTAGACTCTAATAACTGCTGTCTGGTTTTTGTATAGGTTGACTATAACTCTTTGCTCCCTATAATTTACCCCTGCTACCTTCAGAGTTTGGAAGAGCATATTCCAGTTGACACTGTCAAAAGCTTTCTCGAAATCTACAAACACCAGAAACGTAGGTTTGCCCTTCCTTAGCCTATCTTCTAAGATAAGTCGTAATGTGAGTATTGCCTCCCGTGTTCCTACATTTCTCCTAAATCCAAACTGATCTTCCCCGAGGTCAGATTCCACAAGTTTTTCCATTCGTCTGTAAATAATTCGTGTTAGTATTTTGCAACCATGACTTATCAAACTAATAGTTCTGTAATTTTCACACTTGTCTGCACTTGCTTCCTTTGGAATTGGAATTACGATATTCTTCTCGAAGTCAGAGGGTATTTCCCCTGTCTCATACATCTTGCATACCAGATTGAACATTTTTTCATGACTGGCTCTCCTACTGAAATCAGCAGTTCAGACAGAATGTCATCTACTCCTTCGGTGCTCTGTCAAATTCTTCTCTCAGTTATCATATCTTCTGTCTCATCTTCCTCCACTTCGTCTTCCCTTTCTAGAATACTGCCTTCAAGTTTATTTCCTTTGTATAGGCCCTCTATATATTCCTTCCACAGTTCAGCTTTTCTCTCTTTGCTTAGTACTGGTTTTCCATCTTAGTTCTTGATAATCCTTGCCTAATACTACCTCTGAAAGATTCAACCACCTCTGGTTCCTTCAATTTGTCCAGGTTCCATCTCCTAACTTTTCTACCTTTCTGCAGTCTCTTAAGTTTTAATCTGCAGTTCATAACCAACATGTTATGGTCAGAGTCTATATCTGCCCCTGGATATGTTTTACAGTTTAAAACCTGGTTTCTAAATCTATTCCTTACCATTATAAAGTCAATCTGTTACCTTCCAGTGTCTCCTGGTCTCTTACACATATTCAGCCTTCTTTCATGATGTTTGAACCAAGTGTTGATCATTAAATTGTGCTCTGTGCAAAATTCCACCAAGCGATCTCCTCTTTCATTCCTTTTTCCCAGCCCATATTCACCTACTACACTTCCTTCTCTTCCCTATTCTAGTACAGAGTTTCAGTCCCCCATCACAATCAAGTTTTCATCTCCCTTAACTTTCTGAATGATTTCTATTATCTCCTTATACATTTCTTCGATATCCTCTTCATTGACCATGCTAGTTGGCATATGAACTTGCACCACTGTGGTCGGTGTTGGCTTCGTGTCTATCTTTACAACGATAATTCGTTCACTATGCTGTTCATAGTAACTTAACCACATTCCTATTTTCTTATTCATTATGAGACCTACTCCTGCGTTACCAACAACTGATTTCGTATTTATAACCCTGTACTCACCCGACCAGAAATCCTGTTCATCCTGCCACCTAACTTCACTAATGCCCACTATATGTAACTTCAACCTATCCATTTCCCTTTTTAAATTTTCTAACTTTTAGTCCATTTTCTGACATATTTTCTAACCTCTCTGATATCTGGTTTAGCCCATCATCCCACTTATTTTCTAATTTTTTATTTTTACATCTAGTTCTTGTTGAGTTCAGCTGTGTTTCGTTTTATCTCTAGTTTTAGCTCCAATCTGCTTTCTGTAATACTATCTTATACTACTTGGAACATGTCAATTTTTTTACCATCTATTACCATTAACAGCTCAATGCAAGACTGTCTTCTCTCCACAATTTGGCACACAAACATGGCTACCATGCATCATTGTCTTCAATTAATTATTTTATGTTTTTGGCGATAGTTAATGTTTTACCTACTCAGGGCATAGCTTATCTTTGAGGGGTATTTCTAAATTGAGTTTTACATTGAATAAATAATTAGTTAATAAAGTATTAATAAAAAAGATTTTCTTTTGGCGCGTGACCACCAGTGCTACAGTCAATCGGTGCCCAGTGCCTGCCACTCGGGGTCTTCCCTAGAATTCGGGAAAACTTGCCAGTGCTCTTTCCCAAGAGAACCTGACCTATTGTACCAACTGTCATGGTTCTCACCAGCTATTAGCATCTATCGCCGCCTGGTCCTAACCAGCTGCACTGAAGCAATAATCTGATCTTGATATGGTGGCTTTAAGCCAGAAATATTACACTGTGATAGCAGGCAGATGCACAAATGAAAGCGGCCATGACTGTCCCTGAGAGTAAGCCGTGTGATAGGGTGGGAGTGACTGCCGCACTCGTGGTGCAGCAGATGCATCACGTGATGCAGATTGCACATAGGAGACACTGACACTCTGAGGAAAATTCAAGTTCATGTCACCACTGAAATGATGGCGAGGAGCCATTGGAACATTGTTGAACATTATTTGATAGTGATGGTTGCAACAAACTAGCTGACACAACACTGCTATTGTCCACGTCGGTAGTGCAGACAGAAAAAGTTGCCACTGAATTGTGATATAACTGTCCTGAATTAACTGAGCGATTAACGAAAGAACCAGGAGAAATGCTGTTGGAGGAAAGACTTAGTCCAGAAGCACTAGAGAAGTTTAATTGAGTTTAAAGAACCACACCTCGTTGATGGAGCATGTGGTTGTTAGAAGGATACACTAACATGCTTGGCGGAGCGGTTGCCAGTCTGTGATTCAAATTTAGAAAATTTGAGAAGTCCATATTCAGCAAATTTTGAGCACACAAAATGTGGTTTGGTACTAAATGTACAACATGTCCTGAGATAGTCAGTGTTGTGGACGTTAATTTGCATTAATGCATATGTTTTATTAATAAGTAAGAAATTGTGTAATATTATGTTCCAGTTTGTTTCTATACTTTACTACTGCTCAGTCTTAATCTCTCAAACTGTATATTATGAGAAATATACAATAGACACAGTACTTGAAACAACACACTCAGTCCTTGAAAAAGTTTCAAAGTCATGATTACATTGCCTGTCTTTATAACCATTTTAACTATACCATAGTTTTGAATGATAAATTTTTGTGGTGCTCATTGAGGGTATTTCCATCCACTGTTTTACTATGTAATTATGTCAGTCATTTCACTCAGTTAATTGAATATAAGTTTTGAAGTCATTACAATGTACTCTACACCCTTTCTAGAGGAATTAGAAGCCTAGTTCTTTCTTAATGGTATTTACATATACATATGCATAGAAAAAAATTATTCTAAGAAAAATATTTTTTATATAAATTAATACCATGCATAACTGTTTACAATATGAATATCAATGCTCTATTTGACAAAAATTTAAGTTCAAAAAGCTTTCTATTTCATTATTTGAACTGAAGTAAATGAGCAAGATTTTTTGTTAATCTTAATTAACATTAAGGGTTAATTTGATCCCATAATTTGAGTTTTCTTAAAGTACTGTATTGATAAATTTGATTACTCTTTCCAATAGCCTGATAACAGTATGCTTATTTATGTATGTAGTTAGGGAAAAATAGTATGTGGTTCTGAGAAAGATAAAACCATGTTGTAGGAACCATCCTGAATGCCTGTAACTACAATCAGCTGAAGCTGATAAACACTAAATCATCACAGCAGTTTGCGGATACACAACTATCGGCGTGTCAAGCAAGATCAACAACCACCGGTGTTTGCAAGACAACAATCAACGTAAAAATATTGTATAAAAAATAGAAAACGCATGACTTACCCAAAGGACAGGCTCGTCGACAGACACAAATAAAATCACACACAAACACACATACAATCGTTTGCAACCTTTGGTTGCTTCTTCAGGAAAAGAGGAAGAAAGGAGAGGAGAAAGGGAAGGATATGGGTTTTAGGGAAGTGGAAAAAGTCATTCCAATCCCAGGAGTGGAAGGACTTACCTTAGGGGAAAAAAGGGAAGGTAAACAAATACACAGACACCCACACATATCCAAACGCATTGCGTTGCCAACATCACAGACAAAAACATAAGAAATCTTAAATAAAACTTTACCACCGGACATGTAAAATATCACATTTTCGCATTCAGTTTAACATACTATTAACACTATTTGTAAAACATGTTTAAGAAATAGTATGTTGGTTTAAACATAACTTTGGCTGTCCTTTTTCGTAATTTTCAATTTTGATACTTTCGTAAATAATAAGTATAAACACTAAAAATGCATTACACTGAGTTACGGAATATGCTGAGCCTATAAAGGAACTTATTTGTATAAAAACAACACTACTACATGTTAGAACTATTGGTCTATTGCACAACATTACCTACAGCAATTCCTGTGAAGTTTTCAGAATCCCGCAACAGTTCCTGGAGTTACTTACAACACAATGACCTACAACTTTTATGTATTTTATGTGCCAGTCTCACCACACTCCCAGTTCTAGTGATAGGCAAACCTTGAGTGTATTAGCCTCTTAGGTTACAGCCATAACAACATGTTACAGCAGTGTGGCAAATGAGAACTGGTAAGTTTACAACACGATGACATGGGTCAGGTTGCATTACAGAGAACACACCATGATAACACCCATGGCATTTCAGGACAAATCTGCATCCTCCTCAACTCTGGCACAACAGTGGAACACACTGTAAACTATCAGGGATGATAGTTTCGTGTTATTTATTACAGTGTGTGTTACGTGCACATTGTCCACTTCTCTGCCTACTTTTGATTAATGTGTAGAAACATGACAGACAACAATGGTCTTTGGAACATCAATAGGGATAGGAATGGCATTAGATAGTGATTTCAAATGAATACAGGTTCTATTTGTTAGAAAATAATAGCTGAATTTTGGTTTGCCACAGGCAGGTCAAGCAGCATCACAGTCACTGCATTGGCACAAGAAGTACAGACATTATACTCGAATTCTACCTGAACATAAATGTATCTTGCTGCATTAAATTATGTTCCAGAGGGACCAGAACATAAAATAGTGAGGCATGGAAGTTATGCTACACATGCTACGTACAAGATAGTACATTGCAGTGAATCATTAACAACATTACCCAGCATTTTAACGTGGTGTACAGATGTTATGCTTTGGAAGAAAGTCCCCTTATCCACCTCAGAGGTAGTGTAAAGGACAGCAGTATTCTACAAATAGAGGAACCAAGAACCACCTCTCAGACATCTGTGTGTAGCTGGAAAGCATCTTGTATATACTGCCAAAGTATGTGTATGGACACAATCATGTTGCTGCTAAGAAACAACTCCCTTTAAAAAAATCATTGCGTAGCCTCCACTAAGTTATAATGTGTGGTGCTGAATCTGGCATCCATTCAATCATAAATATGATGAATATCTTGGGATATACTATTCCACACTGGTTCACATAGTTCTGCAAGAGTTGTGGGTTGAAGAGTCTCACATGCTAATTGTTGTCACATCATATCCAACATGTGCTCAATATGGAACAAGTCCATGGATTGTGTTGGCTAGGGAAGTTCCTCTGTCTTGCAGAGTATGTTGAGTTTCTGTGCAGTGTGTGGGCAAGCAATATTTTGTTGGAACAACACATTACCTTCCTGATGGAAAAATGGCAAAAGAATGCATCTAACAACATTCTGAATATACTGAGTCAAAGTTCCCTCCACAAACACAAAAGGTGAATGAGTTGTACCTTATCACACCACAGACCATAAGCCCTGGGGCAGGCCAGTGTGTCTTGGACTAATGCATTTTACAATACAGCTTTTGCCAAGTCTATTTAATACGCACAAATGAGTATTACTTGCATGCAGGCAGAATTTGCTTTTATCGTTAAAGACCATGTCCTGTTTTTCAATCTTCCAAGTAATTCTCTGATGGCACCTGTCGGGTTGTGCACATTGATGCTTTAGTGTGAGTGGAAGACAATCTAGAGGTATTGTGACCATAGCCCCACTGTTAGCAACTGGTTGGAAAAAGTTTGTGCTGACACTTCTGGGATCACAAACCTTATCTGGGCTGTGATAGCTGTATGATCTAACACTGTTGCCCCTAAAATATAACACGTGTGTGCTGCACGGATGTCCAGAAACTCGTCTATGGCAATGAGAATGTACACGTCTCTATTGCAACCAGTATCATCATACAGCTGACACAGCATGCACATCTTGTGTAAGAATTTTCATAAAGGACCATGCCAACACCATGAAGGCCACAGTCGGATCCCTTTTAAAACTGCTCAGTTGGCTGAAGGAAGCACAAGTGCATATGTTTGCTTCACCATTGTTATCACACTGACCCTTCTGGCTATGAACATTCCTTATTAAAAGGTACTCTCAGATGGTACTTTGCCAGCTCTGTTACTACACCATCTATTGCTGGATGATGTTGAAACTATTATTATTATTATATGTAAACGAAGGCTTCTGTGCCCATTGTCTGTCAGTAAAATTCTACGGGGTTTTTGGTCACATTGTTAATCTATCAAATCAAACGTTTCAGTCAGTTGCAACAAGGGCCAAAATGTTGGATTTTATAGATCAACAATGTGATCAAAAACCCAAAGAATTTTACCATTATTATTATATCTACTATCCTCCATATGGCATCTGCCATAATTTGATCAAAATTGACATTTTCTTTCTAGTTGTGTTGATTTTTTTTCTGGCAGTTGTAATGAGTTTAACCCCCAGGAATTAGTTTGATTGGTTAAGTGAAGATCTGGATACCCACTACATACTTGTATGCAATACAGCTTTAACTTTGTACAACTTCGAATATATTTATACACTGCCTATGTATACACTACAATAATGCTCTACCATAACAACAACATTGTTTTATAGTTTATCTTGTTAAATTATTTCTGTCTGTGAAAAAACTTTGAAACAATATTGTGCAATAATCCATTCTTGTTAACAGATTTTATCACAAACATTTCCTAATATCATTTTTGCTCCACTTAACAATTTGTCATGATCTGCTTACCTCAAAGTTCTGTTATTGCCATAAATTGATCAATCTAAATCTTGTAAACAATAACCGCCACTGCTTTAGTAGTTGTAATATACTTATAGACCTAATTTTTTTTTTATTTGTTATGAAAATACTTTTGTTTTATACTATAATATTTTATATATTCCTGGTCTGTGATTGATTTATTAATGTTTGTCAGATAATAATTGTCAGTATTTATATTGCAACAGATTTTTTCTAGATTATTCTAATGTGTAGCACACTGTATAAAAATAGAACATCCAGGTTGGAATTAGCAATACAGTAATAAGGACAGTTTACATCTCACCACAGACATGGCAATGAGCAGTGACAGGCACATTAGGACGACACACATATACAACACTTACAGCTATTGGCCATGGCCTTCTTCAAAAAATAGAGCATTTATGCAATCTCACAGGCACACAATAGTCACATAATCATCACCTCCAGCTGCTGCACTTCAAATCATGCCCTGCTATGTGTAAATAGGGGAGTGGAACAGGAAAAGGAAGGTTGCGGCATGGTGTTGAGCATGGGTACAACATGGCCTAGATGGGAGTTATGAGATGAAGCTTAGGAATGGAGTGGGTAGACGGGTGAGGAAACGCGCGCACATACACACACGCACCACTCAAAATAAGACAGGTTTAGGATAGAAAGGTAGGAATTGTAAGATGTGGAAAAAGGGAAGTTATCATAGCTTGAGGCCTGGATGATTTCAGGATTGGAGAATGTACTGTAGGGATAACTCCCATCTGTGCAGTTCAGAAAAGCTGGTGGTGTGTGGGAGGATCCAGATGGCCGGGTTGTAAAGCAGCCATTGAAATGAAGCACGTACTCCGCTGCATGCTGTGCTGCAGGGTCATCCACCTTGTCTTTGACCACAGTTTGACTGTGGCCATTCATCCCAATGGGCAGCTGGTTAGTGGCCATGCCAATAAAGAAAGCTGCACAGTGATTGCAGCAGTTGGTAAATTACATGGCATCTTTTACAGGTGGCCTGGCCTCTGTTAGGGTAGCATAAGCCTGTGACAGCACTGGAATAGGAAGTGCTGGGTGGGTGGATTGGACAGGTCTTGCAGCAGGGTCTTCCACAGGTATAAGATCCCTGCGTCAGTTAGCAGAATTTCCGGTTGGCATTGGGATGGACTAGGATGTTATGGAAGTTGGGAGGGCGATGGAACACCACTTAATAATGGATGGGTAAGATCTTGGGTAGGATGTGTCTCATTTCTGGTCATGAGGACAGAAAATTAAAACCTTGACAAAGGAAGGAGTTTATTTGTTAAAAGTCCAGGCTAGTATAGAGTGACAAGGGGAGCACTCTTTTGTGTTTGGTTACTGGTGGTAGAGGGTGGATTTGGGATGTCTGAGGATATGGCACCTTTTCATTTACCACCAATCCTTATCCATCATGAAATTAGTTCTACAAAATCACCTCTCCATGGCTCATAAATCTCTTAGCTACCTCCTATCCCTCCATAAGGTAATATCATTGTGGAACCAAAACTACATACATCGCATCTCAGACTGAATCCTTTGCTCTTCAGCAACTGGAGGAGCACTCCAAACACCACCTCTATTGCCACCTTGGAGTACCTATATCTAATCCTTATCTGACCCGCAGTGTTCCTCCTCGTGAACCCCTCATAGCTTCCAGACCATGCTTAGCTGATCTCTTGAACGTACCTCATCCCTCCAAACTCTGTACCAACACTCCACAACATCCAATACCAAAACAAAACCATGACAGTCTGGTTAACCTGCCCACAAAAAACCTAAACCCCACTGAAGTTTGTTTTATCCAAAGGTCTTAACTTTAGCCCTACACCACAATTCAATCATATTGGTCTCATCATAGACCTACTCTCATTTTCCAGAATCTTTCAAATGAAACACTACTTTGCCACCAATCCCTCTCACCATAGCCAACCTAATCCCAACATTGAACCCTGCCTGTCCCAGTTCATATCATCATCCAACAGAGATCCCCCTGCACTCCCACATAACCACCCCCTGGTTACCCTCCAAGAGTTTCTCACCTCCAACTTTGCCTCATCATCATTCCCCAAGTCTCTTCCTAAGAACTCAAACCTTTCAGCAGAAGCAAGAAGAGCCACCCACAACCTCACAACTAATCCCGACATAATCATCCTCCCTTCAAATGGAGGTTCCACCACTGTAGTTATGGATCACAGTGACTACCTGGCAGAAGGATCCAACAACTTTCTGACTCCTCCACCTACAAGTTGTGCCAGAATGACCCCATACCCAACGTCCAAGAAGAACTCCAATCCATGTTAAAATCCTACCGCCCCTCCCAGAAGCTCTCCCCTGAATCCATCTCCCACCTCATAGCACCCTACACACCCAACTTCTACATGAAATCCAAAATCCACAAACATAATAATCCTGGACACCCAACTGTGGCTGGTTACTGTACTGCTACTGAAATGAAAAAATTTTATCTAACACCTCCAACCAATTTCTAAAAACTATCTTCCCATATCAAGGATACCAACCACGTCCTTCACCGACTCTCCACCATTCCCACCCCTTTGCCTCCTGGATCCCTACTTGCCACAGTGGATGTCACCTCCCTATACACCGACATCCCACATGCCCATGGCCTTGCAACTCTCGAACACTAACTCTCTCAATGCTCCACTGAATTCAAGCCTGATACCTCATTCCTCATAACCCTCTCCAACTTTATCCTACCTCACAACTACTTTTCCTTCCAGGGAAACGTTTACCATTAAATTCGTGGCACACTGTGGGCACCCGCATTGCACCCTCCTATGCCAACCTGTTTATGGGCCTTCTGGAGGAATCCTTCCTAACATCTCAAAACCCCAAACCTCTGGCCTGGTTCAGGTTTATTGATGATATATTCATGATCTGGACTCAGGGCCAGGACAACCTATCCTCCTTCCTTCAAAACCTCAACTCCTTCTCCTCTAACCACTACACCCGATCTTCCTCAGCCCACCATGCCACATTCCTGGATGTCATCCTACACCTCACTGATGGCTCCATCCACACTTCCATCCATATTTAACCTACCAACCACCAAGAGTACCTACACTTTGACAGTTTCCATCACTTCCACATAAAAAAAAAATCCCTCCCTTACAGGCTGGCTACCCATGGATGGCGTATGTGCACTGACAAGAATTACCTTTCTGAGTATGCTGAGTGTCTCACAAAGGCCTTCGCAGACAGAAACTATCCCACTGACCTAGCCCTCGAACAGATCTCCCGTGCCATATCCTCACACATACCAAATCTTCCCTCTACCAACAAGCTTCTTTTCTCATAATACTAAAGTATGTATTATTATGTTACACAATTAATGTTCGGAGAGTTTTGCCCTCTTTAGTTTCTGTGTAATAACCATTTATAATGAAATTATTGTGGACAAACTTATTTTATTAAATATGTAAATGAAACACTATTAATGTAACTGAGATATATATATTAATTTACCCAGTATTATTTGTGCTATCTTTTAGTATAGCCAGTTGTAATTGTTTACTTCTCCATTATAATTAAGTTAATGGGGTCAATTAAAATACAGTTTTCCAGTGACATTGTTTGAATGATATAAATAGGATGCTTTCACGCCATGTAAATGACTCTTCTTTCATCTTTGTTAGGAGACACAATCCACACCAGTAGGGAGTTTTGTTTCGTGATGTATCTGGGGCACAGTCCACATCACTTTGAATTCTGTTTACGAACAATTATATAAAAGTTCTTCATTATTAGTTGTGTAGAAAGTGTATCTACAGTTATTACAAACTAACTCATCGTATGCATGTCATACAACATGTATACCTGAGACTTTTGTATTCCACACACAAACTGTGTAACTTGTATTACTGACATGTGGAATGTGTGTGCTGGGTTGCAGTGATAGTAAAGAATTAGACTTTTGTGCTGGTCATAAATGGAAACAACTTTCAATGAACTGCAATACTACATGTCACTCACCTTATTTGTAGTAGATTAGTTTTGTACCATCGAATTTCAGCCAGCCGTTACCGAGAGCGCTGATCAACAAGAACTTCAAGAGGCAGCAAGCTATGTCCCAGTATGTCACAAGTTGTTCTAGCTCTTACTTTCTAGATGCATGTAAATTGTTAACCTGACTGTTTGTGGAAGCCTGTTGTGTCTTAAATTGTTCATAAAGTTTCTGTTTTATGGTTGTACATAAATTGTTAACCTGATTATTCAGGCTTACAGATAATTTTTCAAATCATCTAAACAACTTGTCTTGCACATTAGGTGATTGTCTGCCTGTTTGTGTTGGAAAATTTGTCACACATCACATGGTTGCAATATTTTCATCCACCATAGGTGGAATAAATTCAGCTGATATCCCTGTCATATTGTCATCTACAGGCTGTGTTGTCTCTTGCAAACCATGTTACTGCTCACAGATTCCATTATTGTATTTTGCCTGTGGCTTTTCAACATAATAATTCATCAAAATTTGGAAAAAAGGGGACCTAAACACTTCACACACACACAATTTATTGGATATATTTTAACACTCGTAAGGTTTGTTCATACTGTTGAACTGCGGATGCATGAAAGAAGCTTTGTGAGAGACAAGAGAGGATTTCCTTGCTACACTGCTAACTCATCAGCCATCTTGGCCATTTTTTCACATAACACTCGAAATAAATAAATAACTAAGGAAAAAAACTGATTTTAGTGAGAGAAAAGATGCTGAGTTTCTGGTTGTGTGCTGATGATAAACTAGAATACAATAGTAAGCACCAATTCTACATCTGCATCCTTACTCAGCAAACCACCCGACGGTGTGTTGCAGAGGGTACCTTGAGTACCACTATCGGTTCTCCCTCCTATTCCAGTCATGTATTGTTCGCAGAAAGGATCATCGGTATGCCTCTGTGCGGGCTCTAATCTCTCTGATTTTATCTTCATGATCTTTTCATGAGATATAGGTAGGAGCAAGCAATATACTGCTAGACTCCTCAGTAAGGTGTTCTCAAAACTTGGACAAAAGCCCGAACCGAGTGACAGAGCATCTCTCCTGCAGTCTTCCACTGGAGTTTATCGATAAGCATAGTGACAATTCTGTCCTTACCTGTGTTTGAAATTCTTTGTTGGTAGAGGTGAAATTACTGTTGTTATCATTCCTCCAAATTTTAGATTAGTGTCCTTTGTCCATACTTGTCATATCACTTACAGTCAACAGTTAAGCATGAAAATGACACAAAATTCGGATTAGTTGACGTATAATTGCAAAATGTAACAGAATCTATTATCATTACAGTACCATTTGTGATTTAAGAAAAAGGGAAATTTACAATAAATTATCTTATGAATGCTTTGGTGAGGCGAGTGTCAACAGCCGTAATATATTTCATAAAATGCATTTTTTTAAAAACCATCAGCTGTTTATTAAAAACCTTATTCATCTACCAGTTTCGGTCATAGACCATCTTCATGGATAAAAAGGTGTTAAAACACAATGGTAAAATGCATCAAATAAAATACATCCAACTGAGATTAACAGGAGTCAGTATAACTAAAAGTGTAAAGTAATTTTTTACTATGACCGAAACTGGTAGATGGATAAGGTTTTTAATAAACAGCTGATGGTTTAAAAAAAAATGCATTTTATGAAATTATCTTACGCCTGTCACTAGACTCACCAATCTTGTGTAATATTACTTTTGTTTTGCTTTGGTGTTGTAGGAAATACTTGGATTAAATGCCACTTATGGATTTTGGAATAGCTGCAGGGATTAAAATTTTAAAGAGGATTAGTCAGAACAGGGTATAAATCATACTGGTATTAAAAATTAGTGGTAGACATTGTTAATGCTAAGACAACACTTGAAAACTACACAACAAATGAAAGTTGCGAAAAAGTTGCCTTTGCATGCCGCATGAAGTCTAGAATAGCTGTAGACATTGTTTTGTGCTGAAACAGTGATGGAAATTTAACTTTCTACCGTAAATCGATGCTTGGTTATTGTACACTTCAATTAACAAAGCTTGATGACCGTGTTAAGTTACTGTCACAATAAGCAAATAAAACTACAGAATATTGAACTTTGCCAGATAAAAAAATTAATTGCAGTTTCTGAAAATCAAATCAGTATAAATTGAATGTAGGGAAAAGTTGAGTTTGAACTAAACTTATACAAATGCAAAGTGAATAATAATAATTTCCAGGCATCTATTTATGATTGAACACAGCTCAATGATAAAAATTAATGGAAATAGGAAAGGGCATTTTGAATTTAAAAATATTTTAATCCTACTGGGGGGGGGGGGGGAGTTATTACAATGAAATAATTACATGTCCCTTGCAGAGAGTGAAGTGACATCAATTCAGTATCACAGTTACAACATAAAAGACCATGAGCACTTCCATTCTCTCTTCAAGTCAGAGAAAATAGTTGACCATCAGAAACAAAAGTAGTCAGAAGTATATATTGAAGTGAGAATGGATACGCAACTGGCAAGCATCACAGATATAATATTAGTAAAAATATTTATTGTAATGCTATAGTGCCTTACTTCAGGCAATGTACAATTTTTTTTTTTCAGACAATGCTTTGTCAAAATCCAGTGTCACAAAAATTTGCAAGCATGCCGGAGCTTTCCATTCTCAGCATGACTGCCACACAGCTGCTTGTGTGGGGCTGGCAGGACGCAGGGTGGGCATGGCTGGCTAGTGACAGTGGCAACAGCTGGGGTGTCTGCACTATTTGCAGCACTGTGCTCATTGGTGCTGAGCAGAAGAAGAGTAGTGGAGTACACTGCATTTATAAACTGTTACTAACACTAAAACATTGGTGAGGTGCACTGTTTTTTGTTTACTGCACCGCACACACTGTAGCACAGCGCAGCACACTATACATCCTCAAACCTTGCAACAAAAGAGGCACGGAAACAGTATGTAAAGTCCTCATGTGATCCAGTGTCGTGGTGACTTGTCGGGCCGTGCCCAGAACTGCACTATCAAGCCTGGAGGTGCGGTGGGTGATGCCTGGAGTTTGATGGGGTTGCACACACATGAACTGGCACTGTAGTTTTTCTGACCTCAGCACCATATTCGGCGGAGGCACTGAGATGTGAATGCTAGAGTCCATGAGCTGCTGGCATAGGAGGTAATGTCCTCATGCAGCACGCTATTAGAGCTCTGCCAGGCCACGCTGTGCAGTAGTGTGGCTGCAGCGAGAACTGGCTGCAGTTCTGGCGCACAGGTATCAGCCTGGGGAACACTGGCACTCATAAAATAATTATAAAAGAACATGATTCATTAGTACATAGTCTTTACAACTGTTCAAATGCAAAATTCTTGACAATGCATTATTCAGATGGTATGAAAAGCACAACACAAATCAAAATGTTCGTTAATGCTTTATTAATGCTGTACAATTTTCCTACGTGGAAACAAAACAGAAGTAAATGTCTATGGCTACTAATTGTTTGTAGTTAACAGTTTTTTAACAGGTTTCACAGATGCCTGATGAGGAAGCAAAACTCATTCTGGTCTTGATGGTAGTGTCAGTGGGGATTGACGTAGAGTGTGTGCGAACTTGTGATGGGTAGGGACCTGCGATGCATAAGTGTGGCACGCATGTCAACCTGGGTTCAATGCTCTCCATTATCATACTGATTTAAATTAATGGTGACCTGTGGCGTATGCTGGGTTTGTAACTTGGGCTATCACTACTATCTCACTTTCTAAGGTTGTACCAATAAAGAAATGCTAAGGGGAAAAAATAGATATCTTACTCATTTTCCAAGGTATTGATAGTGACCTTGCCAAATATCTCAAGAAATTAGCAGCAAATGAAGAAATGGTTACCAGCAAATGTTAAAGCATTGAGGGGAGACATAAAATCATAAAATGACACTACACTCTCCCCCCCCCCCTACCCCCACCCTACCGAAACCCGTGATGGGTGGTTGGAGGTAACTTTGAAATCTTTTATAGGAACGCTTACTTTTTATTGCATTACCTTTTGTAAGGATTCTTGTTTTTTTCCTATTGCTCACACTGCAAGTGTGGAAGAGCTGGAGTAGGCCTTACCTGTTTTAAAAACACAACTTGTCTTCATATTGCAGCTGCGATAATGGTCTGCTCAGTAGCTGTTTTATTACACATTGCAATTTTTGTTAATATTGGTTTTTAATTTCTGGTTTTCTTTAGATATGGGCTTCGGTGATAGCTTTGATAGCCCACAGTATACACCACTGATGGCTACAGATAAAAATTCTTCACATACATGCAAATCATTTTGCTTAAAACTCATTTGCTAGATCATTACAGCACTAATATAATGTGTAACACACTGACATCATTTCAATAAATACCAAACTTTACCTTCATTGCTCTAAACTTAGGTGTAATCTTTTACTGCTAATACATATAGGCTGTATGGAAGATAAATCATTCAGGTGGATGGTACTGGATTCACACAAACATTACATAATGTACACTACACAACAGTAGCTTACAATTACACTATTACATCTAACTATACTAAACAAAACATAGAAAAAAGTTTCTAACTTACGAACTATTCATAGGGTAGCGGAAGAAGAATGGAGTGACCTAAGAAATGAAAAATAGGATCACACAAACACAGATTTAAGCATTCACAATTGTTGGCCGCTTCATCAGGAAAAGAGGAAGGAAGGAGGAAAAAAAGGAAAGGATGCGGGTTTTAAGGGAGTGGATAAGGAGTCATTTTAATCCTGGGAGTGAAAGGACTTACCTTAGGGGTGAAAAAGGAAAGGTAAACAAGTACGCGCACACCTACTCATATACACACACAAACACACCGAGGTGGACATTTGTAGAAAGCATTATATACATATATATTATATACATTTATATATTTTAAATAAAGATTATTAAAAATTTTTAAATTCATTCATTCTGCTCAGCCTCCTCCTGGTTTGACCATCCTCTACCGTCATGTAATGCGCCAATATGCATGACATGAAACCTATAATGCCAACTGCCAAGGCATGATAATTTAAATCCAGCATTGAAATATGAAATGGAAATTTTAAGTACTTGATATTTATACTTGCTTATGGATTGGTCCATGATAAAATTGATGATTCTGCTGCCACCTGTAGCAAAGTCTCCATGCTTGTGTATCACTAAGGCAGTGCCTATATAAAGTATTTAAGAAGAGAGCAATAGAATGGGACTAAATATAAATATAATTTATTACCCATAACTTTGCTGAGAAGGAGAACAATTAAAAAACCCATCCAGATCCAAGGCAAAGAGCTATAAAACAGGACATATGCAGATTAATCTGGATGTCTGCTCACGTCAAGAATTCCTTCATGCCTCCCCATTGGATGTCATTTCTCTTCTGGAACAAGGTACATGGATGCAACATCCTGTCCCTCACGACATTGTTATGATATTGGTCCTTCCAGCTATACCTCAACAGCACGATACTGTCTGGTAGTCAACTGAAGAATCCGATTCCACTTATGTTATGTCAACTTTCAGTCCACACAGACATGTTGTTGACTGAGTGATGTAAGATAGGTCAATGTTTAGGTTAATTACAGTGATTAGACTAATTAATTGTGTGACACATGATGCAGATAATTGTCAGACTATCAATATGTCACAAACTCTTATTACATTTTGTGTACATTTTACTTACATTGATAATATTAACAGGACAGTGCAACAGATGGTGAAATAATCTATTATAAAGACCTTTGTAAAGCCATGCCAAATTCCTGAAACTAAGATGCACAAAACTGATTTAACTAAAGCAGTTCTAGGACATTCTATAAACTTGCATAACAGAAAATTACATATAAATAACGATATGGTGTAAGTAACTACATTTCAGGGTCAAAGGGCTCTTTATCATAGCTTACCAAATCATTTTGTAGCTCAAGGAACTTTATTAGTGTAGAAAACAATTAAATAATAAGAAATTTAAGCACTTTCTGTCATTATGTGAATGCAGATCAATGGTAGTAAACATCAGATATTGTAATTGTGTAAATGTTTGTAAATAATCTTTGCATATATGTTAGCAACAGTTTTCATTACTTGTGTAATTAGTTATTTAAAGAAATCTGAATTGTATTGTTATGATAAACAAGTTTTTGTATTTCACAAAGTTAATGTAAAGATATCTCTTGTAGAAAATCGATTAGGAACAAGGCTTTTTTGACTGTTGTAACCATTGTTAATTCTACAACATTTAATTATGAGTAACATTTTGTATGGTAACTAATAATGAATGTAACAATAAGCATTGTTTGCTCTGATATATATACAGGTGCACTTCGACACTGAGTGACTTTGTAGTGTTTGTGCTCGCTGAATTGTCTATGTATAGCACCATGGTAAAGTACAAACATATTTAAAACATGATTCGGGCAGAATTTATGTTACCTGAAACTTCTTTAATTATGTTCGCCTTTTTCTTGCTGTATGCCTGTGGATCACACTTCTTTTCCAGCAAGGTTGTGATGCTGAAAATTGCTCTTTAGCTATTCTGACTTTAACTATTGAAATAACACTCATAGATAAATTTTTCGGTTTATACTGTATTCTGCCAATATTGTACACAACATTTAACTGTATATGCACAACTGAACAAACCACATATCATTAAACCTTGCATGATTCTTTTTCTTTTCTAGCTTAAACATCCAGAGCCATAATAATAAAATACACGTATTTGCAGAACAGCAAGTGGCTGGACTGCCACACTCTACCAGTGCCTGCAGACACACACCCAAGCATCCACAGTTTTTGTTTGTCACATTTCTGCTGCCAATCAATTTATTTTTTATTTTTTATGTACTTGCGACATCTTTTCGGCAGTTAAAAATCAGGATGCAACAAGACCTACCCCTGTATGTCTCGTTACATTACAACTACTTGTTTAGCTTCTGTGTAGTTGCTGCTGTTTTACTCACATATTGACAGGTTGTCAATGTGTTGGTATATCTTGAACATTCTGACTAGAAAACCATTTTAATATTTTATCAAGTATGTCATGGCCCCAAGATAGATTTAGTTCTAGGCTGCAATGAAGAGCATTCTTGAAACTTTCATTTCACTTTTGACTTAGAAGAAGGACAGTTTACATTTTAGATGTTATAAGATGACCCCACTGATCTATATCTCAGTCATAGAATTTACACCATCCTATCCAGAGGATTTGTATCTAGGAAGCACCACCCATGAGCTGAGCATACTACACAACAGGATGTGCTTGTCTTTAAAGGACTGCTTTACAGCCTATGCCATATGAATTCTTCCCAACAACACCTGCTTATCTGATTTCCACAGATGGAAACTCTCCCTTCTCACTCACTCTCCTCCTTCACTAGTTTCTATCCCACTCTGTGTATCCCCTACCCTCCTTCTACTCCAATACCATATGCATCTCATATCCCAACAAAGTACCTACATAGTCCTTTGTCCTACTCAGTCCTCTCCTCTCCTCACCCCCCACCCCCCATAATTTAATGCTGCACCTAACAGTCCTGCCCTGTCCCTATCATGCACATGATCATTACCATTGGTAACACCAGCACATTCCCTTTACCTGATTCACCCCTCATGACCCACTCTAGAAAACATGGCTGCTTAACTCAGATGCAGTCACAGTTAAGTGTTAGTGGCCGCAGTGACCATGTCTGTCTATGTCTGTGTCCATGTGTGTGGGTTTAGTCTGACAGCTGGACATTAAACTTTCTGTTTCAGTGCAACTGCCTCAAAGTGTCCCTTATGTGGTGAGTAGAAATCTATCCTTTCCGTGTTACTGTTATTCCATCCTGAATTTCCGTTGTACAAAGCAGTATTAAACCCTTGAACTATACAGTATTATTGTTGATAACTTAACATAATGTTATCTTCTACTATGGAGTTTTACAGTAAGCAATTGACAATTCTAGTTCAGAATTATGGTTCAGTGGTTTGTAAAACATGAGTATGTATTCCAGTTGATGACTTGTCATCTTTATTCACCAGATACCAAACTTCTCTACACTAAAAAGAGATCTGTTTGAGCAAAAGTACCCATCTCAACCAATTTACTTAAAAATTATAGGAACTGCATGTCACATCTATGCATGCCTGAATTTAGCCAGACAGAAGTATTCTAAATTAAGTTACCTTAGAAAACACCATCACTGAGCCACGGACAGGCATGAAAAAAGGCATGACAATCACGCAACATCCATTTCATGCTACAGCCTTCATCTGGAAAGAGAGTGCACACACTACTGCATCTCCAGTCACAGTGTCTTGTTTGTGAGTTGTGGCTGTGTGATTATGTGTAATGTTTCTGTTCCTGACAAAGGCAGTGTCCAAAATTTTAAGTTGTGTGTATGTGACTGTCTTTTCTACATGATTCTCTGTGGGTCAGTTATCATCTTTATGGTAAATTGCAAACTTTCCTCATTATTACGGTACGCCAAGCTGGACTTTGTATTGTTAAGTCACTTTAGAAGCTGTTTGGGACATAAAAGGCTGTTAATGGGTACATTGTAACAATCCTGCTTTTAATTAAATAAAAATATCCATTTGAACTGCATGTGCTTCATCATAAAGTCTTGTGCAATCGTAGTGTGTGTTGATTGGAAAATGTGGTTTTTTTGAGGTGGTTATCATATGTTCAATTGTTGTCAGCTGAATCTACTCACTGCAGCAATGGCCCTGACCAAACACAAATATGTCTGCATTAAATATATTCACATTCTCCATGTCATTACTTTTAAGCTTTTTGTGTGAATTTTCACAAAACAAAGCTAACTTTGCCATGATCTTATGCACTCAACTAAAAGTAAATGTACTGGCACTTCACTGGTACACCCATAAATTTGTTTGGTGCTCACAACTTCTCAAGTGTAAATAAACTTCTAACAATCAGAATTAACTGTAATTATAAAAAAAATATGCAGAAATCAACTGTATCTAGAACATGTCCTCCACCTGCCTATCCCATCCCCAGCCCTTCCACTCCAATACTAGACATCCTTCTGTCCTACCAATGTACTTACACAGCAAGTGCTCTAACAGAGTGGTCACAGTTCACACAACATAAAGTCTGTATTGCCCAAGAAATTTAAATGTTAAAATACTGAAAAATTATGCAGTGACCCAGCAATTGTGCTCCTTCCTTTCTATGGTGCCATATTGAGCAAAACTGGCCAAGTCTAGGGAAGATAAGTAATAAGACTTTTTAAAACAATTTAAAAAACTAAAGGAGTGTTTCATCTTTTTAATGACAGCATTTTGCCTCAGAGTACCCAGAATTTATCCACTGTAAATGCAAAGCCAACTACATTGGTCCCTCCATCCATATTGTTTTTGACTGCTGTTGTAACAGTCACACAGTGTCATTTACTTAATTATCCTATACCTATTCTTGTAAACTCTGTGGCACACACAAGATCACACAACGCTCACCACAATGTGTGTGCGACTGGCCCCCACACAGTGGTCCAAGCTGCAGCAACGCCCCTGCCTCATGGCCAGTGATTAACAGAGCAGCCTCGCTCTGAAAACTTGCCTCAATCGAAAACTAATGTGTGACTGTTGATGACTTTCCTTGTACTCTCAAATATTAAAGTTGTTCTGTAAATCTCTAGTGGGGTTATAGTTATATTAAATGTGTTCTGCTTTACAACACCCTTATTGGTAATGAGTGTAGTGTTAGGACTTCCATGTGTTTCTCAGCCCACCTGTGTGACTATGGCTTCGAATTCGAAGTGCGGCAGTCGGAGGTGATGGTTGTATGACTGTGTTGTGTGCCTGTGTGATTGCGTGAGTGCTCTATTTTCTGAAGAAGGCCATGGCCGATAGCTGAATGTGTTGTATGTGTGTGTCTTTTGTATGTGCCTGTCGCAGCTCGTCGCCACGTCTTTGCGGTGAGTTGTAAACTGTCCTCACTATATTATATACATATATATATAAAAAAATAAAAATAGAAAAGAGATGACTTACCAAAAGGACAGGCTCATCGAGAGAAACAAATAAAATCACACACAAACACACATACAAGCTTTCGCTACCACTGGCAGCTTCTTCAGGAAAAAGAGGAAAAAAAAGGGGAGGAGAAAGGGAAGGATATGGGTTTTAAGGAAGTGGAAAAGGAGTCATTCCAATCCCAGGAGTGGAAGGACTTACCTTAGGGGGAAAAAAGGAAGGTAAACAAATACACACACACTCAGACATATCGAAACGCAAACACACCTAGACAGACATTTGTGAAAAGCAAAGAAGTTGGACAGAGATACCAATTGAGGCAGAGGCTCTGTCCACAGAACCAAGGCAAAGATGCTAAAGATAGTGGGCGGGAATTTGAGTTAGCGGAGATTGAGACCAGGTGGGCAACGGGAGGAGAGAATAAGCTGAAGGGCAAGATCCCATCTCCGGAGTTCTGAAAGGTTGGTGTCGGTGGGAAGTATCCAGATAACCCGGACGGTGTAACACTGCGCCAAGATGTGCTGGCCGTGCACCAAGGCATGTTTAGCCACAGGGTGATCCTCATTACCAACAAACACTGTCTGTCTGTGACCGTTCATGCGAATGGACAGTTTGTTGCTGGTCATTCCCACATAGAATGCTTCACAGTGCAGGCATGTTAGTTGGTAAATCACGTGGGTGCTATCGCAAGTGGCTCTGCCCTTGATCGTGTACACCTTCCGGGTTACTGGACTGGAGTAAGTGGTGGTAGAAGGGTGCATAGGGCAGGTTTTACAACGGGGGCGGTTGCATGGGTAGGAGCCAGAGGGTAGGGAAGGTGGTTTGGGGGTTTCATAGGGATGGACTAGGAGGTTACGAAGGTTAGGTGGGCGGCGGAAAGACACTCTCGGAGGAGTGAGGAGGATGTCATTAAGGATGGATCTCATTTCGGGGCAGGATTTAAGGAAGTCGTATCCCTGCTGGAGAGCCACATTCAGAGTCCGCTCCAGTCCCGGAAAGTATCCGGTGACAAAAGGGGCACTTCTGGGATTCTTCGGTGGAAGGTTCTGGATTTGGAGGAATGAGGAGGTGGCTCTGGTAATTTGCTTCTGAACCAGATCAGGAGGATAGCTGCGGGATGTGAAAGCTGTTATTAGGTTATTGGTGTACTGGTTCAGGGATTCGGGACTGGAGCAGACTCTTTTGCCACGAAGACCTAAGCTGTAGGGAAGGGATCGTTTAATATGGAATGGATGGCAGCTGTCATAATGGAGGTACTGTTGTTTGTTGGTAGGTTTGATGTGGACGGATGTGTGAAGTTGGCCGTTGGACAGATAGAGGTCGACATCAAGGAAAGTGGCATGGGATTTGGAATAGGACCAGGTGAATTTGATGGGACCAAAGGAGTTGAGGTTGGAGAGGAAATTCTGGAGTTCTTCTTCACTGTTGGTCCAGATCATGAAGATGTCGTCAATGAATCTGTACCAAACTTTGGGTTGACAGGCTTGGGTTTCCAGGAAGGCTTCCTCTAAGCGTCCCATAAATAAATTTGCATACGAGGGGGCCATCCTGGTTCCCATGGCTGTTCCCTTTAGTTGTTGGTATGTCCGGTCCTCAAAGGTGAAGAAGTTGTGGGTTAGGAAAAAATTATAGAGGGAAACTTTCCTGGTGGGATAAACAGAAATAAAAATAGAAAAGAGATGACTTACCAAAAGGACCGGCTCGTCGATAGAAACGAATAAAATCACACACATACAAGTGTTCGCAACTGTTGGTCGCTTCTTCAGGATAAGAGGAAAAAAGGGGAGGAGAAAGGGAAGGATATGGGTCTTAACCCTCCGTCGGGCGCAGCTGGCCTCACAGGCCAGCAAAACACTTTTTTGATTCCCAGCCTCTCCGTTTACACACTCCCATACATTCACACAGACACAAGTACTTGTGTCTGTGTCTGTGTGAATGTGTGGGAGTGTGTGTATTTGTTTACCCTCCATTTTTCCCCCAAGGTAAGTCTTTCCTCTCCCGGGATTGGAATGGCTCATTATCCCCTTCCTTAAAACCCTCATCATTTCCTTTTCCCTCTCCTTCCCTTCTGCCTGAAGAAGCAACTGGGTTGCGAAAGCTTGCATTTGTGTGTGTGTGTGTGTGTGTGTGTGTGTGTGTGTGTGTGTGTGTGTGTATTCATTTATTTATCTGTGATGCTGTCACACCTGTGGTCCTTCGCCTGGTGAGTAATCTTCGTCTATTTTTTATATTTAATTTTTCCTGCTAGGAATTTTTCGTTTTTCTATACACACACACACACACACACACACACACACACACACATATATATATATATATATATATATATATATATATATATATATATATATATATATAATCTGGACTCACAGTGAAGATCAACTCCAGAATTTACTCTTCTATATATATAGAGGAAGATTACTTACCAGGTGAAGAAGCACAGGTAGTGATAGTAGCACAAATAAATAAAACACACACACACATAAATGCTAGCTTTCGCAGCCTAGCTGCTTCTTCAGGCAGAAGGGAAGGAGAGGGAAAAGGAAATGATGAGGGTTTTAAGGGAGTGGGTAAGGAGCCATTCCAGTCCCGGGGCAGGACAGACTTATCTTGGGGGGAAAAAAGGAGGGTAAACAGATGCGCACCCCCCCCCCCCCACACACACACACACACCTAGGCAGACATACTGCAGAAAGCAAAGAAGTTGGACAGAGATACCGCTTGAGGCAGAGACACTGTCCAGAGAATCGAGGCAAAGGTGTTCATGATGGTTGAGACCAGGTGGTAAATGGGAAGAGTGAATATGCTGAAGGGAAAGTTCCCATCTCCGGAGTTCTGAAAGGTTGGTGTCGGTGGGAAGTATCCAGATAACCCGGATGGTATAACATTATGCCAAGATGTGCTGGCTGTGCACCAAGGTATGTTTAGCCACAGGGTAATTCTCATTACCAACAAACACTGTCTGCTTGTGACCGTTCATGTGGATGGACAGTTTGTTGATGGTCATTCCCACATAAAACACTTCACAGTGCAGGCATGTCAGTTGGTAAATCACGTGGGTACTATCACAAGTGGCTCTGCCCTTGATTGTGTACACTTTCCGGGTTACGGAACTGGAGTAAGTGGTGATGGAAGGGTGCACAGGGCAGGTTTTACAATGGGGGCAGTTACAAGGGTCCCACGTCAAAGGTAGACATCTTCCCTTTGCTGCCATGTCTCTTTTTTCTAACATCAGCTTGTTTTTTTATAACTGTTTTACAATTTCTTCACGTTCCTGGGGTGATAGGCATTTACATGCAGGAAAAGTTAAAAGTTCATTTATAACGTTTCTGGTAGTTTGTTATGTACAATTTCGTAGGGAGAAATCCCTGTAGATGAGTGTTGGAGACTGTTCATAATTGATTCAAACTCATTAACATAGTTAGCCCAATCAGAGTGATTATTGCTGCAGTAGGTTCGGAATAACCTGCCAATTTCCCTCATATATCTCTCAGCATGATTGCTGGAGGGATGATACACAGATGTTAAAATCTGATTAATATTCTCATCACTAACAAAATCTTTCCATAATTTAGATGTAAATTGACTGCCATTGTCTGACAACATACACTTAGGTTTTCCCATACAATTAAAATAATCAGATTTAATTTTATTAATGATACTATGACTGGTTGCTTTTCTGAATGGATACAATTTTGTGTACTTAGAGAATTCAGCAGCCATTACAAATATATAGCAAAAACCTTTAGATTTAGGTAAACTCCCATACAAATCTATAGCAACAATTTCTAGTTTCTCCTTAGGTAAAATATTTTGCATGTACCCCTTTCAGTTTTGGTTGAACACTTTTACTCTTTGACATGTCACACTTAGTCAATAATGTTCTTACTCTTTTGGATATGTTATAAAAGTACACAATTTCCTGCACTATTTGGATACATTTCAAGGCTCCACAATGTCCAAAACTTGCATGTGTGTATCTGATGATGAGGGTTTCAGCAAGAGTGGGTAAGGAGCCATTCCAATCCCGGGGCAGGACAGACCTACCTTGGGGGAAAAAATGAGGGTAAACAAATATATATAAAGCTCTGGCCAACACAATTTCCACATATCCCTATCAATGTTCATTCTTCTAAACAGAATACCATTATGAACCTTGTTGTATTTGTCAACTTTTTCATGCCCCTTTTTACCAAAATAGCTCTTTACTAACCTCCAATTTTGGTCATCATTTTGGCATCTCCTAATATTTTTACAGATTTTCCATATTTGACCCTCATCTTTCACACCTTTAATATACATGAGTCTGAACTCTCATTTTTGTTACAAACAGGTAAACGAGAAAGACAGTTTGCAACAACATTATCCTTGCCTTTAATGTGCCTGATAGAGTAATTAAATTGTTGTAAAATATGGCCCACCTTGTTATCCTATCATGCTACAGGCTACACTCCTGAAGATAAATTAAAGCCTTGTGATCAGTATACACAACTACTTCATGACCTAACAGGTAATTTTTGAACTTTGAAAATCCCCAATAAATAACTGGTAATTCCTTTTCAGTAATAGTATACATCCTTTCATGTTTTTGCAAAGTTCTGCTAGCGAAAGCAATGGATTGCTGAATAGTTTCTCCATTTACCTCTTTTTCCTGGAATAAATGTACACCTACCCCCATAATCACTGCTGCTGTGGTAATACAAAACGGAAAGGTCATGTCAGGTCTGTACAACATTCTTCCCTTACACAGTTCTCTTTTGATAGCATCAAAGGCTTCCTGACAGTGACTGTCCCACAAACAAACACTGTTTTTCTTGAGTAAATTGGTGAGATAAGGGAAATTCAGAACCTGATTGCTTACATGCTCCCTATAATACTCACATATTCCTAAAAATGACTTGAATAGTTTCTTTGTTTTAGGTACTGGAAATTTTTCAGTCACTTTTAATTTTTCCTTATCAGGTGCAATACCATGTTTAGTTATGCTGTGACCCAGGAATTTCAGTTCTTTGGCAGCATTTTTCCAGTTTAAGGGACATACCCTCTTCTCTTAGCTTAGTGCAAACTTCCTCTAGCAAATTTTGATGTTCCCCCAAGATTTTACAGTTACTAAGATGTCATCAACATAAACAAGTTTTCTGAGTAATTCTTTCCCCAAAACAGAATCTTTCATTAGTCTCACTGTATAATTAATATTGAACCTTAAATCACAACACGTCATGATCATCCTTCCTGCAGATAAAGGTTCCACCACTGTAGTTATAGATCACAGTGAGTACCTGGCAGAAGGGCTCTGCCAACTCTGACATTTCCACCTGCAAGATGTGCCGAAATGACCCCACCTCCAATCGCTGTTAAAATCCTACAGCCCCTCCCAGAAGCTCTCCCCTAAATCCATCTCCCTCCTCACCCGAACAGCACCCCACACTCCCACCTTCTACATGCTCCCCAAAATCCACAAACCAAACAATCCTGGACACCCAATTGCAGCTGGTTACTGTGCGCCTACTAAAAGAGTTTCAGCCCTCATTGACCAATTGTCCAAAATCTATCCCCCCATATTAAGTATACCAACCACTTCCTTCACTGACTCTCCACCTTTACCTCCTGGATTCCTATTTGTCACAGTGGATGGAACTTTCCTATACACCAACATCCCAATGCCCATGGCCTTGCTGCTCTCAAACACTACCTCTCTCAATGTCCCCCTGAATTCAAGCCCAAATCCTCATTCCTCATAATCTCGCCAACTTTATCCTAACTTCCTTTCAGTGGAAAGTTTATCATCAAATCTATGGCACAGCATGGGCACCTGAATGACACCCTCCTATATCAAACTGTTTACAGGCTGACTGGAGGAATCTTTCCTAGCATCCCAAAACCCAAACCTCTGGCCTGGATCAGGTTTATTGGTAATATTTTCATGATCTGGACTCAGTGCCATGATAGCCTACACCCCTTCCTTCAAAATCTCAACTTCTTCTCCCTCATCCACTACACCTGGACTTTCTCAACCTGCCGTGCCACTTTTCTGGATGTCAACCTCCACCTCACTGACGGCTCCATCCACATTTCCGTCCATACTAAACCTGACAACCACCAACAGTACTTACACTTCAGCAGTTGCCATCCATTCCACATCAAAAAATCTCTCCCTTACAGGCTGGCCACCTGTGGACAGCATATCTGCAGTGACAAGAACTCCCATTCTCAATATGCTGAGGGTCTCACAAAGGGCTTTGCAGACAGATTACCCCCACAGACCTAGTCTGCTAACAGATCTCCCTTGCTATATCCTCACACATCCCAAATCCTCCCTCCACCACCCATAACCATCCTCAAAAGAGTGCTCCCCTTGTCACCCAGTACTACCCTGTACTCGAACAACTAAATTGCATCCTTTGCCAAGGTATTTATTTTCTGTCCTCTTGCCCAGAAATGAGAGACATCCTGCTCAAGATCCTTCCCACCTCTCCTAAAGTGGTGTTCCATTGCCCTCCCAACCTCCATAACATACTAGTCCATCCCTATGCCACCCCAAAATTAATTTTTCGAGTGCAGGCTTGGTGAACCCGGGGTCCTGAGCCATGGGCTGTGTCGCGCCAACAGTCTGCTACAACGTAAGCTCTTTGCATGCTTCAATGACCATTGTTTGGTGTGACAGAGGAACATTGTATGTTTCAGAGCCCAGGGATCATGGCTTAATCGCCTGGGTTGCGAGGATGGTACAAACCTCTATAAAAAAAAAAAAAAAAAAAAAATAAAAAAAAAACCCTCAATCTCAAGGTGTGCTATGTGCTAAAGAGATGCATAGGTGTTGAAGTAGAACAGTTGCTAGCGAGCAACCTCTGAGGAACCTGCCACGCCTCAGTTGTATGAGGCTTACCCAGGCAAGCGGGGCTCTACCTGGATGGACTTTTACATCCCTAGTTGCTCGTGGGAACACCATGAAGTGATCCCGAAACATTGGCGGACGTATAACCGTCATCTCTAAGAGAGGAAGAGGTGACTATAATGCTGCACAGTATGACCCCAGTTGTTCCCACCCCTGGCCATGCCATGGGAGGAACATAGGGCCCATCAGCAAGGTGAGGCTAACACTCCTAAGTACTTAGTGTGTAGTCGAACTGCTGGGGATCTTTTATGATGGCGAAGTCTTTGTTTTGCTTAGAGAACCTGTAAGACAACTTTTAGGAGGTGGTGGGCATGTCCAAAATGTGATCTGGGGCAGTCCTTATAATGACATCATCCCCAGCTCAGTCATGGGCCCTGCTTGCCTGTGACAAGCTGGGTGATGTTCCTCATAAAAGCTTAAATATGCTGTAGGGAATTATCTTCCATAAGGGTCTACTTTTGCAGTCTGATGAAGAACTTCAAGCAAATTTGGAATGGTGGGATGTTCGTTTCATAAGGTGAATTGATAGGGGTCCAAAGGACAACACGTTTGCCACCGGTGTCTTCATATTGGCTTCTGAGAGCGATTCATTGCCTGAAAAGGTCAAGGTGATGGTTTACCAGTGCGACGTAAAGCCTTACATTCCTCCCCCTATCCGATGTTACAAGTGCTGGAAGTTTGGGCACATTTCCTCCAGGTGTGAGGGTAACCCCACCTGTCAGGATTGCGGACGTGCTTCTCTTCCTAACGTCCCTTGTTCTCCTCCTCCAGCACCACGCCCCACGCTCACCAGACTGCACTGTTCTCCGCAAGGAGCGGAAGATAATCAAATATAAAACCCTACACAGATTGACCTACTCGGAAGTGAAGCGGAAATACCTAAAGCTTCATCCGGTTGACATTCTTTCAATGTGTGCCAAAGCAGCTTCATCCTCGCCATCCCCTGTGGCAATACAGCAGCTAGTTCAACCTCAGCAATTGGGCTGTCAGTCCCAAATATCTCTGCCTGCCCCATAATAGTTGGGGGTACACCCTCTTTGGTCGCTCCCAATCTTCCCATCTTGGGAGCAACTAAAAATCCAAAACCGGGGACATTGGTCCCCACCCCCAGCCAGAGGAGCAAGCAGCAACCTCCTTCAGCCCCTCTTGCTTGGAAGGGGTCCCTTGGAATGCTCCCTTCTGAGGCTTCTTATAGTGCAAAAGTGAATCCCAGCCAGACACTGAAGGATCCCCAAACTGCTGGTCAAAGGCCTTCTGCTCTTCACTAGCCCCTGACACCACTAATGAGAAGCCCTCCAAAGCCCTGAAAAAATGGGCCAGTGAGTGTCTAAGAAGAAAAAGAAAGAGAAGAAGAAAAAGGAATCTGCGGTGGTTCTAAAACCACAGACTCCTACATCTTCTGCTTTAGACGATGAGGTGGAGATCATTGCCTCACCCAAGGATCTTAAACTCTCTAGATCCCTGGAACCTATGGTTCTAGATCCTCCAACATCTGAAACCTCAGCAGCAGGAGATGCTATGCAATAACCTTTTTCTTATCTCATTATGGCCTTAAAGCATAGAGGAAATTTAATCCTACAATGGAATTGCAGTGGCTCTTTTCTCCATCTTGCTGAGCTGCAACAACTACATTGCGGCAACCCTGCACTCTGGGCAGGAAACCAGGTTTCCTGCAGAGCTAAACAGAGGTCCCCTGCCTTTCATGGTTATAGGGGCTACAAGAAAAAAATGTTCCCTCCATAGCAGAGTATCTGGAGGTGTTTGTGTATACATTCTTGCCTCAGTCCCCAGTGCTGCTGGGCCTCTCCACACACATCTCGAGGCGGTCGCTGATAGTATTCACACAGTGCAAGAGTTTACACTGTGTTCGATATACCTACCACTGGATGAGGTAGTGCTCCCAGCAGACCTTGCTGTCTTAGTAGCGCAACTTCCCTCAGCATAACTCCTTTTAGGAGACTTCAATACCCACCACCCGTTGCGGTAGGGACCTTGAGGCCCTCTTAGTGCAGCAAGAATTCTACATCCTGAACACTGGTGCCCCCACACATTTTTGCCTGGCGTAAGGCACATAATCCTCTATCGACCTCTCTGTCTGTGGCGTCAGTGTCTGACAATACCTCAACTGGCAGGTGCACAATAGCCTGTGTGGCAGTGACCACTTTCTCATCTTTGTGTTGCTCCTGCAGTATCAACCTGCAGACTGCTTGCCCCGATGGTGCCTGTTTAACCGTCTATGGGCAGAGGGGGTTTTCGCATTGCAATGGCGGGAAAGCACTATCATCCCAATGCTGAAACCTGGTGCAGATCCTCTGTTGGCTGACAATTACCACCCAATCAGCCCCACCAACTTTCTCTGCAAGCTCTTTGAACATCTGGTGAGTCAGCGGCTTATGTGAATCCTTGAAGAGTGTGAATTCATTGCTCCACAACAGGGGGGCTTCCGCCAGAGCCACTCTACCATTGACAATCTCGTGTCACTGGTGTCGGCTATTTGCACTGTCTTCACTAGGCATGAGCATTTGGTTGCGGTATTTTTCGACCTTCGCAAGGCGTATGATAGCAACTGGCTCCACCATATACTGACAACTTGCATGACTGGGGCTTACATGGCCCCCTTCCCATTTTTATTCGCAATTTCCTCTCCCAACGCTCGTTTCAGGTGAGGGTTGGAGCCTCTCTTAGCTCTTTCCGTATTCAAGAGAACAGTGTTCCACAGGGCTCCGGCCTCAGTGTCCCATTGTTTTTAGTGGCAATAAACGGTCTTTCTACAGTTGTGGAGTCATCGGTCAGTTGCTCACTGTTCGCCGATGACTTCTGCCTGTATTTCAGCTATTTTAGTATCGGTGTCGCTGAATGGCAGCTGCAGGGTGCCAGCCGAAAGGCCCAGTCATCGGCCTCTACTCATGGATTTCAGTTCTCCACACAGAAAAACCACGTAATGCACTTCTGTCGCCGTCACATAGTTCACCTGACCCTGAGCTCTACCTCAGTCGTGAACTACTTTATGTCAGCGAAACAGATCGATTTCTGGGCATGGTTTTCGATACTCGGCTGACTTGGTGTCACACCTACGTCAGCTAAGACAGAAGTGTTGGCGGCATTTAAATATTATGCAATGCCTCGGCCATTCTGGTTGGGAAGCGGCCTGTTCTACCCTCCTGCAGCTTTACAAGTCTCTTATTCAGTCGTGGCTTGATTATGGGAGCCTGGTCTATGATTCGGCAGCCCCTTCTGCCTTGCAAGTCTTTCTCCACACTGGTGTGCATCTCTCAATGGGGGCTTTTCGCATCAGCTGGTGTTCTCCCTCTGCCTTTCCACCGGCAACAGTTGTTGGTGTCATACATTGCCTGGGTCCATGCTTTACCCTGCCACCCAAACCACCAACTGCTGCACTCCCCCACAGCATTGGCACAGGTCAGGTCTCCCAAATGCGGTCCCCTTCTCTCCTCACTTGATTCCCCTCTCTCCCTCCTCCTTTCTACTACTCTTCCTGTACCCCCTCCTTGGACGATTCCTCGCTTGGAGCTTCGGTTGGACTTGTCCTGGGATTCGAAAGCCTCATTGCTGGTTCCAAGCACTTCTTGAAACATTTTGCAGCACAAATATTATTTACACGAATGGTTCCTTAGTTGATGACCATGCTAGATATGCCTCTGTCTGTGGTGACCACATCGAACAGTGATCAATGCCTTGTGGAATCAGCATCTTCACTGCGGAACTGGTCAGTATTTTGACAGCTCTTGAACACCTCAGAACTCACCCCAAGAAGTCGTTTGTCATCTGTAGCAGCTCCCTGAGTGGCTTACAGGCCCTTGACCAGTTTCTTCCCAAGCAACATTTAGTGTGATCAATCCAAGATGCCATCATTGTCCTTGGCAAGTCAGGTCGTTCTGTTGCTTTTGTCTGGATGCAAGGCCACATAGGCATACCAGGTAATGAATGCATCAATCAGCTGGCTAAGCAGGTCCCTTCACGGTCCTTGGATATTGGCCTCCCAGAAACAGACCTCCAATCGCAGTGTGTGTGGTCCTTAGGGTTTGGACTTGACTGAACTGAATAAGCTCCATGTTGTCAAGCCCTCTACCGCTGCATGGAAGACCTCACTGAAGACTTCTCGCAGGGAGTCAGTTGTTCTTTGCCGGCTCCGTATTGGCCATACTTGAATGACACATGGTCACCTCCTGCATCGTGAGGACCCTCCTCAGTGTCGATGTGGTACACCTTTGACAGTCGCCCACATCATACTAGAATGCCCCAATTTAGCAGCAGAGTGACGGAATTTTAATATCCCTGATGCCTTGCAGCTTGCTTTAGCTGACAATGCCTCCATGGTTGATTCTGTTTTAAATTTTATCTGTGAGTGTGGACTGTACTAATTGATTTAAAGTTTCTTGTGCGTCTGTCATTGAACTGTTCTCCATTAGCCTAAGTCTTTTAGGTAGGTGCTTTTAATGTGGCTAGATGTCTTACTTATATTTTTGTGGTTGCTATACTAACTATATCAATGTTTTAGATGTCAAAGGATCCTACACCAATACCTTTATTGACAACTAGACAGGGACAAGTAAACAACAAAAGGTGATGAGGTCACAACAATCACCGAGTAAAAACATTTTTGTATTGTTTCAGTCCTTTTATCCATTCTTTGATTGTCCTTGTATCCTTTCATCATTTTTACTTGTTCTTTTTAAATTTTGATGTGTTAACACATATACTTGGGAATGCTTAACACACTGTTTTACCTCTAAGACTGGAACAAGGGACTGATGACTGTTGCAGTTTAGTCCCTTCCAAAAACCAACAACAACTGCAACCCAGCCAACTGCCATAGGCATCATATCCCTGTGGAAGACCCATTGCAAGACCTGTCCAATCCACCCACCCAGCACTTCCAACTCCAGTTCTGTCACAGTCTTATCCTACCCTATCAGAGGCCGGACCACCTGTGAGAGCAGCCATGTAATTTACCATTTGTGCTGCAATCAATGTGCAACTTTCAATATTGGCATGACGAATAACCAGCTGTCCATTAGAATGAATGGCCACCGCCAAACTGTGCCCAAAAATATGGTGGACTACCCTGTGGCACAACATGAAGCAGAACATATGCTTGATTTCAATGGCTGCTTCACAACCTGGGCCATCTGGGGATTCTCCCACCCACCACCAGTTTTTTATGAACTGCACAGATGGGTGTTATCCCTACAGTACATTCTCCAATCCCAAAATTATCCATGCCTCAACTTATGATAACTTCCTTTTTTCTGCACTCTACAGTTCCCACCTCTTTATTCTAAACCTCTCCAATTTTGAGTGCTGTGCATGTGTGTGTTTGTGTGTGTGTGTGTGTGTGTGTGTGTGTGTGTGTGTGTGCATGTGCATGTGTGCATTCACTTTATTTAATTTTATTTTATTTTCCTCCACTCACCCGCCTCACCACTCCATCCTTAAGCTGCATCCTCCCACCTAATACTGTTCTGTATCCATTCCCACCACCATGACACAACTTTCCTATTCCCCCTCCCCACCACTCTTTCCACACAACAGAGCATCATTCAAAGTGCGGCAGCCAGAGATGATTGTTGTGAGACTGTGTTGTGTGCCTGTGTGATTGTGTGAATGTTCCTATTTCTGAAGAAGACCATGGCCAATATCTGAAAGTGTTGTAGGTGTGTCTCTTTTTTGTGTGCCTATCGCAGCTCGTTGTCACGTCTTTGCAGTGAGTTGTAAACTGTCCTATCACTATATAGTTAATTGCAACCTGGACTTTCCATTATTATTATAATGAAAAAAGGTACTTCAATTTTTTGTGATTTCCAATTTATGTATTAATGTGTGTAACACCAAATTTCACAAACACCAAATGGCACATATCTGCCATGTACCCCCTTTATCCTGCAGACATTTACTCTATTTCTGAAATCTTTGTATACTTACATTCAAAATTTAATTTTTTTACACAGTATTAGTTATAAAAGAAAACTAGTACACAATGAAAAGATAAATTTTATGGTGAACTTTATGTGAAAAAGAAAAAAGAGAAATCAGCTAAAAATGTCAGTGTACAGTACACACACACATACGCAAACAGACACATACACCTGTGCACACATTTTAGCATACTCAGGCATTCAGGCACACACCATAGTGTTGAGTGAATGCACACTGTCAGTAGTGCTATTTGGTATGTAGGGGATATGGAAAGCGCCTCCTAGTATGTAATAGTCTGGTACAAGAGTTGAAAGACTGCTATTACTGGCATCCCTGGGCAACAACCTCTTTGAAGTCAGCAAATCCTTTCACCACTGGGTAACAAAAGTCATGACATCCAATACAAAGGACAAAAACAATTCTTCTCAGAGCCCACTTTGACATTGCAAGCATAAATATTGAGGGGCTGACTACCAGCAAACAGGAACTTCTCGGAAACTTCTGCAAATCATCTGGCTGCAAAATCCTCTGCAACCAGGTAACACACAGAGATATCAACTCAATGGGACCAAACATTGCAGGAGATATCTCATGAAAAACATGGAACTGCAAACATATATATTATTTCTCATCAGTGTTTTTTTTTGTGGGTACGCCATATCTCACATACTACTTATCCAAAATTAATGATTCAGGTATCATTTCTAAGATTTCATTCTCCACTAATGACAAAAAATACACAGATAGTTTATTGTTTTCACAAAAAACTTTTATTCTGAAAAAAATAATTGTACTGTTAGTACAATTTAAGTTGATATCCGGTGAACAATCGTAAATGGAACATGTATTTACAGTTGCTACTATCAGCCACCATGCTGATTATCAACTTAGTTTAGGAGGCTGATATAAAAATAATGTAGAAGGTGCCATCTATTAATGATCTGTTTAACTAACATGAATGATGACGACAGCTGTTGCAGTTGTTTAGATTCTTTATGTAAGCCAAAGACCTTATTTGATACAACCCTAGTTTATCACACAATTTCTGTTATACATGTTGATGTATAGATCACCACACAATTTTGGTTATACACATCAATGTAATGATGAAAAGTACACAAATAATTTAATTGAACTAACTGTCATGACAGCTGTTGCAGTTGTTTTGATTTCTGTTTCACATGTCGACGCACAACAGCTGTTGGAATTTTCACTTTATTCAATCAAGCATTGTGTGTTGCACCAATAAAGTAAATTTTGTAAAATCAGCAAGTTTTCAGAAAAATAAAATAAACATGTAAAAGTAAATATCAGATTTTTATATGTTTAACAATTAATCATATTGTCTTTAATTATATAAATTTTATTACAATGAGACTAATATTTGTTAGTACTATTCAATGTTTATTTAAAAAAAAAAAAAAAGGTACAGCAGTTAACAATCCGAAGATGGGTTTGAACACCACAGTGCTTTACTAGGCATGGTCCTGTTTGTATATGGTATGCCGTTGCCTTCCTCCGACCTTCGAACTGACTAACCCAGCCAGCTATAGGGGGACCTACAGTTTTAATGTGGGTTCCGAACCACAGTGCTACTCGGTATTTTTCACATGAGCAATGCTGTCAGAGGTGAAAGAAGTGGAAAGTGACAGATAAAAATCCTAGGATCTGGCAGGGATCGAACCCGGAACCTTTGGATTTCAGTGTTTATTATCTTTTATAAATATGTACTTGCATCTGCCTCTTCTCCATTACTATCCTACCTATCTGTGTGACTGATCAGGATAGAATGCAAATTATTCACACAGGTCAACTAGTATTTGTTAAATGAAATATATCGGTGACATCAGTTGGCTTATCAAATGAAAATGGAATTGAATTACTGACTGTGGATACTGGAAAATGCACAGTCTCTTCAATCTATAAGCCTCCCAGCTCTGACTTCTGTTTTTCCCCGCCTGAAAACTTCAAAACTCAGGGAAATAGATTCATCATAGGTGACTTCAACAGCCATAGCACACTTTGGGCTATGAAGAAAGTGACAAAAATGTAAACCTTGTTGAAGAGTAGGCTGAAATAAATCATATTTCCTTAATTCATGACCCTAAGCTGCCATTTTCATTTCAAAGTAAAATTTGGAGAAAAGGCTATAATCCCGATTTATGTTTTGTGAGTAATACTCTGGAACAATATTGTGTTAAAATAATAAACAGTCCAATTCCAAAATCACAGCACAGACAGGTAGGAATAAACGTCTTTGGAGCTATCAGAGCACAAACTATTCCCTTCCGTAGGAGATTTAACTTCAAGAAAGCTAACTGGAAGGAATGTGCACACAGGCCTAGCACCAACAACAAAGAACTATGAAAAATTTGTTGACTCTATCAAATATGTCTCCCAATAGATAATATCACAAGGGTGTAGACAACGGTACAGATTAGATTAGATTAGTACTTGTTCCATAGATCATGAATACGACACTTTGTAATGTTGTGGAACATGTGAGGTTAATGAAAGATGTCTTTACAAATTATTACTTTGTACTAAATATTACGTGACCTTTTTTTAGTAATTTTATTTATTTATTTTTATTTTTTATTTATTTATATTTTTTTAGTATTAATTTAATTTCTTTTTTCAAATTTACTAATTTATATCTAAAAATTAATCTACAGTGTAGAAGGAGTTGCCATGCAGAAATTATTTTAATTTATTATAAATGTTTGTTGGCTATCTGTCAGGCTTTTGATGCTGTTTGGTGAGTGAGCAAAGACTTTTGTGGCAGCATAATTCACCCCTTTCTGTGCCAAAGCTAGATTTAACCTTGAATAGTGAAGATCATTCTTTCTCCTAATGTTGTAGTTATGTACACTGCTACTGCTTTTGAATTCGTTGGGATGGGTAATAACAGACCTGGATTAGTAACTGACTCAGCTACATTATTGATACAGCACACTGTCTTATATGAAAGAGATCCTTTTCGTGAGAAAACAATTGAATGTGGAAATGCTTTGCTAGTTAACCTGAATAAAGTAATGCAAGATAAATGGGCTGACATGTTGCAGCGAATGGACATGACTCATAGCTCCAAAAGAGCTTGGAGCTTGATTAAAAAACTTGGCTCTGTTCCTAAAGAACTGAAGCAAACTAGTAATGTCACCCCTGACCTAATTGCCAACATTCTCCTAAATAATGGGAAATTAAAATTCTACCAAAATTTCAGCTTGCAAAGAGATCCACAAACTGAAATAAACCTGCTAAAGAAATCCTTCATTCAAAAAGAGCTCAATGATGCCATTCAAACCATGAAGAATGGAAAAGCAGCAGGCATAGATGACATCTGCACCGACCAAACCAAACATTTTGGGCATAAAGCTAGGTCATGTCTACCCCAGTTAATGAATAACTGTGCCAAAGATCTCACCATCCCAAAATTGTGGAGAAAAGCAAAGATCATTGCTCTATTAAAACCTGGTAAAGATCCAGACCTGTCAGCTAGCTACCGACCAATTTCCCTTCTGTGCCACATGTACAAGCTATATGAAATGCTCATCCTACTGAGGATTCAGACACACATGAATAACCTGTGAATTCCACAACAAGGGGGCTTGCGCCCAGGCAGATCATGTACGGGTCAGGTTCTGGCACTAACAGAATGTATTGAGAGTGGCTTCGAAGAAAAACTAATTACTGGTGTGGCTTTTGTCAATTTGTTTGCTGCCTGTGATACCATCAATCACAGAAAACTTTTCTCCAAAATATGTCTGTCTACCAAGGACTAAAAGCTGACAAAAATCATAGAATCCACTTTACAAAATCACCACTTCTATGTTACTCTTGATGTAAAGAAAAGCAGATGGAGGAGAGAGAAAAAAGGTCTCTCCCAAGGAAGTGTACTTGCACCTATGATGTTTAACATATACACAAATGATCATCCGACACTGGAACAGTGCAAACATTTCCTCTATTCTGATGATCTTACAATAGCTGTTCAAGGAAACAGCTTTGAATCTGTGGAACCAAAACTGGAACAAGATATTGAATGTATGTTAAAAATACTATAAAGAAAATTTTCTTAAGCCGAATCCACTAAAAACTCAAGTATGTGCTTTCCATCTACGCTACATGTTGTGTGGAAGGGTAAAGTTCTACACGATGAAAGCGACCTAAAGTATCTGGGTGTTATCTTGGACAGATCACTAACTTACACTGTCACAAGACCAGGCAGAAAGTTAAGACAAGAAATCTCCTCCTGAAGACATTATGTGGAAGCAAATGCGGAGCAAGCCCTAAAACATTGAGAGCTACAGCACAAGCTCTCTGTTCCTCCACCGGTAAATTTGCAGCCCCTGTGTGGTGCAGATCAGTCCAGGCCAAACAAGTCAACACTGCTCTAAACAAAACCTGCAGAATTATTACAGGCTGCATGAAACCCACCTCTCTAAATAAACTTTACAAAGCAGCAGGTTTTGAGACACCCGCAACACAGCTATGTGAACTTGAATATATTGAAAAGTTCAAACAAAGTTTTTCATCCACTTTTTGGAGTAAAATCTCCAGTCAGTTGACTTAAATCCAGAAGAAGCTTTCTTAACACTGTGAGAATTGAGCCACCAGAAAATTTCCCTCTCAAACAAAAACCACCAACAGGAATGCATCTAGATTGGAAAATCTGGAGGTCACTGAACAGAATTAGAACTGGTGTGGCTCCCATCAAGTCAAACCTAGCAAAATGGGGATTCATTAACAATTTAGATGTATCCTGTGAATGTGGAGAGACACAGAAGATGGAGCACGTAACAAACTGCTCTGATTGCCTGTCTACATGCAAGTCCGAAGATTTATGGCTCGCAATAGAAAATGCTATCAACGTGGCCCAGTACTGGGATGAAATATTTTAGTTCTGAATTTGAAACCCGGACACGAGAAAGAAAGTAAAGTTGGTAATGTACAAGGTAGGGTTGGTGTTGTGTGGATATGGTTGGATAGAAGAGGCAGGAAGAGGAGTCAGGATTAGTTGCTAGCAGCTAAGTAGAGTCCCTGTTTCCTGGCTACATCTGCAGATGATAAGAGGTTTGCAGTGGAGGGATGGCCGATGACAGGCTAGGCATGTGATATACAGGTGTTGGTTCTGGTGAGAAGTGGAGTGTACTCAAGATGACAAAGGGATTTGAGTAAGGAGAGGGTGACATGAGTGAGGAATAAGAAACACTGGGTGGAATGGTGTGGAGATTGTGGGTTACTGTAGGCTGAAGCCAGGACATTTTCAGGAGCACAGGATGTGATACAAGTCACTACCGTCTTTACCATAGGGGCACAAGGGGCACAGGCACAGGGCCCCCAGCCTAATGGGGGCCCCGAGAAACTCGTTCCTTTCTCCTAGGCAATGCCTTTTTTAAGTGAATTTTTGTCGCACTTATTCATAATAAAGACCCAGAAATTGTCTGAAAACGTGTCATATATGGTGGGGCAAGTGACTTGTTTCCTCTCTGCTTGAAAAATCACTGTTATTGTTGCGGGCCTTAGCTACAGAACACATGGCGACACTGTTGTAGTAGACCTTGTGGCAGTCTGTTTCAGATATAACTTGGCGGAACGTTGTATCAAATAGCAGCCTTCACACGACGCCACATGTTCATGAATTATGTTGCAAGAAGCAAAATTGTTGGACGAGTTGATACTGGATTGCTTTTCCAGTTTAACGCTGAGGTCAACTGTTGGAGGAGCATATTTAAAAGAATTGTTGCAGTTGTGAAATTTTTGATGCCAAGGTGACTAGGGTTTCGTGGAGAAAATGATATTTTATGGTCTGAAAACAATGGAAATTATTTGGGATGCTTAGAATTAATAAGCAAATTTGATCCTCTCCTTGCTGATCGTATACGAAAGTCTGGCAATCATGGCAAAGGAAATACATCATATTTGTCTGCAAATATTTACAATGAGTTTATTAATGTAATGGGATAGAATGTGTTAACAATGATTGTCAACAAAGTAAAAGCAGTGAAGTACTACTATTCAATTAGTGTGGATTCCTCGCCAGATCTCTCCCATGTTGATCAGCTAACTTTCATCATGCGGTACGTAAACGATGTCCAGCCTTTTGAGAGATTTTTTTGCCTATGGAGAAGAATAGGGCTCAAAGTAAAGAAGATACTGTTTTGAAGTTTTCCGATAGCTTTGACATATCAATAAAAGATTGTCGCAGACAGAGCTATAATAATGCAGCAAATATCGCTGGAAAGTATGCAGGTCTTGAAGCAAGAATAAATGAAAATGTGAATTTGCTATTTTTGTACCATGTGCCACACATTCACTAAATTTAGTAGGTGTTTAGGTGGCTGCATGTGTTTCTGAAGCAGTATCATACTTTCAGTTTGTCCACAAATTGTTTACCTTTTTTCTGCTTCAAACAATTGATGGAAAGTTTTGAAAGAATGTTTAGGTGGGAATAAAGTTCTGAAGTCCTTCTCTGAAACCAGAAGGTCTGCTCTTGCTGACAGTCTTAACACTTTGCATAATGGCTACAATAATATTAAAAATAAATAAATAAGTAAGGTAAAAAGAAAAAGAAAAAAATGTTCAATTTTTTGTTAAGCTTATGGGACTTAACTGCGGGGTCATCAGTCCCTAACCTTACAAACTACATACAAACTAACTTATACTAAAGACAGCACAAACATCCATGCCCGAGGGGTGATTCGAACCCCTGACGGCGAATGGCCTAGTGCATGGGAGCATAGCGCCTCAATGCGCTTGACCAATGATATTTTTGTAGCTTTAAAGTCAATTAGTAGCAACACTGATCAGTCAGTTGAAACTAGAAATAAAGCTCAAAGCCTTTGCAAGAAAATGAAAAAAATCGAGACCATTATCCTAACAGAGATATAGGATAACCTTTTGAGAACTAACAACAACACAAATGTACCTTTACAAAGTAGTACCATCACAATAGAGGTTGCAACAAAACTTTTTTATCTTTCCGATTTCATCAGTAGATTCAATCGGTATTAATCTTCAGCCAAAGAGAAAAATCCAGGTGTTGACAAATTTGCAGCAAGCATATCATTTTTTTGAAGATTCGTCACAGACTGTCCAGCTGAGTGCCAAAGAAAAATTTTGTGTAGAAGTTTTTCTACCTATAATCAACACATTGGATTTCAGTTTGAAGCGACGTTCAGAAGCATATGAGTAAGTTAGCAAACATTTTAGTTTCCTTTCTCAGTTAAAACAAACTGAATCTGAACATATGTGAAACAGGTGCAAAGAATTTGCATAATTTTCTCATGCAGACGTTAATGATCATGAGCTCATAACATAATGTTTTCATTTAAAAACAATATTTGACAAATATTCCAAATGAATCTCCAGAGTCAAGTATATCATTCTTACATGCTTTAATAAAAGCATACAAAATAGAAGAAAACTTTCCGAATGTTGTATTTGCTACCCGCATATTTCTTTGTCTAATGGTAACCAATTGCAGTGGAGAGCGTTCATTTTTCCCAGTTAAAGAGAATCAAAAATTAATTATGTCTGACTATGTTACAGGAATGACTTACTAATTTGTCATTCATGTACATAGAAAGTGATGTCCTTCAACAGTTGGACTTTGAAGATTTTCGATTTCAAAAACCTTTTTATAGCAACGTAAGTCCAATTTGCAAAACAGTAATCATTAGTATTTTATTTTTGTATTTCTAACCATTATAAACAGTAAATTCACTTAACAAATGTATATCATTCTGATGAGTTCATTCAAATGAAATTTCTATTTTGCTGTAGGGTCCCCTAATCTGTGTGCCAGCCATTTGCATAGAAAGAGGCGTACTCCAAAAATTGTATATTTTGTATTCTGGAAATCTTTAAAGAAATCATTAATGTGAATGAAAGACTAATTTGTGGAACTAATCATTAGTATTTGGTTTGTAATATTTTAACCAATTAAGTCATTAAATAAATTTACGCCACTCTGATGCATTCATTTAGCTTTTTTCAAGGGCCCCAAAACACTGAGTGCCTATGGCTTAAGACAGCCCTGATGCAAGTATAGCTCCCACCTGCTCAGTTCAGAAAAGCTGGAAATAGAACAAAGTATCCAGATGATCTGTATTGTAAAGCAGTCATTGAAACTGAATATGTTACTTTTAACAAAACCATTTTGAATTATGAACTGCAACTATACTGTAAATTCAAGATTTATTTTCATACAAATATGCAATCAGCTGCTTTGAAGGATGGTTTTTATTCTTCCATGAATAGTTCTATCAAAATGAGTGAACTTTAGTAATTTGAGGGGAAAAAACTGAAATGTTAAATTGTTATGTTTTTGTGCTTCCTGTGTTTTTACTCTTGATAAATTCATTTCCATATTGCACCTTGGGTACCAGTAATATTCACACATCACAGTATTTTACTACTCTTGGCCTTAATTTTCCACTTAATTTAAACAAAGAATATGATAACAAAGAGAATGGTTGAGGTATATACCACACTTTGCTATGTAATGATCGTTGGTTAAGACATACTGAATAACTATTTAAGGGTCATAAATTATACATTACTGTACATATTACATTGAATTTTGTTAGTTTCTAGCTACATTCGCAATAAATATATGACATTGGTTAACACTTACACAAAATGAAAGATTTAACAATGAAATATATATAAAATGATTAGACAATGAACCATCATGTCTGTCCTCAAAATAGCAACTATCCCATTGCAGTTTATTTAATTTATTTATATTACCATGGACACAAAACATCTGTGTATCATAATACGCTAGATGAGCTGCCGACAGACACGAAAATAGATAATCACATTCACACAACTTAAATTTTCGACCATGTCCTTCATCAGAAAAAGAAACACATAGGCCTACATTCACGCAATCACTCAGACAACTATAGACACACAACTATCTTGTCCAGTGACACAAGCATCTATACTGTTTACGGTGAGTTGTTACCTATCCTCGGTAATTGATATGCCTATCAGATTTTCCATTGTTAAAATTTTGTAGCATAAGAATTACAGGCAGTCTGTCTGACCTCTAATATTTTTCTGTTCTGTTAATTATGAGGGGTGTTCAAATGAAAAGGTACTAAATGACACTGTGAGTATGAATAAAGACAATGTAATCACCAGAGACCTGAGCAAACTATTCAACTGTTCACAGAATTCATGTGGCTGTCACAAGAGCCAGTCCTCTAATGTGTCCTTCAGTTCTTGATCAGAGATGAAGTGCTTTCCTTTGATATGATTTTTTAGTGAACCAAACAGATGGAAGTCGCCGGACAACATGTACAGGCTGTAGGGCAGATGTTCAAGCTGCTCCCACTTTGAACTTTACTACAGACACATTACAAAACCTCTATCAAAAACATCTGTAGTATTTTGTCTGTTTGTTGACAACTGTGTTGCTTCACATTGCTTACATTTCCATACCACATAAAATATTCACTCCTATAACAAATATGACACTCTGCCTTTATAACTAAAACTGTCATTTTCTTCACTACTCATATTAACATTACTAAAATGCTCTGTAGCTGTAACAAAATCATTGTCCAATCACTTTGTATTTATTTATTTTTTTCCAGTGGTACATCCATTCTTTTTGTATATTTGTTAATCAATGTCACATGTTTATTGTCAATGTTACAAAATACTAGCAACTAGCAAAATTCACTTAGTATGTAATGTACAATTTATATCCCATAAATATTTATCCTGTATTGAGTATACATCAAGCCAAAGATCACTGCATAGCCATAGTTCTCTGTGTACTCATTTCAATGTTCACATTAACCCTTTATTTGGCGCAAACAGAAAGTAGGTGAATAAAAAATATTAAGTTACTGAAATTAGATGGATGTGATTATGTGAAGAATTTAACATGATTTATTATTATTTAAATAGTTACTCTTTCTCTTAATGGGTGGTACAATATAAATACTGCTGTGTTGTTTATGTGGTTGTAAAAATTGTTATATTTTGCAATGTTTCATGTGAAATTTCTGAAAACATATCCTTTATGGTACAAGTCCCAGACCATTCCCACAATTTCTATGTATGGTAGTCAAGTTCCTGTGACGAGAAAAGCTACATTTTCCTTTTAGCCCATAATCTGGTAAGCAATCAACACTGTAATAAAATTCACTGGAACAGGAAGTTGTTGTGTGATCTTCAGCCAGCAGACTGGTTTGATGCAGCTCTCCATTCTACCCTGTCCTGTGCAAGTCTCTTCATCTGAGAATACGTTCGGCAACCTACATCCTTTTGAATCTGCTTACTGTATTCGTCCCTCAGTCTCGCTCTACGATTTTTATCCCACACGATTCCTTCTAATGCTAAGTTGACAATTCCTTGATGTCTCAGAATGTGTCCTACCATTCTATCCCATCTCTTAGTCAGGATTTACCAGAAACTCCTTTTCTCCCCGATTCAGTTAAGCACCTCCTCATTAGTTACATGATCTACCCATCTAATTTTCATCATTCGTCTGTAGTACCACATTTCAAAAGTTTCTATCATCTTTTTATCTGAGCTCCTTATAATCCACGTTTCATTCCCATACAATGCTACACTACAGACAAATGCTTTCAGAAAGGACTTCCTAACATTTAAATTAATATTGGATGTTAACAAGTTTCGCTTCTTTAGAAACGCTTTTCTTCCCAAAGCCATTCTGTATTTTATATGTTCTTTACTTCAGCCATCAGAAGTTATCTTGCTACCCAAATAACAAAATTCATCTACTACTTTTTTTGTCTCATTACCTACTTTCATCTTATATCTTCCTTTCAAGACACTGTCCATTCCATTCAATTGCTCTTCCAGATCTTTTGCATTCTCTGACAGAATTACTATGTCATCGTCAAAGCGCAATGTTTTCATTTCTTCTCCCTGCACTTTAATGCCGTCTCCAAATTTCTCCTTCCATTCCTTCACTGCCCACTCAATGTACAGATTGAACAACATTGGGGAAAGGCTACAACACTATCTTACTCCCTACCTAACCTCTGCTTCCCTTTCTTGCCCTTCGATTCTAATAACCGCTGTCTGGTTTTTGTATAGATTGAATATAACTCTTCGCTCCCTATATTTTACCCCTGCTACCTTCATAATTTGGAAGAGTGTATTCCAGTCGACATTGTCAAAAGCTTTCTCCAAATCAACAAACCCTAAAAACGTAGGTTCCCCTTTCCTTAGCCTATCTTCTAAGATAAGTCATAATGTGAGTATTGCCTCCCGTGTTCCTACATTTCTCCTAAATCCAAACTGATCTTTCCTGAGGTTGGGTTCCACAAGTTTTTCCATTCGTCTGGAAATAATTTGTGTTAGTATTTTGCAACCATGACTTATTAAACTGATAGTTCTGTAAGTTTCACACTTGTCTGCACTTGCTTTCTTTGGAATTGGAATTATGATATTCTTCTTGAAGTTGGAGGGTATTTTCCCTGTCTCATACATCTTGCATACCAGGTGATACAATTTTTTCACGACTGGCTCTCCTAACGATATCAGCAGTTCAGACAGAATATCATCTACTCCAGGGGCCTTGTTTCGACTCAAGTCCTTCAGCGCTCTGTCAAATTCTTCTCGCAGTATCATATCTCTTATCTTATCTTCCTCCACTTTGTCTTGCATTTCTAGAATATTGCCTTCACGCTTGTTTCCTTTGTATAGGCCCTCTATATATTCCTACAGTTCAGCTTTTCTCTCTTTGCTTAGTATTGGTTTTCCATCTGAGTTCTTGATATTCATACAGCTGCTTTTCTTGTCTCCAAATATCTCTTTTATTTTCCTGTAGTTGCTATCTATCTTTCCCCTAGTTATGCATTCTTCTATGGTTCTGCATTAGTTCTCTATCCACTCCTGCTTAGACATTCTGCACTTCCCGTCAATCTCATTTTTCAGACGTTTGTACTCCCTTTTTCCTGTTTCACTTGCTGAATTTTTATATTTTCTCCTCTCATCAATTAAGTTCAGTATATCCTGTGTTATCCAGGGATTTCTAATAGGCCTTGTCCTCCTGCCTATATGGTCCTCTGCTGCCTCCACTACCCTCTCTCTCAGAGCTACCCATTCTCTTCTACTAAATTACTTTTCCCCCTTTCAGCCAATCCTTGCCTAATGCTCCCTCTGAAACTCTCCACCACCTCTGGTTCCTTCAATTTGTCCAGGTTCCACCTCCTAACGTTTCTACCTTTCTGCAGTCTCTTAAGTTTTAATCTGCAGTTCATAACCAATAAGTTATGGTCAGAGTCTATACAGGAGAAACTGTTTTCTATTTCTTTTTCTTCTAGACTGGTTGTCTATTCCACAGCCGTCTGCCAGGCCACCTGTTCCCAGTAAATATCAATCCATTTGCAATGTCTTTTTTCACAAAAGACAATAGAATTAAGTATGATAAGTAAGTAATAATTAAGTATGATTAAGTAAGTTGGTTGCATGCATCATTGCCCATCCCAGGATCAAACTTTAAACATGTTTCAGAAAACTGTGCTTGAGAATAACATTGCCCACAAAATGGGTTAATTACAAAATTGTAAGGCCAATTGTAGTTACATGCTGCATAGTTATGAATATTGTCAGTGTCTAAGGTACAATATGGAATGAATTTACCAAGAGTTAAAAGACAATATGTGCCAAAACAATAATGACCTAACATTTCATTAATTTGTTTTCATTCCTGATTACTATAATTCAGTCACTTTACCAGAATCAGTATCTGATTACAATTGGTACAAGAAAATATAATGTTCCTGTAACATCTTCATTGAAGATGAGTCTGATGTGGCTCAAACATCAATAGAAGTAGCTGATTGCATTTTTCCCCCCAAGAAAATAAATCACCAATGAACATGCTATACTCAACTGTATGCTGTGTCACAGGGTGTTCAACTTTATTCATGCTCACAATTTGTCAATGACCATTTATCATATTAGATGATAGGATACTTGTCATACCAACATAAAAATATGTGCACTAATTGTAGCAAAGTTGGTATATTATTAAATGAAGAAAGATTAGGATCTAACATCCCATCAATATCATGATCATTACAGATGGACCACAGGCTCAGATAGTTTTTGCCGCGGAAAGGAAATGAAATCAACAAAGTCCTTTGAAAGAAACCATCCCAGCATTTGCCTGAATTTATTTAAGGAAATACAAAAAATGAAAGTCCAGTGTGTTATCACTGTGTCACTGTATTTTTAAAACAAATTACTAACTGGAATATGTGTGGAATATCTGGTACAATAGCCAAAACAATCCTCAAAACTTTGCATGAATTTCGTCTACTGACTACAGTTCAAAACAATAACAAGTAGAAAGCCCACTACAAACCAGGAATACTGTGCATGCCAATGCACACCTCTACTGTGCATGTGCAGATCCACAGATGAATATAACAGCTCTTATTTGTCCTCAGCAGAACAAAGTTGAAATCAAAGCATCCCTTATTCTACTACAGTCCATCATCTACATCTGACTTGTACACATTTATGTTGGGAGGGTTATCTGAGCCCATCACCACTGTTCTTGGGGTGAGTGACACAAGAAGAATAATGCTGCTTGTTTTGTGATTGTGATATACCACAAAAAATTTTCCTAGTGCAATACACATGTTTGAAACTGTGTAGTTTTTGCATCATGCTTCCCTTGGGGTAGGAAAAGGAAGGTAAACAAATACACATACACCCACACATTTACTCAGACGTAAACACACCTAGGCAGACATACTATGATATAATATGACCTGAGTGTGTGTGTATGTGTGTGTGTGTGTGTGTGTGTGTGTGTGACTGTGTGTGTTTGCGTTTGGATATGTGTGTATTTGTTTACCTTCCTTTTTTTCCCCTAAGGTACATCCTTCCACTCCTGGGATTGGAATGACTCCTTTTCCACTTCCTTAAAACAGATATCCTTCCCTTTCTCCTCTCCTTTGTTCCTCTTTTCCTGAAGAAGCGACCAACGGTTGCGGAAGCTTGTATGTATGTTTGTGTGTGATTTTATTTGTGTCTGTCGACCCGCCTGTTATATGCCCCCACAGAACGAATCTCTGCCTACATAGACCAACACCTTCAACCCATCATGTGCACTCTCCCATTCTTCATCAAAGACACCAACCACTTACTCGATCGCCTGAAATCCTTACCCAGCCTGTTACCTCCTGAAACCATCCTTGTAACTATTGATGCCACTTCCTTGTACACAAATATCCCACGTGCCCAGGGCCTCGCTGCGATGGAGTATTTCCTTTCACGCCGACCACCCACTTCCCTACCTAAAACCTCTTTCCTTAATACCCTAGCCAGCTTCATCCTAACCCACAACTTCTTCACCTTTGAGGGCTGGACATACCAACAACTAAAGGGAACAGCCATGGGAACCAGGATGGCCTCCTCGTACGCAAACTTATTTATGGGACGCTTAGAGGAATCCTTCCTGGAAACCCAAGCCTGTCAACCCAAAGTTTGGTACAGATTCATTGACGACATCTTCATGATCTGGACCAACAGTGAAGAAGAACTCCAGAATTTTCTCTCCAACCTCAACTCCTTTGGTCCCATCAAATTCACCTGGTCCTATTCCAAATCCCATGCCACTTTCCTTGATGTTGACCTCCATCTGTCCAACGGCCAACTTCACACATCCGTCCACATCAAGCCAACCAACAAACAACAATACCTCCATTATGACAGCTGCCATCCATTCCACATCAAACGTTCCCTTCCCTACAGCTTAGGTCTTCATGGCAGAAAAGTCTGCTCCAGTCCTGAATCACTGAACCAGTACAACAATAACATAATAACAGCTTTTACATCCCGCAGCTATCCTCCTGATCTGGTTCAGAAGCAAATTACCAGAGCCACCTCCTCATCCCCCCAAATCTAGAACCTTCCACCAAAGAACCCCAGAAGTGCCCCTTTTGTCACCAGATACTTTCCGGGACTGGAGCGGACTCTGAATGTGGCTCTCCAGCAAGGATACGACTTCCTTAAATCCTGCCCCGAAATGAGATCCATCCTTAATGACATCCTTCCCACTCCACCAAGAGTGTTTTTCCGCCGTCCTCCTAACCTTCGTAACCTCCTAGTCCATCCCTATGAAATCCCCAAACCACCTTCCCTACCCTCTGGCTCCTACCCATGCAACCGCCCCCGTTGTTAAACCTGCCCTATGCATCCTTCCACCACCACTTACTCCAGTCCAGTAACCCGGAAGGTGTACACAATAAAGGTCAGAGCCACTTGCAATAGCACCCACGTGATTTAACAACTGATGCCTGCACTGTGAAGTGTTCTATGTGGGAATGACCAGCAACAAACTGTCCATTCACATGAATGGTCATAGGCAGACAGTGTTTGTTGGTAATGAGGATCACCCTGTGGCTCAACACGCCTTGGGGCACGGCCAGCACATCTTGGCGCAGTGTTACACCGTCCGGGTTATCTGGATACTTCCCACTGACACCAACCTTTCAGAACTCTGGAGATGGCAACTTGCCCTTCAGCTTATTCTCTCCTCCCCTTGCCCACTTGGTCTCAACCTCCGCTAAATTCAAATTCCCACCCACCTTCTTTAGCATCTTTGCCTCAGTTCTGTGGACAGAGCCTCTGCCTCAAGTGGTATCTCTGTCCAACTTCTTTGCTTTTTACAAATGTCTGCCTAGGAGTGTTGGCGTGTGGATATGTGTGAGTGTGTGTGTATGTGTTTACCTTCCTTTTTGTCCCCTAAGGTAAGTCCTTCCACTCCTGGGATTGGAATGACTCCTTTTCCACTTCCTTAAAACCCATATCCTTCCCTTTCTCCTCCCCTTTTTTCCTCTTTTTCCTGAAGAAGCTGCCAGTGATGGCGAAAGCTTGTATGTGTGTTTGTGTGTGATTTTGTTTGTTTCTATCGATGAGCCGGTCCTTTGGTAAGTCATCTCTTTTATATATATATATAAACAAATAAACACACACTCAGACATATCGAGGTGTGTTTGCATTTCGATATGTCTGAGTGTGTGTGTTTGTTTACCTTCCTTTTTTTCCCCTAAGGTAAGTCCTTCCACTCCTAGGATTGGAATGACTCCTTTTCCACTTCCTTAAAACCCATATCCTTCCCTTTTTCCTCCCCTTTTTTCCTCTTTTTCCTGAAGAAGCTGCCAGTGGTGGCGAAAGCTTGTATGTGTGTTTGTGTGTGATTTTATTTGTTTCTATCGACGAGCCGGTCCTTTTGGTAAATCATCTCTTTTCTATTTTTATTTTTGTTTATCCCAACGGGAAAGTTTCCCTCTATAATTTATACGAATATTGTAGACGAAAAATTCCTAGCAGGAAAGAATATATATATAAAATAGACAAAGATTACTCACCAGGTGAAGGAGCACAGGTGTGACATCAGCACAAATGAATAGAACACATCACATACACACAAACACAAGCTTTAGCAGCCTAGCTGCTTCATCAGGCAGAGGGGAAGGAAAGGGAAAAGGAAATGATGAGGGTTTTAAGGGAGTGGGTAAGGAGTCATTCCAATCCCGGGACAGGAAAGACTTACCTTGGCGGGAAAAAAGGAGGAGGGTTTATTTTTATTTATATTTGTTTACCCTCTGCCTAGGTGTACTTGTGTCTGTGTGAATGTGTGGGTGTGTGTGCATTTGTTTACCCTCCATTTTTCCCCCCAAGGTAAGTCTTTCCTCTTCCGGGATTGGAATAGCTCCTTACCCCCTTCCTTAAAAACCTTCATCATTTCCTTTTCCCTCTCCTTCCCTTCTGCCTGAAGAAGCAACTGGGTTGCGAAAGCTTGCGTTTGTGTGTGTGTGTGTGTGTGTGTGTGTATTCATTTATTTATTTGTGATGCTGTCACACCTGTGCTCCTTCGCCTGGTGAGTAATCTTCGTCTAATAAATATAAAAAATAGAAAACAGATGACTTACCCAAAGGACTGGCTCGTCAATAGACACAAATAAAAATAAAAATCACACTCAAACACACATACAAGCTTTCGCCACCACTGGCAGCTTCTTCAGGAAAAAGAGGGAAAAAAAAGGGGGAGGAGAAAGGGAAGGATATGGGTTTTAAGGAAGTGGAAAAGGAGTCATTCCAATCCCAGGAGTGGAAGGTTTTACCTTAGGGGACAAAAAGGAAGCTATACAAATACACACACACTCACACATATCCAAACGCAAACACACCTAGACAGACATTTGTAAAAAGCAAAGAAGAAAGAATTTTACATATGTCTGTCTAGGTGTGTTTGCGTTTGGATATGTGTGAGTGTGTGGGTATTTGTCTACCTTCCTTTTTGTCCCCTAAGGTAAGTCCTTCCACTCCTAGGATTGGAATGACTCCTTTTCCACTTCCTTAAAACCCATATCCTTCCCTTTCTCCTCCCCTTTTTTTTTTTTTCCTCTTTTTCCTGAAGAAGCTGCCAGTGGTGGCAAAAGCTTGTATGTGTGTTTGAGTGTGATTTTTATTTTTATTTGTGTATATATATATATATATATATATATATATATATATATAAGTATAGAATTTTGTTTCTATATGTGTAACCTGTTTACACTCAAAGTTCGGTTCATAGTACAGGATATCATGATTGTCTCCATGAGGGAGAGACCGACTTGACAGTGAGTCATCTAACATATTACTACCCTTGATTTTAATTTTGAAATTTTATATCTACGTTTATGTATGAATTATTTAACATGGAATAGTCACTGTGAAGATAATTTAGAACAGGCAATAGGTTTTGCTGTGCTCGGTTACTTAATAAGTTTTATATGTTTAGTTGTTTTTTGGGTAATGGAATATTATTGTATTGATGTCCTATGTTATTACAGTATTAATGTGTCATTTTGTTGTGAATTTGTAAGAACAATTTCGAAGGACTATGTCTCCTGTGGATTATTTTCGAGTTGTAGATGGAATTTACTCTTGTTCACTCGTTTCACGTGGGGGGTAAAGGAGGAGCATGGTGAACACAAGTTCATGATAGGGTAATAACTTGATGAGTATGTGTACACTGCAATATAGAAGGAAGTTAGGTAGTGAAATAACAAAATTGGAATTATATTTTAGGGGTGTTGAAGGATATGCAGGACGCAGGTCAAGAGTAGGGAAATGGTGTTGTTGGGAGTAACAGACCCAAAAGTGAGGCTGTTTTCCTATTAGGTACCCACATTGAGGTCTTAACTTATGTAGAGGTGTGTGCAGTCCAATTAAGAGTGACTGGCACCTTGGGTATGCAAGCATAGAGCTTGATACTCTAATTTTTGTTGCTGTTTCTTTGGTTTGGCAAGAAGTAATAGAAGTTTTATTTTTTGGTACTCTAATTAATTAATTAAAATAAATAAATAACAATCTAATAAATAAAAGATCTTAGTTCACAGATGTTGAACAACTTACAAGTGATTTCACTATCCTCATATATGTGTGCTATTTTTGAAGCTAGGTGTTCATTTTCGCACCTTTTCCGAATGCAGTTCAAAGTACTCTTTTACCCTTAATTTGAGATTCTTCCAATATACCAGCATTTATAGAGGGTCATTATGTTTAGAAAGTTACCATCTAAGGAAAGGCTTTAAATTATCATAGTTCCTTCAAACTTAAAGAATTTGTGAGCAATGATGTTACTAAAAACTATCCACGTTTAAATAGTTTTGCCTCACTTATGTCCGTTAAACTCTGAAGCATATTATGTAAAACTAGCTTATGATTACCCGCTTCGCTGGGTTAAAGTTTTATATCAGTAGTTTTATAAATGTAATATAAAAGGGGAAAAACTGCAGTGAGAGACTTTGTGTTTAGTTCTTTATTTTTTATTTATTTTTTTATTTTTTTTTTTTAATTCTTTTTATTATTACTGTTTTTTATTTGCACACATATCTTACATGCAAAATATTTACGTTAAATTACATTCTTATAAACTATATTTGATGTTTGGTTGTGTGGCACATACACATGTAATTATATTTTGTGCTACTCCCTCACGTGAAAATGCTTTAGGAGGGTCATTTATTTACTGACCGGAACAGCACTAATTATTTATTTCATCACTAACATAATTAAGTATGCCCCTCATTCTACGTGACTGATTTTTCAAAAAGCACTGAATGGCCATTGCCAACATCAGCACACTACGCCGATGCCGTAAGTAAAATTGTACCCCATGTTGTAGTGTATTATACCACAATTGTGAGAATGAAAAAATGAAGCAACAGCATCTGTTAGTTATTTGGTGTGCTATGTAACTAACATCTCAATTTGTGCTTTCCTGTACTATGGCATTTTCTACATACTTCTAAACATAACAAACTCAAAATGTAATGTGGATAGGCCTACACTAAAATCAGAACGGAAACTACATAAATTCGATTTTCCTTGCAAATATTTCTTATGTAAATATATTCAAAGAACTCACATCGAGGTATTTTTGGAACTGGCAATGCAATTTTGTCGCTTGAGCAGCATTTAACTGATATATGTCTTCGAACTTTCCATCACAGACATACATTAACGTCTGTCTTCAGTCTGTGTATCGCAGTGAGCTCAAAGATAATATGGAGGTGCTACTATGTATTATGAAACCGTGACGCTTGACATATTTTTGTCTCTCTACTCCAGTTGTCAGTAATTTGATTCTAAGCACTACAGTTGTCATTCCAGTGTTTATATTGAGATCATTGGTGTATTGCCAGTGTAGTTAATGCTCAGTTAATGTATGTCTGTGTTTCCCAGTGTTATATCTTTGAGTCTTTTTGTCTTTGAGCATCTGTTGATCATCATATTGCTCCACATTTTACAGATTTTTATTCACTACACTCACCCACCGCCACACCATGACCAAAACCCCATAGTGCACACTGTGAATCTAAAGACTACTCTCATGCATAACCGCCACTGGTCTGCAGTGAAGAATTTTGGCTACCAAGTGAAATATATGGACACATTTTTATATATGTATATTGATTGAAATATTTGATATCTCAAGTCTGAGGGAGGGATTATGTAGTGTTACATTGAACACTACTACCTTCTTTTTTGTCAACTTGAGATATCTACAATTAATTAAGTTGTTATTAGGCTGGACCAGAACAGAAACTGCCACCAGAATCAATGTTCGTTGCAGATTCTGGGAGCAAAGGCTAGCGCACAGTAATCACAGATGACATAGGACATAATACAAAGACGTTTCTCCATGATTTAGGAATAACACTGGGGGAAAAAAAACAACTATTGAAGAATTGTTCTTGTTGATTTATATGTATGTTCATGGCAGTATTGTATTATTATTCATTCATCGTTTGACTGATGTGCAATGTATTCGTCCATAAAGCGAATAAATTGATTTAAGAAGTTTCTCAAGAAAAACAGAGTTTTTCTTTACATTCTTATTTATTATGGACATCTTAAATTAAACAATGAATATCAAGAAGAAGTTTATTCATTATGGTTACACATTCTAGTAATGACAGGCACAGCTGAGGCTGGATCTCTTAACTGAACTTTTCACAGATACGTTAAAGTTACGTGCTTAACCCGGCTGAGAGAGACATTTACTATGAAATGTTTGTTCTTGCCATTTGAAGAAGAGATTTTAAACAGCAGTGAGAATGTTTCAATCTGTAAATCATGAAATAGTACATGACTGCAGATCCATGATGACAAGAAACATTTAAACTTCTTTCCAACAAGTGATAATTTTGTACCACACACCTGACAATAGAACAGTGTAGTTTACAAGCAAGTCTTACCTTTGTTACTTTTCAATGTTTATTTTCCAATTTTCAGGTTGTCTCAACCACCTCCTAGCTTTTCCCTGAGACATTGGTGATCTATTATGTTCCATTTCACTCGCTTTAAGATGGTTATTAGTAATAATACTTTAAACAAGTACTGAGAAATGTAAGTACAGGTTAATATGTCTTAGTACCTGGCACATAGTGTTGCCATGTCAGATTTTCAAGGTCATGTGATCATATACTGTGTTCCCATTGGTGCACACTGCTTTATTCAACAAGTGTCCGAATTTGATATCAAGCTCTTTGTAGGTGTCAGCTTTTGATGTGAACAGTCAATTTTAACGTGTGATTTATCACATTTACGTCATCTTTTTGGAAAAAACTGACTTCAGCAATGAAAAGAGCGGAAAAACTTCCTTCGGATCGACTGCTAACTAAATTTCGACCATTAGGTCTGATGTCCAGGTTTGATATTAGGCTGCTTTGTTTCTTTCTTCTTAAGGGAGTTTTAGACTTTTCAGTTTAGATGCAAGGAAAATAATTGTTCACTGGGTTAATTAAAAAGCATACTGATTTCTTTTTCATTGAATATTTTAGTGCTAATTAAAGATTTTTATTGAATATTTACACAAATTTGAAATACACATATATCATTTTGTAAAATATGTTAAAAATATATAAACAATAAGATTCCTTGCAAGACATAAAGAATGATGCAGTGGTCCAATGACAATTACAAAATTCACTAATCAATAATTCAAATATTTACAGCCTTCTTTGGTATATTTCAAATTGCTAAAAAATTACACATGTAATTTTTGCTAATAGAAAGACTAAAACTGATTAAAAATACAATCTGGAATATACAAGCATTTATATATTTAACATGTATTCCACTCCACTTCCATTTCCAGCTCTAACAAGCATAGATAACTAATTATAATTCGATTTATCATCAGAAATTTACAGCTCGAGCCAGTGAGGACAGAGAGGATAAAATTTTGTACATGGCCATGATTCTTGCAACCTGTACATTTATGTCCAATACTCTTCTCTGAAATATATTACACATTTATAATAATGTCATAGAAATTGTGCTTCTTCTTGGACCAAACAGTGTACAGATCTATCTGCTGTATTTTGAGAATAAGTTATTACAATGAGATGTTACAATTCTGATAATGTAGTGAAAGACATAAACAAGTGCACAAAGATCATTAACTATAAAGTCAGGATTGAAATATGAGTATGCATATGAAAAATTAAGTTACGATGCTACTCTTACCACCATCAGGGACAATGGTTTTTCTTTTATTATTATTACTTTATCTCTGTGTGTCATAAAGAACTTAACCAAGAAAAAAGTGATGGACAGTATTTCAAAACCAATTACTTGAAAAGCAAAAGCTGTATGGAATGATTACTTCCAGTGAAATATCCATCAGCCTTACTCCTCTTTCACCGTGATACATTTCTCAGAACTACTCTGGAGCCAATTCTCAAGGCAATTTTCGGATTGTGGTTAAGTCAGTCTCTTTCACATTCATGCTGTCAATGTCATCAAAAGATGTGTGGAAGTTAGAACAGTGACAGTGGTAGAATGAAGATTTTGTTAATTTGCAAATAATGTGCAGAGTGTTTTGATGACTGACCAGTGTGTTTATGGTCAAGTCAGATATGCAGTTTACATTTTCCATTAAAAGTTCACAGGCAATATCATTATGTTTGATATAATCAGATTTTTTAAATACCACTGACATACCTTCTAAGGCTGTGTATTTCTCCACTAACACTTCACACATCTTCGTGCCATTAGTGTTCTACAGTTAAGTAAGCAGTTAAACTGTAACTCTATAACAGCTTCTTTGAAGATTTAAAACCATGTCTGGAAATGGCCCTTACCTTATTACAGACTGAAAGAGGTCAATCCATAAAAGGCAAACAACAAAAATCATTTATCAGCTCATTACTGAAGAAGACACAACATCTAAATGATTTAAAAGTAACCAAAAATGTGTATCATAAAGGGAAAAAGCTGTTGCACTTTTCTATTGAGCAATGTACAGTTTGGTAATTTGACATGGAGGTGTGTATACCAATAATTGTAACGGATTTTTCTTTTTTTTTCCAAATTTGTTAGTTGAGACCACCTTCAATAATGCTAAATAAGGTACCAAATGGATGTGATGCATTAAGGCGACGCAGAACAATGCCATAAAACTCATAATGACTTTTTAGGAACTTCATTGACAATTTCGTTTTGTTTCTATGAACATGCGGGAAGACACATGCACATTTTTGTTTGAACTCCTTTACATATTGAACCAAAATAATGTGAGGTATATTACATGCAAAGATAAAAAAAAAAACTTTATGTCATCATATCAATCACTATAAAAGTTTCATACCCTCGTTACCGTCTCTTAAATTTGTGTTGATATGCATTACGAGAAGTATTTCTGTTGCTATCAGCAATCAATTTATTTCCCCCAACTTGTAATGACACAATTTACTGGAAATAAAAAAAGTAACACAAGTTAAGAGCAACACTCCTATTAATTGTGATCTGTAAGCAAAATGTATGCAATTAAAACATATTAATTCCCTTTGGATAATCCCATAAAACTGATGATAGTGCATGGCAAGGTACATTAAAAATGTGCAGTACATTGGATATGTGCCATGAAGAGAGTTTCAAAAGAGCACAATAATTTATCTTTGCCACATATATGTGCTTTCTGTAACTACAACTTATAATTCAATAGATGCAGAAACCAAATTTACTGTAAAGCAGTAATCTCTTTAGATCTCCAGTAGTTACACAGATCACTTAAAACTGTCATTCTCTTGGTAATACAGCTCTGTTGAACCCACTTGGGAAGAAAGTTCATTTATTAATGTTCAGTTGCAACTGTTATATTTGGAACACCACCATAACAATTAATGACAGAAAATACTCCAAAACACAATAATATACTTCAGTTAGAGGCAAATATCTGTTGTGCATGACAGTATGGGCATATTATGGCCCAAAAGTAACAAAAATTATGAATTCTGTTCCATAAACACCATATTCTCCATTAACACACAGAGGCCACATTTCATGTTTTGTGTACATTTCATTTCCTTCATGACTACAAAAGAATAAAAGTATTTTTCAAAAGAAATTACTTTGCAAACTGTGAAAAAGCTGAAATAAAATTTCAACTGAAAATAGTTACTTCCAATTTTGCAAATTTTCTTTTTCCAGTTATCTCATTTATTACATAATTCCTGGTATTATTTGTCACATATTTAAAAACTGACTTATAATCATGAATTGCAAGAATTATGTGTTGCTTGGAACCAATGCCTTGAACATTTACTTTATGAACACGATTGCTATATTTAAATTCCATACCCAAGTAATTCATGAAATTGTACATAAAACACAGGAGGATGTAAAGGTAACAAAAGAAAATTAAGAATGTGGTTTAAGCAGTACTGCTATATAACATGTTTTGTGATGAACTTAGGTACAATAAAACTGTCATTGCTCAATTAAATCATTCCACTGAGAAATGGACTAACCACCATAACAATAAGCACTCCTACACTGCAGGAAAGGGTCTAAATAAGAGCTTATTCACTAGCCACTTCGTCATTTTATAAATTCTTTTATGTAAGAAATTTCAACCTTGAAGTACAGTCTGGAAACATTTTCACAAAAAAGTTAACCTGGTTATTGTAGTTACTGAGAACAACAACAAATACTAATAACACAACATTGAGAGTTTTTCATAAATGATATGTTATGACTGCCTATGTAAATTTGAAATAAGACCACATGGTGGGTGTAGAGTATGAAATGTCTGAAGCTGTTATATATATTTAAGTACAAATTTTATTTACATATATGGACAAATACTACAAATATGATTACATGAAAAACACATTTTTGACTTACAGACAAAACATTTGAAACATCGATTGCACAGTGCTGCTGAGAATATTTTTTAAATTATTTTGTAATGAGATTTCCTCGTTTTAGAGAATTGCATTATGTAGTGTGCATCAACTAATGCTATGGATGGAATTGGAAATATCCACAAATGGAAGTTGGAATTAACATTACGATTGCACAAATATAAAACACATGTCACAAGAAACACATAAAGAATATGAGGAAATGGATAGTGAGTCACATCAATATTACATCTTCCTGAAAGTGAGTTTTGTATCTGCATGCATGCAACAAATATTATAAACTAGCAAATTTGTTTCTGGTTTCATGAAAGACAAACATGTCCTTCCTTGTGTATTGTCCTCAGACATTTCCTAATCATTGGATTAAACACATATTTTATCTTACGAAAAACACATCAATGACACCTGTACAATAGGATGTTTTCTTTTTTTTCCTTTTTTCTTTTTCACAGAGACAGAGATCTATAACATATAATTTCAAAAATTTGGTGAAGCCCTTATAATCAGTTATTTGAAAGTTATGAATAAACGCAAAAAATGACCAACATTTATTCATAAATGTTTGTTAGGAACAAAATATAGTCAACACCAAAATATATATTCTGCAGTAAATGACTGATATAAATAATGATTCTGATACTGGTAATGATAACAAAGGCATAAAAGGGAAAGAAATATAGTTGTTTTAAATAAGTACAAAAGTGCTGCAT